>OY293420.1:12353342-12980514 GCA_958502065.1 Chrysolina americana | reverse complement strand
ATTGTAATATTCAAGCAAGATGAGACAAATCTACACCATATATTTTCCGATTATGTATCACCAGATGTAACATTCAAACAGCTTCAATTGATGTGTGTAAATTGTTGGGAAGATCAATATGGATTTCTGGTCATTGATAAAAATAGAAAAATACACGAAGGTAGATATCGTATGGGATTCGATAGATTCATATTTCCATGACATTGCATTCCACATTCAATTGTTTGCCGAATCCCGAAGGGGTTACTTCATTGTATTCTCTTCTTGAAAAAATATCAGTAAAATGAAAACAAATAATATTGCAACCATTGAAAATAAAGAAATTAATTTAAAACGTCTATTGGTTGAGACAACAGAAGCTGTTCGACAAAAATTCAACTCCATTAGAAGTGGGAATATTGAAAATAGAATGGAACTCGAAAAACTTTATGATCCCATAATGAAACCATTGAACGTTCTTTCTTCATCCACTACCATGAAATCCCCTGTAATGTCAGTGATCCAGGGGAACTCTCAATCAACGCCGATACATGCTATGAGTACTCCAATAGTGAAAAATCGATCGTTTGGTAGTGTATCATCTGCTGAGAGTGAAACAGATACATTAAGAGATGAAATAGGGATGACACTATTCGAAACACCTTCATCATCTCGAATAAGTTCATCGGATATGGACTCCTCTTCCAACTTAGAAGAAAATCTTGATGATGTATTGCAAAATCATTTGAGAAATGTCCAAACTAAAAATGTGGCATATGATACAACATTTGGTATACGTTTGGATCCTATTACAAAAAAACTGAAAATGGGGAGTCTCATGGTACGTTTCAGAAGTGGAAACATTTCATTTTGGAATGCTGATAAAGTGAAAAAAAAGTCCCAAGTAGTCCGGAGATATACAATATGATATTTTTGAAAAATCCCCATGATGTTGATGATGAGGAAATTCGTCAAACATATGCCAAGATATTGAAAGTAACGAATTCTCCATACAAAAACCATCAGTTGAAGAATGGTTTCAAACATACGAATTCAAAAAAATTTCGTGATGTTATCAAACCACTATTAGACTCATTACCATATCCAATTAGAAGGCGAACCAAAAATGGTGCTGGATTCAATCGGAAAAAAATGCAGAAAATATATAATCATAAACCAGTGAATTATGTTTATTGGAATTCACCTACAGAGTTAGTTAGTCGTCTACGATTATTGGTGGCTTCAAAGTCGGCTGGTCATACTGGGCACGACAATGAAATAATTTTGATAATTGAAGAATTACGAGAGGAAGGTATAATATATTGATACAATCAGAAAAAATATCACTTTGTTCTCATTATTTGAAGCTGTAACAATATCAAAGATAGAATGGATAATGAAATTAGTGATGTGAAACGACAAGTGGTCAATGAATTACATAGGCCAGCAAGACGTTATTTTCCCAGGAGGACTACAACAATCAAAGGTTTTGCAGATTTATGGCAAATAGATCTCGCTGATTTACAACCATATGCTGAAAGTAACAAAGGATATCGTTACATTCTTGTTGTGATCGATTGCTACTCCAAATATCTATGGACGGTGCCTGTTAAAAATAAAACAGGTACAGCTGTAACCGATGCTATGGCAATTGTATTGAGAGAAGCCAAATATTCTCCGAAAAATTTACAAAGTGATCAAGGAAAATAATTTTTCAATAGTAGTTTCACATCTCTTATGCGAAAATTTAATATCAACCATTATTTCACATTCAGTACCATGAAGGCCGCGATAGCTGAAAGGGTAATACGTACAATAAAAACATGGCTTTACAGAGAATTTTCAATGATAGGGAATAAAAAATGGTTAGATATTTTACAAATCTTAACGAAGAAATATAACAACAAAATACATCGTACAATAGGTATGATGTAAAATCTACAACAAAAATAAAATTCAAAACTGTTGAAGGAATGCATAGAGTGACTACACATAAATCCCACAAGATACAAAGTACTCCTAAATTCCAATTGAATGATATTGTACGTATAAGCAAATACAAAAATATTTTCGAAAAAGGTTACACAGCCAATTTCACTACTGAACTATTCAAAATTGTAAGAATTAATCAAACATATCCCATAACTTATATCCTTGAAGACATGGATGGGAACCCAATTAGAGGTTGCTTTTATGAATTGGAATTATTGAAAACACAAAACCCCGATGTATACCTGATTGAGAAAGTGTTGAGAAGGAAACAAAATAAACTATATGTCAAGTGGTTAGGTCTTCCTGGTGAACATAATTCATGGATTGACAAAAGTGCAGTGGTATGATACATATGTATATATATATATTTTGTATGTTCACGATTATAAATAAATGATACAAAATTTGTTGGTTCATTGAGTCTATTTATTTCATGAAGTTTATTGAGATATTGAAGAAATGTGTTGATATCACTTATGGTATATGTCTAATAGTTGTTTAAATTGAAATGAAAAAAAAAATGTAGCGGTAAACATGGCCCCAATCATTCGCCACGTTCAGTGTATGCCACCAAATAAATCAACATACTCCTCCCCGCTACAATTTTTAATGTTTTCAAACGAAATTCAAAGCATTACAGCTACTCAGTATCACTTTGAAATATGTGATCGAACTCTCTCCTCAACTTACTTTCTAAAGATGATATGGAATCATAAAGAATAGTTGATTCCTTAAGTTCACGCTCAGCATGTATTCGTAAACGATCACTATTTAGACTATGTTGTGTGATCTTCGCCTGAATTTCATTAGCATTCTCGCACATTTTTTGCAAATCAGACCTCGCTAACACAATCTCCTCATTCAGATCAATGAGGGCCACTTTATTGATTTCATTTGCTTGGTCGCTATCGTTGCATCCCTTAACGGTAGCTATCGCTTTATTGCGACGATTTTTAGCACTCTTCTTTTGCTCCCCGCAGTTTTGTAGCGGAATGAATGAAGAAAGTGTCACATCCGCCAATTTACTCTCTTTCTGCTTGCTGTTTGATTTCTTCTTCATTCTGCTATTGTATGAAGATTTTCTCTCACTAGTGGTATCCTTTCTAGTCTTTGGCTTGGGGGCACTTGAAGTCGCATCAACAGCCTTCCGTTTGTTTGTTTTCTTTTTTCTATCCACACCAGCAGAAGTCGAAGGTAATTGGTATTCTGGTGGTGGCACCGTTTCTGGCACACTAACTGCAGACGACTCCTCTATATCTCCCACATTAAGGAAATCACTCATGTCGAAATTACCCTCGAAATATTGGGCTTCTTGGGTTGGTAAGTGAAACATGGTATTGACATCTTCTCCGGTAAGTAGTTCTCCAGTCAGCAACTTTTCCATCTCACTAGTGCACGTAGAATTCATGATTGAATGCAATTTAAAGAAACGTGTGAAGTCGATAGGATGATGATGAAAATAGACAAAGTTGTCACGGTATCTCCTCGTTTTATTGTCAGAAGTCGATTCGCACATGCGTATTCTAACTGGTTCATATTTGAGTGGAGAGAGTAGTGGATTTGGAGGTGGTAACCCCCTCTGATGATATTCCATCACATAAATGAAGCATCAGATTTGAATTAGTCCATTCTAATCCTGTATTCGTTCAGTCGTATTTCATGCTGAGTATAGTATTGAAATTGTTCAAACATAATTCAAATTTTTAAATTTCAAATGTCTTTACAAGAAAACCTGATTGATCTGACCAATTCAGATCTGAATAATCTGATTGGAGTTGCAGACCAAGTCGATGTAGTGAACCACCTGGAGGTGCTTCTCGACGACGATGTCGATTGGGAAGATGAGAATGACCCCCATGCTATCTTAATGGTAGCTGGTGGGTTAGTTGACAACGACGAGCTGGATGATGTTGTCGATGGGGTCGATGAACTAGATGATGGACTAGGTGTTGAAGAACTTGAGGTAGATGACGGAATTGTACTGGATGTAGCCGATGAACCCCACATGGAAATGTCCAGAATGCGGCAATTCAATATGAGTGATGGAATGGATGTTGAAAATAACCTATATTGTTCCATTTCAACATACGTTGTCATGGCAACGACAAGAGGAGTTGAGTATATATGTCATCGATGCTATGTCATGTATACTCAAATGAATGACAATGGTGGGTGGTATTCACATAAAGACATTCATGAAACAAATACTTTTGAAGACGCAGTGCGCAACACCCATCATTGTCGAGTTTGTAACATTCCATTATCTCAGATCAGGCCAATAAATATATGCCTGATTTGTAACAATGTAGGGAGGAGGGATCAATAAAGATTTAAATTTCTATTACTATTTTTTTGTATATGTGTTATTGACCAATATGGCGAAAATGTTGTACCTATTTTCTTCAATGTGAATAATATTCCTAAGAAAATAAATAAGATTTGACATATTTTGATTTTGATTTCATTTGAAACGTGGTGTAGAGATTTGTCAAAAACAATTTTTGTCTATTTTCCACGATAATTTTATATTTGTTGACTAGTTTCGGATATTACATCATTTTCAAAACTTTTGAAAATGGTGTAATAACCGAAACTAGTCCACAATTATAAAATTATTGTGGAAAATAGACAAAAATTGTTTTTAGTGTATCCTTAGTGAACATGTATTTCTACAAAATAAACCAGTCGTCAATCAAAGAAATTGAGGTTTGTCTAGGAGAATTCATTACAAAGTAATAAGTCACAATAAAATAAAATATGTTCACTCACTTATTCAAGCCGAATTTCATTCATTTAGATCTGTATGGGTGACTGAACATATTTAATTTTATTGTGACTTATTACATTGTAGTATATTCTCATAGACTGACTATTCCCATAAATAATGCACTTTTCATTTGATTTGGTTGACCAACACTTTCAGTTAAACACTCAGATTATTTTTGACATATGTTTGGACTTCGACATTTGAAACAATATGTCAGAACACTTCATCAAAAAGCTATTTCTAATTTGATAAAGAGAGAATATTTTTTGAATTATTTTTTTTAGTTATAGTCTCCGAAATTTTTTTCAGAAAATCAACTGATATATCTGCATTCTTTTATTTCAGTGGGGCTAAATATTCACAAATTACATGTTATAATAATAATATTCTTCCACAAAATGATAACAAATATTAAAAATTTGAACGAACATGATATCAGTCCTAGAATCTAACAAGAAAAACAATAAATACCCAAATTTTTATATTGGTGAATGAATAATAACCATCTTCGAACAGTAGACTTGATAAACTCTTCTGAATGTTTAAATTAAGAAAGTTCAGATTTCAATGGTATAACTTTGATAAAATTAAGATAATAAATGTCGTGGAAATTGTTTATTTTGATTTTTTCATTTATAGCTATTATATAAATATAAACAACTAACATAGAACCTAAATTTTAAAAAATGTACAACAACAATCTACATCTAGCTTAACTATACATGAATATATACAACAAAAATTAAAACAAATCATTAAACGCCCCATCCAAACTCTCTTTCGTATCAATAATCCATTTCTCCTCTTTCTGCAGATCAGAGAGTTGACCATCTCTCCGAGCTATCAGATTTTTATGGTTTTCACCAAAAATTATGCACTCATCATCTAACTCAGCCACTCTTTTGAGCAAATCATCACGTTCAGAAGTACAGCGCTGTATATCTACCAATACATCTGAAATCCCCGAGATGCTCAATTTGATGGCTCGCTCTGTTTTGCATTTCCTCATCACTCTCGATTTTATATGTAACAAAGCTCTATCCATCAATCGCTGTGATGAAGAAATGGTTTCCTCATCGCGGGTATCCTCATCGCGGGTGTCCTTCCACAGTGTTTCGGGGGAAGAATGTACAACTATGGCTTCATCAGGTGCAAACACATTCGGTGTAATAGATGTCCCCGCTACAACTATATCACTATGTACAATTATAGTTCCAGCGGGGGCATCTATCACCACCGATTGTGCATCTATAGGGGCTGTGATAGTAGAAGACACCTTCCGATTTCTTCTTTGCTCTGGCCAACTTCCAGTATATGGGGATGCTTTTGAACAAACATCCCGGAACTTGGCGAGATCGATAGTCGGCGGCTTCTCACAGCCCAAACGTTTTTGATTTTTTGATGGCCTTACATTCTTTTTGGGGTCACAGACGAGAAGAAATTTTTTTATCTGCGCACGCCTCGTGGCTGCTTTCTTTTGCGCATCCGTCGGCAGCTTCCGAAGTCGTTTACAAGGCCTTTCACCGACGGATTCAGAGTTGGAAGCATCCACGAGATCATGCATCCTTTTCCCGCCCCTTTTCACATCGTCACCCCCCTCATCTTGCAACACTGGAGAAATGAGTGATGATAAGTCTGGCATATTATAACTTTCTGATTTTGCATCAACCATGATTGAGGAGATAGCCGCATCTAATTCTACATTTGAACTATCCACCGTCGGGTTGAGCGATGCTTCCTCAGCATTCATTTCATCCTTCCACATTAGTTCTGTATCGAATAGTATGGCAAGTTGTTCATTAGTCATCTTGGTACTATGTAAAGGAAAAAAAATAATGTAATATAATAATAAATCGTTTCTATTGGTGTTGATACAAAATACAAAAGCATAGTTTAGCCAAAGGCTACTCTTACACTTAAGATGTACAATTGAGAGTTGTCATTTTCCAGCACTAGTGTGGGAAAAATTTCAAGTAAGTTATTCCCGCACGCGAAAGTTTGTTCAGAAGTGCTACATAATTTTTTTAATTCGATTTTAGAAAAAATATTGATCCTAACTTATACGGAAAGGCACTCTCCCACACTCGACTGCTTACTCAAGATTTCATAGAATAGACTCAGCTTTTTTCGACAAAATAAACTAGAAGAATATCTTCGCATAGAGTTTTGATTTTGTTTTGATTTCGCCATTCTGCAAAAGGTTGATATTTGTGATTATATTTCGATCTGGATTTTACTTGTAATAAATTCACGCTTAATTGTCTCATTCGTTGAGATATTATTGGAAGTTAATTAATTGACAGAAACAAAACAATGCTGAAAAATATATTATTTGATATGTATGATGCGTTTCCATGGCTACTATCTAAAGTATTTCCATTTACTGTTTCCATGTGCTAGCCAGAAACAGCCCATCTTGCATTATTACTAATAGATGTGAAAATAACGTGTTTTCATATAAGTGTGATGAAAATGTTTCTTATTTTAGGTTTCGAAAATTGCATATAATTGAATAACAATGAGTTATAAAATTTGGTTGAGAGATATATGAACGACCACTGAAACAATGACTTATTATGTAAATTGATATCAGATTGTAAACATACCTCTTAATCATGTGACTGGATACGGCCTCGGTGTTTGGGTGGTGAATTTGAAGAATTTGTTCCGATGAGTTGGATTGGGTGGTAGCTATATCCTCATACATGGTAACTGTGATGGATGGCAGAACTTCCTGAAATTATATATTTTGTTGCTATTTATTGAATTAAAAATCTAAATCGATGATGATAACCAGATGATTTTCAATGTCAGAAACTACATGAGAAATATCATGTGATACATCACAAATAAAATTTATAATAACCAAATCTAACAATCTACCATTATAATTTGCAATAGTATTGAATTGCTCTAATTGAAATACAGTCGTGAAATAGACTAATACCAAAGTTTTTCTGTTTGAAATGTGAAATGCATTCAAGTCTCCAAGAATAAACACCTTATGACTGTCCAAGAAATCAAGATGTTCTAAACAATCAAATCAAAGGAGGATGCATACTCAAGAATATTCAACTTACTTAAATATAAAGTGTCATTACATAAAATATACTTTAATCAGACTAGTAGCATTTGCATAAAATATAATAATTCCATGCATGCCTGTGACCCAATAATTTTTTTAAACTCCTTAAAAAAATGTCTTAGGCGTAAATTCATTTATAAATCATTGTAATGTAAAGATGTTATTGATGCAAAAAAAAATTAACATGTGGTTGTGAACTTACCCCTTTAACTGATGAAATACGAAAGGCTTGTTTCTAGTGAGTTGTAACTACGATGTATCCTCTTGAACTGGTCGAAGTAAAATAGACCGAACAAAATTCGAATCTCCCGAATTTCCACTTCTAGCATAAATTGAAACGCCCACTTTTACCACTGTAGCCAACAGCAAAGTTTGACATGCACAGTTTTACCACTTTAGCCAACAGTAGAGTGTGAGACCTCAGCTGTTTGTTGTCTTTGCATATTTTTGGTAGAATGGTCAGAGACAGTCGACAATATATGTTGAATGTGAGAATTTCATGGTTTGTGATAAATAATTGTAAAAACAAAAATATTCTACCAAAAGTTTAAATATACTTTGAGATTTAGTTCTGTATCAATCAATTCATAATGTCTGAAGCTGATTCAAGTAATAGACCATCAAGAGAACAACGAAGAATCGAACCAGTGCAAGTTAACGAAGTGAGTAGTTCTTCTTCCCATGAACAAGAGTGGATTAATTATCCGGAAATGTTAGAATTCGGGAATGAGATGCTTGGACAAATCGAACCAGTGCATGGACCCATTCAATTTAATGAAGTCAATAGCTCTTCTTATCATGTACAAGAATGGGTGAATCATTCGGATATAGCAGAGGAAGACCTAAGTTTCGACAACGAACTCGACTATGTGGAACCAGATGATGAAACAATTTTATTATCATCCGATGATAATGATGAAGATGAGTACAACCCATATTCCCCAAACTATTCGCCGTCATCTCCTACCCCACATTATTTCCACGAAGAAAATGATATTGATAATTAGTATTAATAAAACACATGATGAATATAACAGATGATAATATTTTTGATTTTTTTTCAATCGTTCAAAAAATATAGAAAGATTCATGAGTGCTATTCTCAAGTTTGTATGTATACGAATTCAATTTACTATTCGTTTTATTCCTATGCGAATTGTAAGTCGAACGTTTCGAAAATGGTCATGAAAGAAGAAGAAGAAGAACATTTTTTTAATTTTATGTTGGTGTGACTGATTTCTGAAAATTTATGTTGGTCAGAAATTGCGCTCTCTCACTTCTCCATCAACTTCATATCCTGGCGGAGTTATTTCTTAATTTCGGCACACTGTATCAAAGTTCAAATTGTTGAAGTGACCATGCTTTATCGATGGTGAAATCTTAAGGTAAGAAAAAATTCACATTAAGACGTCTTCAACACCTTGTAATATAAAATAACAAATAATTGTACAGTTTCTGAGATATACGGTCCATCCGATTATTTTACAATTTTCCGCTACAGTTTCTTTTTGTGATGTGGCAAGCAAACCATTAAATGCCAAATTAACCATTAATTATTAGGAAAATTATTTCTATCGCAACCGTGGATATTAATGTACATGGGTCAAGTGGTATTTGCTGAAGTTTAAAAAGTCCGCTGTTGAGTTCTAATAAAATGCAATGTATTTGGTAATTACTCAGATTGAAATTGCCACATTACAGGTATTTAATTTTGTTTGAGAATAACAAATCAAAATAATCTCCTTAATAGCTACCTGAGTTCTAAGAAAGTGATTTATTTGTGAATATTCAGATTAGAATTATTGTTATGCTGTCTCTGTTGAGTTCTAAGAAAACTCTAGTTAATGATAAATATTCAGATTAAAGTTGTTACATTGTAGGTACATCTGATTTCTTTCAAATAATGAATCAAAATAGACAACTATTTCGAAATAAAAAATGTTTACCATGTTTAATAATCATTTATTTAATATAACTTTTTATTTTGAATACATATCATCATAAATGTTTAATAGATTGAACCTCTTCATGTAATTGCTGGGGGAGGGACCAAGAATCAGATACGTGCAAAAGTGAATTTGATGAGTGTAACTTTGAAATTTTATTTTCTAATTCGATCATTTTCTGCTTTACTCTGTCACATTTTCGTCCGAGTAAGATCCTGGCTTGAGATATTTTTTCATTGAACACTAGTCGTGCTTGTTGAGTTATATTGGCAATCGATGTATCTATGGTATTTTTTTAAATTGCAGCAGCTTGCTCCTCTTCCAATGACAAATTAGTGATTGCTGCATGTATGGAAGCTTGTACAGTTGTGAGTATTTGCTCATTTATTTCGTTAACTGCATTTTCTAGAAATGTTCGAGTTACACAATCCTCTTTTTCAATTGGGTCAGCTATATTTTTCAATCGCTTACCCTGCATATCATAATGCCCATCAGGTGAAAGCTTGAATCCTATACCTTGAAGTCCGCGAACGACAGCAGTGCCACATTTTCTTTTTCGACCAAATTTGTCTATGCTTTTACCCATCTTGCTTCTAGTGTGGTTACTTTTGTAATGACAATTCCTAGAGATACATTATGTATCCATTTTTGAATATAAATGAAACAATGTGGAATCAAATAAGTGCTTTTATTATATCTTTGGATGCATTTTTATTCAATTAACACGAAAAAAAACATTTTTATAACAATGTAGTAGGTACTTGCAAATACCACAGATAATATCAGTATTATTTCATAAAATAACAGCTTAAAACGACTAGATTATGAAAATTCCAGTTGATCTAAGGAATTGAATGATATATCATTTGTTCAGCTCGGCAGTCAATAAATTAATCAATTGATCTAAATGATTTTCCTGAGAAAGGTTTTGAATCATATTTGATGTCCAACGAATATTTTCATCGGGATCATTTTGATAAAACTCTATATCTGTATGCCCCCAAGAAAGTGTTCGTGTGGTATTCGGGATAATAAATCGTGGCATGATAATGCAACTTTGTTTCTTAACTCAGTGAACATGTCATGCAATACACTTCTGAATGAATTCATTTTTCTGAAAATCAAACCCCTCTGTTCTACAATATTTTTGTAATCATCGCATGTCAACTCGTTTTTTACGACAGATCGTTTAACACCCTTGGCTTTCTTCAATTCAGTACCTACCGATTGAACATAATATGCTTTAGCCCCTGTCCCATAAAAGATAATTATGGGATTATTGGGAAACTCATCTTTTAAATTTCCCAAAATTGACTCTGTGATAGGCATATTAAATTGATTTCCTATACCATAGTTAGATGTATCAAACTCACTTATATTCTTTATCATGAATTCATAAAAATTGTCAGTATTTAGTTTCAAAATTAGGGAGTCAGTGTCGGTGGGTGTATAGTAGAGACGAATTTTCACCAAAATTTCTTTTTAATACAATCATAAAAGAAGTCATACATGACAGTCTTTGATAGGTCTAGAATACTAAATCCTAAATATAGAGGCTTATCATATACAATTTTCACTATTCCCATTTGAATGGCTACAAAATTATCAGAAAAAATTGAAGAACTCTTGAAATTAGGACGTGATATTAATGCGCTCGCACCTACTTTCTTTTTTATATTCTCCCAATGTGTAATGAGTTTAACATCAATTCTGTTGTCTACATTTTCCATCGATTTGCCATACCACTTTGCCATACCATTTATTTTTAGATTTATTCCGCATTTTAGTGTTAACATCTATATATGGCTTCATCCAAGCTGACTGTTTGAATCTCAAGACTCGATGTGTATTCATTACAATCAAACCATTTCTAGCAGCCTGCTGTGTTTCTATAATGAACAATGTATTTTCTTTTGTCATTTAAATTTGGAATCAATTGAGGTATTTTCGATTTAGAATTTGGGGGTATTATACTTTCCACAAGAAATGGTAAATCAGAATGCTTGTCATGTAAATCTTGAGGGTAATGTATATCCACTTCAAGAACATATCCATATGGGCTATCAGTTGCCACATCCATTATATCCAAATTGATGATTTCATTGGAGGCTAGCCATGAGAACTCACTCATTGGTAGTGGTTGCGACATAATGTGACTATAGATTCGTTGCATCTAAATATGAAATGAATGTTGAAGGTTTATTCGGATCATAATCTGGTAAGAATTTATTATTAGCTATTTGTTTTCTATCGCTACACTGACTGATTTCACCGCGTATTCCTTTCTTAAAGAAATATATCATATCGATATCTGTTAATAACTCCAACTCAATATTTGTGTACTTCAGCAGCGCATCCCAAGACAATCCTGGTGCTGTATAGTAGTGTACTGGATCTAGTTCATATTTATCAGAAGATATATTTCTAAATTTTTCGAATATGTCACATAATAGAAGTACGTCAGATTTCAAATACAGATCGGAATATTCCCCCAAACTCTGACACTCGAATAAGCGCCAAACAAGTTGAGCTCTTTCATAATCCTGATCTGATATATGTTCCCCGTTAAGATTGTCATAAAACTGATTTTTAGTAGGAAGAGTAGGATGATTCAACTTTTCCATATCATCAACAAAACTATAAGGAAAAACACCTTTCTGTCTCATTTAATTGAATTTATCAATTTGTGGGAAATACTTCCGCATCTCAATACACTGATCGGATGTTAAGTTACCACCCAAGTTCTGCAATAAATCCGACATGAATTTAAAACTATCTAAAAACCTCATTTTTAAAAAATTCTTTTTTACTTTACCATCTTTATCATTATATGTGTGGGTTAATAGATGCTTGGTGAAAGATATGTATTTTTCCTTAGTTTGTGGGATAACATCCACTATATCCTTATTTTTACATAATTCTTTTATAAATAAATGGCAGTCATATCCACTCAGATTATGAAAAATTATTGGAATGAAATTTGGCAATTTGAAGTTGAGGTTACATTTGGAATGAGCGGCATGGGATCTTTTTTTTCCGCTGAGATGACAATGATCCCTCACTCTCACATCTGTAAATGGCTTACCACAAATTCCACAAGTTTCAGCAGCAGAAAACTGTTCTTCTTCTTCAGGGGTTTGTGCAGCCATAGGAATAGGATTCCTGAGATGTTTCTGATAAATACTTCTTAAATCATTTTCAATATCAGTAACAAATTTTTCAGCTGCATCAACTCCCCTATATTTGACAAATTTTGACAACTTATCATTGAATGAACATTTAATCTGATAAGCGAATGAGTATGGCTCATGCTTAACAGTCTTAATCGAATAAGAATAATTGGGGTTTGGTTTGCTAGTCTGAATCGGCTTGAGAACGGATTCAAAATCTGCGTAAACTACAAATGGCACCTTCATTTGTTTTTAAAAATTTTCAAACATCAATAAATTTTCGGGAACCACCTTCCCATATTTATTAACTCTGAAATTAGTGGTTGGTGTTTTAGTGCTCAGGTGATTACAGTCTCGCATATGATGGCGTAATAGTAACCGTTCAACAAACATCCATCACAAAAGTATTTTTTATGTCTATGGGCAGATAGTTGACTTGAAACCAGCCTAGAAAGATTTTTTATCCAACAATAATGACTATTACCGGAATCATCTGTGATAAGTAACAAATTGACATGCCTACCAAGTCTCCTTTGCGAATAACGTAGTGGCCCGACAACTCCATATTTAGTTTTACCATTTTCAAATTTAGATTCTAATCCATAAACATTGACTGAAATATCATTCTTGCCCTCAAACCTTTTAATATCATTAAGTTTAACTGCAAAATTCATACCTTCTATATTCAAAACGGTGGCGTAATGTGGATATGAAGAAATTTCAAACACTCTACCATCTGCTGAAAATAACGCAGAAGTAATAGCCCACGCGAAACAATGTTGGTCCTCATTACGAATGTTCACAACTCCTTTTCGTGCCTCAATGAACTCCGGTAGCTTCACATATGAGCACCCACTCAGTGGACTATACTTATTTATATTGACCTCAAGGAACATAACTTTCTCACAACTCCACCCTGAAATGTGTTGAATAATTTATTAATTATATCGAATAAAGTTGAAATATATAAATAAATACCTGAATCACGTGTTTGAAACTCAGTTGTTTGGGCAATGATAACCGCACGAAAGTCATCAAATATGGAATTCAAATCATTAGATTGATCTACAATTTTATTTTGGGAATTGAAAGACTTGATGTCGCCTAGGTCCTGTGTTTGGATAACATATCTGCCAAACTTTAATTATGCTATGAATCTTTATGGCCGATTCAAGTAATTCAATGACTTTCTGTCTAACCTCATTGAAGAACGACATATATTCAGTATGAACATTCGAACTCTCCACCCTGTAGCTAACGATTCGACACTTGAAAGCACTTCTTATAATCTGAACACCATCACTCAATTGAATACATGCATTATTTCTATGCTGCAAACTTCTTTTGTGAGCATTCACATGTGTTGCTGGAATCGTCACATTGCAACAATTGCATGTGTACATAGTAGTTGAAGCGGTTGTATCAAATTTCACACGTTTCACAGATGGACCACCTTGGCAACTTTGAAGCTGGTGTCGACGGAGATTATCACTACGAGTGAAAGATTTACCACAATTACAGGAATACATTTTCTTGGTATGTTTTCAGTAGCTTACTTGAGGAGACACTAATATTTTGAAGGGTTCCTTGGATCCTTTAAAGACAAACCTCGAAACACCAAAAGGGGAGGAGTCTACATGATAAATTACAATGTGTACGCTACACGATTTTCCCCGACCACTCGCTGACTTAATGCATCAACATAGGAGACAAAGAGCCGACATTAGTTGGCTGATCTTCACTGCGAGCAGATGTGTGTTCCCCATACAACTATCATAATGAGTTTTGCGAGGACGCCTGAATGTCATCAATGGTTTTCATATGTACTCTTCACGAACTGATAATTTGTTGAGAGTACATATGAACGTCATCTACTCTCAATTATAGCCAACAACATCGCAAGGTCGAACACAAACCCTATTCACGATTACCCAAACATTTATCAAGGTCAAAAAATTTTAATTTCAAGGTCGTAACAACACAAATGCATTTATGCACCAGACATACCCTTGAAGGTCATCTGAATGTCGCTGATGACGTCACAATAGTGGGAGGAGGCCGAGTATCGGCTGAAATACACTACTAAGGGCGCAGGCGATTTTCGAATATTGTATTCGAAAATCGTCAAAATTCGATTTTTCTAAGTGGCACCCACTGACACCATTCTGAAGCAATTGAATTTTATGATAAAGCTTTCTCCATACCTATCTTCAAAATCAAGAAATGCCAAGATATTTCTTGCTTTTTGAAGTATGTCATGGAAACAAAAGACAATTTCAATAATTCAATTAACAATATTGACAAAACTCTAACGTAAATAATCGTATGACCATTATTTCTGTTCAACCATTCTATTATTCTAATTTAGTAAATTTCGTAGAACTTCTCATTTCGTTGGGATCGAGACTGTCGAATATCTGTATTAATCCAAGAATCAAATCATCTTTATACTGAACTGGTGAAGAATGGACCAAATCGGTAATCCTATCGCAAATATACAGTCTGAAGGAATAAGATCTGGAGATCTTGCAGGCAACAGTCCTTGTACTGTGCGGTGGTGCCCCATCTATCTGGTGCCATAAACGCGCAGCTCTGGACCGTTTTTAATTTTCAATAAATGTTTTTACCACATTTTGAAGAATATTTAAGTCTTTCTTACTATTCAGATTTCCATCGTACATAAAATAGCATACCTCTTGATTCATAATGGTTTGTTATCTCTCTGGATGCACCATTTGATATCTACCTTAAAGCGTTTAATCCTCTTTGTGAAGGTTATGAGCTCTTTTTTGTCTGGATTTAGCACTCTTTCTCTATACTCGTCATTTTAACGAACGAGAAGAACCGAGGAACTCACCGCCTCGGCAGGTGTTCCCTGAGTCACACAGCCTGAATTGATTCAAGAGCATCAATTTATACCTATTTTGTCTCGACTCTCATAATATTCTCTGATCATTTAAATATCACAGGATTTTTCTTTTCGTGGGAATCAGAACATAAAAAACCTCACCTCATTATTTCATTTCAAATGTAAAACTCTACTAGAAAGAGTACAACCGATGGAAAACAGAGCACGTGCCGTTGAAAAAAAAATTGTGAGAAGCTTCAAAAATTATTGAACCATTACACTTGATAATCAAAAACCAAAATGAGTAACATAGATTCGGTTCACCCTATCTATTGTAGGGATCATTGAAGAAATACGTTCAAAACTAAAATTGTAAATAGTTAATTTTCCATACGTCTGAGTAATTACCTATGAAACACTTAGGTATCGTCTCTATTTTATATCAAATTCAGCATATTAATATTGTTTAATGATCTGTGGAGGTCATGACAGCATATAGTGTATAACAAACGCAAGATCGTCATTAAAGGAGGATTTACTGCTCTGGAAAACCGCAACAGCTCAGCGTTCACTACTACTATGGATGCCATCAGTTTAATTAGCTCTATCCACTGCACCTTCTCTTTCGGCTGTATTTGAACTATATCTGTTTTCCACTAATTTATTCGAATAGACTTATTGGCAGTTCGTTGTTGGAGTTTTTTAAAAAGGTCTTCATATCAAAATTTATCGATGAATTATTTGGGAAGGCTTTTACGGGTATTGTCACCGACATGATAATTTTCCGATTTTTTAGGTCGACGTTCATATCGAGACATTTTCGACGTTTTGCCAATTGGCATTCCCAAGAAAGATCTTTTCTTCCGGCATCTTCTCAATTTACTATCGATTGCTTGACAATCGTTGTCACAATCAGTATCTAATTGGTGTTATTATTACCTCTGATTGGTCTATCAAATCGCTAGAGTGGGTGCATCAAACATATCTGGTTCCAAATTCATGACAAAGCAAACAATTACTCCTGCGTCGCCCACCCTAGAAAGTATTTTTATATTTAATATTGAAGGCCGTATAATGATATGTTTAATTTTTGCTGTCACCACACCAGAGAATATTTTTGAATCCGCTTCGAATCACACGGATTCAGGCTCAGGAGACAGCCTCTCTAAAAGATGGAATAGTCAACTATAGACTGTTTAGCAGAACAACGCTACTGGTGCTGCTAAACAAATGCGTGGACTTTGCATAAGGGGATGAAGGGGGTAAATAATAGTCAGCAAAGTTCCACGAACCGGAATTATTAACCAAAGCAAAAAGGTTTGAAACATTTCGACGATAAATATAAAAAAATGTGTGAGGTGAAGGCATCAATCGCTGACCTTCTACTCTACCTACTTCTAGCTCGAAAAATAAGCGTTTCAGGCTTTCGAGTAATTCTAAATTTCTATCAAATCAAAGCCACACTCATCTGTCACAAACTTCCACCCAGATTAAGTCAACATCAACCGATCAGGGTTGCGGTAATGGAGCTCTTTTATCAGACTAACTCCAGCTGCCGGGTCGTTGAGGTTTTTGCTAAGAAGGTTGAATCACTGAGGTTTATGCTAAGGAGGTTGAGTCACAATTCCGCCTATTACTACATTGCTTTATTATTACACCACTTTTATTTTTTTATCACTCCAATACTGATGTCAGACAATAACAATACATTATTCCAATGTAAATTGCTAATGAAACTACGTATTTTTGAGATGTTAGGATTTGGGTATTTAAAAAATGCTTTCACCGAATTACTAACACCCGTGTCAGTAACTAAGTGTTTCGTAGAACTGGTACCCTTCTATCAATGACCGGATAGCTGAAAATTTAACACTCAGTCGTTCATCAGTATCGAAAGAAGACATAGCCGGTTGTTGTTGCTGAACGTGCTGAATTTCTCAGAAGAATGGCTGAATTGGATCGCGAGGATGTTTTTATTGACGAAAGACATCAACGTGTGGAAGGAGCGACTCATTCATCTGGAGATTTGACTTCAACTACCCCACATCCAGAAAAAGGAAGGAACTGGTGATACAAAATCGCCAGATAACAACAAAATGAAAAAATCAATCAGCAAGCAGAAGGAGAGTACATTGGCATTCTCTTTTCACTCCGCTACAAAATTGTGGGGAGAAGAAAGAAGTTACCTGTTGTTTGAATGAAGCGTTTGCTACCATCAAAGGCTGCAATGATGGTGATCAAGAAAATGAAGTTAACAAAGTGACTCTCAATAAACTGAATGAAAAGATTGCGTCAGCAAGGGCTGAATTGCACAAAATGTGAGATAATGCTGATGAAATACAGGAGAAGATTACACGATATAACCGAAACAGTAATCGTTTGCAAACACAAACTCAGAGTGAGCTTGAGTATTCACTAGACTTCATGATTCGATTCCATCTATAGAGGGTAAGTTGGGAAAAGGGTCAGATCGCATATTTCAAAGTGATAGCGATTAGCTCTATTGCTTTCAATTGAATGAAAAAGTTGTAGAGGAAAGGGATATGTTGATTTATTTGGTGGAAGAATATGGCGAATGATTGGGGCCATGTTGACCACTACATTTTTCATTAAATTCAATTTTCATTTCTATTAGACATAAACCTTAGCAAAATTTTCAATGGAATACATGGAATAAATAATATTGATAAACTAACAATCCTCATGAATTATAACCATGAGTATTACCAGCGAATACAATGGCAACTTCATTTCAGGGTACTCGGTAGCGAGGCGGTTAGATGCCGGCCTTCAAAACTTCCGCTTGCATTAGGCCAGGTTCCGATCCTGGAAAAAGAGAAAATTCTTCTCAATTTCATAGGAGTCGATAGGCAATTTAATTTGTCTAGATGCCAATCCCAACGTCTGGTGCTTGCTTGGAGTTCGCGAAGACCACCCGGGGTGGTACTGTAGGTTTTCAGAGTTTTCCTACAGCTGAAAAAGTTAATACGCCACCAAAAAAACAGTAAATCACCCCGAAGCGTTACGATAAATAATAATTATAGCCGTCCTCTACCTGCACAGGCCTTGTCTTTGGGTACACTCTATGAGTGTTACTGAGGGAGTATTATTATCATTATTTCTTAGATATGAATGCTAGCCAGTGGTATGGACACCAAATGATTCTGAATTTGTTTGTGTTTCTATAGAGGGCGAATGGGAACCGAATCTGGAAATTTCACTTTCACTGTATTCAAATACATTTATACCTTATCTGGCAGGAATGATTAAATGTCTGTAATATAATATGTATAGGAAAATGTATTTGTTATCGTTCCTGTCTATTGTTTGTATCGAACAATTTTTGTGTTAGACGCATTTGTTTCATTGCTGTGTCAAGTGTTATTCATTATTTAGAACAACTTGATTATTTTGAAGGTCATAAGGTTTTCATTCTTGGAGACATCAATGCACATGAATTTATCAACTCTGACATTTCAGAAAAAAACTTCAGCACTTCTCAATTTCACGACTTCATTTCAATGAGAGGAATCCCATACTGTAAAAAAGTATAATAATGGTAGATTGCTAGATTTGGTTACTATAAAGTTTGTTTGTACTGTATCACAGGATAGTTTTCCTGTAGTTCCTTCTAATAGAAATCACCCAGCTCTCATCATTGATTCAGCAATACAATTCAAAAAATATAAAATGTTTCTATCCAATAAAGCAGCATAAAAATCTGTAATTTCAGGAAGTCCAGCCAGCCAACAGTGATCTTCATCGGTTAGGAGGTAAGTTCACAATCACATATTGATTTTTTATTTGCAATAACCGCTATCCATCATAGTTATAGCTACCAGCAAGTCCAGCTTATTGTAACCGTTTTGAATTCACCAGCCGTCATAGTGGACAGCAGACAGTCACATAAATAAGAGGTATGTTTACAATCTGATATCATATCAGAAGGATCCAGTATGCCGGACATCTCATCATTGATATCTCCAGTATTGCCAGACGAGCGGAGTCAAGTTAGACAGGTGACCTCGTAGATGTTTACGATTCTGAACCTGTTGGTGTAAGGCCGTGTAAACCAGTTCAGAAGCTACCAACGGAGACACAAAAGAAAGCAGCTAGGAGGCGCACGCAGCTGAAAATACTATTTTCTTTTGAATCTTGTGACAATGATTTCTTCATGTTCTATTATGATAATGCGAGGTCATCGAAAAAGCAGAAACCTTCGGGCAGTGTTAGTGAGAAACTCCCCCCCAAAACAACAATTATGCATAGCGATGTAGTTGTAGCGAAGTCATCTATTACACCGCATGTAATGAACATGGTTGAATGTGATTAAACTATAGTTGCACCTTCTACAACTATAGTTACACCAGCTGCATCTGTCGTTATACCTCCCTCGCTCATCATGGTTAAACTACTTTCTTCCACGAAAACATCAAAGAAGGACACCTACGATGTTGAAACTATTCCTTCATCACTACATCGGATAGATGATGGCTTGTCAGGTATAAAGACACTTTTGATAGGGGAACATGAAGCAGAGCAAGTCATCAAATTGAGCGACTCAGAATTTTCAGAAGTACTGGCAGAAGGACAGCGTGTTGCTGCCGAACGTGGTGAATTGCTCAGAAGAACGGCTGAGTTAGATCGCTAGGTTGTCTTTATTGACAAAATACATCAACGTGTGACAGCCTCGAGAAAAGAGCGACTCAGTCATCTGGAGATGGTGGAGAAACGAGTGAATGATGTATAGAGGAGTTTGGAGGAGATATTTGATGATGAGCTAGGTTAGTTTTGAATTTAGGTTTTATATATTTATATGTAGTCAAGCTAGATTTAGGTTGTTGTACATTTTTTCACAATCAAGTTTTATGATAGTTGTATATATTTCATTTCAAATTGAAAAAATTAATATTTGTTTTGGATAATTGGTTGTTATTTTTTCACCATCTGTAATAATTTAATTGTGATAGGCGTACCTGCATACGATAATGAATAATGGCCCTTGAATGCAGGTAAGGTCGCTTTGACAACATTATTGTATAGCTGTAATATTCAGAGTTGTCAATTAGCAGCGATTCCATCATGAATAATTATACTAACAATGAAATGGCTGACATGCACCTTATTTGTGGATTAGCAAATGGAAATTCGGGAGAAGCACGAAGAATTTACCAGGACAGATATCCTAACAGAGTAATTCCTTGCGCTAAAACATTTAGAACGCTACATGCAAGATTATGTGAAACTGGGAGTTTTTCAATAAAAATGAAGGTGTGGAAGACCAGAAACGGTAACAACGCCTGAACTAGGAGAAGCTATACTTGATGCGATAAAAGAAGATCCTTCAAATAGTACCAGGAAGATTGCACTGCAGCTTGAAGTCAGCCCAAAAACCATTTGGAAAGTTCTAAAAAGAAACCTCCTATACCCATACCACATACAGCGGGTCCAAGCTCTACTGCCTCGGGATTTTCATCCAAGATTAATCTTTTGCAGGTGGTTAATTCATATGATGGAACACAATAATAATTTTTTACCCAATATTTTATTTACGGACGAAGCAAATTTTTCACGAAATGCTATTATCAACTTTCACAATAACCATTTTTGGGCAGACGAAATTCCCCACGCTATTAGAGAAAATAATTTTCAGCATCAATTTTCGCTAAACGTTTGGGTAGGAATTATTGGTGACTACCTAATTGGCCCATTTTTTTAACAAAAAGATTAAAAGGTGAATCCTACACGGACTTTTTGCGAGATCAAGTACACGTACTTGTAAGAGGCAACATGTGGTTTATGCACGACGGGGCTCCAGCTCATTTTCATCGCCTACCTACCTACCATCTCGACATCACCTACCCTAATCGCTGGATTGGACGTGCAGGACCTCAACATTGGCCAGCTCGCAGTTCTGATATGAATCCTCTATATTCTATTTATGGGGTAATGTGAAGGCTCTTGTTTTTAAAACTCCTGTACTGGATGCGAATGACCTGAGGAACCGAATAATTGACAATTGCAATGTAATAGAGACTACTCCAGGAATTTTTGAACGTGTCAGATAATCAATGGCAAATCGAATGCGGTCGTGTATTTTATCAGAAGGTGGACATTTTGCTCATTTACTGTAATATCGCAATTGTTAATATTTTTATTTTTGGTCTTTATTTTATGTTTTTGTTTTTACTCGAAAACAAAGCTAGATATGATGAAAATACAAAAGATCAAAAAGTTGTATTTTGAGTTGGTTAATTTAACAAAATGAAAATCTACGAAAAAATAGTCAGTGGCGTACTTTTTTTCACAATATTTTTGGCTGTGGTGACTACTGAGACGCCACTGGCCATAATAATTTCAATCTAGTTAGGGCTAAATGAGCGCCTTATCAGTTCAAATAAATGTTTCAAACTTCAACCAAATCGGTTTCAGGATATTCATGATATTTTATAATTACCATTTTTTTTCTTTAATTTCAACGCCCTATATCTCAGAAACGAAGCAACTCCGGACATATGTTAATAGGAACTTTTCTTCCTAAAATATTTCAAGTTGAGTTATGCCTATATAGATCTAAACTTTTTCCATCTCAACATTCTGGAGAGTATATAAAGTCTACTATTCAAAGGTGATTGTTATTCATTTACCAGTGCAGAAATTTGGATATTTGAAGGTCAATGAAAATCTTATCGTTTACAATCTTATCGTTTTTCTTGATAGATTCTAGGACTTGTTTTTGTAATTTTGATTTTTTTCAGATTGAGCAACTGAAAACAAAACTTTTGGCTCTCCTGTATTTCCAATTTCGTTTTCGAGAAAAAAAAATTGACGACACTATTGAATATCATGAACATCTGCTCTGGAGACCACCTGGTAGTGACAGTTGTCTATCAGTAAAATTCATAGTTGTCAATTAGCAATAATTCATGATATTTCATAAACATCATTTTTTTAAACTTCAACACCCTGTATCTCAAAAACTCATACAAAACATATGTTCATTGAAACTATTTTCTTGAAACGACCTAACGAATCACCGTCTTGAATTTCGTATCGTAGTTAGGGAACACCCTGTATATGAACTCTTCAAAATACATAGAGAAGAAATGCATTGCCTTGACATCATACAGAAGCGATGTGTCCAACACATATCTCTACACCAAAACGTGCTAAGAAATGCTCCGATTTGAACAGACGCTTGAACAAAATATTTACCGAATATTTACATACACGGTGAAACTTGATTAGGTGCATAGAAACAGTACTATAAACATAGATATTTTGAAATGTGGCTAGATGATTGAATGTTTCGATAATTTTTGGTATGTTTTAAAAGGAAAAATGGTGCGAAACCTACCTACGTTATCTGGCTTCGAAAACCTGGCCCAAAGTTGATTAGTGTATGGAAGGAGAAGTCGAAAATGGGTTAATCAATTCAATGTACAAGAAAAGAATATTTGGGAATAATTTTTGAGGTGTACGAAAAACAAGTGTACAAAACAACAAAAAATCATGATAAAGGAGACTTTAAAGTGACCTTTCTATCCCAAATTTGTTTATGGAACGTATTTTGCCATCAAAGGCCATTTTTTCAAATAGAGAAGAGTTTAATTTTGATTATGGAACTGCAGGAACGATTTACATTGCTGCAGTTTTCTGCGAACTCTTCTTTGTCGCCGTATGGTGTATTGAATATTTCCAGGTGTATTGCATGGCATCTATCTTCTGGATCAAAAGCATGCCAATTTGGAATATCTGGAGTATCTGCTAGGTATGCTGCACGAGCATAAGTGCATATAGTTCTAGAAAGGAGAGAGGTGCATCAGTGGAACCATTCGCTCTATAGCAGTTATTTAAAGTGAACGATTAGACAGTTTTATGGAATTGCAGCTTCCACATTCGAACCACTCTAAAAAAGGAACAATTCTGAGAACCAATTCATCAATTAGCTGATCGACTTTCATTTGCAACCCAAAAGATTATAAGGCCACAATCGGTACCACTGCGACGTGTGCTGCAGGATAACCGACAGCGACAAGATAACCAACGTTGTGGAAGCCCTTTCCACATCAGCAGTCACCTCGAAAAATTTTCGATACGATCCATCACTCCAACGGTGCGCCAAACTCCGGCTGACGTTTGCCCTGGACTTGATGATCACAGTTGACGGCTGCAAGGCTGCTATGACCTCTATGTGGCTTTGTGAACGAATCACCGTTGTTCACCGTGGTTCAAACTTGCTTTCGGGCCACTACTACGCAATCGCCGAAGACGAGTTTATGTGGTGGAAATTTTACGACGCTGAAGTTCTCGAAGTCACCCCAAAGAACGCGAGAATTGTCCACAAATGCATAGGTTTTGTTAGGCGGACATATTCCTTGTTCTGAAGCAAGTGTGATGTGAGCTGTGTAGATGCCAATTCCGATGTCTGGTGCTTACATGGAGTGTACACCAACCACCTTGTGTGGTGCTGTAGGTTTTTCTACAACTGAAAAACAGAAAAAAACACAAAAAATCAGTGGATCTCCCCGAAGCGCCACTTCAAGTAATAACCATAGCCGTATTGTCATTCTTTCCTACAGTAAGTAGAGAAGAATATTCGAAATCGAATAAAATACCATCTGCTGTACTTCCTGAGTAGTTACAAATAATAAGAAGCAACTACTCTTTTTAATCGGCTCAATATTATTTTTAAGCACATTTTTCTGTAAAATATTCATCTATTTGTATAAATATGTGGTTATTGGTCAGAATATGACGGGAAATTATGTAGTTTTCCCTTACCTTCCAATTAGAGAGTCCGATGATTCACCAATGAAGAAAGACGTATTATCATTCTTCCCTACATTGAGGAAGAATATTCGAAATAGAATGACATATTATCTGCTGTACTTCCTGAAAGGTTACAGTTGGTATTGACAACCGTTGTCAATTGATTCAGTATTATTTTTGAGCACAGTTTTCTGTGAAATGAACATCTACTCGAATATGTGCCTGTTGGTTTTATGCACACGCCCTCAATGTACTCTCTCAAGTCGGACCAACACCTCCTCGTGGTGAGAGTCGAGTACTGGCGCCATGAGAGCTCAACTAACGTTGGTATCATGGCGCTTGCTAACGTTGGACGCAAAAACTTTCCAACCAACAGACTCCAGTTGGCCATCAGCTACGGTGCTACCTGGAAAAGAAATTTGTGAAGGAGTAACAAATCTGCTCGTTTTCACACAACTCGTGCCTCGGCTGGGTCTGCACACGGTCCTCGTGCAGACCTCGAACAGATGGGGGACCAAATTGTGACGAACACTGGCGATATCTCTGGAGATGCGATGGAGACGGGGCGTTATGTAAACGACGTCCCGTTCAACGAACGTTCCTGCCCTAGATGTCTCCTCGAAAGCAGGAACATTTCATTCATGACCTAGCGTCCGAGGTCAAGCATGCTGAGGAGGTCCACCCAACCTCTAAAATATTCTACAGTTGCACAAAATGCAAGAAACTGTACGAATTACAGCATGCAGCTGTGTGTCATGTCCCAAGGTGCACGGGCAGAAGGGATCACCCAGCCGACCGGCAGTGGTGCGGCTTTTGTGGTGTGACCTTCAACACACAGCAAGATTTGTCACAACACGAGCGGCAAAGGCATCCTGTCGCCAAAACCGAGACTAGAGCTGCTGGTCTCCTTGAAAAAGTACGCACACCTCCTCCGCCAAAGCTAAACCAGATCTTTACGGAAGAAGACGTTCGAATTATGCTCGAGTTCGAACTGAGGAACCAAGGCCACAGGCTAATGGCCTCCAATATTGGGTCCCTCCTGCCGGATAAAATCGGCAAACAAATCAGGGATAGAAGGGCGGACCCGTACTACAAAGCAAGAAGAGATGAGTTTTTAGCGGCTCATCTTAAAGCCGCGGGGCCACAAGAAGAAAATCTTCCACACGTCGCTGTTACCGAGTTTTTCTTACAATACATTGTAAATGTGTACCAAGTTAGGCACTCGGTCCCATTTTTTAACTAAGGGAGCTTCGTAAGGAGCTTTCGATTTGTCAAAATTTTGTTGCTGCGTTCGCGTCACATACCATTCGTGATCACCGATATTAAGTCAAACAACCGGTTAGGTTGTCGTCTTTAAGCATGGGGCACACGTTTGATGAAAGATTGTTGCGCTCAGTTTCAACAAAATTGTTTATATTCGTACGACTCGTTTCCAATTCTGCCGTCAAATCCAAATTGCTCTTTTCCAGTTGTTCGATTCGTTCTTCAGCTGATCGGAGTTCATCGTTATCAGATCGTAGTGCGTCATTAACAAGTTGGAGTTCGTTATTATCGCGAAGAAGTTCATTATTGAGAAGTTGAAGTTCACGCAGTTTATCATCAGCTAGTCGTTTGGCACGGCGGAGCTTCTCTCTCTAGGATAGGAGTTCATCAATAGCACATTGTTGGTCGAATTTCGTGTACAGTTCGTAAACATGTTTGAAAACCCAATGAATTTGTCGGATCTCCTCGGACTTCGGATCCGCCATCCGAGCCAACGCCAACTCAAATTCAAGAGCTGTTAGTTCGATGGGAACCGGCACCTCCTTGTGCTCCATGTTGGAAGTTTTCTCTAGCAATTCCAAGAATTTATTCTTTTTATCTTCGTATTCACCGCTGTCACCGCACCAATTCAGCAAATCCTCCTTGACCACAAAGTTCTTGTTCACAAGCATGTCCCAGAAGAAATAATTTCGTTGATCATTCACAATGTCTATGCCGAATTTGCCACACACGTCGGTGGGCGACAAACTCTTGGTCCAGTTTGTGACGTCTCCGTACTCCTTCAAAAGAGCGAATATGTTCGAATTCATGATCAAGTACTGAAACACTCAACCTGTTTAGTATCTCTAAATCCCTTCTAGAAGGCAACTTTATCTGATCTGCAGATAACTTCGCACCCAAGTTATTCCTCTGTACAGTATCTTTGATTTTCTTGTGCTGTTTGTGTCTTAATCTTCTCTGGAATCTTCGATTCAATCAGGTGTTTTTCTTCTCTGCCCTAAAAGAGAACATTTCGATTAGTTGGTGGACTTGATAAAACTGAATAATCGAGAGCGGAAGAAATAGCAGGACACTAGAAACCTCTCGACAGCGAAAACAAATGCTGTCTCTGGGAAATGAAATCGAATGTCATAGAGATGAAGCCTGGAAGACGAAACTCGAGACAATTCCCTGTGGAGGATGAACAGGCGTGAAAATAAACAAATGGTATTGTCGAAATAAATTTTAATATTGAAAAATAGGTTTATTTGTACTGTACAGATCCCCATCCCCCCCCCCCGAGTAATATAGTCAATTTCAACGAATATCTACAACTATTTTGGGATGAATACAGAGAAAACTCTTTTGATAAATTATTCTTTTTAGGCGATATCAATATACACATAGAAGCAGTTTCTTATTCAAAAATTTAATAAAAATTATGTCAGAAACCATAGGCCAGTTCCCCAGTATTTCTCAAGGAGAAATTCACGCCATAGAAAGGTGCATTCAATTCAACCTTGACAGGAAATACCGGAACGAGGAAATAAAAATCCTCTCCGATAGTCAAGCAGCCATCAAATCGTTGAGCTCATAGAACATCAACTAAAAGATGGTCTGGGAATGCCTAGACAAACTTAATGAACTGGGCAGGAACAACAAGGTGATCCTCCTCTGGGTGCTGGGACACGTCGTAGTGGATGACAATGAACATGCACATACCCTGGTCTGAAAAGGGCATCAACGCCACTGATCGGGCCAGAACCATTCTGAAGACATGGAAAATCTTATTTCCGAGAAGAACTCAATAAAACTGAAGAAACAATGAGAGCTACATACTGGCAAAGACATCCAGGGCTGAGGCAGGCTAAATATCTCCTCGGCAACTTCAACCAAGCAAGATCGAAGACACTGAATAACCTTAGTAAAACTATTCTAAAGACAATCACGGAATTTTTAACGGGGCACTGCGGACTCAAAGAACACCTAAGGAAGCTAGGCTTAGAGGAGGACAGCACCTGCAGATTCTGTGGGGAACATCCAGAACACCACACAATATATTGATGGAGTGTTATGCCGTACATCACAAAAGATTGAATATACTGGGATCACACCAGCTGACTGTTACGACGAATAGACCCCATTAAAATCCTTGAATTCCTTAAGGAATTGGGGCTTGAGGTGCTGCTGTAAACGAGAACACCTTGAAATAGCAGAAGAAGATGGGGCACAATAGATCTAATTGGGTCGCAGCGCATCAGTCAACATCCGTACTGTTATCATCCTACCTCGATACACCACTACAGTATTAATCAGACACATTAATATGATTACGTAGTTACAATAGATTAAGATAGGAGATGGGATTTCGGAAGTCAGTCTATAACTAGATTTCATGTGAACTGTTACTACTAAATAATCGGAAAAAGAACTCAGCAGAAGAAAGGGAAAACAAAGAAAAAGACGTTTGTCCACGTCTGATTCATCAAGTAGTTCCTCATCATCAAGCAATGATGGAAGAAGATGCCGTAAGTCAAAAAGGAATACAAATAAGACAAAGAAAATTACCAGACAAACTATTAATACTAGAAAAGCTCCAGGGGTAAGTGGCATATCGATTCTGCCAGTAGGTGTTTTATCTGTTATCCCGGAATTCATTCTCTTGACGGACGATGTTATACGTTGGATAGAAATAGTAGATCATAGTTCTCGAATTTATGAATGGACCGAAAATACAGTTTTTTCAGCAACTAGTAAATTTGTAGGAACCGCTCGAATTTGGTTTGACAGTCTTGTATCCAATGATGTTGAATGGTCTTTGTACACATGGGAGATGTGGAAAGAAAGACTGCTGGAAACATTCCGGCGCAGGCGAGACATTTTCTCGTTATTCCAGGACATAATGATCATAAACCTACAGAAGGCAACTCTTTGTATACATTTTTTTTCTTACATTTGGCTAAGATAGATAACTGGAAACTCAACATTTCAGAAGAGGATAAAATATCTTTGATTTTGGGAGCAATAGGTGGCGAAAATATTAAATCATCGTCTGAGGCTGCAAGAATTCGGATCTAGCTGCATATTTACGTAATGAATTATTCCATGGCGAAGCAAAAACAGAAGTTCCAGAATTCTTGTTGCCAGGTACAAGCAAACGTTCCTATACACGTAACGCCTAGGTAGAACCTCATGATAATCCAAACAGACAGAGTGGAAATGAATTCAATTCTTATGATAAGTCTTTGAGAAAGTATAATTCTTGTGGTATAATTGGCCACATAAGGGAAAATTGTCCACATAGACAAAGTATGCAACTTTTGTAAAACTCATGGACATATCGAATTTGTCTGTCGCAAAAAATATATTCCAAGATTGGAGAAATCGAATAGATGAGTTTGTTTCAGTTGGTATAATCAGAAAAATCAGAAAAAGTTATTCGGGATATGCTAGCCCGGCACTACTAGTCAACAAAAAAGATAACGAAAAACGGTTGGTAGTAGACTGTAGAGCCTTGAATAAAATAACGGAAAAGTATTCATTTCCATTACCCATCATAGAGGATTTAATTGACTCATTAAAGGGGTTTAAAATATTTTCAACATTAGATTTTGCCTAGGGTTATCATCAAATACCTGTGAGCCCTGAATCAGTTCACAAGACAGCATTCATCACACCCGAAGGTCATTATGAAGTTGTCAAAATCCAAATTTCACAAGCAAGAAATGAATTATTTTATGAGAAAACGGAAGCTGTAACAAGATTCCCAATTCCAGAGACTGTTCACCAAGTTAGACAGATTTTTTGATTGGTTGGATACTTCCGAAAATTTATTTCCAATTTCAAAACACGTCCATTAAGCTCACTATTGAAAAAGGACTGTAAGTTTAAATGGAATTAATCTCATACAATGATAGTAAATGAATTGAAAGAAATTATTTGTGCTAAACCAATTTTGACAATTTTTGATCCAAGTCTCAAAAGTGTCGTTAATACCGACGCATGTCGCGACGGTTTAAGCGGAATATTGATGCAAATAACGAATGCTGAAGAGAAACCCATTGCATATTACAGAAAACAAACAAGCAAAGATGAGCATAATTATCACTCATTTGAATTAGAGCTATATAAAACATTAGAACGTTTCCGTCACTACCTATTAGTTTCTGAATTCAAAATATTCACCAACAGTAGCAGTGGAGGATACAGGAGGGGTGGCGAGGGGGGCGATCGCTCCCCTCAATCCATAGGGTTGAAAAAAATTCATGATTTCCTTCCGGACATCGAAAACACTGAGACTGAAAGCGAGAGGACGTTTGAAATGCATGATTCAATTTTTTTGTTATGTTGTTAAAAAAAATGTTCTTTCCGTTAACCAGCTGTCGTCCCCTTACGAACGGCAGCCCTCAAAAGTCGAAACTGAAACTTGTGCGAGGTGAGGATTAACGAGTTCCTACCTTTTAACGTTCGATTCCTAGCACTTTATCGGGTCATCAGAATAAAAATTTGTAGTCGATTACCATGGGCGAAGAAAGCTTGACTGGTCTCGCTATACAACATATGCATTCCGAAATTAAAATCGATGTCGAAAAAATAATAAAAAAATTCGCGAAAGAAAAAAACCGTAAACTTGAATTCGTAATGTGAATCCAAATCAAATAAATTTATACAAGTTCTCTAATGATGTGATCGAGAATCTATTAATTTTAGTCTTTAGAAGTAGTGTGTGCCTATACTGTAGTGAACATATTGTATACTGTCGTAAATATATCGATCTAACTAATAACAATTATGTTTTATATTACCTACTCCGTCAGTAAAAATTTCCGTTCCGCTCCCCCCACAAAATTCTGTATCCGCCCCTGAACAGTAGTGCGGTAAAGAGTACAATGTCATAAGAAAACAATTCTTCTGAAGATTGCGAGGTGGTGCTGAGCCTGCAGGAATTCAATTTCCAAATTCAACATAAACCCAGTTCACAAATACAACACGTGGACGCATTGAGCAGAAATTCAAACATCAATGCTAAGGAACAAGATATTTTCATGATCTCTGAACAAGACTGGTTGAAAGAAGCCCAAGAAATCGACGCGGAAATTGTGACAATCAAAGAAAAACTACTATCCGGAGACAGAAATGGCAACCATGCAATTTTCAAAGACTATGATCAACGTGCTAATAAAGTTTACAGAATGACTAATAGAGGAAGAAGATAAGTGCCACGAAAATGTAGGTGGAAAATAGTAAAGTTGAATCACGATGACGCGGGACACTTTGCGTTAGAAAAGGCAGTTGAAAGAATTCGTGAGCGATATTGGTTACCAAAAATGAGGCGATTCGTAAAAAATATATCGGCTCCTATCTTCATTGCCTTTATCACGAATCTGTCGGCGGTAAAAAGCCAGGATTACTTCACTCAATTCCGGATCCATTGAGGATCCGAACATTGACAAGGTGCGTCAACATATTGACATGCCCGTATGCTGGCAACACATAGACATGCCCGTATGCTGGCAACACATAGACATGCCTGTATGCTGTCAACACATAGACATGCCCGTATGCTAGCAACACATAGACATGCCCGTATGCTGGCGACACAGACATGCCCGTATGCTGGCAACACATAGACATGCCCGTATGCTAGCAACACATAGACTTGCCCGTATGCTGGCGACACATAGACATGCCCGTATGCCGGCAACACAGACATGCCCGTATGCTGGCAACACATAGACATTCTCGTATGCTGACAACACGTAGATATGCCCATATGCTGGCAACACAGAGACATGCCCGTATGCTGGTAACACATGGGCATGCCGGAATGCTGGTGACACAGACATGGTCTTACGCCGGATATACCCGGAACTAATACCGATTAACGGTGTGTAGGATGGTAACTAATAAGAGTATTCAATTGGGATTGATCAAAATTAGGAGAATTTCGTATGCAGGTTGGGAATCGAAGATCAATTGAAGACAATCGAGAACCAGGATGGCCGAGTGTTATCATCCCACCTTGATACACCACTGGAGCATTAGTCAGGTATATTAATATGATTACGTGGTTACAATAGATTAAGATAGGAAAAGGGATTTCGGAAGTCAGTCTATAACTAGATTTCATGTGAAATGTTACTATCAAATAATTGATTATACTTGATCGTAAAATAATAGTGTTTCCTTTCATTCGGGTACCATTACCATGTCAGAAAAAGGTTTTGTATCACTCATAAACGATTTCACAAGAGTAACCCCTACGTCAGCTTCTTGTATATATCTTTTATAAATCTAAAGAGGAATATTATGAAGATCAAACTCAACCAATCACTATGCCATTGCCGATATACCGATACAGAAGGAATTCAGAATGTCATTCTGAGTCTAAAAGATATAAAAGCGTATAGTACCGATCAAATCATGAATGGGGTTCTAAATTCCATTGTTTATCAAATATCTAAATCGGTATACCATGAATAAATCTGGTCATGAATAGTGGAATACTTACAGAACAATTCAAAATAGCTACTATCAAACCCCTTTTCAAATCCGAAAAAAGGCTATTTGGATAATTACCGACCGATATCTCTAACTTCCGGTCTATCAAAAGTGTTTGAGAAAATTTAAGAGAAGAGACTTACCAATTTCCTAGAAAAGCACAAATTTATCTTACTCAACAAGTTTTGGGACCGATACTTTTCATCATTTACTTGAACGACTTACAATGAACTCCGCTGGTACCATTATTTCCTTCGCCAATGATACTGTTTCATTATATGTCGATGACACTTGGGAAAGGGTAAAAGAAACAGTTGCTGATAATTTGAGAAATATTACTAACTGGTTTACCAAAAAAACACCTTTCACCCAATTAAACAAATACAAAAATCATCTAGTTCACTTCCTATGAAAAAAAAATTGACAGAATACAAAAATATCAAACCATTGACTATTTTTCTATATCACTCACACAGTCAGTTAAATATCTTGGCATTATGATGGACTCTTTCTTGAAGTGGGATGTTCACGTTCAAACGGTACTCAAAAGGTACCACTATGACTACTTTGTGGAATAAAAATGATTGTGGTCACGTGGCCTAGTGTCAAGAGGGCATCATCATCTTTTTTTTCAAATATGAAGGGGGGTCACGTGGCTCCTGGTTTTGAAGGTCTTTTGATTCTATTTCCAACACTTCTTTGTTTGTGAAATTCGGCCAAGCCGTTTCAAACTAACGAGCGTTTGAAATTTGCTTCAAATACTTAAAACAAATAAATTATTTTAACTATTAATTGTGGCAGAATTTTAACTCCATTACTGATTCTGGCCGAAAAGCCATTTTTTTGTGGTGAAACAGGTGCACATATTATTGGTATTGTGGTTTTTGTTTCAGTTTTTTATAACTTAGTTATTTTGCTGGAGACTCCAAATAGCATTTCATTTCAATCTCGGTCACCTGATATGACCCCTATGGAGCCACAGTCACTCCAGAAACTTATGAACCGAATAACAGATGTGAGGAAACATTTAATAACGTTCGGAATGAATTCCACAACCGACTCTTTTTCTGTCAAGAAGTGAAGGTGAACATTTTGAGCACTTGTTAAAAGAGTTGCAATTGTTACTTGAAATTAAAAGTTATTTAGGTTTTTAATTTATTTCTAAATTTTTTCAAGCAAATTTCAAACGCTTGTCAGTTTGAAACGGCTTGGCCGATTTTCACAAACAAAGAAGTGTTGGATAGAGAATAGGAAGACTTTCAAAACCAGGAGCCACGTGACCCACTTTTACATTTGAAAAAAAAGTTGATAGTGCCCTTTTGACACTAGACCACGTGACCACAATCATTTTTATGCCACAAAGTAGTAACTAAATTTTACCCGACCTCGATTGCTTGTTCCGTTCAAAAGTTAAGGAGGGAGAAGACTTTTTACGTCCTCGCTGTATATTCAAAGACATAGTAGGGTCGATTCGTTTTTGTCACAGGGCGAACCACAACCTCAATAAAGGGGTAGACACGAATATCAACGATTATCAATTCCAGTAATGTAAGACTTAACCAGGCAAAGGCACTGAAACCGATTACATAATGTATCACACGCTCTCTACTGACGGATTCTGTTATGAAAACATTTGAGGGAGAAAAATATGCGACCATTAGGAGAAACAAATCGCAGACATTAGACATCGTAGCCTCACAATTCGTAATTACTAAGAAAATAAAAGAAACGCGACGCTCCTAGTAATGAATCATGTTGACACCACAATCCCAGTAAAAGCTTGGACATTATAGGCTTTCTAGTGTACAGCTGTGTGACACGAAAGCCACAGGAAATTACGGCTCTGTTCCGGATCTTACTGAGGTTGAGAAACATTTTTTTGAGATAGAGATTTTTTAATCAGGATGAATGTGGCGCACCCTCACTGAATGAAGACTTAGTGCCAGTTGTCACGATATAGACAGAATTAGCTGATCAATCAATATACAAATGCCCTTTACAAATTACGTGATATCATGTTGGACAATAGAAACGCTATATAACACGAGATATGAAGTATAATTTTATTTCTCTTAATAAACAATCGCCGAAGGAAAGTTGTCGATCTAAAACTTGGTGCTTGCACTAAGAAATACACTGGGGATAATGTCAATAAAAACAGCATGAAATTTGATGACGATTCACTTAAGACGAAAGGGTCAAATGGAACATACAGTGTGTCCCAGCTAAAACTTGTCACCCCCCTAATATCCGAACTCATGAAAAAAATTGAAAATCGCTCAGACCCGTCGATTTTTATTTCAAGGGGGAACACTTTCACCAAATACACCATCATTGGGCTAGCCAAATATAAAGACTCCTATGAGAAATGCTATATCAAAGGCAACAGGCTTTACATTGGTGAAACAGGATACACCGTAGAGGAATTAGATATATTAGAAGACAGAGAAAATATCAAGTCGAATAGCGCTCCTTCCACACCGATCACTCAACAATTTGAAGAAATATTTTTCGATAAACCAGAACCTACCGCCTTATCTACGATTCTTCCAGAAGCCGGTAAGCCAGTCGAATCCAACAACAAACCAAGGATCAGAAAAAATACCACACTACAGGAAACCCCTAAGAAGAAAAATACCGAAATTGGAGCTCACCCTCAAGTCATTAAAGAAAAATTGAGGTTGCGTACTAACAGATGAATCCAATACCCAGCTAATCAAAAAATTTGTTCCTAACATAGTTCTGTATCAAAATAGAGATCCAACATACCAAACATATCTCCCGTACTAAACATTAATTTGAATAGAGGCTGGGAATCATAGTTGTTTTTATCTTATCTCGATGTTTTTATCCTAATCTTTTTTAAACATACAAAATAATATTAGTCTTCATTGTCTAGTATGGATCATTATATTAGGGACTATGAAATCGATTCGATTATAGCCGAAAAAGTGTCTGACATTGGTGAATTAAGGAAATACTTCAGTCACAATTTGAACATATTACATTTAAATATACGCAGCATAATAAAAAACATAGATGAACTGACCATATTTCTTCGAAAAATTCCCGGCAAACTTGATATTATTGTGTTAACAGAAACATTTATAGTAAAAGATCTAGGGGTTGTACATATGAATGGATATCAAACATTATATAATGAGGGCTCCCTGAATAAAAATGATGGCGTTATCGTATTTATAAATGAATCACTAGATTCTTCTCATAATATCAGAGAAATCGCGGAAATAAAAACTATACAGATCTACATTAATAAAAATAAAATTAAAATATCAATCACTGCAATATATAGATCACCAAATTCCTGTACCATACAGTTTAACAGAGAACTAGTGAAATACTTAGAGACGATAAAATCAAGCGATATTAAAATTATTACAGGCGACATAAATATAGATCTTCTATCCGAATATGATTACGTGGAAGATTATAAAAATATATTGAATTCATTTGGGTTCGTATCACATATCAATGATGTTACGCGGCCCAGTAGCGAATCTTGCTTAGACCATTTTTTTGTAAAGAATACATCCGAGATAGATTGCAAGTCATGCATTATAGACTACAGTATAACAGATCATTTTCCAATTGGACTATCAATGAATCTGGGAAAAAATCAGACAAGCAAAAACCCCATGATTAGAACTAAAAAAATTACAAACCATAGGAAGTTAAAACAAGAATTAGGAGAAGAAATGTGGCTAGATATATATAATCAAGAAAACACAGAAATAATGGCTGAATCATTTATAAAAAAACTCAAACTTTACATTGAAAAAAATACAATTACAATAAAAATAAAAATCGCTCTAGATCTAAATGGATTACATCTGAAATCATCGAATTAGCGAACACAAAAAATGAACTATATAAAAAGCTCAGAAACTCATATAATAACTTAGAACTCCGCGAAGAATACAAACAACAGAAAAATAAATTAAATAGATTGATAAATACAGCTAAAAAGGCATATGCAAATAAAATCATTGAGCAGAACACAAATAATACAAAAGGTCTCTGGAACAGTGTCAACGAAATTTGCAGTAAACAGAAAGTAAATACAAATATAACCCAAATTAAAGTGAATGATCAAATAAAACATAACAAGAACGAAATCTCAAACAGTTTCAATAAATACTATAGTGAATTAGGAGAAAAATACGCAAATAAAATCATCGAACCCGACAAATTTTTCAACAATGAGACAAAAATTAAAAACACTCTGTATTTATACCCTGCTAACGAATTTGAAGTTGAACAAGCAATTAAAGAGTTGAAGCCAAAAAAATCTCCAGGTGATGATGACATCCGCGCTGAAATACTAAAAGAAATAGTGAATGAGATAAAAACTCCATTAACATATTTAATAAATCGATGTATGGATACAGGCTGTTTTCCAAGAATTCTAAAAAAAGGGCTTATCAAACCATTATATAAAAGCGGGGATAAATCAGAAATGATAAGTTACAGACCACTTTCTCTGATATCAAATGTGGCAAAAATAATAGAAAAGATACTGAAAAAAAGGATATTAAATTTTTTTAATAAATATGGAGTCATTTCGAACAGACAGTATGGCTTCAGGGAAGGTAAATCGACAGAAGATGCAATACTTGCTTTAACTTCTTATATTTATGATGCACTCGATAAAAAAAATCAACTCTATGCATATTTGTCGATTTATCCAAAGCATTCGATACTGTCTGTCACCAGAAGCTCCTTAAAAAAATGTCGTCCTATGGACTGAGAGGAAAAATATACAATATACTGAAAAGCTATCTATCTGGAAGAGAGCAGCGAGTAAGTATTGATGGAACAATAAGTGGATCTAGGACTGTTTCCTATGGAGTCCCACAGGGAACGGTGCTGGGACCGTTATTGTTTACAATTTACATAAATGACCTGCTCGAGATAAAAACCAAAGGTAATATATTAAGTTTCGCCGACGACACGGCTATTCTCTATGAATCCAATACATGGCAAGAATTGAAACTGCTAGTGGAGAATGATTTCCTGGAAATAGAAGCATGGTTCAGATATAATAAACTGACCTTGAATTTTAATAAAACAAAGTACTTGCCGTTCTCCTCTTATGCTTACCGAATATGGGTCCGTTGAAAATAGGAGAGAGCTACGAAATCCCAGAAGACAAATCAATAAAATATCTTGGGATCGTAATTGATCGCCATCTGCGGTGGGACCTGCAAATTAAAAATGTTGTAAGGAAAGTAAGGGGATTATTACACAAATTCAAATATCTGAGGGACTTTCTTGATATTAGAAATTTAAGAACATTATACCATGCACTAGTCGAGTGACAGTTGCAGTACGGAATAATTGGATGGGGAGGGGCGACTGATACACATCTAGAAAATTTGAATACTGTACAAAAATATATACTTAAAATAATATATCGAAAAAAACCTACTTACCCTAGCGATGATTTATATAAAGAGTCTGATATACTCGACTTGAGACAACTCTATTGTCTGAATATTTTAAAAAATATTAAAAAAGGTTCCATAATTTTACAGCCTATGAACCATTGCCATGATACTCGAAACAAAAAGAAAAATATATTTCATCCACGTTGCGAAAAATCAATAGGTCAACGTAACGCATATTACCTTGGACCTCGTCTGTATGACATTCTACCTATACGCGTAAAAGACACTAAACATATAAAAAGTTTCAAGAAAAAAGCCAGACAATGGATGTTGAAAGAAAATAGATCTTTTTTTGGAGATTTCATAAATCAGGTATGATCCGGACATTCATCAATGTTCACTGGTAGATGTGATCGAGTTATTTTTATAAAACTTGAATTACCTACAATGTCACCATCAAATTTTATAAAACCTATGTTATTGATATAATTTTAGTGTGTTGTGTATACATGTGTATGTATATATATATATATATATATATATATATATATATATATATATATATATATATATATATATAACAAGAAGGAACATTTTATTGGACTAAGCCCTCTAGTAAATAGTGGGGCGATGCAGCAAAATCAAAGAGTACTCTTTTAAGTTTGTCCAAGCTTTCGGAAATTTAATTAATCGTTTCCATCATCAGGGATACTACAAATTGCATGAGTAAGTAATATATAAAAAATATACATGGATGGTTAACTTACATCTTAGTTGAGGGTGTTTGACGCGATGTTATTCAACAAAAGGGGGCACATTGTACAAGATGAATTTCAATATAAAACAGGTAAAATTGGAAAGATGTCATAAAAGTTTTGTTAAAATACGTTACATTTTGATCACATAAGGCCAAATCAATGCTATTGGTTGGGAGAAGACAGACAGTTGACATGACATATGACTTAGTCAGTGGTACCAATTTGCAGTTACCAACCTATGTTGGAGTCCGTAAATCAGAATTTAGTTGGTTGGGCGACACCTAGTGGCCCATGGAGGAACCTGAATTAAGTACATCTGGCATATAACTGAGTTTCTTTAGTACACTTTCGATCTGGATATTATGTTTTATTTTGTAGTATAACAATGTTAAGTCCTTCTGTGAGCAAAATTCTGGTACAGGTTAAGTATCTGGAGAATTTTAAGTCAAATTTAGGAAAAAAGGTTAAGTTTTCTTTATAAAATTATTTGATCATTTGATAGATTTGAAGAATTAATGAATGGTGGATTCTTATCCAACGTCAGAAGGTAAGAATAAATTTCACTTAGATGATTAATATCTGTTTTTTTATTAATGCAGTTACTATTTTCTGAAATAAAGGCCATTTCGAGAAAAGTCCTTTTGGGTAGACGCGATTCACTAGCTAAGACCTTAGTGGCATCATAATTCATATGGTGGTCAAACTTGTTTACATGTTCAGCTAACGCACACCGTTCTGGATGTAATCTACAGTCACTTTTATGTGAAACGATTCGGGAGCCTAGAGATCTCGAAGTCTGACCAACATACATTTTGTTGCACGATTGACACGGAATACTATATATTACATTCGCTTGAGAAAATAGAGAAAGTTTGTCTTTGACTTTAGAGTGAATTGTTCTAATAGTTAGTACTGATTTATTTGCAATTTTCAAATTCGGTAAATCATTAAAAATTCTGGAGAGTTTGGGAGTGATCTCCTTTATGTAGGGTAAAGAACTATAAAAAGCAATTAATGGTGCAATATTGTTTTCAATGTTATTATTATTGCTATTATTTCTGTCAATTCGTGTAATCGTTGAGTTGTTAATTATATCAAAGGAGGATGAAGAATTAAACAAAATATTTTTAATCATAATCGGTGGGTAACAATTTTAAAGAAATAAATTTAAAAGGATAGCAAGATTTTTTTTGTGGAATTGACTGTCAGAGATTTTTAACACTCTATCTTTCATTTGTTTTACTAGATTCACTTTCATTGAGTGTTTGTGGTAAGACCAATAGTTTATGTATCTTCCTGAGCTACATGGTTTCCTATACCAGTCTATCAGAATTTTGTTTTTTGATGACCGTATGAACCTTGTGTCAAGGAATGGAACGGAGAAATTTACATCTTCAGTTTCCATGGTGAACTGAATGAAAGGATCATAACTGTTGAAGGTGTCAAGAATCTCTTCAGTACAGTCAATTGGTAAGGCCAGAATAATATCATCCACATATTTTTTTATAAAGTGGGGTCTGAAAGACAAAACAGGTAATACTGTGTCTAACAAATCATCCATTACATAAGCTGCAAAAATTGGGGAAATTGATGCACCCATGGGTGTTCCAAAAGTTTGTTTATAGAATTTATTATCAAAGGAGAAATATGTATTGTCAAATAGAAATTGTAAAAGGTTTATGAAATTATCTTCAGAAATACTGCAATGTAAACTAATATTGTTCCATTGTTTGTGGACTGCTCTTATGCAGGTTTCAACATAAACATTACTGAATAGGGATATCACATCCAAACTTGCAAGAACATAGTTTAGAGGTAACAGAGTGTTATTGAATTGATTATTTACTTCAAACGAGTCTTTTATATAGTAATCATTGTCTAGGTTATAGGCTTTAGTCAAGATATTTGTTAGGAAGGCAGCAATTGCTTCTGTAGGGGATCCTATCGAAGCCACAATCGGTCTTACTGAGAGTGTTGGTTTATGTATCTTGGGTAAAGCATAGAACCTTGGGGAAGTACCATTGTAGCAAGTCAGTTTCTTTTTCATCACATCATTGATTTGATTTGAGTCATTTAACTGTTTGATTAAAATATTTGATTTCCTTTGAATAGAGTTCGTAGGATCTTTATTTAATAGTATGTAATATTGGATATAATGTCATTGGATAATTGTAAATATTGTAGTTTCTCCATTACTACTGTTACGTTACCTTTATCAGAAAGAGTGAGAATTAAATTTGGATTATTTTTCAGAAAGCGTTTAGATTTAAAGAACAAATTTCGAACAGGAGAAAATTGATGAGGAGGATTATGAATGTGGTTTGTGATGATGTTTGTAGCCCTCGCTACAAGGATGCTTCTTTGTATGGGGTCTGAGATAGTGGATGTAATGCAATCTACATCTGCTAAGATATTCTTGATGGGAATATCTTTACCTATTATAGGTTCAATGCAAAATTTTGGGCCCAAGGCCAGAAAAGAGGAAATATCTTCCGGAATTGTTACATTTGAAATATTTTTTAACCATTTCTGGTTAGATTTGATTTTAGAATTGGAGTTTTGAATTTTTAAATTGTTCAATTTATTGATATTTTTAAAAGTTTGTTATAAGCCCGTAGCTGTTTAGAAAAAAAATTTTGATAGGTTAAATCATTGGTAAGTGTAGTTATACTCTCACCTAGTGACGTTAAAGAAGATTTCAATTTTGAGATAAGTTTATGATTGGAAGCAATTTCAATATTTATTAGTTTCAACCCTAACCTGTAATTTTTTTCTTTGATGTTTGTGTGTGCTTCATGTCTTAGCAGGAGGTTTTCAATTGGTCTTGTGGATGCCGTTATATGGGGAGGAAGAACATTCTGTTTTCTGCACTGTAGAAGGAAAATTCTTCTGTTAATTTCCTTTGCCAATTTCATCTTTGTCTTAGACCAAAGTTTCAATTCTTGTACTGCTATGTCACCAAAAGTTGTAGCGATGGATTGGTAGAACCCCATGTCTGTAGAGTAAAGGAAGGGTAGTCGTTGCTGACTAGTTAGGAATGGAACTAGTAAATAGTGGGGCTATGCAGCAAAATCAAACTTAAAAGAGTACTCTTTGATTTTGCTGCATAGCCCCACTATTTACTAGTTCCATTCCTAACTAGTCAGCAACGACTACCCTTCCTTTACTATATATATATATATATATATATATATTTATATAAATATATATATATATATATATATATATATATATATATATATATATATATGTGTATACATTTATTCCTTTTAAAATTTTATTAAATATCAATTGTGAAATTATTACTACATATTTTAATATTTTACTATATATGTTTAGATTGTTACTACTTACCTATTTTTAAGTTTCTTTTTTTACCGATGCCATTTACCTATGCTTTATTATTTATTATATTTATTATTCCCCCCCCCTTTTTTGAAGATTTTTACCAACTCAGTATATGTACCCTCCCTTTATTAGTTAACATGTATAGAGATAGGAATTATTCATACTTATGATCATTCATTCACAATAGAATGAGAAGTCACACACAAGTGGTGTAGCAACCTAGAGTTGTTACACACACTTCAGTGATCTGTTCATGTTTATTCGCAATGATATCACTGTATGGAAATATTATGTAAATTTTAATTTGAATAAACATATTATTTATTTATTTATTGTGTTGTCAACCCCCTCAGCCCCAGCACCCCCTACTTCAGAATTTTCAATGGGACTACTATACTTGTGATACATCATTTTGAAGGGAATTCAATCCCAAATACATCGGTGTACTGAAATTGAGGATCGATCAAGTGATGTTGAAGTTTTCATGAAATCTAATTTTTTCCAGATATTTTTATTTTTCATCACCTAACATGTTATCATCGTATGAAAGGTTCAAAATGTGAACCATTCAGTTCCATACAGAAGTATAAGCGATCTTCGAAATTTCTTCACACATTGCTCAACATTTCTGGAGTCACTGCACGACACTCCACAACAATTCTCCTGCGTAGATCATCAAGAGAAGTTGGCTGGGTAAAATAAACTTTGGATTTCAAATGACCCCATAAAAAGAAGTCTAATGGTGATAAATCAGGAGATCTAGCCGGCCATTCTATTGGTCCTCGCCTTCCAATCCATCGCCCTGTGAAATTGTCATCTAAAAATTGACGTACAGGTGCAACAAAATGTGGAGGAGCTCCATCTTGTTAAAAGGTGAGCTGACCGTCAAGTAACCTATCATCGTCTTCAAGTAACTGAGTGATTCTGGGGTTCACAGTTGTATCAAGAAGTTCAAGATACGTTTGTCCGTTGAGGTTACCATCAATAAAATATGGACCTACAATATGGTCTCCCAGAATACCAGCCCAAACATTCAATTTCTGGGGAGTTTGTGAATGAGTTTCCCTGTACCAATGGGGATTCACGTCACTCCAGTATCTGCAGTTGTGCCTGTTCACATGTCCATTTAAATAAAAAGAAGATTCGTCAGAAAAGCACACATTGTAGAGGTAATTATTATCACCAATCAATAATTGACTCATGATTTCACAAAACTCTGTACGTCTGTCAGGATCATCTTCATTTAATTCTTGTACATTCTGCATTTTATAAGGATGGAATTTTGCGTCTTTCAGAATTCGATGTACGCTGCTTTTCGAAACTCCAGAAATAGTCTCAAGTTGTCTTAACGATTGAATGTTGTCTATCACTGCATGTCCTACAACTGCAACAGCGACCCCTTCATTCCTCCTAGGCTTCTCTCGTTCAAGTTTTTATTCAGCACTAATCCCGACTCCAAGAACTTATTCATCAATTGAAGCACGTACTGATATGATGTGGTGTTTTCTGGATGACTTTCATTGAAACTTCGAGCCGTAGCTCTAGCACATCGTCCAATTTCAAAATACGCAACTACAATGGATATTCTCTCTTGTACAGTATAAACCATTTTCGAATGTTTTCAAATTGTTGAATGCAGTGACTCGAATACATCAATTACCAAGGCGTAAACAAAGATATGCGTATACAAAAACACATGAGGGCAATTTTTTTTTCATAAAAACGTCTGTCTCACCTTCGAAACTATTATTTCTGACAGCATTTTATTTTTCAATACAGTGGCGTACCCACAGTGAAGCTTTCTTACGACGCTAACATTTGAGGTGATGAAAAATTAAAATATCTGGATAAAACTTAGTTTTCACTAAAACTTCAACAACACTTGATCGATCCTCAATTTCAGTACACCGATGTATTTGGCATTGAATTCCCTTCAGAATGATGTATCACAAGTATAGTAGTCCCATTGAAAATTCTGAAGTAGGGGGTGCTGGGGTTGAGGGGGTTGACAACACAATGATGGTGTATTTGGTGAAAGTGTTCCCCCTTGAAATGAAAATCGACGGGTCTGAGCGATTTTCAATTTTTTTAATGAGTTCGGATATTAGGGGGGTGACAAGTTTTAGCTGGGACACACTGTATATGTCTTCAATGTGGGTTGTAGGAAAGTCAACACGAAGATAAACACTTCTCATATATTTCAGAGGATCACCATAATATACACGAATCGATCTATGTGAAATTGATTTGACTATAGATCTATTCCAGAAGTGTAACAAATTCAAATACCGGGGGTCATGATCTTGGTACACCTTCCATATCTCTGTTAGTTTCAAAGGTAATCGATGGTCCATATACATCACAAGCGGCACTTTTTTACCTACAAATAATTTTTAAACTTTTGATTTTTTCAATAAAACACCCTGTATATTATTACATTTCTGAAATCTGCCTGATTTTCTGAATCCAACGATAGCACAAAAGTGACATTTCAAAAGTCAAAATTTTTGATAATTTAATTTTTAGTGTGCCATGATGGTTCCGATTTATTCCAATTGACCCTAATAACAAAAAAATCGAAATGCGGCAAAAATACTTGATTGCGTTTTTCATGGGCAAATAAAGTTCATCGTAATCGATTTCGGGGTAAAACTCAATTTCTTCAAATGGAACTATATTGGTACGGTGGTACCATTTATAAGTACTATTAATAAGGACTTTATTCCTACCTGGTAATAAAATGAGCGATAAATACAATCAAATTTAGAGCTAAAAGAAAATTAGAAAATACATTTATTTTGTTCTAATTTAGTGTTAAGAAGTTACGAAAGAGGCTTTGAAAACAATGGAATAAATATTTCTTCAGATTTTCAAATAAATGTTTGCATGTTTATCGCTGTTCTTTTTGTATAGTGGAAAAGTCTATGTATCTGTTGATATTTTTGTTCAAAATGCCGCACATTTATACAAGGAATGAAAAAGTGAAAATGTTAATTATTTATGGGAAATGTAGAAAAAATTTCGTTGCGGCTAGAAATCTTCATGCCAACCGATATCCTGATAGACATTATAATCATCTTGAAAATCAATTCTGGAGAGAGCCTAACCATGATCTTGAAGAAAACGTTATCATTGATGAAGGAACGGTAATTTATGTTATAGAAGTTGATAAGACTGTTTCTTTGAGGCAAATTAGGTTTGAACTGAAAATTAGTCACCAAGCGGTAAGCCGAATTTTGCACAAACATAATTATAAATCTTTCAAATATCAATTGCATCAGTACCTGTACGAAAATGAGTATGAACGTACGATGGAATATCGCAATTGGATCTTGCAGAATAATGTGCAGCCAAACAATAATTTTTTGGGTATTTCATTTTCGGAAGAGTCTAGGTTTACAAAAATGGGATTAGTTATCCGACAAAATACAAGGTATTGGTCACAAGAAAATCAAAATTTATTGCAGAAGGGAAACTTTCGAGTACGGTTCGGTTTCAATGTTTTGCTTGGAATACTCGGTCGTAGACTCATTGGTCCAAAAATATTTGAAGGCCCTCGACTGGAGCTAGATACTTGGGATTTAGGCGAAATGAAATTAAGGACATGTTAAATGAGTTACCTGTCTATTTACGACAGGGAATATATTCCCAACAAGATGGAGCTCTCCCATACTTTACCTTCAACAGGCATTCGAAGAAAACGTAATTTTGACGAATGGTTCTGTGAGATGGCCTCCAAGGTCACCAGATTTGACACCTCTTGATATCTTTGTTATGGGCCATTTGAAAAATATTGTCTATGCAACCACCGTTACAACCCGCGAAGACTTGGATTTGCGAGTAAGACGCGCAATTAATACTATAACGGCCCAGCAATAAGCGAACGTTCTTCAAGAAACAGCTATGCCAGTTCAGAAGTGCATTGACGTTGATGGATGCTATCCATCAATTCAAACAGTTGTAATGTTTTTTGTACAGTTTTTGTATTTCAAAGCCAATTTAGTAACTCCTCATCATTAAATTAGAACAAAATAATTGTATTTTCCTATTTTATTTTTGCTGTAATTTTGATTGTATTCATCGCACATTTTATTACCAGGTATGAATAAATTCCTTACTAATAGTACTAATGAATGGTACCATGGTAACAATATAGTTTCATTGGAAAAAATTGAGTATCACCCCAAAATCGATTACGATGAACTCCATTTGCTCACAAAAAACGCAATTTAGTACGTTTTCGATTTTACTAGCATCAGACGGGCCAATTGGAACAAATCGGAACTATCATGGCACACTTGAATGGAAAACTAAAAATTAAATTATCAAAAATTTTGACGTTTGGGTATTTCTAAAGCTGAAAAGTAAATAGTCAGCATCAGTTGTCCGCCATGAAGCGCCACGACCAATAATAATAATAGTCGTCCTCTACACGCACAGGCTATGCCTTTGGGTACACTCTGTGAGGAAATTTTACTATTGCTTTATATTTTCCAAAGAATTTCATTTCTTGGAGATATTTGAAATTCATAGCTTGGACGATTTTGAGACTTTTTATTTTTATACATTTATCTATGAGGGGGTTTCTTGACTGAAGGAAGTATTTTAAAGTTTATACATTTCATTAATAATTCCGCATCCGGCTACTATGTCATTCTCAGAGCTCATTCTGAAATAAGAAATGTTAGAAGTTCAATTGAAAGTTGGTATTCATGATACATACTGTCAGAAACTAAAATAGCGAGATTCCTCTGCTAAACTCAAAACCGAAAAACAGCAGTGAAAATGCTTATTCATTAGGAAAAATTAAATCTTAATCGTAGTCATCCTGCTGCTTGCAAATAATACATTCTTAGGTTATATTGGAACTGGCTGACATCACGGTTGAGTGTTATATTCAGATTTCTTAGGTTTCATCAAAGATGACGAGTTTTAACTTAATGATGATTAGTTTAGGCATAGGTCACTCCTCTTGGCATTCCCAAGAATGTGTGAACATTTGTTTGAAATTACAATTCAGGTGAATTTGGTTCAGCATTTTGAAGTTGTTATCTTGGATGTGGTGTAGAATTTTGATATGGGAGAAAAACTGTGATTGTTGAATCTGATGCAAAAACCAGATTCAGTTGGTTTTGATGCAAATGTTAGGTTCTACCTATATTTGTTGTTGGCAACCTCCACAAGAGTGTTTGTAATTGCCACTTTTCATGAATTCACTTATAGGGTCTTTTGTGTTGTAAAATATAGTACTGATAGTGTTATCACATCTGGCAGCTATTTTCAGATTATCAGGTTTCTTTGTTAGAATTCTGAAAATTTTGTTCGAAAAGGTGACTAGATGAGGTAGGGATTTGTAAATTGAGGGAATTACAGGATGAATTATTGGATGAGTTATAGGTGAGTTATAGGATAATCTGTATTTAGATTATTTTTTCTTTGAATTTCGTCGATTGTTTTAGTCATGACGTCAGTGGGAAAACCACTGTTTTCTGCTAATTGCTTTAGGGTGTTGACTTCTTCTTCGAAATTTGACTCGAACATCTGAATGTTACAGAATGTGTCTGAATGAATATTTCTGACAAAAGTTCATTAGATTTTGGACTCTGTATAGGGCCACAGACAGTAACTTTTTGTCGAGGTTGAAACTCGTTAGTTTCTTGAACTTCCATCAATTCGTATCCATATCCTTGAATTTTTCCACATCGTATAATTTTTCACTGTTCCTGATTCTCTGCAACACTGATGATTTATATAACTCGTTTTTTTTTCGTGTTGTATTGATTCAAAAATCAAAATCTGTTGATTATGCATTTCAGAAACGAACATGTGCTCAGGTGCGCACCGACCACTCAGGGTAGGGCTGTTAGGATTTTTCGGGTTTTACTACCAATGAAAATTTAATACACCACCAAAAATCAGAAACCTGGTAAACTGGGCAGGAGTAAGAAACCCGAGGGATTCAGAATGGCCTGCCAGAATACTCTTGAGTGATGGTTATAAAGGTCCCCAACACTAGTCCACTAGTCAGCCTGTCCAGCTTATGCGGTCTCAGCCTATATCCACAGGTATAACGCGGCGCTAAGAGTAGACAATTGTATGGAATAGATGATGTTGCTTCATGCATCGGGAGTAGTGTATTTCAGCCGATACTCGGCCTCCTCCCACTATTGTGACGTCATCAGCGACATTCAGATGACCTTCAAGGGTATGTCTGGTGCATAAATGCATTTGTGTTGTTACGACCTTGAAATTAAAATTTTTTGACCTTGATAAATGTTTGGGTAATCGTGAATAGGGTTTGTGTTTGACTTTGCGATGTTGTTGGCTATAATTGAGAGTAGATGACCTTCATATGTACTCTCAACAAATTATCAGTTCCTGAAGAGTACATATGAAAACCATTGATGACATTCAGGCGTCCTCGCAAAACTCTGTATGATAGTTGTATGGGGAACACACATCCGCTCGCAGTGAAGATCAGCCAACTAATGTCGGCTCTTTGTCCCCTATGTTGGTGCATTAAGTCAGCGAGTGGCCGGGGAAAATCGTGTAGCGTACACATTGTAATTTACCATGTAGACTCCTCCCCTTTTGGTGTTTCGAGGTTTGTCTTTAAAGGATCCAAGGAACCCTTCAAAATATTAGTGTCTCCTCAAGTAAGCTACTGAAAACATACCAAGAAAATGTATTCCTGTAATTGTGGTAAATCTTTCACTCGTAGTGATAATCTCCGTCGACACCAGCTTCAAAGTTGCCAAGGTGGTCCATCTGTGAAACGTGTGAAATTTGATACAACCGCTTCAACTACTATGTACACATGCAATTGTTGAAATGTGACGATTCCAGCAACATAGGCGAATGCTCACAAAAGAAGTTTGCAGCATAGAAATAATGCATGTATTCAATTGAGTGATGGTGTTCAGATTATAAGAAGTACTTTCAAGTGTCGAATCGTTAGATACAGGGTGGAGAGTTCGAATGTTCATACTGAATATATGTCGTTCTTCAATGAGATTAGACAGAAAGTCATTGAATTACTTGAATCGGCCATAAAGATTCATAGCATAATTAAATTTAATATGGAAGTATTTGGCAGATATATTATCCAAACACAGGACCTAGGCGACATCAAGTCTTTCAATTCCCAAAATAAAATTGTAGATCAATCTAATGATTTGAATTCCATATTTGATGACTCTCGTGCGACCATCATTGCCCAAACAACTGAGTTTCAAACACGTGATTCAGGTATTTATTTATATATTTCAACTTTATTCGATATAATTAATAAATTATTCAACACATTTCAGGGTGGAGTTGTGAGAAAGTTATGTTCCTTGAGGTCAATATAAATAAGTATAGTCCACTGAGTTGGTGCTCATATGTGAAGCTACCGGAGTTCATTGAGGCACGAAAAGGAGTTGTGAACATTCGTAATGAGTACCAACATTTTTTCGCGTGGGCTATTACTTCTGCGTTATTTCCAGCAGATGGTAGAGTGTCTGAAATTTCTTCATATCCACATTACGCCACCGTTTTAAATATAGAAGGTATGAATTTTCCAGTTAAACTTAATGATATAAAAAGGTTTGAGGGCAAAAATGATATTTCAGTCAATGTTTATGGATTAGAATCTAAATTTGAAAAGGGTAAAATTAAATATGAAGTTGTCGGGCCACTACGTTATTCACAAAGGAGACTTGGTAGGCATGTCAATTTGTTACTTATCACAGATGATTCCGGTAATAGTCATTATTGTTGGATAAAAAATCTTTCTAGGCTGGTTTCAAGTCAACTATCTGCCCATAGACATAAAAAATACTTTTGTGATGGATATTTGTTGTACTTTTCTTATGAACGTTTACTATTACGCCATCATATGCAAGACTGTAATCACCTGAGCACTAAAACACCAACCACTAATTTCAGAGTTAATAAATATGGGAAGATGGTTCCCGAAAATTTATTGATGTTTGAAAATTTTGAAAAACAAATGAAGGTGCCATTTGCAGTTTACGCAGATTTTGAATCCGTTCTCAAGCCGATTCAGACTAGCAAACCAAATCCCAATTATTCTTATTCGATTAAGACTGTTAAGCATGAGCCATACTCATTCGCTTATCAGATTAAATGTTCATTCAATGATAAGTTGTCAAAATTTGTCACATATAGGGGAGTTGATGCAGCTGGAAAATTTGTTACTGAAATTGAAAATGATTTAAGAAGTATTTATCAGAAACATCTCAGGAATCCTATTTCTGTGGCTGCACAAACCCCTGAAGAAGAAAAACAGTTTTCTGCTGCTGAAACTTGTGGAATTTGTGGTAAGCCATTTACAGATGGTGATGTGAGAGTGAGGGATCATTGTCATCTCAGCGGAAAAAAAAGATCCCATGCCGCTCATTCCAAATGTAACCTCAACTTCAAATTGCCAAACTTCATTCCAATAATTTTTCATAATCTGAGTGAATATGACTGCCATTTATTTATAAAAGAATTATGTAAATATAAGGATAAAGTGGATGTTATCCCACAAACTATCTTTCACCAAGCATCTATTAACCCACACATATAATGATAAAGATGGTAAAGTGAAAAAGAATTTTTTAAAAATGAGGTTTTAGATAGTTTCAAATTCGGATTCATTGCAGAACTTGGGTGGTAACTTAACATCCGATCAGTGTATTGAGATGCGGAAGTATTTCCCGCAAATTGAAAAAAATTCAATCTAATGAGACAGATACTCTCCCTACTGAAATTCAGTTTTATGACAATCTTAACGGGGAACATATATCAGATCAGGATTATGAAAGAGCTCAACTTGGCGCTTATTCGAGTGTCAGAGTTTGGGGGAATATTCCGATCTGTATTTGAAATCTGACGTACTTCTATTATGTGACATATTCGAAAATTTTAGAAATATATCTTCTGATAAATATAACTAGATCCAGTACACTACTATACAGTACCAGGATTGTCTTGGGATGCGCTGCTGAAGTACACAAATATTGAGTTGGAGTTATTAACAGATATCGATATGATATATTTCTTTAGGAAAGGAATACGCGGTGGAATCAGTCAGTGTAGCGATAGAAAACAAATAGCTAATAATAAATTCTTACCAGATTATGATCCGAATAAACCTTCAACATTCATTTCATATTTAGATGCAACGAACCTATATGGTCACAGTATGTCGCAACCACTACCAATGAGTGAGTTCTCATGGCTAGCCCCCAATGAAATCGTCAATTTGGATATAATGGATGTGGCAACTGATAGCCCATATGGATATGTTCTTGAAGTGGATATACATTACCCTCAAGATTTACATGACAAGCATTCTGATTTACCCTTTCTTGTGGAAAGTATAATACCCCCAAATTCCAAATCGAAAATACCTAAATTGATTCCAAATTTAAATGACAAAAGAAAATACATTGTTCATTATAGAAACTTACAGCAGGCTGTTAGAAATGGTTTAATTGTAATGAATACACATCGAGTCTTGAGATTCAATCAGTCAGCTTGGATGAAGCCATATAGAGATGTTAACAATAAAATGCGGAATAAATCTAAAAATAAATCCGAATTTTTTTTTTAAACTTATGGTGAACAGTGTGTATGGCAAATCGTTGGAAAATGTAGACAACAGAATTGATGTTAAACTCATTACACATTGGGAGAATATAAAAAAGAAAGTAGGTGCGAGCGCATTAATATCACGTCCTAATTTCAAAAGTTCTTCAATTTTTTCTGATAATTTTGTAGCAATTCAAATGGGAAGAGTGAAAATTGTATATGATAAGCCTCTATATTTGGGATTTAGTATTCTAGACCTATCAAAGACTGTCATGTATGACTTCTTTTATGATTGTATTAAAAAGAAATTTGGTGAAAATTCGTCTCTACTATACACCGACACTGACTCCCTAATTTTGAAACTAAATACTGACAATTTTTATGAATTCATGATAAAGAATATAAGTGAGTTTGATACATCTAACTATGGTATAGGAAATCAATTTAATATACCTGTCACAGAGTCAATTTTGGGAAATTTCACAGATGAGTTTCCCAATGATCCCATAATTAGCTTTTATGGGACAGGGGCTAAAGCATATTATGTTCAATCGGTAGGTACTGAATTGAAGAAAGCCAAGGGTGTTGAACGATCTGTAGTATAAAACGAGTTGACATGCGATGATTACAAAAATATTGTAGAACACGGGGGTTTGATTTTCAGAAAAATGAATTCATTCAGAAGTGTATTGCATGACATGTTCACTGAGTTAAGAAACAAAGTTGCATCATCATGCCATGATGAAAAACGATTTATTATCCCGAATGCCACACGAACACTTCCTTGGGGGCATACAGATATAGAGTTTTATCAAAATGATCCCGATGACAATATTCGTTGGGCATCAAATATGATTCAAAACCTCAGGAAGATCATTCAGATCAATTGATTAATTTATTGACTGCCGAGCTGAACAAATGATATATCATTCAATTCCTTAGATCAACTGGAATTTTCATAATCTACACTAATCTAGTCGTTTTAAGCTAATATTTTATGAAATAAAACTGATATTATCTGTGGTATTTGCAAGTACCTACTACATTGTTATAAAAATGATTTTTTTTCGTGTTAATTGAATAAAAATGCATCCAAAGATATAATAAATACACTTATTTGATTCCACATTGTTTCATTTATATTCTAAAATGGATACATAATGTATCTCTAGGAATTGTCATTACAAAAGTAACCACACTAGAAGCAAGATGGGTAAAAGCATAGACAAACTTGGTCGAAAAAGAAAATGTGGCACTGCTGTCGTTCGCGGACTTCAAGGTAAAAAATCAGATGTACCCACAGTGTAACAGTTTTAATCTGAATATTTATCAATGACTCGAGTTTCCTTAGAACTCAACAGGGACAGCATAACAATAATTCTAATCTGAATATTCACAAATAAATCACTTTCTTAGAACTCAGGTAGCTATTAAGGAGATTATTTTGATTTGTTATTCTCAAACAAAATTATATACCTGTAATGTGGCAATTTCAATCTGAGTAATTACCAAATACATTGCATTTTATTAGAACTCAACAGCGGACTTTTTAAACTTCAGCAAATACCACGTGACCCATGTACATTAATATCCACGGTTGCGATAGAAATAATTTTCCTAATAATTAATGGTTAATTTGGCATTTAATGGTTTGCTTGCCACATCACAAAAAGAAACTGTAGCGGAAAATTGTAAAATAAACGGATAGACCGTATATCTCAGAGACTGTACAATTATTTGTTATTTTATATTACAAGGTGTTGAAGACGTCTTAATGTGAATTTTTTCTTACCTTAAGATTTCACCATCGATAAAGCATGGTCACTTCAACAATTTGAACATTGATACAGTGTGCCGAAATTAAGAAATAACTCCGCCAGGATATGAAGTTGATGGAGAAGTGAGAGAGCGCAATTTTTGACCAACATAAATTTTCAGAAATCAGTCACACCAACATAAAATTAAAAAAATGTTCTTCTTCTTCTTCTTTCATGACCATTTTCGAAACGTTCGACTTACAATTCGCATAGGAATAAAACGAATAGTAAATTGAATTCGTATACATACAAACTTGAGAATAGCACTCATGAATCTTTCTATATTTTTTGAACAATTGAAAAAAAATCAAAAATATTATCATCTGTTATATTCATCATGTGTTTTATTAATACTAATTATCAATATCATTTTCTTCGTGGAAATAATGTGGGGCAGGAGATGATGGCGATTAGTTTGGGGAATATGGGTTGTACTCATCTTCATCATTATCATCGGATGATAATAAAATTGTTTCATCATCTGATTCCACATAGTCGAGTTCGTTGTCGAAACTTAGGCCTTCCTCTGCTATATCCGAATGATTCACCCATTCTTGTACATGATAAGAAGAGCTATTGACTTCATTAAATTGAATGGGTCCATGCACTGGTTCGATTTGTCCAAGCATCTCATTCCCGAATTCTAACATTTCCGGATAATTAATCCACTCTTGTTCATGGGAAGAAGAACTACTCACTTCGTTAACTTGCACTGGTTCGATTCTTCGTTGTTCTCTTGATGGTCTATTACTTGAATCAGCTTCAGACATTATGAATTGATTGATACAGAACTAAATCTCAAACTATATTTAAACTTTTGGTAGAATACTTTTGTTTTAACAATTATTTAACACAAACCATGAAATTCTCACATTCATCATATATTGTCGACTGCCTCTGACCATTCTACCAAAAATATGCAAAGACAACAAACAGCTGAGGTCTCACACTCTACTGTTGGCTAAAGTGGTAAAACTGTGCATGTCAAACTTTGCTGTTGGCTACAGTGGTAAAAGTGGGCATTTCAATTTATGCTAGAAGTGGAAATTCGGGAGATTCGAATTTTGTTCGGTCTATTTTACTTCGACCAGTTCAAGAGGATACATCGTAGTTACAACTCACTAGAAACAAGCCTTTCGTATTTCATTAGTTAAAGGGGTAAGTTCACAACCACACGTTAATTTTTTTTGCATCAGTAACATCTTTACATTACAATGATTTATAAATGAATTTACGCCTAAGACATTTTTTTAAGGAGTTTAAAAAAATGATTGGGTCACAGGCATGCATGAAACTATTATATTTTATGCAAATGCTACTAGTCTGATTAAAGTATATTTTATGCAATGTCACTTTATATTTGAGTAAGTTGAATATTCTTGAGTATGCATCCTCCTTTGATTTGATTGTTTAGAACATCTTGATTTCTTGGACAGTCATAAGGTGTTTATTCTTGGAGACTTGAATGTATTTCACATTTCAAACAGAAAAACTTTGGTATTAGTCAATTTCACGACTGTATTTCAATTAGAGCAATTCAATACTATTGCAAATTATAATGGTAGATTGTTAGATTTGGTTATCATAAATTTTATTTGTGATGTATCACATGATATTTCTCATGTAGTTTCTGACATTGGAAATCATCTGGTTATCATCATTGATTTAGATTTTTAATTCAATAAATAGCAACAAAATATATAATTTCAGGAAGTTCTGCCATCCACCACAGTTACCATGTATGAGGATATAGCTACCACCCAATCCAACTCATCAGAACAAATTCTTCAAATTCACCACCCAAACACCGAGGCCGTATCCAGTCACATGATTAAGAGGTATGTTTATAATCTGATATCAATTTACATAATAAGTCATTGTTTCAGTGGTCGTTCATATATCTCTCAACCAAATTTTATAACTCATTGTTATTCAATTATATGCAATTTTCGAAACCTAACATAAGAAACATTTTCATCATACTTCTATGAAAACACGTTATTTTCACATTTATTAGTAATAATGTAAGATGGGCTTTTTCTGGCTAGCACATGGAAACAATAAATGGAAATACTTTAGATAGTAGCCATGGAAACGCATCATACATATCAAATAATATATTTTTCAGCATTGTTTTGTTTCTGTCAATTAATTAACTTTCAATAATATCTCAACGAATGAGACAATTAAGCGTGAATTTATTACCAGTAAAATCCAGATCGAAATATAATCACAAATATCAACCTTTTGCAGAATGGCGAAATCAAAACAAAATCAAAACTCTATGCGAAGATATTCTTCTAGTTTATTTTGTCGAAAAAAGCTGAGTCTATTCTATGAAATCTTGAGTAAGCAGTCGAGTGTGGGAGAGTACCTTTCCGTATGAGTTAGGATCAATATTTTTTCTAAAATCGAATTAAAAAAATTATGTAGCACTTTTGAACAAACTTTCGCGTGCGGGAATAACTTACTTGAAATTTTTCCCACACTAGTGCTGGAAAATGACAACTCTCAATTGTACATCTTAAGTGTAAGAGTAGCCTTTGGCTAAACTATGCTTTTTTATTTTGTATCAACACCAATAGAAACGATTTATTATTATATTACATTATTTTTTTTCCTTTACATAGTACTATTCGATACAGAACTAATGTGGAAGGGAGAAATGAATGCTGAGGAAGCATCGCTCAACCCGACGGTGGATAGTTCAAATGCAGAATTGGATGCGGCTATCTCCTCAATCGTGGTTGATGCAAAATCAGAAAGTTATAATATGCCAGACTTATCATCACTTATTTCTCCAGTGTTGCAAGATAAGGGGGGTGACGATGTGAAAAGGGGCGGAAAAAGGTTGCATGATCTCGTGGATGCTTCCGACTCTGAATCCGTCGGTGAAAGGCCTTGTAAACGACTTCGGAAGCTGCCGACGGATGCGCAAAAGAAAGCAGCCACGAGGCGTGAGCAGATAAATATATTTCTTCTCGTCTTGGACCCCAAAAAGAATGTTAGGCCATCAAACAATCGAAAACGTTTGGGCTGTGAGAAGCCGCCCACTATCGATCTCGCCAAGTTCCGGGATGTTTGTTCAAAAGCATCCCCATATACTGGAAGTTGGCCAGAACAAAGAAGAAAGCGAAAGGTGTCTTCTACTATCATAGCCCCTATAGATGCACAATCGGTGGTGATAGATGCCTCCGCTGGAACTATAATTGTACATAGTGATATAGTTGTAGCGGGGACATCTATTACACCGAATGTGTTTGCACCTGATGAAGCCATAGTTGTACATTCTTCCCCCGAAACACTGTGGAAGGACACCCGCGATGAGGACACCCGCGATGAGGAAACCACTTCTTCATCATAGCGATTGATGGATAGAACTTTGTTACATATAAAATCGAGAGTGATGAGGAAATGCAAAACAGAGCGAGCCATCAAATTGAGCAACTCAGGGATTTCTGATGTATTGGTAGATATACAGCGCTGTACTTCTGAACGTGATGATTTGCTCAAAAGAGTGGCTGAGTTAGATGATAAGTGCATAATTTTTGGTGAAAAACATAAAAATCTGATAGCTCTGAGAGATGGTCAACTCTCTGATCTGCAGAAAGAGGAGAAATGGATTATTCATACGAAAGAGAGTTTGAATGGGGCGTTTAATGATTAGTTTTAATTTTTGTTGTATATATTCATGTATAGTTAAGCTAGATGTAGTTTTGTTGTACATTTTTAAAAATTCAGGTTCTATGGTAGTTGTTTATATTCATATAATAGCTATAAATGAAAAAAAACAAAATAAACAATTTCCACGACATTTATTTTCCTAATTTTACCAAAGTTATACCATTGAAATCTGAACTTTCTTAATTTAAACATTCAGAAGAGTTTATCAAGTCTACTGTGCGAAGATGGTTATTATTCATTCACCAATATAAAAACTTGGGTATTTATTGTTTTTCTTGTTAGATTCTAGGACTGATATCGTGTTCGTTCAAATCTTTAATATTTGTTATCATTTTGTGGAAGAATATTATTATTATAACATGTAACTTGTGAATATTTAGCCCCACTGAAATAAAATAATGCAGATATATCAGTTGTTTTTCTGAAATAATTTTCGGAGACTACAACTAAAAAAAAATTCAAAAAATATTCTCTTTTTATCAAATTAGAAATAGCTTTTTGATGAAGTGTTCTGACATATTGTTTCAAATGTCAAAGTCCAAACATATATCAAAAATAATCTGAGTGTTTAACTGAAAGTGTTGGTCAACCAAATCAAATGAAAAGTGCATTATGTATGGGAATAGTCAGTCTATGAGAATATACTACAATGTAATAAGTCACAATAAAATAGACAAAAATTGTTTTTAACAAATCTCTACACCACGTTTCAAATGAAATCAAAATCAAAATATGTCAAATCTTATTGAAGAAAATAGGTACAACATTTTCACCATATTGGTCAATAACACATATACAAAAAAAATAGTAATAGAAATTTAAATCTTTACTGATCCCTCCTCCCTACATTGTTACAAATTAGGCATATATTTATTGGCCTGATCTGAGATAATGGAATGTTACAAACTCGACAATAATGGGTGTTGCGCATTGCGTCTTCAAAAGTTTTTGTTTCGTGAATGTCTTTATGTGAATACCACCCACCATTGTCATTCATTTGAGTATACATGACATAGCATCGATGACATATATACTCAACTCCTCTTGTTGTTGCCATGACAACGTATGTTGAAATGGAGCAATATAGGTTATTTTCAACATCCATTCCATCACTCATGTTGAATTGCCGCATTCTGGACATTTCCATGTGGGGTTCATCGGCTACATCCAGTACAATTCCGTCATCTACCTCAAGTTCTTCAACACCTAGTCCATCATCTAGTTCATCAACCCCATCGACAACATCATCCAGCTCGTCGTTGTCAACTAACCCGCCAGCTACCATTAAGATAGCATGGGGGTCATTCTCATCTTCCCAATCGACATCGTCGTCGAGAAGCACCTCCAGGTGGTCCACTACATCGACTTGGTCCGCAACTTCAATCAGATTATTCAGATCTGAATTGGTCAGATCAATCAGGTTTTCTTGTAAAGACATTTGAAATTTAAAAATTTGAATTATGTTTGAACAATTTCAATACTATACTCAGCATGAAATACGACTGAACGAATACAGGATTAGAATGGACTAATTCAAATCTGATGCTTCATTTATGTGATGGAATATCATCAGAGGGGGTTACCACCTCCAAATCCACTACTCTCTCCACTCAAATTTCAACCAGTTTGAATACGCATGTGCAAATCGACTTCTGACAATAATGGACTAATTCAAATCTGATGCTTCATTTAATGCGATGAAATATCGTTAGAGGGGGTAACCACCTCCAAATCCACTACTCTCTCCACTCAAATTTGAACCAGTTAGAATACGCATGTGCGAATCGACTTCTGACAATAAAACGAGGAGATACCGTGACATCTTTATCTATTTTCATCATCATCCTATCGACTTCACACGTTTCTTTAAACTGCATTCAATCATGAATTCTACGTGCACTAGTGAGTTGGAAAAGTTGCTGACTGGAGAACTACTTACCGGAGAAGATGTCAATACCATGTTTCACTTACCAACACAAGAAGCCCAATATTTCGAGGATAATTTTGACATGAATGATTTCCTTAATGTGGGAGATATAGAGGAGTCGTCTGCAGTTGGTGTGCAAGAAACGGTGCCACCACCAGAATACCAATTACCTTCGACTTCTGCTGGTGTGGATATAAAAAAGAAAACAAACAAACGGAAGGCTGTTGATGCGACTTCAAGTGCCCCCAAGCCAAAGACAAGAAAGGATACCACTAGTGAGAGAAAATCTTCAGACAACAGCAGAATGAAGAAAAAAGCAAACAGCAAGCAGAAAGTAAATTGGCGGATGTGACACTTTCTTCATTCATTCCGCTACAAAACTGCGGGGAGCAAAAGAAGAGTGCTAAAAGTCGTCGCAATAAAGCGATGGCTACCGTTAAGGGATGCAACGATAGCGACCAAGCAAATTAAATCAACAAAGTGGCCCTCATTGATCTGAATGAGAAGATTGTGTTAGCGAGGGCTGATTTGCAAAAAATGTGCGAGAATGCTAATGAAATTCAGGCGAAGATCACACAACATAGTCTAAATAGTGATCGTTTACGAACACATGCTGAGCGTGAACTTAAGGAATCAACTATTCTTTATGATTCCATATCATCTTTAGAAAGTAAGGTGAGGAGAGAGTTCGATCACATATTCCAAAGTGATACTGAGTAGCTGTAATGCTTTGAATTTCGTTTGAAAACATTAAAATTTGTAGCAGGGAGGAGTATGTTGATTTATTTGGTGGCATACACTGAACATGGCGAATGATTGGGGCCATGTTTACCGCTACTTTTTTTTTTTTCATTTCAATCTACACTTCTATTAGACATATACCATAAGTGATATCAACACATTTCTTCAATTTCTCAATGGACTTCATGAAATAAATAAACTCAATGAACCAGCAAATTTTGTATCATTTATTTATATTCTCAATCAGGTATACATCGGGGTTTTGTGTTTTCAATAATTCCAATTCATAAAAGCAACCTCTAATTGGGTTCCCATCCATATCTTCAAGGATATAAGTTATAGGATATGTTTGATTAATTCTTACAATTTTGAATAGTTCAGTAGTGAAATTGGCTGTGTAACCTTTTTATTTTCGTTTTTGCTTATACGTACAATATCTTTCAATTGGAATATAGGGGTACTTTGTTTCTTGTGGGATTTATGTGTAGTCACTCTATGCATTCCTTCAACAGTTTTGAATTTTATTTTTGTTGTAGATTTTACATCGATGGGTTTCATACCTATAGTACGATGTATTTTGTTGTTATATTTCTTCGTTAAGATTTGTAAAATATCTAACCATTTGTTATTCCCTATCATTGAAAATTCTCTGTAAAGCCATGTTTTTATTGTACGTATTATCCTTTCAGCTATCGCGGCCTTCATGGTACTGAATGTGAAATAATGGTTGATATCAAATTTTCGCATAAGAGATGTGAAACTACTATTGAAAAATTCTTTTCCTTGGTCACTTTGTAAATTTTTCGGAGAATATTTGGCTTCTCTCAATACAATTGCCATAGCATCGGTTACAGCTGTACCTGTTTTATTTTTAACAGGCACCGTCCATAGATATTTGGAGTAGCAATCGATCACAACAAGAATGTAACGATATCCTTTGTTACTTTCAGCATATGGTTGTAATTCAGCGAGATGTATTTGCCATAAATCTGCAAAACCTTTGATTGTGGTAGTCCTCCTGGGAAAATAACGTCTTGCTGGCCTATGTAACTCATTGACCACTTGTCGTTTCACATCACTAATTTCATTATCTATTCTATCTTTGATATTGTTACAGCTTCAAATAATGAGAACAAAGTGATATTTTTTCTGATTGTATCAATATATTATACCTTCCTCTCGTAATTCTTCAATTATCGAAATTATTTCATTGTCGTGCCCAGTATGACCAGCCGACTTTGAAGCCACCAATAATCGTAGACGACTAACTAACTCTGTAGGTGAATTCCAATGAACATAATTCACTGGTTTATGATTATATATTTTCTGCATTTTTTTCCGATTGAATCCAGCACCATTTTTGGTTCGACTTCTAATTGGATATGGTAATGAGTCTAATAGTGGTTTGATAACATCACGAATTTTTTTGGAATTCGTATGTTTGAAACCATTCTTCAACTGATGTTTTTTGTATGGAGAATTCGTTACTTTCAATATCTTGGCATATGTTTGACGAATTTCCTCATCATCAACATCATGGGGATTTTTCAAAAATATCATATTGTATAACTCCGGACTACTTGGGACTTCAAGTTTTTTCACTTTATCAGCATTCCAAAATGAAATGTTTCCACTTCTGAAACGTACCATGAGACTCCCCATTTTCAGTTTTTTTGTAATAGGATCCAAACGTATACCAAATGTTGTATCATATGCCGCATTTTTAGTTTGAACATTTCTCAAATGATTTTGCAGTACATCATCAAGATTTTCTTCTAAGTTGGAAGAGGAGTCAAGATCCGATGAACTTATTCGAGATGATGAATAGTGTCATCCCTATTTCATCTCTTAATGTATCTGTTTCACTCTCAGCAGATGATACACTACCAAACGATCGATTTTTCATTATTGGAGTACTCATAGCATGTATCGGCGTTGATTGAGAGTTCCCCTGGCTCACTGACATTACAGGGGATTTCATGGTAGTGGATGAAGAAAGAACGTTCAATGGTTTCATTATGGGATCAAAGTTTTTCGAGTGCCATTCTATTTTCAATATTCCCACTTCTAATGGAGTTGAATTTTTGTCGAACAGCTTCTCTTGTCTCAACCAATAGACGTTTTAAATTAATTTCTTTATTTTCAATGGTTGCAACATTATTTATTTTCATTTTACTGATATTTTTTCAGAAAGAGAATACAATGAAGTAACCCCTTCGGGATTCAGCAAACAATTGAATGTGGAATGCAATGTCATGGAAATATGAATCTATCGAATCCCATACGATATCTACCTTCGTGTATTTTTATATCTTTATCAATGACCAGAAATCCATATTGATCTTCCCAACAATTTACACACATCAATTGAAGCTGTTTGAATGTTACATCTGGTGATACATGATCGGAAAATATATGGTGTGGATTTGTCTCATCTTGCTTGAATATTACAATGAAATTGGTATTATCCCGCACTAATTGCTTGGGTACACGCGAATATGTCTGTGCAAGATAAAAACAGTCCACATTTTTATGACGTCCCATACAAAAATATGACCTCATAATATCCTGCTTTTCACATATTACATCATCGAAAATGAAGATAGAGTTTGGTTTAGCGTCAGATGGTTCCACTATTTCTGCATTATTGCTAAATGTATAGAAGCCCAACCCCTTTATAGGCTCCAATACGTTTCGTAGGTATTGAAATTTGGCTTGGTTTAGAGATTTCGAATAAAGATATACGTTTGCGAATCGCAGTCCTTGGGGGTGTGTCAATAGAGATATCATTGCATTCGTTTTTCCACAATTTGATGGTCCAATTATGAGTCGTCGAACAGACGATGGAAGTAAAGGACCATGTCGCAGTAATTCTCGACCATTCAATCCACATCCAAATTTATCATCTAGATTGTCTACGGTGAACTTTTCTTTCTGCTCCACAATGCGCATCGTACCGTGGTTGGGAACTATGTAAGCGATGCCTTGTTATGAACATTTCATTTAAATGAGTACCACCAAACGATACGGACGTTTTGACAGTAGAAGGAAGAAGGGTCTTGGATTCGTTAATGCATTAATAAACAAACTACCGTTCGAGCTACATTTAACCGGAGGTTATCAATACTGTGGACCTGGCACAAAATTGAATGAACGTTTAGCTCGCGGCGATCCCGGAATCAATAAATTAGATATTGCATGTAAACATCACGACATTCAATATTTAAAATATCCATCCGATCTCACATCGAGACATAAAGCAGATAAAGAACTTGAATACACAGCTTGGGATAGGGTTAAATCGAAGGACGCACGAATTGGGGAAAAAGCAGCTGCTTTACTGATTACCAACATCATGAAAACGAAGAGACGTTTCGGTATGGGGTGTAGTGTGGATGCTACTAAAAAAAAAGGAAAAGACATTCCAAGAAACGGAAAAATAAAATAAAAAAAGTTGAATTTGGTGCCGGTGTTATTCATAAAGTGCGGAATGTATTACGAAATGCTGGAGGTGATCAGTTCATATCAAATAATAGAAAAAAATCTACTACAGTCGCATGCATGCAGCACGTAAATATCTGAAAGCTGCAGGTGGAAAGAAAAAAATCCGCACACCTCGCATTATTCCGATTCCCAAGGTAGGAGGAATTCTACAATTGATTCCAATTTATGCTGGATTATCTGCCCGCGGAAATTTAGCTGGTGCCGTTTCAGGTATCACCAAAGCTATCAATTCAACAAAAGCAAGCAGAGTTGCTTTGACAGAAGCAAATCGCCACAATAAGAAAATGGAAGCTATAGCATTGGGTAAAAGTGGCAGTGGTGTATTTCTCAAACCATATCGTAAAGGATTGGGAATCTATTCAAAACCATACAATTCAAAAAACTAGTTGATTCCCTTCCTCTAAGACCTCTCACCGACCTCGACCTCAAACATTATGTCAAGGAAATGAAAATTCCATATTTTCGAGGCATTTTCATGCGTGATAGATTACCATCCTCAGGTCCACACAATCGTGAGACAGCCATTGTGAACTTGGATGGAATGAGTGGTCCTGGAACACACTGGGTGGCATATAAAAAATATGGAAGAAAAGTAACGTATTTTGATAGCTTCGGTGATTTACCACCACCGATGGAATTAGTTCAATACTTTCAAAAAGGATCGAATGTCAAAATCGTCTATAACTATCAACGTCAGCAGAAGTTCAACACAGTTCTATGTGGTCACTTGTGCATAAAGTTTCTCTCCCAATCATAAAATGGATATCACGCCAAAAATGGATCGAGAGGCTATTAAAAGGATGGGATTTTCCCTCAAAATGTATTCGAAATATCGCACCTTGACGAAAATGGATCAAGTGATGCTCTCAAATTTGCCAAAAGGAGTAATAATTGCATGTGCAGCACATGAGATTGCTATTGTTTGGGAAAAGTTACCTAAACATCTCCAAGATGATATCGATATAATGAAATTCGGATATTGTAATGCATCACAATGGAAATGATGATATTTCGGATTCTGATGTGAATGATGGCCCTATACCGCGAAAAATAATCTGTTGTTATTGTAATATAAGTGACATGAATATTGGTGCAAATAAAAATGAAATGGATTTCGGTGAAACATCTCCAATAAAACGTAGGTTCTCCCATATGATGTGTTGTATGCAACAATATATTGAAGTGGGATCCATGAAATGTATCAGTCATGTCACGGAAGTTCGAACTGCAAGCTGTCGGGACGAGTGTTTTGACTGCAGACTTTTTTCCACCTATCGAGTTGGATAGGAGCAGTCGTTATGGATTAGGTCTACTAGGATTTTATGGATGCAATACAATCAATAATATCAGTGAAAGAAACAATGTTATCAGTTTTACGATTAGTGATGACACACAAACAATATTTCAAAAATATATCATAAAAATTCCATGTGGGGCATATGAAATTGGAGAAATCAATGCAGTAATACAAAAACATATCATGTTCAAATTGTTCAATGGGGAAAATCATAGTGATATCAAAGCAGATGAAATATTTTATCTACGTGCGAATAACAATACTTTCAAATGTGAGATGCAATCAAAATATGAAATTGATCTAACTCATCCAAATTCTATGGTAAGGATGATGGGATTTAATTCTGAGACCTTTCAACCAAACCAGATACATGAATCAAAACTACCGATAAACATTACAACTGTGAGAATAATTCGCTTGGATTGCAATATCATCTCTGGTTCATATGTAAATAATGAAGAATCTCACATTCTATTTTCATTCGATATCGATGTGGAGCCTGGATTCAATCTCACAAAAGAGCCACACAATATTATATATATGCCCATCAGTCCAGAAGGTCGTCAGTTGATCCACAACATTACTATACGTAATTTGGACCACAAAAACAACCTTATTGATTTTGGAAGTGAAGAAGAAATTGTTGTTATTTTGGAATTGAAGAAAATCGAATAATTGTTATTATGGGTTTTTGTTATAATAGACAGTATCGCCAGGGAATTGAAAATATTACACAAATCAATTCCAAAGTGGTTAAAAGGGAAGGATCGAGTGAAATCTTGAGTAAGAAGTCGAGTGTGGGAGAGTACCTTTCCGTATGAGTTAGGATCAATATTTTTTCTAAAATCGAATTAAAAAAATTATGTAGCACTTCTGAACAAACTTTCGCGTGCGGGAATAACTTACTTGAAATTTTTCCCACACTAGTGCTGGAAAATGACAACTCTCAATTGTACATCTTAAGTGTAAGAGTAGCCTTTGGCTAAACTATGCTTTTTTATTTTGTATCAACACCAATAGAAACGATTTATTATTATATTACATTATTTTTTTTCCTTTACATAGTACCAAGATGACTAATGAACAACTTGCCATACTATTCGATACAGAACTAATGTGGAAGGGAGAAATGAATGCTGAGGAAGCATCGCTCAACCCGACGGTGGATAGTTCAAATGCAGAATTGGATGCGGCTATCTCCTCAATCGTGGTTGATGCAAAATCAGAAAGTTATAATATGCCAGACTTATCATCACTTATTTCTCCAGTGTTGCAAGATAAGGGGGGTGACGATGTGAAAAGGGGCGGAAAAAGGTTGCATGATCTCGTGGATGTTTCCGACTCTGAATCCGTCGGTGAAAGGCCTTGTAAACGACTTCGGAAGCTGCCGACGGATGCGCAAAAGAAAGCAGCCACGAGGCGTGAGCAGATAAAAAAATTTCTTCTCGTCTTGGACCCCAAAAAGAATGTTAGGCCATCAAACAATCGAAAACGTTTGGGCTGTGAGAAGCCGCCCACTATCGATCTCGCCAAGTTCCGGGATGTTTGTTCAAAAGCATCCCCATATACTGGAAGTTGGCCAGAACAAAGAAGAAAGCGAAAGGTGTCTTCTACTATCATAGCCCCTATAGATGCACAATCGGTGGTGATAGATGCCTCCGCTGGAACTATAATTGTACATAGTGATATAGTTGTAGCGGGGACATCTATTACACCGAATGTGTTTGCACCTGATGAAGCCATAGTTGTACATTCTTCCCCCGAAACACTGTGGAAGGACACCCGCGATGAGGACACCCGCGATGAGGAAACCACTTCTTCATCATAGCGATTGATGGATAGAACTTTGTTACATATAAAATCGAGAGTGATGAGGAAATGCAAAACAGAGCGAGCCATCAAATTGAGCAACTCAGGGATTTCTGATGTATTGGTAGATATACAGCGCTGTACTTCTGAACGTGATGATTTGCTCAAAAGAGTGGCTGAGTTAGATGATAAGTGCATAATTTTTGGTGAAAAACATAAAAATCTGATAGCTCTGAGAGATGGTCAACTCTCTGATCTGCAGAAAGAGGAGAAATGGATTATTCATACGAAAGAGAGTTTGAATGGGGCGTTTAATGATTAGTTTTAATTTTTGTTGTATATATTCATGTATAGTTAAGCTAGATGTAGTTTTGTTGTACATTTTTAAAAATTCAGGTTCTATGGTAGTTGTTTATATTCATATAATAGCTATAAATGAAAAAAAACAAAATAAACAATTTCCACGACATTTATTTTCCTAATTTTACCAAAGTTATACCATTGAAATCTGAACTTTCTTAATTTAAACATTCAGAAGAGTTTATCAAGTCTACTGTGCGAAGATGGTTATTATTCATTCACCAATATAAAAACTTGGGTATTTATTGTTTTTCTTGTTAGATTCTAGGACTGATATCGTGTTCGTTCAAATCTTTAATATTTGTTATCATTTTGTGGAAGAATATTATTATTATAACATGTAACTTGTGAATATTTAGCCCCACTGAAATAAAATAATGCAGATATATCAGTTGTTTTTCTGAAATAATTTTCGGAGACTACAACTAAAAAAAAATTCAAAAAATATTCTCTTTTTATCAAATTAGAAATAGCTTTTTGATGAAGTGTTCTGACATATTGTTTCAAATGTCAAAGTCCAAACATATATCAAAAATAATCTGAGTGTTTAACTGAAAGTGTTGGTCAACCAAATCAAATGAAAAGTGCATTATGTATGGGAATAGTCAGTCTATGAGAATATACTACAATGTAATAAGTCACAATAAAATAGACAAAAATTGTTTTTAACAAATCTCTACACCACGTTTCAAATGAAATCAAAATCAAAATATGTCAAATCTTATTGAAGAAAATAGGTACAACATTTTCACCATATTGGTCAATAACACATATACAAAAAAAATAGTAATAGAAATTTAAATCTTTACTGATCCCTCCTCCCTACATTGTTACAAATTAGGCATATATTTATTGGCCTGATCTGAGATAATGGAATGTTACAAACTCGACAATAATGGGTGTTGCGCATTGCGTCTTCAAAAGTTTTTGTTTCGTGAATGTCTTTATGTGAATACCACCCACCATTGTCATTCATTTGAGTATACATGACATAGCATCGATGACATATATACTCAACTCCTCTTGTTGTTGCCATGACAACGTATGTTGAAATGGAGCAATATAGGTTATTTTCAACATCCATTCCATCACTCATGTTGAATTGCCGCATTCTGGACATTTCCATGTGGGGTTCATCGGCTACATCCAGTACAATTCCGTCATCTACCTCAAGTTCTTCAACACCTAGTCCATCATCTAGTTCATCAACCCCATCGACAACATCATCCAGCTCGTCGTTGTCAACTAACCCGCCAGCTACCATTAAGATAGCATGGGGGTCATTCTCATCTTCCCAATCGACATCGTCGTCGAGAAGCACCTCCAGGTGGTCCACTACATCGACTTGGTCCGCAACTTCAATCAGATTATTCAGATCTGAATTGGTCAGATCAATCAGGTTTTCTTGTAAAGACATTTGAAATTTAAAAATTTGAATTATGTTTGAACAATTTCAATACTATACTCAGCATGAAATACGACTGAACGAATACAGGATTAGAATGGACTAATTCAAATCTGATGCTTCATTTATGTGATGGAATATCATCAGAGGGGGTTACCACCTCCAAATCCACTACTCTCTCCACTCAAATTTCAACCAGTTTGAATACGCATGTGCAAATCGACTTCTGACAATAATGGACTAATTCAAATCTGATGCTTCATTTAATGCGATGAAATATCGTTAGAGGGGGTAACCACCTCCAAATCCACTACTCTCTCCACTCAAATTTGAACCAGTTAGAATACGCATGTGCGAATCGACTTCTGACAATAAAACGAGGAGATACCGTGACATCTTTATCTATTTTCATCATCATCCTATCGACTTCACACGTTTCTTTAAACTGCATTCAATCATGAATTCTACGTGCACTAGTGAGTTGGAAAAGTTGCTGACTGGAGAACTACTTACCGGAGAAGATGTCAATACCATGTTTCACTTACCAACACAAGAAGCCCAATATTTCGAGGATAATTTTGACATGAATGATTTCCTTAATGTGGGAGATATAGAGGAGTCGTCTGCAGTTGGTGTGCAAGAAACGGTGCCACCACCAGAATACCAATTACCTTCGACTTCTGCTGGTGTGGATATAAAAAAGAAAACAAACAAACGGAAGGCTGTTGATGCGACTTCAAGTGCCCCCAAGCCAAAGACAAGAAAGGATACCACTAGTGAGAGAAAATCTTCAGACAACAGCAGAATGAAGAAAAAAGCAAACAGCAAGCAGAAAGTAAATTGGCGGATGTGACACTTTCTTCATTCATTCCGCTACAAAACTGCGGGGAGCAAAAGAAGAGTGCTAAAAGTCGTCGCAATAAAGCGATGGCTACCGTTAAGGGATGCAACGATAGCGACCAAGCAAATTAAATCAACAAAGTGGCCCTCATTGATCTGAATGAGAAGATTGTGTTAGCGAGGGCTGATTTGCAAAAAATGTGCGAGAATGCTAATGAAATTCAGGCGAAGATCACACAACATAGTCTAAATAGTGATCGTTTACGAACACATGCTGAGCGTGAACTTAAGGAATCAACTATTCTTTATGATTCCATATCATCTTTAGAAAGTAAGGTGAGGAGAGAGTTCGATCACATATTCCAAAGTGATACTGAGTAGCTGTAATGCTTTGAATTTCGTTTGAAAACATTAAAAATTGTAGCGGGGAGGAGTATGTTGATTTATTTGGTGGCATACACTGAACATGGCGAATGATTGGGGCCATGTTTATCGCTACTTTTTTTTTTTCATTTCAATCTACACTTCTATTAGACATATACCATAAGTGATATCAACACATTTCTTCAATTTCTCAATGGACTTCATGAAATAAATAAACTCAATGAACCAGCAAATTTTGTATCATTTATTTATATTCTCAATCAGGTATACATCGGGGTTTTGTGTTTTCAATAATTCCAATTCATAAAAGCAACCTCTAATTGGGTTCCCATCCATATCTTCAAGGATATAAGTTATAGGATATGTTTGATTAATTCTTACAATTTTGAATAGTTCAGTAGTGAAATTGGCTGTGTAACCTTTTTATTTTTGTTTTTGCTTATATGTACAATATCTTTCAATTGGAATATAGGGGTACTTTGTTTCTTGTGGGATTTATGTGTAGTCACTCTATGCATTCCTTCAACAGTTTTGAATTTTATTTTTGTTGTAGATTTTACATCGATGGGTTTCATACCTATTGTACGATGTATTTTGTTGTTATATTTCTTCGTTAAGATTTGTAAAATATCTAACCATTTGTTATTCCCCATCATTGAAAATTCTCTGTAAAGCCATGTTTTTATTGTACGTATTATCCTTTCAGCTATCGCGGCCTTCATGGTACTGAATGTGAAATAATGGTTGATATCAAATTTTCGCATAAGAGATGTGAAACTACTATTGAAAAATTCTTTTCCTTGGTCACTTTGTAAATTTTTCGGAGAATATTTGGCTTCTCTCAATACAATTGCCATAGCATCGGTTACAGCTGTACCTGTTTTATTTTTAACAGGCACCGTCCATAGATATTTGGAGTAGCAATCGATCACAACAAGAATGTAACGATATCCTTTGTTACTTTCAGCATATGGTTGTAATTCAGCGAGATGTATTTGCCATAAATCTGCAAAACCTTTGATTGTGGTAGTCCTCCTGGGAAAATAACGTCTTGCTGGCCTATGTAACTCATTGACCACTTGTCGTTTCACATCACTAATTTCATTATCCATTCTATCTTTGATATTGTTACAGCTTCAAATAATGAGAACAAAGTGATATTTTTTCTGATTGTATCAATATATTATACCTTCCTCTCGTAATTCTTCAATTATCGAAATTATTTCATTGTCGTGCCCAGTATGACCAGCCGACTTTGAAGCCACCAATAATCGTAGACGACTAACTAACTCTGTAGGTGAATTCCAATGAACATAATTCACTGGTTTATGATTATATATTTTCTGCATTTTTTCCGATTGAATCCAGCACCATTTTTGGTTCGACTTCTAATTGGATATGGTAATGAGTCTAATAGTGGTTTGATAACATCACGAATTTTTTTGGAATTCGTATGTTTGAAACCATTCTTCAACTGATGTTTTTTGTATGGAGAATTCGTTACTTTCAATATCTTGGCATATGTTTGACGAATTTCCTCATCATCAACATCATGGGGATTTTTCAAAAATATCATATTGTATAACTCCGGACTGCTTGGGACTTCAAGTTTTTTCACTTTATCAGCATTCCAAAATGAAATGTTTCCACTTCTGAAACGTACCATGAGACTCCCCATTTTCAGTTTTTTTGTAATAGGATCCAAACGTATACCAAATGTTGTATCATATGCCGCATTTTTAGTTTGAACATTTCTCAAATGATTTTGCAGTACATCATCAAGATTTTCTTCTAAGTTGGAAGAGGAGTCAAGATCCGATGAACTTATTCGAGATGATGAATAGTGTCATCCCTATTTCATCTCTTAATGTATCTGTTTCACTCTCAGCAGATGATACACTACCAAACGATCGATTTTTCATTATTGGAGTACTCATAGCATGTATCGGCGTTGATTGAGAGTTCCCCTGGCTCACTGACATTACAGGGGATTTCATGGTAGTGGATGAAGAAAGAACGTTCAATGGTTTCATTATGGGATCAAAGTTTTTCGAGTGCCATTCTATTTTCAATATTCCCACTTCTAATGGAGTTGAATTTTTGTCGAACAGCTTCTCTTGTCTCAACCAATAGACGTTTTAAATTAATTTCTTTATTTTCAATGGTTGCAACATTATTTATTTTCATTTTACTGATATTTTTTCAGAAAGAGAATACAATGAAGTAACCCCTTCGGGATTCAGCAAACAATTGAATGTGGAATGCAATGTCATGGAAATATGAATCTATCGAATCCCATACGATATCTACCTTCGTGTATTTTTATATCTTTATCAATGACCAGAAATCCATATTGATCTTCCCAACAATTTACACACATCAATTGAAGCTGTTTGAATGTTACATCTGGTGATACATGATCGGAAAATATATGGTGTGGATTTGTCTCATCTTGCTTGAATATTACAATGAAATTGGTATTATCCCGCACTAATTGCTTGGGTACACGCGAATATGTCTGTGCAAGATAAAAACAGTCCACATTTTTATGACGTCCCATACAAAAATATGACCTTATAATATCCTGCTTTTCACATATTACATCATCGAAAATGAAGATAGAGTTTGGTTTAGCGTCAGATGGTTCCACTATTTCTGCATTATTGCTAAATGTATAGAAGCCCAACCCCTTTATAGGCTCCAATACGTTTCGTAGGTATTGAAATTTGGCTTGGTTTAGAGATTTCGAATAAAGATATACGTTTGCGAATCGCAGTCCTTGGGGGTGTGTCAATAGAGATATCATTGCATTCGTTTTTCCACAATTTGATGGTCCAATTATGAGTCGTCGAACAGACGATGGAAGTAAAGGACCATGTCGCAGTAATTCTCGACCATTCAATCCACATCCAAATTTATCATCTAGATTGTCTACGGTGAACTTTTCTTTCTGCTCCACAATGCGCATCGTACCGTGGTTGGGAACTATGTAAGCGATGCCTTGTTATGAACATTTCATTTAAATGAGTACCACCAAACGATACGGACGTTTTGACAGTAGAAGGAAGAAGGGTCTTGGACTCGTTAATGCATTAATAAACAAACTACCGTTCGAGCTACATTTAACCGGAGGTTATCAATACTGTGGACCTGGCACAAAATTGAATGAACGTTTAGCTCGCGGCGATCCCGGAATCAATAAATTAGATATTGCATGTAAACATCACGACATTCAATATTTAAAATATCCATCCGATCTCACATCGAGACATAAAGCAGATAAAGAACTTGAATACACAGCTTGGGATAGGGTTAAATCGAAGGACGCACGAATTGGGGAAAAAGCAGCTGCTTTACTGATTACCAACATCATGAAAACGAAGAGACGTTTCGGTATGGGGTGTAGTGTGGATGCTACTAAAAAAAAAGGAAAAGACATTCCAAGAAACGGAAAAATAAAATAAAAAAAGTTGAATTTGGTGCCGGTGTTATTCATAAAGTGCGGAATGTATTACGAAATGCTGGAGGTGATCAGTTCATATCAAATAATAGAAAAAAATCTACTACAGTCGCATGCATGCAGCACGTAAATATCTGAAAGCTGCAGGTGGAAAGAAAAAAATCCGCACACCTCGCATTATTCCGATTCCCAAGGTAGGAGGAATTCTACAATTGATTCCAATTTATGCTGGATTATCTGCCCTCGGAAATTTAGCTGGTGCCGTTTCAGGTATCACCAAAGCTATCAATTCAACAAAAGCAAGCAGAGTTGCTTTGACAGAAGCAAATCGCCACAATAAGAAAATGGAAGCTATAGCATTGGGTAAAAGTGGCAGTGGTGTATTTCTCAAACCATATCGTAAAGGATTGGGAATCTATTCAAAACCATACAATTCAAAAAACTAGTTGATTCCCTTCCTCTAAGACCTCTCACCGACCTCGACCTCAAACATTATGTCAAGGAAATGAAAATTCCATATTTTCGAGGCATTTTCATGCGTGATAGATTACCATCCTCAGGTCCACACAATCGTGAGACAGCCATTGTGAACTTGGATGGAATGAGTGGTCCTGGAACACACTGGGTGGCATATAAAAAATATGGAAGAAAAGTAACGTATTTTGATAGCTTCGGTGATTTACCACCACCGATGGAATTAGTTCAATACTTTCAAAAAGGATCGAATGTCAAAATCGTCTATAACTATCAACGTCAGCAGAAGTTCAACACAGTTCTATGTGGTCACTTGTGCATAAAGTTTCTCTCCCAATCATAAAATGGATATCACGCCAAAAATGGATCGAGAGGCTATTAAAAGGATGGGATTTTCCCTCAAAATGTATTCGAAATATCGCACCTTGACGAAAATGGATCAAGTGATGCTCTCAAATTTGCCAAAAGGAGTAATAATTGCATGTGCAGCACATGAGATTGCTATTGTTTGGGAAAAGTTACCTAAACATCTCCAAGATGATATCGATATAATGAAATTCGGATATTGTAATGCATCACAATGGAAATGATGATATTTCGGATTCTGATGTGAATGATGGCCCTATACCGCGAAAAATAATCTGTTGTTATTGTAATATAAGTGACATGAATATTGGTGCAAATAAAAATGAAATGGATTTCGGTGAAACATCTCCAATAAAACGTAGGTTCTCCCATATGATGTGTTGTATGCAACAATATATTGAAGTGGGATCCATGAAATGTATCAGTCATGTCACGGAAGTTCGAACTGCAAGCTGTCGGGACGAGTGTTTTGACTGCAGACTTTTTTCCACCTATCGAGTTGGATAGGAGCAGTCGTTATGGATTAGGTCTACTAGGATTTTATGGATGCAATACAATCAATAATATCAGTGAAAGAAACAATGTTATCAGTTTTACGATTAGTGATGACACACAAACAATATTTCAAAAATATATCATAAAAATTCCATGTGGGGCATATGAAATTGGAGAAATCAATGCAGTAATACAAAAACATATCATGTTCAAATTGTTCAATGGGGAAAATCATAGTGATATCAAAGCAGATGAAATATTTTATCTACGTGCGAATAACAATACTTTCAAATGTGAGATGCAATCAAAATATGAAATTGATCTAACTCATCCAAATTCTATGGTAAGGATGATGGGATTTAATTCTGAGACCTTTCAACCAAACCAGATACATGAATCAAAACTACCGATAAACATTACAACTGTGAGAATAATTCGCTTGGATTGCAATATCATCTCTGGTTCATATGTAAATAATGAAGAATCTCACATTCTATTTTCATTCGATATCGATGTGGAGCCTGGATTCAATCTCACAAAAGAGCCACACAATATTATATATATGCCCATCAGTCCAGAAGGTCGTCAGTTGATCCACAACATTACTATACGTAATTTGGACCACAAAAACAACCTTATTGATTTTGGAAGTGAAGAAGAAATTGTTGTTATTTTGGAATTGAAGAAAATCGAATAATTGTTATTATGGGTTTTTGTTATAATAGACAGTATCGCCAGGGAATTGAAAATATTACACAAATCAATTCCAAAGTGGTTAAAAGGGAAGGATCGAGTGAAATCTTGAGTAAGCAGTCGAGTGTGGGAGAGTACCTTTCCGTATGAGTTAGGATCAATATTTTTTCTAAAATCGAATTAAAAAAATTATGTAGCACTTCTGAACAAACTTTCGCGTGCGGGAATAACTTACTTGAAATTTTTCCCACACTAGTGCTGGAAAATGACAACTCTCAATTGTACATCTTAAGTGTAAGAGTAGCCTTTGGCTAAACTATGCTTTTTTATTTTGTATCAACACCAATAGAAACGATTTATTATTATATTACATTATTTTTTTTCCTTTACATAGTACCAAGATGACTAATGAACAACTTGCCATACTATTCGATACAGAACTAATGTGGAAGGGAGAAATGAATGCTGAGGAAGCATCGCTCAACCCGACGGTGGATAGTTCAAATGCAGAATTGGATGCGGCTATCTCCTCAATCGTGGTTGATGCAAAATCAGAAAGTTATAATATGCCAGACTTATCATCACTTATTTCTCCAGTGTTGCAAGATAAGGGGGGTGACGATGTGAAAAGGGGCGGAAAAAGGTTGCATGATCTCGTGGATGTTTCCGACTCTGAATCCGTCGGTGAAAGGCCTTGTAAACGACTTCGGAAGCTGCCGACGGATGCGCAAAAGAAAGCAGCCACGAGGCGTGAGCAGATAAAAAAATTTCTTCTCGTCTTGGACCCCAAAAAGAATGTTAGGCCATCAAACAATCGAAAACGTTTGGGCTGTGAGAAGCCGCCCACTATCGATCTCGCCAAGTTCCGGGATGTTTGTTCAAAAGCATCCCCATATACTGGAAGTTGGCCAGAACAAAGAAGAAAGCGAAAGGTGTCTTCTACTATCATAGCCCCTATAGATGCACAATCGGTGGTGATAGATGCCTCCGCTGGAACTATAATTGTACATAGTGATATAGTTGTAGCGGGGACATCTATTACACCGAATGTGTTTGCACCTGATGAAGCCATAGTTGTACATTCTTCCCCCGAAACACTGTGGAAGGACACCCGCGATGAGGACACCCGCGATGAGGAAACCACTTCTTCATCATAGCGATTGATGGATAGAACTTTGTTACATATAAAATCGAGAGTGATGAGGAAATGCAAAACAGAGCGAGCCATCAAATTGAGCAACTCAGGGATTTCTGATGTATTGGTAGATATACAGCGCTGTACTTCTGAACGTGATGATTTGCTCAAAAGAGTGGCTGAGTTAGATGATAAGTGCATAATTTTTGGTGAAAAACATAAAAATCTGATAGCTCTGAGAGATGGTCAACTCTCTGATCTGCAGAAAGAGGAGAAATGGATTATTCATACGAAAGAGAGTTTGAATGGGGCGTTTAATGATTAGTTTTAATTTTTGTTGTATATATTCATGTATAGTTAAGCTAGATGTAGTTTTGTTGTACATTTTTAAAAATTCAGGTTCTATGGTAGTTGTTTATATTCATATAATAGCTATAAATGAAAAAAAACAAAATAAACAATTTCCACGATATTTATTTTCCTAATTTTACCAAAGTTATACCATTGAAATCTGAACTTTCTTAATTTAAACATTCAGAAGAGTTTATCAAGTCTACTGTGCGAAGATGGTTATTATTCATTCACCAATATAAAAACTTGGGTATTTATTGTTTTTCTTGTTAGATTCTAGGACTGATATCGTGTTCGTTCAAATCTTTAATATTTGTTATCATTTTGTGGAAGAATATTATTATTATAACATGTAACTTGTGAATATTTAGCCCCACTGAAATAAAATAATGCAGATATATCAGTTGTTTTTCTGAAATAATTTTCGGAGACTACAACTAAAAAAAAATTCAAAAAATATTCTCTTTTTATCAAATTAGAAATAGCTTTTTGATGAAGTGTTCTGACATATTGTTTCAAATGTCAAAGTCCAAACATATATCAAAAATAATCTGAGTGTTTAACTGAAAGTGTTGGTCAACCAAATCAAATGAAAAGTGCATTATGTATGGGAATAGTCAGTCTATGAGAATATACTACAATGTAATAAGTCACAATAAAATAGACAAAAATTGTTTTTAACAAATCTCTACACCACGTTTCAAATGAAATCAAAATCAAAATATGTCAAATCTTATTGAAGAAAATAGGTACAACATTTTCACCATATTGGTCAATAACACATATACAAAAAAAATAGTAATAGAAATTTAAATCTTTACTGATCCCTCCTCCCTACATTGTTACAAATTAGGCATATATTTATTGGCCTGATCTGAGATAATGGAATGTTACAAACTCGACAATAATGGGTGTTGCGCATTGCGTCTTCAAAAGTTTTTGTTTCGTGAATGTCTTTATGTGAATACCACCCACCATTGTCATTCATTTGAGTATACATGACATAGCATCGATGACATATATACTCAACTCCTCTTGTTGTTGCCATGACAACGTATGTTGAAATGGAGCAATATAGGTTATTTTCAACATCCATTCCATCACTCATGTTGAATTGCCGCATTCTGGACATTTCCATGTGGGGTTCATCGGCTACATCCAGTACAATTCCGTCATCTACCTCAAGTTCTTCAACACCTAGTCCATCATCTAGTTCATCAACCCCATCGACAACATCATCCAGCTCGTCGTTGTCAACTAACCCGCCAGCTACCATTAAGATAGCATGGGGGTCATTCTCATCTTCCCAATCGACATCGTCGTCGAGAAGCACCTCCAGGTGGTCCACTACATCGACTTGGTCCGCAACTTCAATCAGATTATTCAGATCTGAATTGGTCAGATCAATCAGGTTTTCTTGTAAAGACATTTGAAATTTAAAAATTTGAATTATGTTTGAACAATTTCAATACTATACTCAGCATGAAATACGACTGAACGAATACAGGATTAGAATGGACTAATTCAAATCTGATGCTTCATTTATGTGATGGAATATCATCAGTGGGGGTTACCACCTCCAAATCCACTACTCTCTCCACTCAAATTTCAACCAGTTTGAATACGCATGTGCAAATCGACTTCTGACAATAATGGACTAATTCAAATCTGATGCTTCATTTAATGCGATGAAATATCGTTAGAGGGGGTAACCACCTCCAAATCCACTACTCTCTCCACTCAAATTTGAACCAGTTAGAATACGCATGTGCGAATCGACTTCTGACAATAAAACGAGGAGATACCGTGACATCTTTATCTATTTTCATCATCATCCTATCGACTTCACACGTTTCTTTAAACTGCATTCAATCATGAATTCTACGTGCACTAGTGAGTTGGAAAAGTTGCTGACTGGAGAACTACTTACCGGAGAAGATGTCAATACCATGTTTCACTTACCAACACAAGAAGCCCAATATTTCGAGGATAATTTTGACATGAATGATTTCCTTAATGTGGGAGATATAGAGGAGTCGTCTGCAGTTGGTGTGCAAGAAACGGTGCCACCACCAGAATACCAATTACCTTCGACTTCTGCTGGTGTGGATATAAAAAAGAAAACAAACAAACGGAAGGCTGTTGATGCGACTTCAAGTGCCCCCAAGCCAAAGACAAGAAAGGATACCACTAGTGAGAGAAAATCTTCAGACAACAGCAGAATGAAGAAAAAAGCAAACAGCAAGCAGAAAGTAAATTGGCGGATGTGACACTTTCTTCATTCATTCCGCTACAAAACTGCGGGGAGCAAAAGAAGAGTGCTAAAAGTCGTCGCAATAAAGCGATGGCTACCGTTAAGGGATGCAACGATAGCGACCAAGCAAATTAAATCAACAAAGTGGCCCTCATTGATCTGAATGAGAAGATTGTGTTAGCGAGGGCTGATTTGCAAAAAATGTGCGAGAATGCTAATGAAATTCAGGCGAAGATCACACAACATAGTCTAAATAGTGATCGTTTACGAACACATGCTGAGCGTGAACTTAAGGAATCAACTATTCTTTATGATTCCATATCATCTTTAGAAAGTAAGGTGAGGAGAGAGTTCGATCACATATTCCAAAGTGATACTGAGTAGCTGTAATGCTTTGAATTTCGTTTGAAAACATTAAAAATTGTAGCGGGGAGGAGTATGTTGATTTATTTGGTGGCATACACTGAACATGGCGAATGATTGGGGCCATGTTTATCGCTACTTTTTTTTTTTCATTTCAATCTACACTTCTATTAGACATATACCATAAGTGATATCAACACATTTCTTCAATTTCTCAATGGACTTCATGAAATAAATAAACTCAATGAACCAGCAAATTTTGTATCATTTATTTATATTCTCAATCAGGTATACATCGGGGTTTTGTGTTTTCAATAATTCCAATTCATAAAAGCAACCTCTAATTGGGTTCCCATCCATATCTTCAAGGATATAAGTTATAGGATATGTTTGATTAATTCTTACAATTTTGAATAGTTCAGTAGTGAAATTGGCTGTGTAACCTTTTTATTTTTGTTTTTGCTTATATGTACAATATCTTTCAATTGGAATATAGGGGTACTTTGTTTCTTGTGGGATTTATGTGTAGTCACTCTATGCATTCCTTCAACAGTTTTGAATTTTATTTTTGTTGTAGATTTTACATCGATGGGTTTCATACCTATTGTACGATGTATTTTGTTGTTATATTTCTTCGTTAAGATTTGTTAAATATCTAATCATTTGTTATTCCCCATCATTGAAAATTCTCTGTAAAGCCATGTTTTTATTGTACGTATTATCCTTTCAGCTATCGCGGCCTTCATGGTACTGAATGTGAAATAATGGTTGATATCAAATTTTCGCATAAGAGATGTGAAACTACTATTGAAAAATTCTTTTCCTTGGTCACTTTGTAAATTTTTCGGAGAATATTTGGCTTCTCTCAATACAATTGCCATAGCATCGGTTACAGCTGTACCTGTTTTATTTTTAACAGGCACCGTCCATAGATATTTGGAGTAGCAATCGATCACAACAAGAATGTAACGATATCCTTTGTTACTTTCAGCATATGGTTGTAATTCAGCGAGATGTATTTGCCATAAATCTGCAAAACCTTTGATTGTGGTAGTCCTCCTGGGAAAATAACGTCTTGCTGGCCTATGTAACTCATTGACCACTTGTCGTTTCACATCACTAATTTCATTATCCATTCTATCTTTGATATTGTTACAGCTTCAAATAATGAGAACAAAGTGATATTTTTTCTGATTGTATCAATATATTATACCTTCCTCTCGTAATTCTTCAATTATCGAAATTATTTCATTGTCGTGCCCAGTATGACCAGCCGACTTTGAAGCCACCAATAATCGTAGACGACTAACTAACTCTGTAGGTGAATTCCAATGAACATAATTCACTGGTTTATGATTATATATTTTCTGCATTTTTTTCCGATTGAATCCAGCACCATTTTTGGTTCGACTTCTAATTGGATATGGTAATGAGTCTAATAGTGGTTTGATAACATCACGAATTTTTTTGGAATTCGTATGTTTGAAACCATTCTTCAACTGATGTTTTTTGTATGGAGAATTCGTTACTTTCAATATCTTGGCATATGTTTGACGAATTTCCTCATCATCAACATCATGGGGATTTTTCAAAAATATCATATTGTATAACTCCGGACTACTTGGGACTTCAAGTTTTTTCACTTTATCAGCATTCCAAAATGAAATGTTTCCACTTCTGAAACGTACCATGAGACTCCCCATTTTCAGTTTTTTTGTAATAGGATCCAAACGTATACCAAATGTTGTATCATATGCCGCATTTTTAGTTTGAACATTTCTCAAATGATTTTGCAGTACATCATCAAGATTTTCTTCTAAGTTGGAAGAGGAGTCAAGATCCGATGAACTTATTCGAGATGATGAATAGTGTCATCCCTATTTCATCTCTTAATGTATCTGTTTCACTCTCAGCAGATGATACACTACCAAACGATCGATTTTTCATTATTGGAGTACTCATAGCATGTATCGGCGTTGATTGAGAGTTCCCCTGGCTCACTGACATTACAGGGGATTTCATGGTAGTGGATGAAGAAAGAACGTTCAATGGTTTCATTATGGGATCAAAGTTTTTCGAGTGCCATTCTATTTTCAATATTCCCACTTCTAATGGAGTTGAATTTTTGTCGAACAGCTTCTCTTGTCTCAACCAATAGACGTTTTAAATTAATTTCTTTATTTTCAATGGTTGCAACATTATTTATTTTCATTTTACTGATATTTTTTCAGAAAGAGAATACAATGAAGTAACCCCTTCGGGATTCAGCAAACAATTGAATGTGGAATGCAATGTCATGGAAATATGAATCTATCGAATCCCATACGATATCTACCTTCGTGTATTTTTATATCTTTATCAATGACCAGAAATCCATATTGATCTTCCCAACAATTTACACACATCAATTGAAGCTGTTTGAATGTTACATCTGGTGATACATGATCGGAAAATATATGGTGTGGATTTGTCTCATCTTGCTTGAATATTACAATGAAATTGGTATTATCCCGCACTAATTGCTTGGGTACACGCGAATATGTCTGTGCAAGATAAAAACAGTCCACATTTTTATGACGTCCCATACAAAAATATGACCTTATAATATCCTACTTTTCACATATTACATCATCGAAAATGAAGATAGAGTTTGGTTTAGCGTCAGATGGTTCCACTATTTCTGCATTATTGCTAAATGTATAGAAGCCCAACCCCTTTTATAGGCTCCAATACGTTTCGTAGGTATTGAAATTTGGCTTGGTTTAGAGATTTCGAATAAAGATATACGTTTGCGAATCGCAGTCCTTGGGGGTGTGTCAATAGAGATATCATTGCATTCGTTTTTCCACAATTTGATGGTCCAATTATGAGTCGTCGAACAGACGATGGAAGTAAAGGACCATGTCGCAGTAATTCTCGACCATTCAATCCACATCCAAATTTATCATCTAGATTGTCTACGGTGAACTTTTCTTTCTGCTCCACAATGCGCATCGTACCGTGGTTGGGAACTATGTAAGCGATGCCTTGTTATGAACATTTCATTTAAATGAGTACCACCAAACGATACGGACGTTTTGACAGTAGAAGGAAGAAGGGTCTTGGATTCGTTAATGCATTAATAAACAAACTACCGTTCGAGCTACATTTAACCGGAGGTTATCAATACTGTGGACCTGGCACAAAATTGAATGAACGTTTAGCTCGCGGCGATCCCGGAATCAATAAATTAGATATTGCATGTAAACATCACGACATTCAATATTTAAAATATCCATCCGATCTCACATCGAGACATAAAGCAGATAAAGAACTTGAATACACAGCTTGGGATAGGGTTAAATCGAAGGACGCACGAATTGGGGAAAAAGCAGCTGCTTTACTGATTACCAACATCATGAAAACGAAGAGACGTTTCGGTATGGGGTGTAGTGTGGATGCTACTAAAAAAAAAGGAAAAGACATTCCAAGAAACGGAAAAATAAAATAAAAAAAGTTGAATTTGGTGCCGGTGTTATTCATAAAGTGCGGAATGTATTACGAAATGCTGAAGGTGATCAGTTCATATCAAATAATAGAAAAAAATCTACTACAGTCGCATGCATGCAGCACGTAAATATCTGAAAGCTGCAGGTGGAAAGAAAAAATCCGCACACCTCGCATTATTCCGATTCCCAAGGTAGGAGGAATTCTACAATTGATTCCAATTTATGCTGGATTATCTGCCCTCGGAAATTTAGCTGGTGCCGTTTCAGGTATCACCAAAGCTATCAATTCAACAAAAGCAAGCAGAGTTGCTTTGACAGAAGCAAATCGCCACAATAAGAAAATGGAAGCTATAGCATTGGGTAAAAGTGGCAGTGGTGTATTTCTCAAACCATATCGTAAAGGATTGGGAATCTATTCAAAACCATACAATTCAAAAAACTAGTTGATTCCCTTCCTCTAAGACCTCTCACCGACCTCGACCTCAAACATTATGTCAAGGAAATGAAAATTCCATATTTTCGAGGCATTTTCATGCGTGATAGATTACCATCCTCAGGTCCACACAATCGTGAGACAGCCATTGTGAACTTGGATGGAATGAGTGGTCCTGGAACACACTGGGTGGCATATAAAAAATATGGAAGAAAAGTAACGTATTTTGATAGCTTCGGTGATTTACCACCACCGATGGAATTAGTTCAATACTTTCAAAAAGGATCGAATGTCAAAATCGTCTATAACTATCAACGTCAGCAGAAGTTCAACACAGTTCTATGTGGTCACTTGTGCATAAAGTTTCTCTCCCAATCATAAAATGGATATCACGCCAAAAATGGATCGAGAGGCTATTAAAAGGATGGGATTTTCCCTCAAAATGTATTCGAAATATCGCACCTTGACGAAAATGGATCAAGTGATGCTCTCAAATTTGCCAAAAGGAGTAATAATTGCATGTGCAGCACATGAGATTGCTATTGTTTGGGAAAAGTTACCTAAACATCTCCAAGATGATATCGATATAATGAAATTCGGATATTGTAATGCATCACAATGGAAATGATGATATTTCGGATTCTGATGTGAATGATGGCCCTATACCGCGAAAAATAATCTGTTGTTATTGTAATATAAGTGACATGAATATTGGTGCAAATAAAAATGAAATGGATTTCGGTGAAACATCTCCAATAAAACGTAGGTTCTCCCATATGATGTGTTGTATGCAACAATATATTGAAGTGGGATCCATGAAATGTATCAGTCATGTCACGGAAGTTCGAACTGCAAGCTGTCGGGACGAGTGTTTTGACTGCAGACTTTTTTCCACCTATCGAGTTGGATAGGAGCAGTCGTTATGGATTAGGTCTACTAGGATTTTATGGATGCAATACAATCAATAATATCAGTGAAAGAAACAATGTTATCAGTTTTACGATTAGTGATGACACACAAACAATATTTCAAAAATATATCATAAAAATTCCATGTGGGGCATATGAAATTGGAGAAATCAATGCAGTAATACAAAAACATATCATGTTCAAATTGTTCAATGGGGAAAATCATAGTGATATCAAAGCAGATGAAATATTTTATCTACGTGCGAATAACAATACTTTCAAATGTGAGATGCAATCAAAATATGAAATTGATCTAACTCATCCAAATTCTATGGTAAGGATGATGGGATTTAATTCTGAGACCTTTCAACCAAACCAGATACATGAATCAAAACTACCGATAAACATTACAACTGTGAGAATAATTCGCTTGGATTGCAATATCATCTATGGTTCATATGTAAATAATGAAGAATCTCACATTCTATTTTCATTCGATATCGATGTGGAGCCTGGATTCAATCTCACGAAAGAGCCACACAATATTATATATATGCCCATCAGTCCAGAAGGTCGTCAGTTGATCCACAACATTACTATACGTAATTTGGACCACAAAAACAACCTTATTGATTTTGGAAGTGAAGAAGAAATTGTTGTTATTTTGGAATTGAAGAAAATCGAATAATTGTTATTATGGGTTTTTGTTATAATAGACAGTATCGCCAGGGAATTGAAAATATTACACAAATCAATTCCAAAGTGGTTAAAAGGGAAGGATCGAGTAGAAAAAAGATTATTCCACAAGTGTTCGCTAAACAGCTAGCACACACTCTACCTGTGAAAGATCTTAAATTTTTGAAATCAATCGGACTCAAATTGAAGAAATAACGATGGTGTTCGAAACAAATAATGAAAAGTTGAATATATTTGATGAACCAGTACTTGATCATTCCCTCACCAGTTTACATGAGCACACATACAAACCATATGGATCACCACTGTTTAGGAATTCTGATGAAATTCGAATTGCAATTAATAACCAAGAAGTGACTTGACATTGCCGAGAGTTATATTTACATAGAAGGAAAATTTACCCCCAAAGATGTAGCCTAACAATGTTATCTTTCCAACTTTTTGATGAAATTCGCTATGAAATGGGTGGTGAACAAGTGGCTGTTGTTTGAAAACCAGGCATAACATCTACAATGAAAACCATGATTTCATTTGGACAATCCCACGTCAATACATTATTGACCACTTGATGGGGTCTCTCAGAAGTCAAACAGGATATCCTGGATGTAACAAGTCATGTATTCAGTGGAAAACTACCACTCAAATATTTAATGGGTTTTGCTGAAGATTACAACAAAAGTATCTTGAATGCCAAACAGGAATTGATTCTAATCATTGCTCGATCCTTCAAAAACTCATATATGGGTGTAGTTGATGCTGATTTGGAAATTGATAAAATTGAATGGAAAATAAGACATATAGTACCCGAAGATGAACACAAGCTCAAACTTTTAGGTAGGACAAACAAAAGTGGTCTAAATGCGAAAATTAAGTTGGTATATCGCATGTGGGATCTTTATGAACTTCCATCACTACGTGGAACATCTTCATATATCTGGGCTATAAAGACGAATAATGCTCTAGAAACACCTCGTTACATAATCATCGGATTCCAAAGCACTTCCGCGTCTGAGGACAGAACGAAAGATATCACAAAATTCACAAATGCTGATATCAATAATATTCGGGTATATTTGAACTCTGAAGTATATCCTTATGAACGTTGGAACTAAGATTTCGATAAAAACTCGATACTCCAGCATATTATGCATATGAGAACTTTCAACGAAGTTATTATGGCAAAGATATGAGTGAACCTCTAATGGATATTGGACAATTTCGACAGAATCCACTATTCGTCATCGATTGTTCACATCAACCGAATGCCACTAAATCATCAACTATTGATATAAAGTTCGAGTTTGAAACCAGGAAGGTTAAGTTTCCAGGCAACACCAAAGTATATGCACTCATTTTGCATGATACATTTCTAACATACAATGCATTGGATGGTTCAGTTCATAGCCGATATTGACACTTCACTTCATTTTTATTGTATTATTTCTTTGTTTCTTTCACTTTATCATGCATTATGTCACTGATTATTCAAATATGTATTTTTTTTTGTTCTCTCAAATTTTTCACATTGTAAAATATGGAATAGGTAAATAAAACATTTAAATGAAACACAGTGTTTTATTCAATTAATTTAATTCACAGTTTGGTGGTACATAGAGACAATCTAAAATAACTTCTTCCTCATCATCATTTTCTTGACCATTTTCGATCTCCTCACGCTTATCATATGTCAATTGGAACTTTTGAATGATACAATCAGGTAGGTATGGCCGAAGATGGTACAGAAATCTCTTCAAGTCCAAATCAATCATTGAATGACAAAGTTGATCCAGGTCCAAATTCCCATTCAGAATTTTGTCACAGAGTTTCGAACCACTCACTCTTGTATTTCTCATAGTCAAGCAGACAGTATTGGATTTTTTCCTCATCATAGCACACGCCAAGGTCGTAGTTAGTTGCATGGTGAGCGTTCTCACTTAATGCATCCAGTTCGGAAGACAATCTTTCAATGGATGTATCGATATCATTGGCCTCAATCCAGTGTTGACTTGCATACTGCATCCACATCTTCCAAGGATAAAGCTGGAATTACATAGAAATAATTGAATAATCCATATTACAATAATTTATAAATAATGCTCACATCAACTTCAATAACTCATCAATCTCCGAAGAATGTGTTTAACGATGTGTGAAAACGTTTATATTTCCTCTACAATTACCACCTTATGATATGACTTAATATAATATATAAGTAAGCTATGATGATTTGAATTATTACTATTATTCGATGTAATTGAATTTTACTAAAGATCGCGTTTTCATGCCTGCAAAACTCTGTGGACTCTGTCCTAAATATGCTACCGTATATTTACCACCTGATGAATTGATACATGTAATGTCATCATTGGTGAATTGTTCTGACACACGTTTTGGTAACCACGTTTTGAATAATTTATCACTGCCCACATCCAGTAAGGTTAATAAAATGGATTCACCATACCGAGTAGAACAAATTGACATATTCTTTATTATATATGCTTCATTCATAGACAATGATGATAACACCCTCTGCGCCAATACTTCCATCTCCTGTTCGATTATAAAATTGATTTTTTGTAAGTCTACTTTTGAAACTGACATGATAATAATTTATGAGGAGAATATAAATAGTTTTCAGAAGAAAAACACACTCACTATTCTTTCTACTGGACACTAAATAACTCTCCACCACTTGCTAACAGGTATTGATATATATTTCAACTGAATCTATGCCATCATATCCGTTTATTATATAATGAGAAGTGAACCCCCTCCCCCACTATGAATCCGTGTAGGATTCCACTGCACACATATAATGTTAGAAGAGGGATGCCAAGCCAAATGAGAATAAGATCTCACAGTCATCACTGTGAACATGCAGTGTGAAGACGTGACTTCTCTAAAAATATAACGATTTTATTATTAGTAAAAATGAATGCCATATCTTCACCAGTTCATAAATACTCTATACAAATTTGATTGAGAGTACATATGAAGGTCATCCACTCTCAATTATAGCCAACAACATTGCAAGGTCAAACACAAACCCTATTCACGATTACCCAAACATTTATTAAGGTCAAAAAAATTTAATTTCAAGGTCGTAACATCACAAATGCATTTATGCACCAGACATACCCTTGAAGGTCATCTGAATGTCGCTGATGACGTCACAATAGTGGGAGGAGGCCGAGTATCGGCTGAAATACACTACTATCGGGGGAAATTGAGTCCGCTTTTGAGAATGAGAAGGGTTGAATCTATTGGAACTACTCATTTTCCACCCTCAGACAATTACAAGCCAATAAGCCTCATGTAGTCCTCGAACATCAGAGTAAGACAATCTTTTCCATTGACTTCGCGGCTACTGGCGAGACGAACATCGTCTAAAGAGAGAGAAAAAACAGATTTGATATCGAGATCTTCTATTGGCACTCCGCAGGCTACATTCAAACCATTCTGGTGAAATAGTGGTTTTGAAAATAGGGATCCTTGTTGGAATGATGGACACAATACTGTCGGCCCTAAAAATTATACCGGCTTGCCGTAATATGGCAGAAATCTCTGCCGGACGAATGCAGACCAACCTACAGCACAGTGTCGCCTTTTTAAGGTTTCGACAATAATCCGACCACTTCTACTGAAATGCCTTCCTTGGATACGACAGAATCGTCGCTTGAATGTGAAATTCTTTGGGCTCTTAAAGATCTTCCTAATCTTTCAAATCTTCTGCCTGCCAGTGTATATGATGAGTCATACGTTCAGAGGGCGAGACATATCGCAAAGACACGTAAACGTCTACACACCGGTTTCTCTCTTATCCAGCATATGCCGGAGACTGTGATAACTTCGACAAGAGTATTGGTTTTCTCTTTCTCTCTGTTATTTTTTAATATTGCTTCCTGTTGGCGCACTTGTCCAGCACTCTCCCCACTACGTAGGGATCCGCCCTACCTCAGCCTGGTTACTGACGTGAATAGTGGAAACTTCGTCAGGTGGTAGAGGGGGAATATTGCTGAAGGTAATACCTCCACTCAAAAAAAATACATATATTTTTTTTTGTTGATTGCACAGTTAAAAAACTGTGGTGTACGGCAGACGTCACAAACATTTAAAAATTGAGTGATTGCACGTACTAAAGACGTCAGACATCACAACACAAACTACACTATAACAATCACATACATGAATTTGACTTAAGACACGCCGTCAGTTCTCCACCATTGCCGGAAGTCGAATGTGAAGAGTAATGGTTGGTATTTCAATAAATAACTATATCAATAAATTCATAACTACATCAATAATTACATAACTAAATCCTGGAGACTATCCAACGTACGTCGTTACGGTGCGACAGCCGAACTTTCATTGGCGCGAAGCTGCGATTTTTCAATGCTTTGAAGTCCAGTTTTTTTCGAATTTTTATACTTATACACAACTTTCTACTATAAATATCTCTAACTTAATTTTAATTTCATACATCCCAACTTTCTTTCTTGTTTCAGATTTCTCCAAAAACTACATTATCCTCTTCCACATCTACTCTGGCCTTCGTCCTCCTAGGATCTCGCCATCGCCTAGGATCTCGCAAACGCCGGCTCCATTTCAATACGATAAAGCATCTTTTCAGTAGGCGTTGAACACCTCGGTTCGTATTCTATCCCAGAATGGGGTGGAAGCGGGCCTGCTGAAGATTTTTAACATTGGATGTTTGTATTTGATGGGTCAAAAGGTTTTTTTAGAAGTGCAGTAGGTACCAGTGGGTCTTATTGAGATTTTAATGTGATTATTTCTAGAAAATTACTTAAAATTGATTTGAAAATTATTTTTTCTAGGAATCATTTCTCAAAAGACTATTACGAACTGACAACAATCAGATAATTTTAGACTGGTATCAAGAGGAAACTGCATCAGGTAGGTTCATCAATGTCGCATCGAATCACCCCCAAAACTAAAAATACAATACCGTCATGATAAACAGAATAACACATATTAGCCATGAAACCCTTTTGAAACAGAACCTGAAAAAACTTTATGATATCTCCACCAAAAACGACTATCCCACACACATTCTAAAGAAGTTATTATACAACTCCAATTTCTATGACGGTCCAACTAAAGCTTGCAACATACAGTTTAAGTACAAATCAATTCCCTTTGTAGACAGATTATCCTACCAAATCAAAAGATATTCGCAAACTTCTCAGAGATAAAAATAGCCGAATACAATTATACAAAAACTTTTCAAAAGTCAGAGATAAAACACCCATTCCACTACATAGTAACACAATATATGAAATACCGTGTGGAGGATGTGATAAATGCTATGTGGGTCAGACCTCGCAATGGCTAAAACAGAGCGATGCCCGGTTAGTAAAAAACTCATGTGCAGCAGTTGATCACTGTCAAAAAAATAGCGATCAATTTAATAACTCTAAAGTTAAAATCCTGGAAGAAATTAAAAATAACAAAACTAGATAGAAAAGTATCATATCAACAAAAAATCTAATACAGTAAATTATTAGACAGACACTGGCCAATTAAGCAACATTTATTGCAATATATTAAATTTAATTTTTAGAAGATAATGATTTGTACGTGTCATGTTGGTAGCACATTTTATTATAGTAGGTGTCACGGTGTATTGGCTAAAGGATTATAATGGAACCAATTAGACCCTTAAGTTGTAAAACCCGAGAATGCCAACATAAATGTAAAAGGACCTGATTTATAATATTTACACATATATAATAATAATAACAATAATAAATCGTCTTTTATTGGGCAAAGTTTAGTTTACAACTATTCTTACATATGAAGCCCAGTGAAGAATAAATTTGAAATAGGTAATGGAAGTATAAGGAAATGACTTCAGGTAGACGAATTGTTGAAAATCCCATTGAATTGAGAAAAAATCGTAAATATACCGGTGTCACAAAAAGTCTCGACGACTGGGAAAAAGATTTGATGGGGCGAAAATAATCAAAAGTCTAAAAAACCGGCTAATCAATGACGAAACTCAAATCAACTGTAGCCTCACTACTGTTTCTTCGTTTCTGAGATACAGGGCGTTGAAATTAAAGAAAAAAAATGGTAATTATAAAATATCATGAATATCCTGGAACCGATTTGGTTGAAATTTGGTATATTTATTTGAATAAGGCGCTCATTTAGCTAGATTGAAATTATTATGGCCAGTGGCGTCTCAGTGGACACCACATCCAATAATATTTTAAAAAAAGTACGTCACTGACATTTTTTTCGTAGATTTTCATTTTGTTAGATTGAACAACTCAAAATACAACTTTTTGGTCTCATGTATTTTCTTCATATCCAGCTTCGTTTTCGAGAAAAAAAATTAAAGTCACCATATTGCATATCATGAACACCTGCATTGGAGACAAGCTGACATTGATAGTAGGGTTTTTCCTACACATATTTCATTTAAAATTGAAAAATTTAATTTTTGATTCAGATAATTGGTTGTTATTTGTTCACCATCCGTAATAATTTAATTGCGATAGGCGTATCTGCATACGATAATAAATAATGGCCCTTAAATGCAGGTAAGGTCGCTTTGACAACATTACTATCATAGCAGTAAAACTCACAGTTGTCAATTAGCAGCGATTCCATCATGAATAAATATACTAACAATGAAATGGCTGACATGCACCTTATTTATGGATTAGCAAATGGAAATTCGGGAGAAGCACGAAGAATTTACCAAGACAGATATCCTAACAGAGTTATTCCTTGCGCTAAAACATTTAGAACGCTACATGTAAGATTATGTGACACTGGGAGTTTAAAAAAAAATGCAGGTGGTAGAAGACCAGAAACGGTAACAACGCTTGAACTGGAAGAAGCTATACTTGATGCGATAGAAGAAGATCCTTCAAATAGTACCAGGAAGATTGCACTGCAGCTTGAAGTCAGTCCAAAAACCATTTGGAAAGTTCTAAAGAGAAACCTCCTATACCCATACCACATACAGCAGATCCAAGATCTACTGCCTTGGGATTTTCATCCAAGATTAATGTTTTGCAAGTGTGCAATTCATATGATGGAACACAATAATAATTTTTTACCAAACATTTTATTTACGGACGAAGCAAATTTTTCACGAAATGCTTTTATGAACTTTCACAATAAACATTTTTGGGCTGACAAAAATCCCCACGCTATTAGAGAAAGTCATTTTCAGCAACAATTTTCGCTGAACTTTTGGGTAGGAATTATTGGTGACTACATAATTGGCCCATTTTTTTTAACAGAAAGATTAACAGGTGAATCCTACACGGGCTTTTTGCGAGATCATTTACCCATTTTGTTAGAAGAAGTACACATACTTGTAAGAGGCAACATGTGGTTTATGCACGACGGGGCTCCAGCTCATTTTAGTGTTCTTGCTCGTCAGCATCTCGACATCACCTACCCTGATCGCTGGATTGGACGTGCAGGACCTCAACATTGGCCAGCTCGCAGTCCTGATATGAATCCTCTAGATTTCTATTCATGGGGTAATCTGAAGGCTCTTGTTTATAAAACTCCTGTACTAGATGTGAATGACTTGAGGAACCTAATAATTGACAATTGCAATGTAAAGACTACTCCAGGAATTCTGAAAATCGGCCAATAATCTACTTCGACGAGACGTGGTTTGACACGCATGACACCCCTTCCAAACGATGGTCTGATGCCTCTCATAGGTGTAAAACAAAAGCACCATCAGATAAAGGAAAGAGAATCGCAATATTACACGCATGATCAGAAAATGGTTGGATCCAAAACGTTATGTGGCTTTCTGCCAACAAATTAAGGACTCTTGTGTTGATTGAGTATACGACAGCAGAGCTTTTTGAAGATTGGTTCAAAAACTTTCTGTTACCCAACATTCCGCCAAACAGCGTTATAGTAATAGACAACGCAAGCTAACATAGTCTTCTACTCATCATCCTTATCATCGGAGCCACAAACTGCCAATTGAGCGATCTACAACAAGAGCTATCTCAACAAGAACTCAGGACTTATTGCGGTGGTCATTTTGCGCAGGCGCTGTCGATAATCTGCAAAGGAAACTAAAACACCCTGCTTATGAAAGACGATTACTCCCGAAAAGTGTCTTTGAACACGGCCAGCTAGATGTCAGACATGCCTTCCGAAGCCCAACCCATTCCAACCCAAGCCGAAAGCTACAAGAAAAAGAAAGTGCTACCCCTACCCCACGGGGTCTTCAACGAGTGTTGTGAAAACTACTGCTAGAGAAAGGAACTCTTAACGTACTGTGGAGGCTCAAACAGGCAGCGGCGATGATTCTGTGATATTTTCGTATTGAGTGATATAAAATTGATACTATTTCCAATTTTTTGGTAGTGAGACGCAATGTGATATTTTTACCGTGAAAAAACGAATGAACGTCTTGGATTGAATCGACTGTTCAAAATCTGCGAAGCGCCCTCTGGATCGAAGACCCGCCACCATTCTAATACAATGGAGCATCTTTTCACTAGGCGTTGAAGGCCTCGGTTCGTGTTCTATCCCAGAATGGGGTAGAAAAAGGGCTGCTGATGACTTTTAAGTTCGGATGTTTGTATTTGATGGGTCAATAGATTTTTTCAGCAGTACCGAAGGTACCGGTGGGTTTTCGAGATTATACTATGATTGTTTCTAAAAAATGACTCAGAATACATTTGTAAATAATTTTTCCTAGAAATAATTTCTCAAATGATGGTAGTACCATTTAGCTGTCAAATTGTGATGCTAAAAACATAGTCTGATTATTTTGTTGTTGAAAATGTCGCAATATTAATTTCGAATGAAATTGATCACGAGTTTCCACTGTAAATTCTCATCCAAAACCATCTTCAATTCTGAGATGAAACAAAACCATTTGAATTGAAAAATGACTCATCACTGAATAAAATAAATATTGTGAATGATATGTTTCCTTCAATTCGTCCCTGCAGCCAAATGAAAAATACGAGCAAGATTGTGAAAAATCGGTAAGAACTCATCTATATCAAGTTATAGGACACCAAATTTTATCATTGAAAGAGCTAGGAATACAGTGTTAATACAAACTGAATCGTTTTTGAACTGTAGCCCCCCTTTGTCCACTCAGTAGTGACCCGAATGATATCTTGGTTTCGATGCCGAGACACTTCCTTGTCCTGGAACCACTATCTGCCCTTATAGATCCCGATATCACTCATTTGAAATTGAACTATTTTGGACGGTGGAAGCTTTTACAACGACTCCACCAAGATTTTATGGTCTAGGTGGCAATCCGAATACTTGCATACCCTTCAGCAGCGAGAAAAGTGGAACCTATGTAACCTCCTGCAGTGGGCACTACGTTTTTTATTAAAATGAACAACTATCCACACGATATTGCCAGCTAGCCGAATAACGCAGTTGTATAGTGATGATGGTATTTGTAGGGTAGAGTCAGTCCGCACAAAAATGGAACTCTCAGAAGACCCTTGGTGAAGTTGTGCTCTGCACAAAGTCCTAAAGTAGATTAAAAAATTATATATGAATTTGGTGGAAAGTATGTTCAAAATCTGCTCACAAGTAACTTTTTTATTCTATGGGTTCTCAATATACAGGGTGTTTCTTAAAGACATGCTAATATTTGAGGGGATGATTCTTTGACTTATTTTAAGGAAAAAACTTTTCATAAACGTATATCCTAAAAGTCCTTACTTTTGAGATACAGGGTGATAAAGTTTTGAAAAAAAAAAACAATTTTTTTTTAATAATAACTGGGATAATATTGTTAGCATCTTCATAAAATTAGATACATGTCTTCTGTGCATCAAGGTGCATTTTGTGATGTACAAACATTTTCATTTTCTCAACCATTGGCATCCGTACGGGTTTTGCATTGAATATTTTTGGAGAAAAAAAATACTACGCCACTGTTTGCTCCTGAAAAAAAAATACTTTTAAACTCCCCATTCATTTTTGAGCAAATTTGAACTTTTGAGTTTTCTTTGTCCGACGCATGGTTTTCGCTTTAAAAAATTAAAATAGTTTCATTTTAAGATCAATTAATTCTTCAAAAATCTGATGCGGTGTGGAAATGTTTGTGCATCGACTGAAAGCAAATTGAGAGATCAGGTTTGTTCCAAAATGAATGAGAATCCAGGAAATATGTTTTTCATGTCAGATGCTCTGTTCTTGATTGAAATAATCAAATTAAAATTGCTTCATATCGCAGTACCGATGAATGAAATGACGTTTTTACAAACGTCGATGAAAACAATAGCTGTTGACTTAAAGTAAGTTGTTGGTGTTGAAGACAATCACAACGCGTAGTTTATTTGATTTTTAAGTGTGTTATTGAAGTTACTTTGGTTGTCCGCTGTTTTTCTGAATATCGGTAAATATGGTGAATTACACGAATGCAGAAATGGCGGCAATGCATTACGTATATGGCCTCGCTGATGGTAATGCAATAGAAGCCAGACGCATATATCAGGAATGATATCCTTATCGTGCCTTACCAGATAGCCGTACCTATTCAAATATTCATCGCCGACTTAGGGAAACTGGTAGTTTCAAGAAAGGTACTTCGGAAGGTTGACCTCTAAGCGTCAGAACTCTTGAAATTGAGGACGCGGTCCTGCAAGAAATCGAAGAACATCCTTAGACGAGTACGAGGAAGATCGCTAGAACTCTGAATATTTGTCATCAAATTTTTTGGCGTATTTTGGTTCATTTTTGTGATACCCATACCATATTTTACAAGTACAGGCATTACTCCCTAGAGATTTTCCACAGCGTGTGAACTTCTGTCAGTGGTATCTTCAGAGTATTGCACTAAATCCGCAGTTTGAGTCACAAATTTTGTTCACAGACGAAGCAAATTTTTCTCGGAATGCTATTCAAAATTTTCGGTTAATGTATGGGCAGGAATTATTGGAGATTATCTGAAGGCCCTTTTTTTCTACCAGGTCTTATTTACACTTTCTCGAAGAAGAACTAAATGGGTTGCTTGAAGATGTGCCAATTGCGTTAAGGAATCGAATATGGTACATGCACGATGGAGGGAACCGGAAAATTCTTTGAAAGCAATTCTTCGAAAACAATTCTTCGAAAACAATTCTTCGAAAACAATTCTTCGAAAACAATTCTTCGAAAAACAATTCTTCGAAAATGCAATTCTTCGAATACCATATTCTTCGAATAAACAATTCTTCGACTAATAATTCTTCGAATAACAATTCTTCGAAGTATCCAAAAGGAATGACTTTGTTCATAGATATAAATCAGGTATAATTTATCTAATCCCAAGTTTGCAACTGACGATAATCCCTTGGATTGTGTTCCATAAAATAAAATTAGTTTTAATTTATCTAATCCCAAGTTTGCAACTGACCTGAGTGGGTATAAAGGGGATTGTGTTCCATAAAATAAAATTAGTTTTAATTTAACCCTGTGCAAGTAAATATGGATGCAGAATTTGTTTGTTCAGAAAAAGGAAAACGTATATTGTTGTTCGAGGGACGTTTTTATTTTAAAGATGTTGAAAAAGGTGAAAAAGTGTATTGGAAGTGCGCATTTTTTGAAAAAAGAAAAACAAACTGTCCAGCGAGAATAATTACTGTCGACGATAAAATAACAAAAGAACATAATCATATTGCTGACGCCTCAGAGGTGGAAGCGACCAAAGTGTACGAAAAAATTCGAATCAACTCGAAAATAAGTAATGATCCTCCGCACAGAATTATATCAATTGCTTCGACTACATGTTCCATAACGGCAGCTCCCAAGCTTCCAAGTGTTAGCAGTATGAAACGGAGTATTCGCAATATCAGACAAAAAAATCTACAAGGACCAGCTCTTCCTACTAATAGAAGCGAAATAATATTTTTGGAGGAATATACGAAAACCTACAAAAACGAAAATTTTTTGCTATATGATGCCGGTCCAGTGGACGAGAGAATATTAATTTTTACTACAGAACAAAATCTCCAATTATTGTCTAATAGTAAGCATTGGTATATTGATGGCACATTTAAAACCGTGCCGTTATTATTCCAACAATTACTAACCGTTCACGGACTGCAACACAATTTATCGGTACCTTTAGTTTATGCACTCTTACCAAAAAAATCAGAACGAATTTATGATCAAATTTTTCAAGAACTTAAAAATTTGAAATCATCTTTAGTGCCTGCAACGATTACCACTGACTTCGAAAAAGCATTGATTAATGCCTGCAATAGTGCTTTTCCAAGTTGTAGAAAAAGAGGCTGTTTTTTCCACTTCAGTCAATGCATTTTTCGAATGATTCAAAGGAATGGATTAAAAAAACGCTATGAGACTGACAGTGAATTTCCTTTCAAACTAAAAATGTTGTGTGCTATTGCTTTTTTCCCAGTGGATGATATAGTTATGGCTTTTGAACAATTATATGATAGTGAAATATTTCCGTCAGAAGCCGAAAGTGTTATTAATTATTTTGAAGATACGTGGATTGGGCGACCAAATCGGAAACAGCGAAAACCACCACAATATCCATACGAATCGTGGAATCTATATCAAACAGTTTTGGATGATTTACCGAGAACAAATAATTCGGTAGAAGGATGGCATCGAAGTTTTGAAACACAAGTATCAGCAGTTCACCCCAACTTGTGGAAATTTATAAAATGTATAAAAAATGAGCAAAGTCTAAATGAACTTCGTGTAGAACAATATTTAAGCGGATTTGAACCACAAACACCAAGAAAGAAGTACAAAGATTGTAATCAACGAATCAAAACTCTTGTAAATCAGTATGATAAAAATAATATAATAGAATAGATTAGAGGTTTAGCTCACAACATATCATATTAATCTATAATATTTTTATTACCTTGGTATTTGATAGTATTTATGTCATTTATAACCCATCATTAATAACCCCACATTTATAGGTATTCTCAAAAAACAAAATGCCCTTATAATTTTCATTTATTATTAGTATGATCCGCATAATACGTTTATATATCATGCGAGAAATATTGATTATTGTCTAATGAAAACTTATCCCAGATTTTAGTAAATCCAAATAATAAAGCTGTCGAAGAATTATTAGTCGAAGAATTGTTTATTCGAAGAATATGGTATTCGAAGAATTGCATTTTCGAAGAATTGTTTTTCGAAGATTTGTTTTCGAAGAATTGTTTTCGAAGAATTGCTTTCGAAGAAAATTCCTAGATCCCACGATGGAGCCCCTGATCACTTCAGTGTAATTGTCCAAAACCATTTAAATACAGTTTATCATAATCGTTGGATAGGTCGCGGAGGACCTCAACAATGGCCAGCAAGATCCCCTGATCTCAACAGTTTAAATTTCTTTTTACGGGGGCACCTTAAAACTCTAGTGTATAAAACTCCCGTTAATACTTCAGAAGATTTAAGAGAGCGAATAGTTGCCTCGTGTGAAACTATTCGAAATACGCCGGGAATATTTGAACGTGTGCGTAATTCCATGCGTAGACGGGCGGAAGCATGCCAATTAAGTGAAGGTAGCCATTTCCAACAATTTTCATAATCAGTGTTAGTATTGTCAATAATTAATGAATTTGATCCGTTCATTTAAACTTACTTTTATAAAATAAAATTCTATTTTGTACAAGATGAAATCCATATATTTTGGATTCTCATTTATTTTGGAAAAAATCTGATCCCTTAATTTGCTTTGAGTCGATGCACAATCATTTCCACACCACATCAGATTTTTGATGAATTGATCCTGAAGTAAAACGATTTTTATTTTTTCAAGCGAAAACCATGCGTCGGACAATGAAAACCCAAGAGATTAAATTTGCTCATAAATGAATGGAAATCTCAAAAGTATTTTATTTTGAGGAAAAGCAGTGGCGTAGTATTCAAATATTCAATGCAAAACCCGCGCTGACGCCACTGGCAGAGAAAACGAAAGTTTTTGTACATCACAAAATGCATCTTGATGTACAGAAGACATGTACCTAATTTTATGAAGATGCAATATTATCCCAGTTATTATTGAACAACTGTATTTTTTTCAAAACTTTATCACCCTGTATCTCAAAAGTTAGGACTTTTAGGATATACGTTTATAGAAAGATTTTTCCTTAAAATAAGTCAAAGAATCACCCCCTCAAATATTAGCATGTCTTTAAGGAACACCCTGTATATAAGTATTATTATTCATTTCTTTGGGAATTCAATTTATTTTGTTTACTTTCGGTAATATTTCTATATTATTGAAATGCGCACCAAAACTTTCTTCGTATCTCCACGCAATGATAGAACGTGTAGAACATATAAATTGAAACTGAAGAGCTGAATTTTGCTATTGGTTCTTTCTCAGTGTATATATGTATATATCTATTCTCTGAAACAGTGTTACGCAATACAGTCCACTACGCAAGCGCTTGCCAGCAAAAGAATCAGTTATACCGAGGAAAAGGGTGGTAAGTGCATATTTCGACTGTTTTCAATCTCTCTAAAATCCCATACCGAACTCAAATTCAGTCTTCTACTCATCATCCCCATCATCGGGGTAACAAACTGCCTAATGGGCGATCTACAACGGAAGCTTTCACTACAAGAACTCAGGACTTATTGCGGTGGTCATCTTGCGCAGGCGCTGTCGACAATCTGCAATGAAAACTACAACACCCTCCACAAGAAAAACGATTATTCCAGAAGAGTGTCTTACGACACGGCCGGCTACATGTCAGACATGCTTCCGAAGACTCAACCTTTCCAGTCCCAAGTCAAAAGCTACCAGCCAGAAGGAGGAAGCGCTTCCCCCGCGTCGGCTTCAATGAGTGTTGTGAAAAGTCCTTGTCGAGAGAGGAACTCTCAACGTACTGTGACTGCTCAAGCGGGCGGCAGCGATGATTTTGTGATATTTTCGTATTGAGTGATATAAAATCGAGATTATTTCCAATTTTTTGGTAGTGAGACGCAATGCTATATTTCTCTCGTAAAAGAGAATGAACGACCCGAATTTCAAACTTCAAAATACATTCAATGGCCCCTTTGAGATAATATAAATCAAATAAGAAAACAAAAGTGAACTTTGATAGACTGAACTCAACATTGAAGATTAATTTTCTTTTCAGGGTTATTTTGCTGTTTTCAGCAGCCCATTTACAATATTCCATTCAACCAATAAACAATACCGTTGGCATCTTCCTTCATGAAGAAAGCACTCTGAAAATTTCAAATGGAAAATGGACCCTACTGGTCTATTAGGACTTAGACCACATAAAATCAGCTTTGAAATACAATGAAAAAATTCTAGAAAATATGTTGTATACGTCTGAACAACAAGGTGCACGAATGATGTCCTCCAAAGCCCAAATTCAGACACATATGAGCCTCCTAACTCAGGTATCAAACTCACTTAGCCTGAAGTATCGAGAAATATTCGCCGATACTGAAAATTTCAATAAACGACAGAAACGCGGACTAATTAACGGAGTAGGTACTTTCTGGAAAGCAATAACCGACAATTAGGATGCATCAGACGGTGAATATTATACAAATTGTATAAACAAAATTTCACAAGACGAACACTGTGACATCCTGTATAAAGTGTCACCGTTAAAGTCCGCATCATATGGGACTTTTTTTTATTATTCAGTTATTGCAAATTTAGAGTTCGTGAACAGTTCTTGCTCTGAAAATAAGGCAAAATGACGTTTACGATTGTTTTCCATCGATTGGCTACACCTGTCAAATTTGACATTTTTTCAAAAAAAATTCGAAATGATATGTTATTTCTCAATTTTTCGACAAATATTATGTGAAAAAGTTGTTCATTTTTAGGTTTCCTACCCACCTACCAAATCTGAACCAGTTTGAAAAACTTCAATTTTTTTCGCGTTTTCTCAACCTTACACTTTTTCGGATAATTTAAATTTGGTAAAATCTGAAATAACCTGTTGAGATGTAATAATCCCATCTGCTGGAAGGGATTTTTTCTGTTTAAAAATGTTTCTACTTGGATATTTTCAAAAAAATACAAATATGCTGTAAAAATTACGTTATAGTTGATACAAAGTGGCTCTAGTTTCGAATTATCGAATTTTTTTATGAACCAATAGACCTAAAGTATTTTCTACTTCACTGATGTATTGTGATTGAAATAATTGAAGCAAATTTTGCTATGGAATATTGAAACTAGAGCCACTCTGCCTCAAGTACGATATTTTTATTTTCTTAGCATATTTGTATTTTGTCAATTTGACAGGTGTAGCCAATAGATAGAAAACAATCGTAAACGTGGCTGTAATGGCCGTGTGCAATGTATTGGCGCGAGGTGAACTATGGGCGGGAACTGAGTTGGCGCTAGATGAGCTGTGTGCGGGAACTTGGTTGGCGCTAAGTGAGCTATGTGCGGGAACTGGGTTGGTGGGAAATGAGTTGATGCGTGCAATGAGAGGCTTCCGGGTATTGGGAAGAATTATCTGATTGTCATCAGTTCTTATTAATCTGGTATCTAAGAAAGGGACGCTGTTCTCTTTTTCCTGTTCAACTGTGATTTGCAAGTGGCTGTTGAAAGAATTGAACGTGTCTAATGTTATTCCTACACTGTCGGACGGCACTGCACAAATAATATCGTCAACGTATTTGAATAGAAATGGAAGTTTGAAAGATAATTTTGGAATAACGGTATCCAAAAGGTGGTCTAGGACTATTTGTGCTAAGATGGGGCTGATTGGTGAACCCATAAAACCATATAAACAAAAAACCCAACACAGTAAATTACAAGACCAACACGAATCAGTTAAACAACATATACAGTAACATTTTAAACACAATTTAATTTTTGTTATTGGTAAACATGTGGTGTACCTATGATAGTTTCTAAGAATTTTTTTTTTATATATTTACTTTTTTTTTTCATTGTTACCTACTGGTCATTAGATTTTTGGTTACCTGCGTGATATATAAGCCGGTGCCCCAGAGCTAAAGTTTCAGTTAGTAATGGATTACCTAGTTGGTGTTGATGAATATTTCGCAGCTCCCCAGAACACTAATGAACACAATAGGATTACCGACTGTATGATTGTAAATGGAACAGTTGTATAATTTTTGGTTTGATTTTTCAAAGTTCCTGACATGTTTTTGCAGCTTTTCTCTCCTGAAGAAGCTAATAAAGATTAGCGAAATATTGAGATACAGAACGAATGAGTTTTATTGGTAAACATAATAATACATACATAATAAGGGTACTCTTATACACTTGTTCCAAGCTTTCAATTCGAGTCGAATAAAATTACTCGCCGCGGTTATTTGCCTCTTCAAGGACAACACGTGCTTTTACAGAATTTTTAACAATTTTAAAATCCATGTCATAATGTATCATCAGTAATGAGTGTGCATCCACGTTACTCTTGGTTGTTATCAATGATGTTTTACTCCCAGTGCTGTCCATATTTCATGATTATTTTTAACATATACGCCATGTAACCTCGAAACAGTTTTCCCTGAAGATGATAATAAAAAGTTATTGAAAGCTTGGAACAAGTGTATAAGAGTACCCTTATTGGCCTGCTGCATATCCCAAATATTGAAAAACTCATTATATATATATATATATGTGTTCAGATAGGTTTCCGCGGTCAGATATTTGAAAACTAAAAGTTCGGGTTGAACCGCGTCTAGAATTTGTTGAAATTCGACGTTTAGGCTCCGATTTTAGAGCCATTTTCAAGAACTGAAATAGAAAGAAAATTAATGAAAGGTTAAAACGTAATTCTACGCTGAGGTCTCAATCTGCCTACTCCTCAGGTATAATTACGTTGGGTTTTTGTGACTTGACGTCGGGGTCTCAATCTGCCTACTCGCCATGTTTCGTCACTGGTTCTCTCTAAGGTCTCTTATATATATATATATATATATATATATAAGCGCCCCAATTGCCTCAACACTCGCGACGACGGGTATATCGGGTAGATATATATATGTGTGAAAAGCAGTTCCAATTGAAGCATTGTCAGATCAACATGCAATTTAAAGAACTCAGTTTTTAGTAGTATTATTATTTCATCATATTTGTGATCCAAATACATTACAAGTGGCGTCGAAAAGTTTTTATCGAGTAATAAGAAGTGCAAATTCGTTTTTTATACTTAATAGTGAACCAGCGGTAACAAAAAATGACCGAAAACGTACAATACACTGGACATGTTCAGGAATTTGATCCTACCACGTCCGATTGGTCAATTTATAAACGTCGTTTGAACAATTATTTCACGGCGAATGATATAAAAAAAGATGAACGAAAACGTGCAATTCTTTTAAGTTTATTGAACGAAGAGGCTTATCAGTTATTGTTCAATATGTGCATCCCAGATGAACCTGAAACGAAAGCATATACGGATATCGTGAAGTTAATGAATATTCATTTTCAACCGGTGGTGTCTGTTTTCGCGAGTCAAGGACAATTTTTCGAAGCACGAAAATCAGCTTCCGAATCACCGAAAGACTGGGCCGCACGATTGCGAAGATTGGTGGCAAATTGTAAGTTTTCGGGAGCAGATGAAATCGACAAAGCTTTGGTAAATCGTTTCATCATTGGTTATGAGAATGGTCGGGTGAAGGACAGACTGTACGAGGATAAGGAAACTGTCAAATTTTCTGCAATATTGGAAATTGCTTCGTCCAAAAGTACTGCCGGGCAGAATAGTAACAGGGTTGTCAAAATGGAACCAGAAATCTATCACGCAAATACCAGAGGTACTGCGCATACGCGATCCTCTGGACCTTCTTCATCCAGATCGTTACCGGTACGTGGAAGAAATGCAGGAGGACACAGAAATTCAATGGGTGCAGCAGTGGGTGCTCAGGAGCCAACAGTATCAACGGGGAGAGTCGGAAGTGTTTCTCAGAATCCCAGATGCTCCGTTTGTGGTCGGAAGTATCACAAAACAGAGTGTTCTTATATAAATTGTTATTGCCATATTTGCAATAAAAAAGGACATTTGGCTCCTATGTGTTCAAATAAAAAGAACGCGAATAAACAGAATAGATCGGATGAAAACCGAAATAACTTTTTAGATTCAGAAGAATATTCATTATTCAGTTTGGAAGCAAAAACAAATCCAGTTTACATAGAACTTCTGATTAAAAATGAATCGTACACTTTTATTTTGGATACTGGAGTATTCAGTAATTTCTCTCATATTTTATGAAAAATACTTCAAAGAAAATCATTTAAATAAAACCGACAAGATTTTTGGTTTATATAATGGGGATAAGATTATTCCATTAGGGTATATTGTTTGCAGTGTCAGTTATCAAGGTAAACGTTTTGATTCAAGTATTTTTGTTGTTGAAAATGGTGGTCCACCTTTATTAGGACGCGATTTTTTCAACACGTGTGATTTGGGTATTTCAAATTTAAATTACGTTGATTTGCCTGACGATCTACAGTTTTTGCCTGGGAAATATAATGATCTTTTTTCTCCCGGGCTTGGAAATTTCAATAAAGGGGTAATTTCAATTAAACTTAAGTCAGAGTCAGTCACACCCAAATTTTTAAGGGCAAGACCCTTGCCTTTTATGATCTCGGTGTAATTGAACCAGTTCAATATTCGGAATGGGCGAGTCCCATTGTTCCAGTTTTGAAAAAAGATGGAAGTATCAGAATCTGTAGCTATTTCAAAATTACCGTAAATCCTTCCATCGAAATCGATCCATTTCCTTTACCTAAAATAGAAGACCTCTTTGTCAAACTACAGGGGGGAATACATTTCACCAAACTTGATCTCTCAAATGCTTATCAGCAGATTTGTTTAGATGGTCAGTCAAAAAAATTGGTGGTTATCTCGACACATAAAGGGTTATTCAAATATAACAGGGCACCTTTTGGTATCTCGAGTATCCCAGGAAAATTCCATAGAATTCTGGAAAGGTTGTTTGTTCTCTTGACGACCTTCTAATAACAGGTAAAGATCGCAACGAACATATAAGTAGATTAGAATTGTCGTTAAAAAAATGTCATTTTTTCATAGATAAAATTTCATATCTAGGTCATGACATTGATAAAACTGGTTTGAGTACTTCAGAGTCAAAAATATTAGCAATAAAAAATGATCCTGTTCCAAATAATATTACATCACTAAAATCATATTTAGGATTAATCAATAATTACGGAAAATTTGTACCGAAGCTTGCCACTATTTTACATCCATTGTATAATCTTCTCAAATCGAATTCGAAGTGGGTGTGGTCACCAGACTGTGATTTGGCATTTGGAAAAGTTAAACAGTTATTAATGTCGGCGCAGGTACTAGCACATTATAACGAAAAATTACCATTACGTTTGGTAACGGATGCCTCAGAAAAAGGCGTTGGGGCGGTATTTACGCATATTATGCCAGATGGTACGGAAAGGCCCATTGCATACGCCTCGCGCACCTTATCCGAGGCTGAAAAAAATTATTGTCAGATGGAAAAAGAAGGTTAAGCAGTTATTTTTGGTCTTTGCAAATTCAATAATTATTTATATTTGAGGGAGTTCACTCTAGTTATTGACAATAAACCTTTGATGTATATTTTCCATCCCCAAAAAAAATATTCCGCAGATTTCTGCCAACAGACTACGAAGGTGGGCTTTGATTTTATCAAACTACCAATATGAAATTGAATATGTGAAATCAGAACATAATTGTGCTGATTTCCTATCGAGGGAACCTATACCTTTTGAGAAGAATAGTATAGAAGATGTAGATTTGAATTTTATAAATTATTTCTCTCATAATGAGGATTTTCCTATAGATTTCCTTCAAATAAAAAAAGCATCGCAAAAATATGAAATTTTATTGAAAATTTTGAAATATTTAAAGTTTGGTTGGCCCAACCCTTCATATAATTTGAAGCACGATGCAGATGTTAAACCATTCTATAGATTAAGAAATGACTTGACGATTGAATCAGATTGCTTACTTTGGAATAATCGGATAATAGTTCCTCGATGTTTACAAAAAAACATCTTGAATAGTTTACATAATAGCCATATAGGAGTGGTCAAGATGAAAAGTCTTGCCCGCTCATATTTCTGGTGACCTGGCTTGGATAATGGTATAGAACATATTTGTAGAACTTGTGAGGGTTGTTTGGTTGATAAAAAATTCACCAGAAAAATCAATATTGAATAGTTGGCCTTGGCCGCAGCAACCTTGGTCCAGGTTACATTTAGACTTTATGGACCCATTCAAAAACAATCAGTTTTTAATAGTGATGGATGCCCATAGTAAGTAGCTGGAGGTTTTTCCAATGTCTTCTATAACCTCTAGTTTGACAATAGATATTTTAAGATCTTGTTTCGCACGTTTCGGTTTACCAAAACAAATCGTAACAGACAATGGTACGTCTTTTTGCTCGCAAGAGTTCGAACAATTTTTAACAAAAATAATATACTTCATATAACCACACCTCCATACCATCCTTCCTTAAATGGTGCGGCAGAAAATTTACGTAAGAACTATGAAAAATGCACTTTTAAATGCTTTGGGTAAGAATAGTCAGTCAAATATAAACTTAGTATTGAACAATTTTTTGTAGAAATGTAAGCTTTCACGGCTGGCGTCAATATTTTGGTTGGTTCCCGGGTTTTGCCGTGGTCTTCTTTGGATTAAATCTCCAAACGTTTCGACTGCAACTGCGGTAGTCATCTTCAGTGGCGTGGTCGAAGTACTCATCTAGACGTATCAACTGAAAGTTCAGAGGTTGCGAATCTAACTGCTTTATAGATTTTGCCAAAAGATTTTATGTGGGATTAAGGACTGTACTCTATAAACTTTGCTACGGTCGTGTTATGAGTGATTATACTCTCATGAAGGCATTACTATGTAGTTACAAGGACATACGAAGATATCAGTGATTGCTACTATCGCATAAACAGTATGTGGAGCAATTGTTAGTCGACCTCGACTCGGCTAGTATTTTCATTTTTCATTTTGAAGACTTCTATGCGAATCCAATAATTTTTCTGATAAGGATATGATTATATGCATATTTCCTGGTGCCGTAATATACGAAGTACTCCGTTACAATGCGACAGCAGAACTTTCATTGGAGTTGAAATTTTTAGATAATTTGGAGGTGAGTCAGGTTTTTTCAAATTAGCAAGGCAACTAGACTACATTCAATTATTTCAGTTCTCCCACATCAATGGCGGGAAAAATAGAAGGCGGCAAGTTTTTTCGTTGAGAACTGTGAGAAATTTGCAAGACGTTATACGTTTTGCATTGGCGGCTCGGCAACAACGTGCAGCAGATGAGCCTACCCCATCCAGTCCACCAAGACAACGATCTGTACTCTCTTCTCCTGATGGAAGTTCTACAAGTAGGTGTTTCGACATGACTACGACCTCTCGACCTGCTATTGAATCCTGTCAAGCTCGAAGTTCTTCGAGTTGCGCTCCTGCTGAGGGTGTTCCGACCATTCTACCATCTTCGTCTTTGTCTAGCAGCATTCCTGTATCAGGTGCTGATGAACATACTTCGACGAGTGTGCAACCTCCTCATCGTCGTCTCTCTTCTCCTCACGGCAGTTATGGCAGTTCTAGCAGTTGCTCAGCTGCAACAGAAATCCTGTTCAAGAACCCTGTCTAGTGAAAGGTTAACTACCGACCATGCCAAATTGAGAAAACATTATAATCTTAGTGCCCGGGATATGTGTATAACTGAGAGACTGAAGAACACTGGATAAAAAGGAAGTGACATAGATGCATGGCAGGTGGAAGAAATTGTCAAATAAAGAGATACTCTACCATATAAATCGTTATTCTTGATCGCTTCTTTTACAATGATACTTCTATACAATTTTCTCTTGTGATCTGTTGTAAATATTGACTGTCCTACTGTTATACGATATGATCATTGAGTTGGTGACCCAGAATCTCGATGTGTAGTGGGTATACTGAGTATTGTACGCGTACGTTCCAAAGTACATTAGTTGGATTGAACAGGACATAGAAAATTTTTCAACAAACTTGTCGTTAAATGAGTATGAGTGCACTTTTCCAGAATCACCTGTGCAGGTGAAAGTTGCGCACGTCAGTTATGGACTGTAACAAGTAAATTGTTACTTGTCATTTGAATCAATAAAAATACCAAATTATAAACATTATTTCTTAATCATTGTTTACAAACATCTCGATAACTTATCCTTGAAACGCAGATAAATTCCTAAATCCATACCAGTCAAAGAACGTCTATTGATCGCAGTTTTATGAAATCGGTCAGATGTGTCTACTGTCACAGAATTTCTTGAAAATGAACGGAAATTTATTGCCAACAATGTCAACCGGAAATAACAGAATCGATTATATCAAACGGAGGTGAATTGATCGGTCTGAATACAATATCTCGAATATAGAATATATTGCTTATCTGTTTATGCTGGAAAAGACTCAAAAAAGCATACAATTACTTTTGTCCTGAAAGATTTTGCAAAAAATTTTCTGATTATGGGAAGAAATACAAAGGGCACATAATTGGGCTTTCCATTCTGAAAAATATTTCTATTTGGAAAAAATCTAAATCACGGATGTCTTGTGCTGAGAGCTGATAGCAAATACTACAATAGGCATCTCGTTATTTTTTAGTTAATTTGGACAGGTGGCGCAGGCATATTCCTGGACGAAAGAGGTATACGAGAAAGCTACGCTCTGGGAAGATACATAACAGTTTTCCAAGCTGAAATGTTCGCCATTCTAACCGTAGCTATGAGGCAAGAGGTGATAGATGGGCCCAAGCCCGATGCTATCCTAAGCCAAGTTCAGTCCTGGTACAGGAATGCGGAGACGCTCTGCTGAAATCAGCTGAAACAAATTAAGTCGAGTTGGTATGGGTTCATGGTCACAGAGGGGTGCTGGGAAACGAGGTGGCTGACGAACTTGCCAGAACCGGTTCCGCGGCGCCGTTCTGTGGGCCGGAGTCAGACTAGGCATCGCAAGGAGTCAAATCTCTTCTGCCCCGGACGATTGGGCGGAAAGAGAACTGAATGAACCCTGAAGGAACACTGCCGGATGCAGACAATCAAAAGACTTTGTGGCCGGCTCTAGCAAGTCAAGAATGGCGCGGCTCCTAGGCAGAGATCGCCAATCACTACGCCTGCTTGTAGGAATACTAACAGGCCATAAAACACAAGGTAGACACCTTTCACTAATGGGTATAAAAACAGCCCCATCTGCCATATGTGTGAAGAAGACGAAGAAACTTCATCACACTTCCTTAGCGAGTGTGAGGCGTACAGGAGGCTAAGATTCGAAATCTTCGGAGTCGAAAAACTTCAACAAGAAGAACTTATTAAATTAAAGTGGACGGACATACTGACCTTCGTCAGAAGGTCACAAAGATTCGGAAAGGAAGACTAGGAGAGGCAAGGTAGTTGTTATGTGGAGAGCGGGGAAAGCAAAAATGGCACATCGGGGCCTACTTGCCTGGCTGCTGCAGCGGCCTCCCCATGATTACTACTACTAGTATGGACAGGTACAATTTAGAATAGCATTACTGAATTTGAAAATCACGGATTTTATTATTATTCATTCCTCTGATATATCAATTTTGAATTTGACGAAGATGAATTTGCAAAACGTTTAATATTGAGAGTGGATGATAGAGTAAGTGGTGGGACGAAGGTGTGGGCCCAGGCCTACGCCGACGACCAACTGATAGTGGTGGTTGGCCCGTCAGTAAAGAAAATAGAAAGGATGTGGAAGGAGGTGTGGAAAGAATGTCAGGAATGGGAGGATGAAATGTGGCTGAGGTATAACGAAAACAAGACCGAATGCATGTTTGTCCCGGCCAGGAAACTGGACAAGGAACCGGTGGTTAGGGTGAGAGAGCAACGGATTGAGTGCGGCGGTAACATCACATACTTGGGCATGATAGTAGACAAGGGCCTACTGTACATTGATCATCTTAAGGAGGTAAGAAGGAGAACGGCTATAGTTGCAAGAAAACTAAGAAGATGGACGGGCCGTGACGTAAGGCTAAGGAGAGGATGTGTCAGACTGATTTTCGAAAGAGTGGTTGAGCCGGCGGTGATGTATGGCGTCCAAGTGTGGGGAGCAAGAGCGAAGGACTCTAGGGTGATCAGACAATTGGGGGCGATACAGAGACCGTTTACGCTATCGGCCAGCGGGGCATATAGAACGGCGCCGTCAGCCGCGTTATGCGTGCTGACTGGGATGGCGCCTCTATACATAGAGGCAGCAACGAGGTATGAAGAATGGAAGGCGCACGGAAAAGAAAAAGTAAGAGGACGGATAAACGGGTGCGACAGAATATACCCATGGATGATCGGAACAATTCTGGAGAACCGAGAAGGGCTAAAAGAGGTATTTGTGGACGCGGTTAAGAGAGAGGATGGACGAGTGGGTATAGGATGGGCGCATAAGGAGGGGAGCGAGTGGAGAATGGGTCGGGAAAGAATCAGTGAGCTGGGAAGCGTACAGGAAGCCGAAATGGTGGCTATAGGTAAAGGGGTACTGATGGGTGGAGAGATGGACATAAGAATAATAAGTGACTCGCCTGGAGCAGTGGAGACCATTAGGAATGCGAGGACGAAGAGCAAAAGGGCAGCTCGTATTAGGAGAATGCTTGAAAACAGAAGGGTAGCGGGATTGGTGACGGAAATTGAGTGGAGGAAAGGGCATGTTAGGGAGAATGAGGGTAACAGAAGAGCAGATGAAGAGAGTAGAAGAGGTGCGGAACTGCAAGAGATCACATGGCAAATAGACCTGGGACATAGCAGAATGGAGGAGAGGGAAAGGATTAGGAGAATAGTGATGGAAAAATGGCAGGGTGAATGGGACAGCGGCATGACCGGCAGAAGCGTACATGGTATGTGCAGCGGGGGCTGTGGTCGAGGATGAAGAAGTATGAGAACCAACATAGTGTCAATGCGACGGTAATAGTGGCCTGGCTTCGGGATAAACGAGCGACGAAAGTAAATCGGGAGAGCAGGCGCTCGGATAGAATAAGACTGCCGACCAGGGAGGGCGCTGTTTGAATGTGGAGGATGAGCGGAATAAAGAAGGAAGGATCTTCCCCGCTGATTGCCCGCCCGGTATTCGGTGGGTCACGACCCAACGGTGGTGGGGGGGTGTGGCGGGGCGGAGGAGCGAGGGATATCGTGACGTGGACGTTGGAATGGGATGTAGGTGCAGCTTTATGGCCTAACGGCTTGGCAAGTGCAGCACACCTGGGGTGGTTTTAGTCAGTAAGAGTCTGACACTACTGATACGCGATGGACACCGAGCGATCAGAGTCCATAAGGATTTCCACCCCACTGAAAAAAAAAAAAAAAAAGTGGATGATTGATTCATTTTTATTGTATTGATGAAAACAAATTTGAAAAATTAATAAAGATTACTGGTTGAAAATATGAATGATCACTCAATGATATTTCATTAATCATGTTGGAAAAAATAATTTATTGTAAAAGAATTGAATTTTATTTGGATAAGTACTCAGATATGAAAAATATATTAACCCATGAGAGAAGTCACGATCCTAGAAACAGGATAAATTGAAAGAGGAGAAACATCTAGTGAAAGTAGTTCTCCATCCACGATGACTCTGATGGCCTTTTTTCAGAAGAAGGTACAGACAGTGAATTAGATGATGAGGTTGAATCTTCAAAATCCTAGATTGTCATCGAGTTATATCTAGACGCAACGGGGCAGTACTATCGCTATTCCTAGTCGAAGCACCTTGGGCGAATAGGGAATATTCAAGCTTGGAACTTGTATGGAACTCATGGTTGAGGTATAAGGGTAGAGATCACAGCGAGGACGCGTTTTTTCATGCCACAAATGCCAGTCCAAAACCCACTTAATTTTGTTTTGGCTCCTGCTTCCTTTTAGTCGCATAGCGCCATGTCAAATCATATTGGACAAACTGGGAGTCTCACTCGAAATGATGCTACGAATTTCCTAAAATGCCTCCAAAATAATTGAATGTTCACAACATATACTAATCTTGGTGAAACATGTATCTCCACTCATTACAGTTTTGTTAGAGCTCGTTGAGCGGCAATTTGTCTTCACTCATTGAAACCATATTTTTTCAACAAATCCCTTGTTATCTGGTCTGATTACCAGCATAGAGACTAAGTAGGCTAGTAGTTTTACAAAAGTCTCCTGTTATCGACAAATACGTTGTCATTCGGCCTGGGTACCGACGTAGAAATCCAGGTGGGATAACAATTCCACTTCAACATTAAATAATTTGTTCAATGCACATACTTGAGACAGAATACATCACTAAATCAAAAGAGTTTCGTTTCCACGCGAGATTTTTGTACCATCCATGTGAACGGACAAAATAATCATGTTCTCTCATTGTCGTTGCAGAAACGGAACTGGAAACCAACCAAAATCAGCTCAATAGACCGCAGCCGCAGCCCAGGACTCTGGCACCCCCCCAGCAACCCCCAGTTTTTTGGGGGTTGACCTTGAGGTGCTTCCTCATGCAGCACGTTTGTTCGTCTGTGAGGGATGACTTTTCCTTCATCATTTTGACGATATCGTCAGCGTGGCCTGGTCATACTATTTCCCGATAGTACTCCCCACTGAGGGCAGCCTCTCGTGGCTTTCACCACCATCGTGTCCCCAAATAGGGACACTTGTTTTACCCTACAGCTCAGCGAAAATAAGTCAAGTATCCAACAGCTCACCACTGTTCTTCATATAACTGAGTTGAACATGAAAGAAAGGTGATATCAAATTCATTCAAACCATAGAAAACCTGGAGTACGTGGATTTATGAAAAATACATTCTTCAGGAGCAACTTAAATTTTAACTAAAAACTTGGATTACCAACATATGCACTGAATCAGACAAAAATTTACTGGTTATAAGAAACGTTCAAACATGAATATTATTTTTCATATATTATTGTGCTCGCTCCGAACCATTGTTTTAAAATCTACCCGATATCGAATGTATCAATTGTTGATAATGATTATTGTTTTTCATTGAAGAGATAATTACCAAAGTCTTCATGAAATCATAGAAATTCTCCTGTTCTGTTCCATGATCGCAGTATCAGTCCGAAAGAAAATAATTCAACAGATTTCATTCAAACAAATTCATCTAAACGCTTGGAAAGATAGAAGACAAGGGTTGTAGCCAAGAAAGGATAAAAATTAATTTTATCCTTTCACGTAGGAAGGACTAAAAGGGTCCCCAATGAGAGGTTTGTTTCCGATGCCGTAAGCCGTAAGTCGCCTCATTGTTTCATGTCAGAGAAATTGGCGTCAACCTCAATGGCTCCCTCGAGAGTCTTAAAAAGAACCAATTTGAATATTTTTAACATGGATTTTAAGAAGCGTCAATTTTTATCACCTATATTGGACCCTCGACTTGGGGGAAGTCACATGATATATGCGATGACTGAAGTAGAAAGATTACGTCCACTACAAGGTTCCCTATGTCACACATAATAACCTTCAAAATGCTACTGGACAAATTGCCAAAACGCCCTTTTCATACAAAATTCATCTCGCGTTCGAGATAGTCACGCCGATTCAGTATGAAACTACTCGAGGGGTTGGGAAAATTTGGAAAAACAAAAAGAAACTGGGAGTTCTCATGAAGTTTCCACGGTGACATTTAAAAAGTACTCAACAAAACAAGAAAAATTATTCGTGAATTTACAAAATAAAAAATCGTTAATTCATTCGTCTGGAACCTACTCAGATATACGGAGTGATTTTGAGTTTCTTGAAAAAATGCATTTTTTAAAATTAGCAGAATCTGAAAAGTTACATTTTTGTTTATGTGTCGGAAAATGAGTAGTATCTGGATGATTTTTTTTTTAATTCATGAAACAACACATGATATGGAATCTATAAATAAATCTACCAACAATATGGATAAAATGAACAGTAATTAACAAAATAAAATCAAATCTCAACGTGTCCTCAGTTCTCTTCAATAGATAGATACTATTTTTATATTTGCCAAACAGTGAACGGCAGCTCTTCGTCTAGCGGCACTGGGTCGTGGTTCAAATAATTGAAAGTTGAAAACTTTGATAGTTACGTAAATGCCTTGAGCGCCACTTAATTTTTGATGGCATGGAATCCAGAAACCTCTGAATTATTTGAGACATGAAATAATAGTAAAAAATCCTTTATTGTTCATAAACGAGCAATTAAAATGATTATGTACAATTATATACAGTGGTGATTAAATGACAAAAAAATGCATGCGATTTTCTGGAACGGTATCCAGAATGATCACCAAAAAAATTTGTAAATGAAATCTGATCAGTTTCAAAACGATTGACAAACAAAGTGTTACCTGTAGGTACCAAGACCTTGTCGGACATGTAATAATAAACGATTAAACAAAAAAATTCACAAGTAAGGATAGATACATAATACCTATTTACTTATCTGAGGTTCTCTCAGATAATCCGTCCTTAGATCATTCTTCAGAGATGGTAAGTTTCAGACAGGTATCCAACAGTGAACAGCAATGGGCCGGTAGACATTCAGCATTCAGATAGTTACTCAGATCGACCTTGAACTCTGGATCGAAACAGGAATCGGAACTGGAATCGAAACATCACAGTTTGTGGATCTCAGCAAGTACCCAGGTGAACCATAGTGACATATGGTAAGGGTGAAATACCTCCTCAGCTAAGAATGAAATAAGCCGCCGGTATGAATAACAGGAACAAAATAGGCCATTCAGCAAGAACGGACTGGCACATCCGGTAAAGGTGAAACAGCCGTCCGGTAAGACCCTTTGAAATAAGTAAAATGGTAACCCATTTCAACACGTGGTAAGTGATAAAAAAATGGTGGAGAAGACAAACGAACATTTTAAATGAATTACTGAAAAGTACATACCCTTTACTCCAGAGGTTAAGCAAAAAGTGCCGAAATCATTTATTTCGAAACACTAAAAAGGGCATAACCCCCATTTTGAAGATACGAAAAACCTATGAGGAACTACTTATCCCCTCGGCGTCTCGTTGATCTTCACCCCCTCCAAAAATGTCTTTCTTCATTTTACATAAAAAAAGGTGGGAGTGACAACCGGTGTTCCCAAGAGTCAAAAATTAAAATAACGTTTCATTTATTCACACGATAGGATGGGGCAAGTACGGTGCAACAACAAATGTCGAATGACCGAGATTCCACTCCAAGTAACCTGACACTCAATGAAACGAAACTACACCTTTTTCAAATGTAATTCAGAAACTGTAACTTGAAATTCAGATTAGTAAAATGTAATTCAGAAAATATAACATGTAATTCAGAATTGTTAATTGGATTTCAGAAACCGTAACATGTAATTCAGATTAGTAAACTGTACTTCAGAAAGTGTAACTTCAATTTCAAATTAGTGAATTGTAATTCAGAAAGCGTCAGTTGTAATTCAGAAACCATCAGTTGTAATTCAGAAACCATCACTTGTAATTCAGAAACCGTCAAGGACTTAATCAAGGAGTATGGTTTCCGGACTTTGGAGCCGTGGTTAATTCGGGCGTAGCCCATTTCGGCCCGAAAATGTGAAATACCAGGTAAGATGAATTTTAATGAGCTTGGGTAAATGCCCATTTCGGCCCACAACGATAGGTAAACTAATTAAAAGGTAATTTGAAGGATATTTGGATTTGGATAATTATCTATACATTGTTAGGGTCGCTTATTGTTACATTATTTAGTTCCACAGTAACTTCTAAACTGTAATAATCTAGTAAAAAAGGCGAAAAAATGGGTGAAACGGCTAAGTTAATTGAAATCACAAGCGGACGTGGTAAAACACAATTGGTGTTGAATCAGTTCAAATTCAAAGAACAAAACCGAAAATTAAGTTCGGGAGAAACAAAGTGGAGATGCATCAAAGATAGGTGCAACGCCTACTTAAAGACTATGGGCAATTCTTCTGATCGAGTTTTGACAACATCGAATCAAAACCATTCACACGAGGCAGAGTTGGAAAATGTCTTGCAACGGCAAATATTAAGTTCTACAGCGAAGAGGAAAGCTGAATCGGGCATATGTGAGAAACCCGCAAAAATAATAAGAAAAGCTTTGTCGAAGCAACCAGAACAGGATGCTCTCACCCGGAAGGACTTGAAATGTGTGAGGAAGAACATCTACTATGCTCGGAGGAAATCGCTGCCAGCATTACCCAAGTCAGTTACAGAAGTCCACGCAGTGTTAGCGCAATGGAGTTAAAAACTAATAAAGGTGGAGATTTTGTGTTAATTAATGACGAAACCTTAAATATAATAATATTTTCCTGTCATTCTAATTTAAATTTTTTGTGTAAAGCAGAGATTTTGTATATGGATGGGACCTTCTCTTATTGCACAAAATTTTTTAAACAACTTTTCACTATACACGGCTATTTTAATGGACACTATATTCCGTTAGTTTTCTGTTTGTTAAAAGATAAACGTGAAGAAACATATCGCTTGTGCCTGTCTAAGATACAGTGTGTCCCAGCTAAAACTTGTCACCCCCCTAATATCCGAACTCATGAAAAAAATTGAAAATCGCTCAGACCCGTCGATTTTTATTTCAAGGGGGAACACTTTCACCAAATACACCATCATTGTGTTGTCAACCCCCTCAACCCCAGCACCCCCTACTTTAGAATTTTCAATGGGACTACTATACTTGTGATACATCATTTTGAAGGGAATTCAATCCCAAATACATCGGTGTACTGAAATTGAGGATCGATCAAGTGTTGTTGAAGTTTTCATGAAAACTAAGTTTTATCCAGATATTTTAATTTAAAACCACCTCAAATGTTAGCGTCGTAAGAAAGGTTCACTGTGGGTACGCCACTGTATTGAAAAATAATATGCTGTCAGAAATAATAGTTTCGAAGGTGAGACAGACGTTTTTATGAAAAAAAAATTGCCCTCATGTGTTTTTGTATACGCATATCTTTGTTTACGCCTTGGTAATTGATGTATTCGAGTCACTGCATTCAACAATTTGAAAACATTCGAAAATGGTTTATACTGTACAAGAGAGAATATCCATTGTAGCTGCTTATTTTGAAAATGGACGATGTGCTAGAGCTACGGCTTAAAGTTTCAATGAAAGTCATCCAGAAAACACCACATCATATCAGTACGTGCTTCAATTGATGAATAAGTTCTTGGAGTCGGGATCAGTGCTGAATAAAAAACATGAACGAGAGAAGCCTATGAGAAATGAAGGGGTCGCTGTTGCAGTTGTAGGACATGCAGTGATGGACAACATTCAATCGTTAAGACAACTTGAGACTATTTCTGGAGTTTCGAAAAGCAGCGTACATCGAATTCTGAAAGACGCAAAATTCCATCCTTATAAAATGCAGAATGTATAAGAATTAAATGAAGATGATCCTGACAGACGTACAGAGTTTTGTGAAATCATGAGTCAATTATTGATTGGTGATAATAATTACCTCTACAATGTGTGCTTTTCTGACGAATCTTCTTTTTATTTAAATGGACATGTGAACAGGCACAACTGCAGATACTGGAGTGACGTAAAACCCCATTGGTACAGGGAAACTCATTCACAAACTCCCCAGAAATTGAAAGTTTGGGCTGGTATTCTGGGAGACCATATTGTAGGTCCATATTTTATTGATGGTAACCTCAACGGACAAACGTATCTTGAACTTCTTGATACAACTGTAAACCCCAGAATCACTCAGTTACTTGAAGACGATGATAGGTTACTTGACGGTCAGCTCACCTTTCAACAAGATGGAGCTCCTCCACATTTTGTTGCACCTGTACGTCAATTTTTAGATGACAATTTCACAGGGCGATGGATTGGAAGGCGAGGACCAATAGAATGGCCGGCTAGATCTCATGATTTATCACCATTACACTTCTTTTTATGGGGTCATTTGAAATCCAAAGTTTATATTACCCAGCCAACTTCTCTTGATGATCTACGCAGGAGAATTGTTGAGGAGTGTCGTGCAGTGACTCCAGAAATGTTGAGCAATGTGCGAAGAAATTTCGAAGATCGCTTATACTTCTGTATGGAACTGAATGGTTCACATTTTGAACCTTTCATACGATGATAACATGTTAGGTGATGAAAAATAAAAATATCTGGAAAAAATTAGTTTTCATGAAAACTTCAACAACACTTGATCGATCCTCAATTTCAGTACACCGATGTATTTGGGATTGAATTCCCTTCAAAATGATGTATCACAAGTATAGTAGTCCCATTGAAAATTCTGAAGTAGGGGGTGCTGGGGTTGAGGGGGTTGACAACACAATGATGGTGTATGTGGTGAAAGCGTTCCCCCTTGAAATACAAATCGATGGGTCTGAGCGATTTTCCATTTTTTTCATGAGTTCGGATATTAGGGGGGTGGCAAGTTTTAGCTGGGACACACTGTATATGATTTATGTGACAATTATAATTTAGTTTTTTCACCAAAAGAAGTAGTAATAGACTTTGAAGTTTCAATTCATAACGCTTTAACTCAAATTTGGACAAATATCAAAATTACTGGCTGTAGGTTTCACTTGACCCAAGCATGGTACCGTCAAATACAGAAACTAGGTTTGACACTATCTTATAAAGATGATAAGTCAGATGTTGGCAAATGGCTGCACTATAGATAATTTCTATTTTTTTGAGTTATATGAAATTAAGCATCAAATTACAAATTTAGAAAAAATTTCAGATTATCTTCTTGAAAATTATTTAACCAACGAATCAAAATTTCCACCTCACGTTTGGGCAAGTGCTTCTGCAGATTTAAATAAAACTACCAATGCTTGTGAATCGTTTCACGCACATTTTAACAATTCAATGTATCATACTCACCCATCTATATTTATTTTTGTTAAAGAACTTTTGAATGTACAAATAGAAACATACGTAAATTGTAATAGTATTGGCATAACAAATATGTCTAGAAATTTAGGAAAGAAAAAACAAAAGTTTATGGAGGAACAAATACAAAAATATAAGAACAAGGAAATTTCAAAATTAAATTATGTGAAAATTGTATCATATTATCATTCTAATAAGTATCATTAAGGCGATTTTTGTACATATTGATAAATTAATAAACTTTTTAACAAAAGAATGATATATGTTGTTATTTCTCTGGGTATAGTTACAGATCTTGTGAACGCATTAGATCTAAAATTCTAATTAGGTACCTAATTACTAGTCCACCGTTAAACCCTCCGGGCCGAAATGGGTACATTTAAAATAGGTACATTTTGTGTTTGGGGCCGAAATGGGCTCTTTTTATGCACGGTACCTGCCATCTCCGGCCGAAATGGGCTACGCCCGTTAGTTCACCTCCGTGGAGGCGGTTTCTATGGACGTTTCGCTCACAACTGGAGGTGAACCAAAGCTCGGAAACCATATTCCTTGATTATACTTCCGGCCTTCATCCTATGCTCATCAAGGACTTGATAAGTAAGAATATGAAATGGGAGAACAATAAACTACAGCGGTACTCTCTGAATAACAACTTACGCTTTCTGAATTACAAGTTACACTTTCTGATTATCAATTCACTAATCTGAATTACAAATTACACTTTCTGAAATACAATTCACTAATCTGAATTACAAGTTACAGTTTCCGAATTTCATTTCACCAATCTGATTTTCCTTTAATGTTTTCTGAATTACAATTTATTATTCTGAATTACAAATTATACTTTCTGAAATACATATTACACTTTCTGAATTACAACTGAAAAAGGTGTAGCATTAGAAACGTGCTGCGCTATATTTGCTGGAACAGCTGAAAGTGTCCAGAGTCTGAACGTCACCAGCTATCCACCAGGTTAACCTATACTCTTGAAAATGAAAACAAAAACAATACCATCTCGAAATATGATCTAATGCCGCTGAAATTAAAAACAAATATTTTTGTAAGAACCGAGAACATAATACAAAGAAATAAATAAGGAAATAACACCTAGGTACGTACAATATCATTCATTTCGGTGACAATAATATGATTGTACTATAGGTCAATAAAAGCTAAACGATTTTTATTTGTTAACATAGTCAACCTCAATGTACTTAATTGTTGTTCAGTTCAGGACTATGATATATTTTAATTCATAATTCAGAATTGAATAGTTTTGATGGAAAACCTTTGGTCGCTGAACGAACAGGTAATGGTAGAATAAATATTCAGTGGGTGAAAATTGATGGCTAATTCTATTTCAGGATATGATGGACATTTTCAAAGTTTTAATGAAAACTTGACTAAACACGAAACTGGAAAATATCCATTAAATTAATAATGTCAAAATGTAATTGAATATTGCCAGAATTAAAACGAATAAAAACCATTGCATCAATAACTGGAATAAATAATCATAATGATCACCGACAATGCAAATGAAATAATCTTGTGTCCCGCTAATCACAGTTTATGGTATATAGGTATAAATAAATAGCATTTTGTAATTCTATTTAAAAATACTGGGTAAGTAAAAGAAAAATGCTATAATAGCTCCATTTAAAACAACTTTTACAAGTTATTGGACAAGTCACGGGAAAACTCATACGAGTAAAAAGATGAAAATTTGTCAACATTACAATTCAAAACATAATATATTCCTAAATAATGCACCTATACTCATACTAATATTCAGGGTGTTGTTCAAGTACGTGGTCAAACTTGAAGGAGTAATTATTTGAATGATTCTCAGACTAAAAGTTCATATAAATATAGGCCCGAATGTTTTGATTTCAAAATACAGGTTGTCAAAATTTTTGAAAGAGATCTTTTTTTCTGTAAATATCTAAATAATCCTACTGATTTTATTGAAATTTGGCAGTTTCCCGGAAGGCACCCTAACCAATATTTTTGACAGACAAAATGTGCGACACTGATTTTTTGCAATTTTTGTATCTGTTTCACATTGATCAACTGAAAATTCAACCTTTTTATATCTAGAATTTTTTTCGGATCTTGGTTTGTTTTCGAGAAAAAATATAAAAATCACTTTTAAGTAAGTCCCTGGGACAACATAATAATATAATAATAATATAATAATAATAATACTCCCTCATAAACACTCATTGAGTGTACCCAAAGGCATAGCCTGTGCGGGTAGAGGACGGCTATTATTATTATTATTTGATGTGGCGCTCCGGGGCGACTTATTGATTTTTGGTGGCGTATTCAGTTCTCAGCTGTAGGAAAACCCGGAAAACCTACAGTACCACCTCGGGTGGTCGGTGTGCACTCCAAGCTAGCACCAGACGAGGTTGGCATTTAGACAACCCACAATGCACTTGCTTTACAACAAGGCATGAGGTCGCCTATCGATCCGATATAAAGTAGATGAGAAAAATTCTCTTGTACCTACATCGTGCTCGAACCGACTATCGCTATGCTGCAGTTTCGAACGGCCTGTGCGTTAGACCGCTGATCCACCGACAATAAAACAATTCAACTACTAAACCATCAAAAACTGGGGTATAACTGTTTTTCTTCCATATGAATAGTCCAGTCCAGTCTCAGAGTTTTTATCAAAATCAATGCAATAATAAAAATGATGAACATTTTGTCTTAGTGTCACTGAAAAATCAACCTTTCAAGTTTGGCCACGTACTTACATAACACCCTGTATATATACCTATATTTTAAAACATTAAAATGCAAAGACAACAAAAGGACTTTATTCAAAAGAATCAGTGAACTCATCAATATTAAAAGAACTCATGTTTAAAATAACCAATTTAATATGTTTCCTGAAATGTTCGAACTTAGTAAAACGTTTATATTCACTAGGGCCCATTATTTTGTACGAATTTTGGGAGAGTGATGTACGATTTCTTGGGATATGAAGATCATATTTAATTTTTGTATTTTAATGATGTTCTGAATAATTTGTTATAAACTGATCACGATTTTTATGTATACAGGGTGTAACTAAAGAAGTGTAAAACATTTGAGGGGGTGATTCCTCATCGAAAAAAAGATAGGATCTTTCATATAAAGAAACTTTATTGGAGCATCCCATGTTAAGATACAGCCCCTTGAAGGGGAAGTTTTACGTTTGACGAACTTCCCAAAAGTGATGGAATGATAACAGTAAGTAAAGGTTTTAGACATTTTCCAGGAAGTTGAGATCCCAGGTTTAGTTGATATTTCAAATAGACCCTAGATCTGGATTCATGATTTTTTTTCTGCTGTAATTATGTCATGAAATGGAAACCGACTTGAATTATCCAAACACTAAGTGTTTGCAATAATATCTTGAAATGAAAATTAATTATAAATATTCCAAACACTAAGTATTCAACGATCTGAAATTAGATGATTTTTGCATAGCATCTAGTATTGTTATCACGTCACGGTTACTATCAATGACACTTTACTGGTAGCTGGAAAATACGACGCCCTTTTCGAGTTGTGGGTTATCATTGCATTTAATGACTTCGTCTAATCTGGTGACGGTATTTCAGATTTGCATGAGATGAAAACCAAGTTTTACGCTTGCTCAGCATTCTCCAGCTCCAGAAGTGGTGGGCTAATAGCAGTTAAGTACAGGTTTCCAATTTACACCAAAAATATATACTTGTGAAGTAATGCTTATGTTATGAACTCAGGTCAGATGATGACAATGTGTGTCAAAATAATTGTAAGCATTACTTTACAAGTATTTATTTTTTGTGTGAATTGAAAGCTTTTATTTTCTCTATATTAAATTTATCAGTTATGATGGATTTACACGTATTAGATGCCACCACGATAGAACGTTGAGTACAGGTTTTAGACGGCTTTTTCCAGGAAGTGGAGATTCCTGGTTTGTTTAATATTGGTTTTTTTCACTGCTGTAATGAGATCTTGAAATGGAAATAGATTATAAATTATTCAAACACCAAGTTTTCTATGTCCAGAAATCGTATGACTTTTTAATTGCACCTATAGTACTAATCACAACACGGTTAATATAATTGACGCCTTGCTGATAGCATGCAAGTATGAAGAGATGCACTTTCCGGGTAAAGAGTATTCCTTTGAAGTACATGACTCCATCTAATAAGATAACAATATTTCAGATACGTTCGAGATGATAAACAAGTTTAACGCTTGGTCAGAAAACTCCAGCTCCAAACGTGGTGGATAGATATCAGTCAAGTACAAGTTTCAGATATTTCTTTCCAGGAAGTTGAGATCACAGGTTCAGTTGATATTTCAACTATTTCCGGGGAATGAGGTTCAATTGATACTTTAAATTGGCCCTAGATCTGTATTCATGAATTTTTTTGCTAATGTAATTATATCATGACATGAAAATAGATTTTAAATTATCCAAGCACTGATGCCTTGCAGCCTGCAAGTACGAAAACATGAACTCTCCAGGTTAGGAGTATTTCGTTGAAGTACATGACTTCACCTACGGTAACAATATTTCAGATACTTATGAGATGATAACCAAGTTTTACGCCTCGTCAGCGCCCTTCAATTCTAAAAGTAGTAAATGAATGATAGTCAAGTACAGGTACACGGTTACATTCACTGATGTCTTGCTTATAGTCTGCAAATATGAAGAGATGTACTCTCCGGGTTAGGAGTATTTCATTAAAGTTCATGACTTCACCTATGATAACAATATTCCAGACACGTATAAGATGATAACCACGTTTTACGACTGGTCAGCGCCCTTCAATTCTGAAACTAGTAAATGAATGACAGTCAAGAACAGGTAAATGGTTACCTTCACTGATGCCTTGCTTATAGCCTGCAAATAAGAAGAAATGAACTCTCCGGGTTAGGAGTATTTCGTTGAAGTACGTGACTTCATTACTTCACCTATGATAACAATATTTCAGACACGTATGAGATGATAATCAAGTTTTACGCCTCATCAGCACCCTTCAATTCTAAAAGTAGTAAATGAATGACAGTTGAGTACAGGTACACGGTTACCTTTACTGATGCCTTGCCTATAGCTAGCAAATGCGAAGAGATGAACTCTCCGGGTTAGGAGTATTTCGTTGAAGTACATGACTTCATGTCTTCGTCTATGATAACAATATTTCAGACACGTATGAGATGATAATCATGTTTTACACCTCGTTAGCGCCCCTCAATTCTAAAAGTAGTAAATGAATGACAGTCAAGTACAGGTACATGGTTACCTTCACTGATGCCTTGCCTATAGCCTGCAAATATGAAGAGATGAACTCTCCGGGTTAGGAGTATTTCGTTAAAGTTCATGACTTCACCTATGATAACAATATTCCAGACACGAATCAGATGATAACCAAGTTTTACGACTGGTCAGCGCCCTTCAATTCTAAAACTAGTAAATGAATGACAGTCAAGAACAGGTAAATGGTTACCTTCACTGATGCCTTGCTTATAGCCTGCAAATAAGAAGAAATGAACTCTCCGGGTTAGGAGTATTTCGTTGAAGTACGTGACTTCATGACTTCACCTATGATAACAATATTTCAGACACGTATGAGATGATAATCAAGTTTTACGCCTCATCAGCACCCTTCAATTCTAAAAGTAGTAAATGAATGACAGTTGAGTACAGGTACACGGTTACCTTTACTGATGCCTTGCCTATAGCTAGCAAATGCGAAGAGATGAACTTTCCGGGTTAGGAGTATTTCGTTGAAGTACATGACTTCATGTCTTCCCCTATGATAACAATATTTCAGACACGTATGAGATGATAATCATGTTTTACACCTCGTTAGCGCCCCTCATTTCTAAAAGTAGTAAATGAATGACAGTCAAGTACAGGTACATGGTTACCTTCACTGATGTCTTGCCTATAGCCTGCAAATATGAAGAGATGAACTCTCCGGGTTAGGAGTATTTCGTTAAAGTTCATGACTTCACCTATGATAACAATATTCCAGACACGAATCAGATGATAACCAAGTTTTACGACTGGTCAGCGCCCTTCAATTCTAAAATTAGTAAATGAATGACAGTCAAGAACAGGTAAATGGTTACCTTCACTGATGCCTTGCTTATAGCCTGCAAATACGAATAGATGAACTCTCCGTATTAGGAGTATTTCGTTGAAGTACATGACTTCATGTCTTCACCTATGATAACAATAATTCAGACACGTATGAGATGATAACCAAAATACCGGAAGTCCTCTAGACGGTGTTGAGAGGCTGTATAGGGAACGCTACCCAGAAATAGGAGAACACAAAAACGAAATCGATGTAATAGAACAAATAAGAATCAGGGGACAGCCCAATAAACAATTGAAAAAATAATAAAATTGCAACACAATGGAACTCAGCAAGGACTCTGGGGCAGGCTGGTAGAGGTCAGGAGAGAGACGATCTCTGACAAAAGAGTGTGTATTCACCACACTGCGGGAATACCCCTGGAAACAATAAGAAAGATGGCGAAAATCATATTCTATGGGACGCAAACCATGGTAGACATATTTGCACCAGCTAAAGCCTGTAATGAACCGCCAAAAGAAATGCCGACATACGGAATTACCGTAACAAAGGGGACTGACTAAAAGTTACAGGGAAGTCCTAGGCAAGGTCACATAGGCAATGGCAGGAAAGGAACACGCAAAAGCCATAAGAGGGATACGGAGTACCAGAGATGGGAAGCTCATACTGACCCTGGAAAAGGACAAGGCGGCGCTCGAGGAGATAAGTAAAACCCTGAGGAGTGATGGAGAAATATAGACCAGGAATATAGGAGTAAGCGCGAACACAGACATATTCCACTTAAGGGGAATGACGCTGGATACCCTTAGGGAGGAGATAGACAAGGCTCCACACAAAGTAGAGGGGTGGAATGAAGAATGCAGGATTAGCGATGCAGGATTAGCGATACAAGACCACTCCCGAATGACATACTGGCCGTGACGCTCAATGTACCAAGGACCGTGGCTGAGAACATCCTCAGCAAGTGGCATGTCAGGATAGGACTAGCCAGATGCGAGGCGGAAAAGTGACTGAGAGTTCCGAAATGTACCAGATGCTGGAGTTTCAGACACACTCAGGAAAGGTGTAATGAGAGAAACAGAACCAGCAACTGCTATAAATGGGGCGGACCCGACCACAAGGCCCCAGAATGCAATAGCGACGAATTCTGCCCGATCTCCAGGGAGGCAGAATACAGGATTGGTACTTCCAGATGCCCTTCCTATAAGGCTGCTCTCGAAAGAGCAAGGATAGAAGAGAGAAAAAGGCTAAGAGGGCTTAGGATTCGAGCTGATGGCGAAAGGGATTGGAACAAAGGTAGAGAAAGCCTGGAACCGCTAAGCACACTGCTAGACTTTCTCCCACGAACGGAAACCTCCGAGAATGAAGCAGAGAAAGTCTTAGAGAGCCAATAGGGGGAACACACCGAACCCCAAGAAGAGAAAGAGGTACCAGAAATAAAATAATTACACTAAAAGTAATACAGGTCAACAGATATTCTCATCATCCAAGAACCAAATAAAGCAATGGTCAAGAATAACCACACATGGATTAAGGACCTCAACTTAGATACGGCCATTCTTTGCATAAACCAAAACTGCGGGATCAAAGGACACTCCAGGGGACACGGATACATATGTCTGGACTTTGAAGATTGGGCAATGTATAATTGCTACATCTCCCCAAACTTAACCCTGCAACGGTACAAAGCATACATTGATGAAGTCATGCAACACGCCAGACAGAAATGACGATACACCGATCCGAGAAGCGAACGCCTAGTGGAATGGATGAGCACGCTGAACCTGGTGGTAATGAATGAGGGGGACACTCCCATCTTTGTCAGAGGCGTCCAAACATCATATATCGACCTTACAATTTCCTCCCAGGGAATGGCCTCCAAAGTCTATGAGTGGAAAGTATCCACAGAGGAAAATATGAGCCTACACAGAAACCTGTACTACGAAATCGACACAGGAATGGGGCCTCGCAAAGAAAACTAGCACCCAGCAAAGCATCTGAACATACCAACAGTTGAGAACGCATTGCTAACCATGGAAAACAGCATAGATAATCTAGACCAGCTCACAAAACTGATAAAAGCATCCCAGAACTTCGGAATCGACAAGGAACAGGAAGGAAGGGTAAGACGATAACCAGTATGGTGGAACAACGAAATCTCAGAGATGAGAAAAACATGCAACCGATCCAGGAGGCTGCTGATTCGAGCTCGAGGCAGGCGAGAGCAGGGGAGGATAATAGAGCAAATGGAATCAGAGTACAAAAGTAAAGGAAAAGAACTAAGGGACGCCATAAAGAAAGCACAAAAGGAACAGTAGAACCAACTATGTGACCGCCTGGAGGAGGACCCCTGGGGCCAGGGGTACAAACTCGTAGCGAGCGGACTGAAGCACGCCAAAGCACCGTACAGGATATATGAGGAAAAACGCAGGGAGGTCATTGAGGAATCATTTCCACACAGTGATATGCAACAGACCATAAGATACCTCCTGGCAATCACACTGGAGGAACTACACCAGGCTGCAGGAAAGTGAAACATGGAAAAGCCCCAGGCCTAGACGGCATACCACCTGAGATGATAAAAATAGCTGTACACACGAGACCTGACACTATGCTGAGGGTAATGAATCGAATAGTCATCGGGGCAAACTTCCCAGATATGTGGAAAAAAGCCAGCGAAGTTCTTATTCCGAAATCCGGCAAAGGAGAGGATACTAAATATAGGCCTTTACGTCTACAGGACGGACTAGGGAAACTGCTGGAACACATAATTAAAGACAAGCTAGAAAAGGAATTGGAGAGAAAGATGGACTATCGCCGACACAATTTGGCTTCCGAACCAAGATGTCCACTATGGCGGCAATAGAGCAGGTCAGGTCCAAAGTAAAACAGGGAGACAAGACAATGGGGGCCGTAATATTCGTACATGTTAAAAACGCTTTCAACACCGCGAAATGGCACCTGATTGTAAACAGACTAGTAGACCTAGATATAAACACGGGTATAATAAACATGATCCAGTCATACCTGTCTAGCCGAAGCCTGTAAAATGGGAATGTCACAAGGGAAATGCCACAAGGAGTCCCGCAGGGATCAGTGCTTGAACCTACGTTATGGAACACTTTGTGTGACGGGGTCCTGAGACTATCACTGCCGGCAGAATGCCACACTGTGGCTTACGCGGATGACCTCGCGGTCATAGTAAGAGCCAACAAAAAGGAAGAGCTGATGAATAAACGAAACTACTCCCTGGAAATGATCAGCCAGTGGATTGAGGAAAATGGCCTGAAACTCGCGCCGCATAAAACTGAAGCCATTATCCTAAAAGGACCTTGGAAACGAGAGGACATAGTCTTTCGGTTAGAGCAAGCTATGATAATACACAAGAAATATGTTGAGTATCTGGGGGTCTGGTTAGACGACAAGACTATATTGAATGAACATATGAGGAAAACCTGTGAAAAAGCAGATAGGCAAACGACAGCACTGACGCGGCTTCCCCAAAACATCAGGGGTCCCCGTATGCACAAGAGAAGAGTACTATACGGAGTGGTGCAGTCAGTACTGTTATACGCAGCACCGGTATGGGGCGAGGTTATGAGGGTTGAGAGATACCAGGCCATGATCACATCCGCACAGAGGAGGATACTATTAAGAGTGACTATGGCATATAGGACCATCTCTGCAGAAGCCATAAATGTTATTACATTTATCCCCCCCATAGACTTACTACTAAAGGAGAGAACCAGACTTAACTCGAGACACAACGTGGATGACGCAGCCAAAAGGGAAGAGAGGCAAAGAACTGAAGCAGAGTGGCAAGAGAGATGGGACGCGAATGACAACAACGTGCAATGGACGAAACGACTTATTCCAAACATCGCGGAATGGCTGGGATGCTCATTCAAGACACTAAACTACTTCACCACCCAAGCCCTAAGTGGCCACGGCTCGTTTAAATCTTACACGGCAAGGATTGGAAAGTCACTAAATAGCGAGTGCCACTACTGACAAGAGGATAGGGACGACCCGGAGCACACCATTTTCATATGGCCCAGATGGATAGAGCGTACAGAACTAGAATCAGCACTAGGGGAGGTAAACCCGGAAAACCTGATGGGAAAAATGATGAGCAGCCCAAAAAACTGGAGAAAACCCGCAGAAAAACTCAAGAGAATCATGCGACAAAAAGAGTCAGAGGAGAGGGCATCCCAACACAGGACAGAAGAGACGAATGAATCCACTAAAGATTATCAAAATTGTAACAGCGCCAAAGTAACTGCCGCTTGTACCTGACCTTTGGACATTTCCGGGTACAAGAGAGGGCAAGGGGTGGTTTTAGCCGGTAAGAGTCCGGCACTGCTGTCACGCGATGGAGACCGAGCGGGCAGCGTGCATGAGCATTTCCACCCCACCAAAAAAAAAAGGCAGTGAAGTTCTCAGGTTTACTTGATAATTCAAAAAAGTCTCAGATCTGAATTTATTTGCTGTTGTAATAATATATTGAAATTAAAATTAATTATAAAGAATCCAAACACTGATTATTCGTCCTGAAATCATATGATTTTTGTATAGCACCTATCATTGTTATAACGACACGGTTACTATCAATGAAGCTCTACTGGTAGCTGGCAAATACGAAGAGACGCATTTTCCGGGTTGGGGGTATCTCATTGCAGTTAACGACTTCATCAATCTGGTAACCATATTTCAGATATGTATGGGATGATAATCAAGATTCACGCTTGGTCAGCGTCCTCCAGCTCCAAAAGTGGTGGACTGATAGCAGTCAAGTAGGTACAGGTTTCAGACAACTTTTTTCCAGAAAATGGAGATCACAGATTCAAAGGATATTTCAATCAGGCCGTAGATCTGGATTATGTATTTTTTCGCTGCTGCAATAATATGTAAAAGTGGTGGACTGATAGCGGTAGAGTAAATATTTCAGTTAACTTTCTCCGAGAAGTAAAGATCTTAGGTATATTTGATATTTCAAATAGGCATCAGATTCAAACATTAAGTGTTCCTCGTTCTAAAATTATATGATTTTCGTATAGCATCTGTTATTGTTATAACTACACGGTTACTATTAATGACGCTTGACTGATAGCTGGCAAATACAAAGAGAAGCCCTTTTTGGGTTGGGAGTATTTCGTTGCAGTTCATCTAATCTGATAACGATATTTCAAATATTATGAGATAATAACCAAGTATCACGCTTGGACAGCATCATCTAGCTCCAAAAGTAGTGGACTGATTTGAATCAAGTACAAGTTTCAGGCAACCTCTTCCGGGAAGTGGAGGTCCCAGATTCAGTTGACATTTCAATTTGTATCTAGATCTGGATTGATGATTTTTTTTGCTGCTATAATAATATCTTGAAATGAAAATCGATTATGAATAATCTAAACATTGGATGATTTTGTTATTGCGCCTATGGTACTAATTACAAAACGGTTACAATCACTAACGCCTTGCTAATAGCTTGCAAGTGTGGAGAGATACACTCTCCGTGTTAGGAGTATTTTGTTGAAGTTCATTCAAACATTTTCTCACAATGAATCGAAGCAGCAACTCAAGAATGGTGCAGGCGGAAGAGTTCGTAGACGATCGTAAAAAGCAAGGTAGTGCAATACACGGGGGCGCCAAACAGCCAGAGGCATGAAATTCCATAAATCGCAAAAAAATCATTCCACAACAATCAGATGTTCTTTTACAATGAATCAGAGAAAAAATCCATACCACAACAAACAAAACATTCAGTTGAACTGAATCGAAGCAACAACCCGGGAATTTGGCAGGCGAAAGAGTTCATTAAATGACCCCAAAAGGGAAAAAAAATTATTTCCTAACCAACAGATTTTTTTTTACAATAAATCAGAGCAACAACTCTGGGATGAAGCATGCGAAAGAATTGATTTTAAATTATCCTAGAGAAAAGCTGTCGTTTAGGGCAAGGTGATGGCAATGCACCAGGGCGCCAGAGGTATCGAACTCAAAAATTAATAAAAAATCATGCCACAACAAACAAAACATTTTGCTGAAATAAATGAATGAGGCAGGTTAAAGAAATCCGTAAATGACGTCAGATGCTAGCTGTCGTATAGGACAAGGTGGTACAATGCACCAGAGTTCCAAGCAATCGAGGACGTCAAATTCCTGGAAAAAGTAATGACACACCAAACAAAAAATTCTTTACAATAAATCAAAGCCACAACTCGGAAATGAGGTAGACGGAAAAATTCGTTGAATGATTTCATGGGCGTATAGGGCCAGGTGGTGCATCAAATTTCAGGAATCACAGAAAAAATATTGCACAATTAATTATGTTGTAATAAAAAATATTATAATCCCAATAGGTAGGTATTATTCATAGCTATCAGTTTGTGTTCTCTACCTGTGAGTTTTTTTATCAAGGAAAAGTTCTATCAGGCAATTTTCAATATTTGGCAGATGATTTTGTCATGCAAAGAAAGTATATACTACATTTGAGTGTGTCTGTATTGTTTATGATTATTCCTTTCAAAAAATAAGATGTTAGAATTATTTCCATCTAAAATTAATTTCGTGCCTGCATAATATAAACATAAGTATATGAATTTTTTTGATAAATATGTTTGCAGAAAATTGAAAGAATTTGTCAGGTTAACGAAATTTGCATAATAAAAGGAGAAAAATTAAGAAGAATCAAAAAAGCACGTTAAAATTTATATATTTTTTTTTTTCGAAACCCGAAGTAAAACTTTCAGTACCTGTACCTCGTTCAAGTTCTAGCATTCCTAACAGGGATCAAGAAACCAACATTGTGTAAAGCATAGCAACATCTTCATCAACTTGAAAATTTTCAAAAATTCTGATCTGCAGCTATAAAAAAAATAATCGAAATAATATTTAGGTATTATCGGAACGTGAACTTAATTATTACCAATAGAAAAAGAAGATTAATTCAAAAGATAAATTTTGGCTTAGGTTAACCAATAGGGCAAAGAAAAAATTGAGCAAATTCAGCTGATGTAGTCCGAAACAAAACATTTTATTAACTGATTCTTTTGTGAAATTTTTAATGAGAGCGACTCGATATCTGTTCCCCTAATTGATGATGGATTCAAGGTCTGGTAGTAGAATCTAGGTGGTCGTTAAGGCATCCTCAAAAGAGGCAAGAGTCACATCAGAAATATTTTGAAATGGTTGGATATTTTGAAACGATATAATACAAATGAGGTAATTGAATCTGATATGATATTCGGTATGTATGGAGCAGAGAACTCAGTGTGGGCAATTTGTGATTCACTTTTGGAGTGGGCAGAATTTAGATGTTGGGGGAAAAAGTAACAAGTTTTTTAAGAAAAATAACGTACCTCAAAATGCGTAGTATTGATTTCCAACTTTCATTCATTTATGTTAGACAACATCTGAAACGCTCCAAAGTGAAAATATCAGTCCCAAAAATTCAAATATAAATATGCTAAACAAAGTTTTTGAATAAAACATTTTTTTCCGTATGAAAACAAAACATTTAGCATACGAAGTCCTAAACACTCGAACTCGAAAATTTCATGAACCGAGGACTTAAAATAGTGGATTCACTCACTCATGATATTCACAAAAGCATATGAATATAATTCGGTAGTTTCAATTCGAAAGCCAATCAAATTATGAAGACAAACTCAATGAGTTTTCAGTTCCGAATACATTTACAAAATTAGAATCTGATCCAACAAATAAATTCCAGAAACCAGTTCCAGTTCGCCTAAACACTCCTTAATGATTTAGAAAAAACTAGATCAACAATTATGAACCACCTCTTCTCTATGATTCATTGAATATGAAGAAAACAACTCTATAGGACCAGTGTGTTTCTATATTGATGCTTTTTGCCAGGGAGTAGCAGCCTGATTGGTCAGTTCAATCCCAAAATTTACTAACTTCAATTCCAACATTTAATAACTTCAATTGAGAGCTCAGCGTCAAAAACTCAGTTCCATAGTGAATAGTATCACAAATATCAAACTGAATAATAACTTTAAGTTCGTATCATTTGATACCAGAAACAAGTTAGAGCCTAGTCAATTCAACAGAGTCAGAGCTTGCCTAAAAAACACCAACCACATCCTTAATGATTTAGAAAAAACTAGATCAACAATTATGAACCACCTCTTCTCTACGATTCATTGAATATGAAGAAAACAACTGTATAAGACCAGTGTGCTTCTACATGTGATGCTTTTTGTAAGGGGGTAGCAGCCTGATTGGTCAGTTCAATCCCAAAATTTACTAACTTCAATTCCAACATTTAATAACTTCAATTGAGAGCTCAGCATCAAAAACTCAAGTTCCATAGTGAATAGTATCAGAAATATCAAACTCAATAATAATTGTAAGTTCGTATCATTTTATGTCAGAAACATCTTCTAAAGTATTCCAACTACATTAACAATAGACAAACTCAAAGGCTCACTAGAACAACATAATAATCTCCCAATATTCACAGAGGCAACCCTAAATTTAACGAAATTGTGTATAGAAGAGAATGTTAAGGTGGTAATGAAAGTAATAAACTGAACCGGTATACGAGGCGCACCCTGAAAGGATTGCTCATTCCCTCTGATATTGGCCGTGGGTATAGTAGACTAAACCCCTGGTTACCCAACTACTCGGTTCCGAATAGATGAGGAAGAGGCCCTCACAACGAACCCTCTCGTAATAGGGGTAAGAGGAAAGCTGGTTGAACATAGGACGATGAATTACCATCCAATGACGAACTCAATGAGAAGGCACGCTTTCAGTAATCGGACGGATTAAGGGACGGAGATTTACGATGTCATTTCAGAAGAGGCTATTATCTGCCAAATCAACTCTGCCATGTATGACGCCGCTCAAACTTTGTCACAAATAGAGAGGATGGAAACTGCCCCTCTGATTGGGAGGCATGAGCAGCTTGTACACAAGGTGAAAGCTGAGATCAAGTCGGCGAGACAACATGCATTTCGTATGCAGTGTGTGTTGCGGACTACGTGTCGTCCAATAATAGGCCCTCCAAGCCTACAGCTCAGTGAATTGTCGCAAATTCCAGACGAGGTAATCATACACAAAATCAAGACGTGCTATTCACCATTGAACATTACTATCTTGATAGGATACGATTGCTGGTTGCTGCAAAAAAAAATCACTAGTGAGGCAGGCGAAAAGCATCGCGGAAAGATAATCCTCCACGCTTATTCCAAGAGCCTCCACGGCTGGCACCTGATGGAGTAAAAAAACTTATGGAAAAATATCTATGGTTTTCCGTAATCACTCAACGTAGATACTTCAGCCCTAGCGCAGAAAGATATTCGACGGTCTCTCAAAGGCTTAAAGAAATTCGCTGCTCCAGACCCTGATGGACTGAATAACTATCTATTGGTAGAAAATTCACCCACTACCATCTGACAGGATCTTTCAACTCAACTCAACTATATGATGCCCTACATAACTGATTTACATATTTTATGAATCTCACATCAGTATCTATCCACAGACCCAAGTTCTTGCTCTCATTTACGAATTGAATGGGAATGTCATCAATTCGTATGGGAAGTGAGCTAAAAACAGAGTTTCTCTTCCCTTTGGCACCAATTTTTTTTAATTGAGTTTCAAGTTGTGTGCACAAGATGCGTCAAAAATTTGTTCCAGGTTTCTGTTTATATTATCCTCGGCTATAATGACATCACTGAAACTGAATGACATATATACTTGAGTTTCATCTGCGTAATGGTGTATTTTGATTGATCTGACCTACTCATAAAAATCGCATATGTAAAGGGCAAAGACGAGTGGTCCCAAAGCAGAATCTTACGGAACGCCGTGATGTCTTCTTAGAGAAGAAGATTAGTTACCATCCAAGTTGACAGTTGGAGTTCGTCCAGTTGAATAGCTCTCGAGAAGTGAAACTGCACGCAATAGAATGAGACAGGTGAAGTTTCCTTCATCAATAGCTTTGAAAATATCCCCAGTGCTCAGGCTCAATGCCGTCGTATTAGTAGCATATTGGGGGCGAAATCCAAGTTGAACATTAGTTATAGGATTCGTCATACTAATACAAGTTGACACCTGTTCTTTGATAATCATTTCGAATGCCTTCGACAGAGTTGGGAGTATGCTGATTGGTCGTATATCTTATCTGACAGTTCTGCTGGATCATTACATTCTGCTAGCGGTCTGACATTGGCGAGTTTCCACCGAGATGGAAATGTATTGGATCTGATAGCAAAATTAAAAATATATGTAATATACTCCAGTAAATGGGGCACTACCAGGTGCAGCATACGAATGAAAATTCCATCGGACCCTACAGCATTGCTTTTGATTTTATTAAGGTATTTCAAAACAGTTTCCGAACACACGGTATTGAACTTGAAATCAGGCTCGTGTGAAGGTATTGCGTACTTATCCAGCATAACAGTTCGTCTTTGGGTTTCATTGAGTACAAATATATAGGTGAAATGATCATTCAGTAAATCCAAGTTTTTTAGTTGTGTGGGAATTTCAGGTGTACTTTTATCACGAAGTACTTCAAGGGATCTCAGGGTTTCCTAGGTATTTTTGGAGTTTTTTTGTTTCAAAACATAGTTCAAGTATGTAGCTTTCTCTCTGCGTATGGCACCGACATAATTCCTTGAGTCTTTATAGTAATTCCATGACCCAGTCGTTTTTAGTCCTTTATATCGTCGAAAAGCTTGATAGTACGAAAGCGTAGAAGGGCAACAAATAATTGTTTTTTATTTCATAGCTTTTTCCGACTTAGATCTCGGAATTCAGACTTAGATCTCGGAATTCCGACTTGCATCTCGGAATTCCGACTTAAATCTCAGATTCCGACTTACAAGTTGGAATTCCGACTTGCATCTCGGAATTCTGACTTAGATCTCGAAATTCCGACTTACAAGTCGGAATTCCTACTTAGAACTCGGAATTCCGACTTAGAACTCGGAATTCCGACTTACAAGTCGGAATTCTGACTTGCATCTCGGAATTCCGGCTTAAGGTACAAACATAGAGAAGCGACGCTGCAAGAGGCAAGCAACGCGACTAGCGACGAGACAAAAAACAGGTACATAGTAACGCGACAGTTGTGAAACTCTCGTGTGAGAACATAAGTTCGAACAGAGTGGACGAACTTTTTTATAAGATAACCCAACACTGCGTTTGTTACTTGCAAGGGGTTATAATAGAGAATACGCTGTACTTGAAATGTGTTGAGACAATATCATTCTCTATTTTTGACATTGAAAAAAAACATCTAGATGAATTTGTTGAGTATCTAGGAATGGATATAAACACTTTCAGCTACATAATGGAAAGTATTGCACCGTTTTTGGTGACGAAATTAACACATTTTCTACCCCAGCCTATAGAACCAGAAGAAAAACTTATTGTTAGTTTGAGGTAAGTAATCAAACAAAACTTTTATTAAATAAAAGAATTAACAAAATAATTACTTTACTTTATAAAAAATTTTAATTGAACCAGGCTATCAAAAAATTGTTTGTCTTGTATCAGGTACTGATAACAATGATGATATTCACAAAATGCACCCTCCGTCAATAAACATCGAGTCTCGTCGCTCGGGATACGTCGGGCGTCATCGCGTCGCGTACTTCCTCACTAATATGCACACCTATACAAAAGCTGAATTCCAATTGTCAGGGGTAGAAGCACCCAGTGGAGCTTGTTACCCCTGAACTAAACCTGAAGTGAACCGCACCTGACTCAATAAATGGTGTTTAATTGGAACATGATTTATCGTCATCTGTCAGATCACTTCAGTAGCTACCCGGAGTTACACAGAGCTACTCCCTGTGGCAATTGGAAAGTGGCTAAAATGCATTGAAATATTGTAGTTGGGTCGCTTGCCTCGTACCTCTTGCCTCTTATCGCGTCGGAATTCCGAGATCTAAGTCGGAAAAAGCTATGAAATAAAAAAACAAATATTTGGGGCCCTTCTTCGCTTCCGTACAATAGTGAAAGATTTGAAGGATACATTTATTTTATTCTTTTTAGCGCATTTCAATGAGAGCTTGTTTTTGAAAAAGTCTTTTTTACTTTCAATTCATTTTGTTTTTATAGTCGTATGCATTTATTCACATTGGAAGAATAGGCACAATCCAAGCATTTGCTTATTCATAGGTGTTATTATTGATATTCGATAAATTGCTTGATTATTTCCATAAATTTTCAATTGCTTATTTTGTAATTGTTTGTTTGAATTAAATAATAGTTGGAAGTTGAACTGCTATTTCTTTAATAATATTCATTTCTTTGGTAAAATTTTTCTTTTGACCGAGGAACATTTACTAATCTATGTATCATACAATAATTATTGTACAAATACCAAAAAAAAAATTAAACTACCTATAACGACTCAACACACTAAAATTTGTTATATGACGACAATGATTCCATAATATATCATTTTTGTTATATGACGACAATGATTCCATAATATATCATTTTCGCGATCCTCATATCTATGACGTACATATAAGTGTTTCAAAATCATTATTGAATGCGGTTCAACGCCAAAAAAAGCTCGGTTCTTTCCCTAGTTTCGACGATCCTCCCCATAACAGTAATTCAGGCTTGCGGTATTTTATAAATAGCAGACCTGAAAGGTGGGGTTAAAATCAGATACGTTGTCGTCTACTATGATGTGATTTTGAGCTTCCATCCCGCAACTGACATGTAATCTACTAGGTCGTTAGGCTGATGTGTATTAATGGATTAATGCAGTATTGAACTGTCAACACTCACTTCACTCATCATCCAATAGCGACAATATATTGATTGTGCGCCATTTTGATATGCACTCTAAAGTATAATTCACTGTCAATAACCCATTACCCAATCTGGTTGTGAGAAATAACAACTTTTTTTCAGTACTCGGTGGTTCAACCTGATGGATTACTACTAGAGTTATTTCATCTCGAAAAAGTAAAAGATACAGGGTGTTCTATTGCATATGGAAAATCGATACTGAAGAGAAAATTATTCTTTAGCTGTCACGTCACTGTGATATTTTAACAATACAAAGGGTGTCTCATGACGATTCAAGCATGAAAAATTATAGAATAATGATAACAATAAGTATACTTTCAAAGAATGAATAATCTAGAAAAATATTGTTTATAAAATAAATATGAATTTAAAACTATACCATGAAAATGAAAATAAATTTACAGCCTACATACAGTTAGATTATTTTATCTTTACCCATACGTCATCAATTTATGATCAAAGAAATCACACACCCTCTAACTAACATCTCTTTCTATCAACCGCTTTGAGCGAATCAAAATTCGTTAACATTTGTCTTCTAAGCTAAGAATTATGATTTTGTGATGATCGATTGAAACTCAGAACAGTTAAAAGAGATAGCCATAAAACCGACAGTGTTTCACATTTCAACTAAACTTGCCAAACATTGTATTGACTAGGGTAGTACCATCAATTGCGTCATTGTTTTCTGTCATTGGGCTATTGTTTGTCGCCAGTTTTACTTTGTTTTGCAGTCGAATATATTACAAAAACAGTTTTTTCAAAGCTGAACGTCTCGAGGAATCATTACTTCCAAATTAGTACAATATGATGTGTTTTATTCACAAATACTCTAATAATACAGGTCAAAAACACTCACAATATATTTCATCTCTTTTTTACATTATGCCTGGAACTATTCTACATTCACAAGCACAACAATTTGTATTGAACTTGTGCGAGTATTTTGAAAGGGAAAGAACGAATGGTGGACCTTTTTTACCACTTTCATCTGTTCAATTGGTAACAAAACCACAAAAGAAATGTCATAACTTTACTGTATTCTAGAGAGTTGCAGATGCACTTAAAATATCTCGAAAAACGGTGTACAACATCAAAATAAGAAACGAAAATAAACTCATTCCATCAACTTCAGGAAAAAGTAGAAGTCGTCTCTAAAAGAAAACAGCTGATTTACCTGAAACAGAAAATGGTAGTACGAAATACTTTGTACAATACGTATAAAAAAAGTGAGTATATCTCCTTATTATATGGTGAGGGAAATGAAGATAATATTGACTGTTCATTCGATGGACGTGACACTGACTAGTGAGAAAGATTTTTGAACAAAGGTAAACGCCCCAATTTCAGTTGAAAAGTCGAACTTTACTGTCATCTAGTTTTCTTTTTAATCTGAAACTTCACTTGTATCTCGTTTTCGAAATGCATTTTCAACATCAGTCCTTCTATCGTATAAATTTTGAAATGTACCTATATTTAGTTGAATTTTTTTCTTCCTGAAAAACATGTTACCTTTCAATCCTTGAACGATGAACTGAAAAATTAGATTGTTTTGATTGGCAAATAATCTTTTGAATGTTTTATTAAAAAATCTGGGATTTCAATTTAAAAAGATGATAATCGAAGAGCTTTGATTGAAAAGACTCATATTGTTTCACAAAGAGCATATTTTTTACGTAAATACGAGGAAACTGAAAAGTTTATATCCACAAGAAGTGTTTTTTTCAGATAAATAAATCCATGCTTCGATTTATTCTAGAAGAAATGAAACCAAGTCTTGGCAGGATAATAATGACAAACATGTACGCAAACCCGAAGGATATGATGGTAATTGATTTATTGTTGTGCATGCTGGTTTTGCGAAAGGGTTTTTTCCAGAAGCCAGTTTATTGTTCTGTTCGAAATCTTTGACTCAAGATTATCATGGAGAAATGATTAGTACAATGTTCACCATACCACAGTGAAATTTTTAATAAACAGCATACCACTTCTTCAAGAAAATCGGATATTAATAGTTGGATACAGGAAAATAACATTGATTTTGATGAGAAATTACCAAAATCAGAGTTATAGCAATTGGCTTAGATGAACCGAAAGGATAACATGTATTATAGATGAACTGGTACGAGAACATGGGCATGAAGTATTGAGATTACCACCTTATCACCCAGACTTTAATGCTATTGAATTAATTTGGGCTAACTGTAAGACATAATTCAACAATCATATTGGCAGATATGGATACAGAGATGGATACAGTGATGAAAAAGTATTGGGTATGTGGAATGAAGCATTAAAGAAGTACAACACTGAATCCTCATTGAAAAAATTTATGAACTAGACAAGCTCCTTTTTGATATAGTTATTAAACCCATTATAATAAACATTGGTGACAGATCTGAATCTGAAAGTGATGAAATATATTTTGTTTTTACTTTTATAAATGGTATAGTTCTACATGCTCGCAGATTCTTTTTCTGAGTTTTAGTCCCGTTTGAATGGAAACTCATTCTTTGATATCAACGTATGCAAAGGTTTTGGAAATATTGTACTCCAACCTAGTTTATTAACAACTTTTTTCATTAACTCGTTATATATTTTAACGTTATAATTCAAAGAATCCCTCAGATTTTCGGGTATGAATAGCAGTTCTACATTTATCAAGGTTCAAAGTGACTTTTTCATCAATATACCAATGATATAGGGTAAGATTATCGTGTAACAGTTGACAATCTTAAATCGATTTTATTTTTCTGTAAATTTCTGTTACAGTTACGTATGAAAGATTATCACCCTGTATATGATCACAAATATCATTCATGAATAGTAGAAAAAGCAGAGGTCTAAAAATCTCAACCAGTATAGAAAAACAATGTTGTAAGACAGCGTTGCTCTTAATAATAATAATAATAATAATTGACTATATTAGGATAATAAATTCTCTACATAAGTTTGTAATTTCTAGGACAGTAATGAATAACAATTGAGAAAATAATATTGTCCTAAAAGGCGAAGTTCAGTAGCTCACGATGTTGGTCAAAGTGAGGTCACGTTCTACCACTTAACCTTCTAACCAAATGACTTCCTCACTTGGTTACACAGTGAGGTCAATCCCAGAACTAACTTATCTAACTTAACCTAAATGTTAGTTGCTGTTGTGTAGTTTAATTCCACAGTAATGAAAGAATTATCAAATATAAGCATTAAGAAGATGTTTTGCAGAGTAGTTTTTTGAATTTTCGCGGTGGCAAATTATTGTGGCTAAATGGAATTGAGTTAAAGATTCTCATTGTTATCGTTAAAATTGCTCTTGTTAGAATTGTTATTCCCTTACGTTTCAACGTGTGATGCCATGCACGAGACCAGTGACCATGCTGGAAATCGAACCCACGCCCCTGTGGATGAGAGGCAAGCGCTCTACCATCACGACCACTACGGCCCATATTGGACGAGATTCATCAACAGAACAACGAAAGAGTCTATTTCACTTCGGTTCCTCGTTCCTCTAGGAGTCTCCAATAAGCTGGTGAAAATTTCAATTTTCCATTGATCCGTCGAAAGCTTGAAGTATTCAGTTTTCATTACTTGTCGAAGGAGTGAAATTTTCAGCTGCCAAGATGAAGGAACCCCGTCCCCAATGGTGGCTGAGGCGTTCCAGCTAAAGGGATTGGCAACCCGAGGGCCCTAGCATACCGTACACCAACGTCAGAAACACACATGTTCCCCGACATTTAACGCACACCCACTCACATAGAGGAATGCGAGAACTTGAAAATCTGCCTCCAGTGGGAGCTAAGGAGGGGCCTCTGATTGGGTGCTGCGGGACTGGTAGCCAGTGATAGAGTCACCCGCGGCCGCCGCTTCGCCCGGTTGAGAACCAGCCCTACCAGGGTTTTCACGAGGAGGTGGATCGAAGGAACTCGCTGCGGAACTGGAAAATCTGGTCTTCGGTGGGAGCCAAGGAGGGGCCTTGGTTCGGGTGCTGCGGGACTGGTAGCCGGTGAATGAATCACCCGCAGCCACCGCACCATCCGATCTAGTATCAGAAGAAAGCCGAGGAGGTGCCTCGGATCTGATACTGCGGTTCTGGTAGCCGGTGATATAATGACCCGCGGCCGCCGCACCGCCCGACCGAGAACCAGCCCTACCAGTGCTTGAAGTGGCGGATTGAAGGAACTCGCTCCCTTGACAAGCACATACACACTACACACCCAGACTTTGAGAAAAGCAGGTGGAAACCACAGGCAGGCAGAACACCATGCATGAGGAGAGCAGGGGATAGCAAAAAAGGCCCATGGGGGCCTACTTGCTTGGCTGTACCAACAGCCTCCCCATAAGTACTACTACTACTACTACTACTGAAGGAACCCGTATCATGTCCTCAGTTATCCGTTGTAAGTTGTCAAGCATCTATTTGAAGCAGAGAACCATTAGTCTAGTAGTAGTAGTAGTAGTCTAGTAGAAAGCCTTATCAATTTATTTAATTTAAAGTAAGTGGAATATGATGAAATCCGTCATTAAAACCAATAGTGGCTAAAGTAGTTCACCCTATCACACGGGAATTTGTAAAGTAGAGAGTTTTGAAATGGGGTGATCAAGTCAACCATATTTTCTCTAGGAGGTGTCTTTACCATTCTGCCGTGGATCTGTATCGATGGCCAGGACTATTTTTCGACTTTCAAGCCAGTTATTTTGTTCATTATATTCGACTAATAGGAAAATTTTTGGTTGTCGAACAGAGCTAGGTCAGAGTCAATACCGAAATAGAGATGGTAGGCACCCTTCTCATACTGTTATCACGTTATCCCGAAGGGAGCACCTCTATGTCACAAGCAAAAGCTGAAAAAGACCTGTATCGACAGCCACATCTACTTATTTTTCTATTGTCGAACGTAGATTGTATCCAAAAATTTTTGTTCTCCATGGTTATACTCGTCAACGCCTTCTGCGTATTGAATGTAACCGGGATAGTGTTCTTTCAGGACAACTTCTCGATTGTTATCATATAGAGTTTATTTTTGTAAGCGACAGTTCCAGGACAAGTTTTTATAAAAAAATTAGTTACTGCATGGCTGAATTCGGCATAAACCATACCATAGCAGAAAATTCAATGTGGATGCTGTTATTGTATACCTGGTGAAGAGAGTGCCAGGAAAATAGACACTATCCCTGTTTCTAACTCACTTATATCTCGTTGCAAATATTTGAACACTTGAGAGGATTTAAATCATTTGTAAGATACTTCCCAAAGCTCAACGAAGGTATTTACCAGATTCCAAATCATTTTTCTGAAGAGAATTATCTATCAGAACAGTTAGATGTTGCACAGAAAGGAAATTTGACTGAAGTTTCCACTGACACCACATTGAAATCAGCTTTCAAGGAAAAACTTCTCATCTTCTGGTTGGACCTCAACAGTGAATATGATCGTCTGTCTGACCTAGTAATGCTGATTTTGTTGCCTTTTCCATCCACAGTATTGGGAAAGGAGTTTTTTCATCCTACGTTTCCATCAAAAACATTTACAGAAACGAGTTGGATGCTGACCCAGGTATGAGACTGTACTTGGCTTCCTTCGAGCCCAACGTCAAAAGGACAGTGCTTCCATTTCGACGTGCGAATGGAATAATTGAGGAAAGTTTGTACGGTTCAAGGAAATCAACTTTTCATGCCTCTGTTACAGGGCTACGCCCTCTGCTCATTCCCTTGTAACAGGCTAGTGCTTTCTCTAGAGAAACCCCTTCATCGTCATAAGTGCTGGAAAATTCTTGGGGAGGGGGGCCAAACATTTGTTCGTCAAATGAATTCGTTCGTGAACGAGTGAAGTTTAAACGTATAGTTCAATCGAAATCAATTCTCGGTAAAAATTTGTGCTACTCGTTCCGAAGAACGTACTCGTTCATTTCCGAAAAAAAAAAATTGGTGTCGGTGACTATTTTCTCAGAAACATTGAATATCTCTTGTTCTATGATCGAGTGGAGGCTGAATTCTTTGGGCTGAATGTTGTATATTGTGACATTGGTGGTCTGAGGTATTGTGTTTGTTTTAAAGTATTTCGTATTATGTTTTCTTTCAACGTGGAGATGTTCATTCAATTTATATATGTTTGTGAATATCGACGATAGACGAGAGGAATGAACCTATGACAGTTGAGCACTCTCATCCTCAGCTGAAACAAAAATTGTCCTCGGAATATATGGGAAAGGATTCCATTAAATTGTGGAATAATAATATTGGAGAAAGGTATGTGGCTAAACTTGTATGTTTCATCCTATATTATATAGAGATGTTTGCTGAGTTGGGAGTCAAGAACAAAAACAAAAAAAAATGCTTTTATTTCTAAAAAAAGGTTGTGGTTCTTCTATTTTCAGCAGAAGGAAAAATTGTTGAAATAATTAGCGATACAGCAATAAGAGGTAAGTGTGTTGTAAAATCAAATGTTGGTGAGATTGTGGAAGCGAAATAGGTATATTATTCCCACCATTTTTTATTCGGAAGAAATCGGGTGTTCCCTGTCTAGTTATATTGATCAAGAGATTCAAAGTGATTCTCCAGATACAAATGTTACAAAAGAACACAACTTTATCAGGGGCGAATCATGGACGAATAATGCTTCTCCACAGAAAAAAATCAGGAATGTAGCCACACAACGCTTGAACAAGGCCATGTACTAGAGTTACAAATAATTGTAATTGTTACACGGGAGAGTATAAAATAAAAAAGCTTATCTAACTCAAAAGATTGAATTGATGGAAAGGAATGTTCTGGTATACGAACACTGAGCACTATGTTCAGTATTATAAGTAACTCTACCAGTAATCACGATACTATATCATTTTTCGATATAACTGAGTCGGAAATAATTTCGGCTTCGAAGAAATTGAAAAATAAATTCACTTCTGAGCCAGATAAACTCCCTTCATTCTTTGTAAAGGATTGCATCAGAGTATTTGTCACTCCCCTAATATATTTATTCAATTTAGCTGTTAAAACCAAAACATTTCCAGATATATGGAAGATTTCTCGGGTCTCCCCAATACTCAAGAGTGGTGATCCAGCTAATATACAGAATTATCGTCCAATATCTGTCCTATCAAACTACGCAAAACTTTTTGAAATAGTGATTTACAATCGGATATTTACCTCAGTACATATGATAATCTCACCATATCAACATGGATTCATGGCCAAACGGTCGACAGTAACAAATTTAACTGACTTCACTCAATACTTATCTGAACAAATCGATAATCGTTACTAAGTAGATGTTATTTACACCGATTTTGCTAAAGCGTTTGATAGAATTGACCACCTTTTTCTTTTACAGAAACTCAGTTATTTCGGCTTTCATTCTTCAGCTGTTTTATTCCTCAAGTCTTATTTTACTCAACGGTCTCAGTTCGTTTCTTTTAATGGTTTCAACTCAAATAACTTCATCACTACTTCTGGGGTTCCACAGGGTTCAAACCTGGGTCCCCTATTATTTGCCTTATTCATAAATGATTTGAATGAAGAAATAGATTGTAATCGTTTATTCTTTTCGGACGACCTGAAATTATATTCTATAATACAAAACTTCGATGACTGTGAGGCACTGTAATTTGAAGTGAATAAGGTTCAGCATTGGTGCGAAGAAAACAAGCTTTATTTGAATGCATCGAAATGTAAAAGCATGACTTACACAAAAAAAAGGCTCCTATCTTATTCGCCTACAACGTAAATGAGACAGTCCTATCTCGCTGTGAGTTAATCAAGGATCTTGGAGTTTACTTTGATAATCACCTGACATTTAGTCACCACATATCGGTAAAAGTAAACCAAGCTCCCAAATCCTATGGCTTTATAGTGAGAAATTGCAAATCTATTCTAAAAGCTCTATGTTCTTTAAATAATGCGTACGTTAGATCTAAATTGGAATACGGCTCTATTATATGGAATCCCGTATATATATGTAACAGGTTGATGATTGAACGAGTTCAGAGATGCTTCCTTAAGTTTTTATGTTTCAGAAGTGATGGTCAATATCCTGAAAGAGGCGTACCATACCAAATTTTAATTTTACGATTTGATTTCGAGAACCTAGACGTACGAAAGAAACGTGCTGGCATTATTTTTTTATACAAATTATTGCACAGTCAAATTGATACAAGTAATATAGTGTCTCAAATAAACTTTTTTATTCCAAATTCTAGAACTAGATACTCTGTAATGGAGCCAGAACAAATTTATATCTGAAGTCTCCTATACACACCATGTGTGAAAATTTCAATAGGATATCAAATCACTGTGATATTCATTTTGACACATTGAGTTACATCGGGAATATGGCTGTTCAATATCTAAATGAAAACATTATGTAATATGTAGCATTATTTTTTTTCAATTGTTATATTATTTCTTTCATTGATATTTAAATATTTTTGAATATTATTCATAATTTTTTTTAAAACTACACTTTGCACTTCTTTTTAAATACATTGTCCTGTAAATGGGTGACTGTTGGGCAATAAACGCTATTATTATTATTATTATTATTATAAAAATAACGATACCTTCGATACGTTATATCCTTTGATCTATTCATTGTATCCGAAGTATCGAGATTATTTGAACAATACGTTTTTGGAATTCAAACGAAATAGTATGTTGGCTGGAATACCGCCTTATCGCATGACAGACTTTTGTTATCGATCACAATGGCCTTCGATGTACTTAAATGGTTTTTTAATGCCACACATAATCCTTTGCCGGAGATGTTGAAACAAATGTATTTACTTGGAAGACATATGGGAGGAAGTGGCCTCATTGAAAAGCATTTTTTTAGTGACGATGCAGATTGGCAGAAATATAGATCCTTTGCAGCACAAGATGGCAAATTTGCGTTTGATGGGTTGGAGTCAATTTCCATAAAATTATGGTCATCGATGTAATTAATATTCGTCATTTCAATACATCCAATTTGAAAGGATTACTGAAAGGATGAACGTTGCAAATGGATCGTAAAGGACGTCTTGCAGTAGTTGTAGCATTTAGAGGACACCATGTTGAGATATGATAGATTTTTCATGAAAGTGAAAGGATATATAAAACAAATCATGAAGAAGAAATAACATGAAGAAAGATTATACAGACAACAACCAGGAATACAGTAGTAGACAGTTTCATCAGCCACGTACCATCAACAGTGATGTCCCGCTGGGTGAATCAAGAGTCTAGGGTGGGTTTAGTGAGGTATACCGAACTTGCAGACACAGAGCCGGAGAGTCCCACACTCTTGGGGAACAGCAGAACTAGTACCTGGCGGCAGATAGGTAGATAGGTAGGTACAGGGTTTTCATGTTGATATGTTGTTTATTTTGAGATCACACTGTGAAACATAACACCCTCGTCATCTTCGTTCGTTGGAGTGCAGCCGTATATGATGGATAGGTTTTTTAACCACGTTTTGCTTTTCGTGTGTATCTACTGTATTCTTATCGACAGGCAACAGAAGAAGAGAAATAAGCGAATATCAATTGAACAGAAGAATATTTCACAGGACATCATGAAAATGAGAAAAAAATAACCAAGTTATTGTATGCAACTCCCAGGAAGAAACTGAAGGAAGTTGTGGTAAAAACCGTATAACTCATGTAAAATGCCATTGAGAGTTTGCAAGACACTCAATCGAGGACAAAAAAACTTCCAGAACGAGGTCAACTAACAATAATCAATCCCCATATTGTTGACAAAAAATGTGAGAAACTCATGTTACTGACAGTCATTGAGGAGACAAGACATGCTTTGAAAATTGTGATGCTCGGCATATCATGCAAGTTCAGATAAACTAATTGCTGCAGAAATTTCAAATTATTCAGTTCATTTGGAGAGCATCTGTCTACTTGATGAGCCCAATATTTTGCTATCCTTCTTATCGAAAGCACCCAGTGAGGCAGGTCCCAGAAATCAATGCTGAACCAGTGATTACGAACAATTGTATGATGGATTCCTGTCAACAGCCAAGTTCAAAGTATAACATAGGCAATACTAGCCAATCACATCTTGAACCAAAGCTCAAACATGTTCCCGATGATTTGTTAGAGAAAGTTGAGAATAATACGCTTAGTCAGTATGTTTTTCCTTATTTCATGAATAACTTTACCAAGGAGTAGTAGTAGTAGTAGTAGTAGTAGTAGTAGATGTGGGGTGGCCTCTAATGCAGCCAGGCAAGTAGGCCCCCATGGGCCCTTTTTGCCATACCCCTGTATCCTCATCCTCTACATGATCTTAAAACAACCTCCTTCTCCTCCTCAAAATGGCTTCCTATAATGTATTTGTGTGTGTGTGTGTGGGTACTTGTCAAGGGAGCAAGTTCTTTCAATCTGCCTATTCCTGGAAGTCCTGGTAGGGCTGGTTCTCAGTCAGGCGGTGCGGCGGCCGCGGGTGACTCTATCACCGGCTACCAGACCCGCAGTATCCGATCCGAGGCCCCTCCTTGGCTTGTTTTGTAGACTAGTTCTCCAGTTCTCACCGCAAGTTCCTTTTATCAACTTCCTCGTGAAAGTCCTGGTAGGGCTGGTTCTCGATTGGGTGGTGTGGCGGCCGCGATTCATTCACCAGTCCCAAGCACCCGATTCAAGGCCCTTCCTTGGCTCCTCCGAAGACCAGAATATCCAGTTCCTTCGATCCGCCTCCTCGTGAAAACCCTGGTACGGCTGGTTCTGAATCGGACGGAGCGGCGGCCGCGGGTGATTCATCACCGGCTACCAGGCCCGCAACACCCAATTCAAGGCCCCTCCTCAGCTCCCAATGAAGGCAGATTTACAAGTTCTTGCATCCCTCTGTAATCTGTGAATGTGTATGTGTTAAGTGTCGGTGGAAAATGTGTGTTTTTGACGTTGGTGTACAGTAAGCTAAGGCCCACGGGTCGCTACTCCCGTTGGCTGGAACGCCTCAGCTACCCTTTACCAAATCATGAACACATTTTCTCAAATAGCTGCCTCTAGTAAGAATGATAAGTCATTCAACGCCCAATGTTACTCAATTCAGTCCCAGTTATGACTTCAACCAATCTTTTGGAATGAGATCACTCAATGCTGACTATCCACCTTGTGGGGATCAATGAGGTGATTCCCAGAAAAAGTTTGTTGACGTTAGCCGTTGAAAGTTATGGTTCAATGGCACGTCTAGTGTTACGAACTTCATTGAAAAAATTGAGAGAACAAGAATTCCAAAAAATGTCTCAAAAAGGCAAATGTATGATTCATCGGCAGAGTTGTTAGAGAATGATGCTCCTGTGTGGTTTCGATTTGCTATAAGTCAAACTCGTGACTAAAATTATTGTCGGTACGAGTAAGCTTCCTGCCGAGGAATTATGAACAACTAATAAAGAACACACTAGAAAATAGGACCCAAGGGGTAACAGACACTATGACTAACTAGATAGGTCGCCTATATGGAAAGTGTGGCACGGGAATGAGTCAGATACGCTGAGAAACCTTATCAATAGATTTGAACAATGCAAATAGAACTCAAAATCAGTTATAACGGTTTTTTGTTTATACGTCAAACCGTACGAAAGTTAACAGGAAGGGGCTATAAAAAGCCGCACTGTATTTTCATTTCAAATCAGTCTATATATTTCTAAATTTTACATTCTAATAGTTGTTGAACAAGTTACTCTGTGATATGTCTCTCAGACAATAAAGCATATTTTTGATTGATTGATTGAAGAACTTTTTATCATTTGATGTTCCATATAGTGATAAATGGAAACAGTCCATAGAAATAAAAATAGAAATATTTTATTCATCCTTTAGGACACTACAAAATGTATAGGACAAGTCAATCACACACATAGATATTATCTTAAATGTAGTTCAATGTCCGTCGTAGTATTAGCCAGGGAAGTAGTTGTTTTCTGACAGATGTTTGCCATTAATTTTCCACTTAGTGGAAGGTTACCCCGTATTCTTTCACATTGTTGATACCTCTCTGACACAATATATTCGAACTCGTTCGAATTTTTACAGTTTTCTCTTCCCGGAGTCTGTGCTACTTGGGAGTGTTTTGTCTTGTTCCGTGCGGATAGCGCTGCGATCAACTTTGTTTGTAGTTCGTAGTGTCTTCCGTGGGGAAATATTAGTTAAACAGTTGATTATTATTCATTTGGCAGGGACAGGATAATTATGATGTTGTCCGACCACCCTGTCACTGATGAGAGGCAATAAACCTCGAAACATGCATGTCTGCAGTTGGTCATTCCGAGCCAAATGAAGGATAATCTTCTGTTTAATTACAAGACAAGCACTTGCAATTGGGCCTTCTTGGAAGAACGTTGCACAAATATCTCTCAGATGTAGTTCAATATCCGTCGTGGTATTAGCCAGGGAAGTAGTTGTTTCCTGACTGATGTTTGCCTTTTATTCTCCACTTAGTGGAAACGCTTAGAGAGAAGGGTACCCCGTATTCTTTCACATTGTTGATACCTCTCTGGCACAATATATTCGAACTCGTTCGAATTTTTACATCTTAAATTTATGACAGAAAAATATCAAATGATAAAATACAGACTGCACAATTGAAAACAGGAAAGTTTCCGCAGGTTATCATAGGGGTATTCTTTTACACTGTAGTGGCATTCATTTGTAATTAAAGATTGTATGGTATTTTTGACATAATTAAAGGAATCTACACTTCTGATGGTTATTGGGAGTTTGTTGTTAATTTTCAATCCCATATATCTGAAATTATTTTCCAGTTTTGTAGTTTTGTGTCTGGTAACTCATATATGATCAGAGTTCCTGGTGTCATAATTTTGATTTGACTAAAGTAGTTGGAATTCATCAATGTTTTTCCTCACATACAAAATACAGTGTTAGATGTAAATGCTGTAAAAGGGCATAATGTCATATTTAATGAATGTGGGCCTACAAGTTTGTCTGAAGTCTAGGCTGAATATTTTTCGTATGATTTTTTCTGTTACAAATATTTTACTGGCATCAATGGAATTTCCCCATAGGATTAAATAATATCATAAGTGACTGTATAAACATTAATTACTGCACTGATGGGCATGCAATATTTAGTTCTTGAAATTGCATAAAAAGCCTTATCAATTTTGTGTTGACTACGTCAACTTGCTCTGTCCATCTGAGACTGAAATTAATGCGCGAGCTCAAGAACTTTCTTGTTGTAGATGTTACTGTCGACTCGACATATTGGGATATGTGAGTTGTATATGATATTGGTGGAGATGATATTATCAAAATGAAAATATACACATTTTGTCTTATAAACATTAAACCGTTTGATTCACACTAATTTACGAAATTATTTACAGTATCTGCAATGGATGATGTGAGTTCCTCACAAGTCTGTGCAGACACCGCCAGTGAGGTATCGTCAGCGTTCATCGTTAGAATTTGCGATTTCAGATGGACTGGTAGGTCATTTATATAAAGTAGGAATATCAGTGGTCCCAGCACAGATCCCTGAGGAACTCCTTCTTTCATAATATGGGAGTTGGAAATAGCATCCTTTACTTAGATCATTATCTTCCTATTGCTGAAAAAGTCTATTGTCCAATCTTAAGAAATTCCTTCCAATCCAATATTGTACAATTTATTTTTGATGAAGTTTATGTCTAAACTGTCGAAAGTACGTGATAGGTCAAAAAACAGACCTGCAACACGCCTTCCGTTGCCCAGTTCCGGGTAAACATAATCGAAATGATTGCATGAAACAGTTTGTGTTGATCCATCAGCTCGAAATCCATGTTGGTTGTTAGTTATAAACTTGTTGGTATTCAGAAAATATATCATTCTGCTGCAGGTTAAGAATTCACCATCAGAGTTGATTGTTGAATCCAAATCTTTTTTTGTTCTTTCTGTTTCATTGTTAATTAAATTCCAGATTGTTTTAGGTTTATTATTAGACTTGTATATAAGTTGCTCATTATATTGCCTTATGGCATTCTTGAGCAAGATATCATGTTCAGATTTTTCGTTTCTTTATAGTTCTCTCATTTCCTTTCAAATTTCTACTCAATAAATGCAGATTCTTTAAATTTTCACTACTTTCTTTTACTTTTGTTGTAACCCACTCTGATCCCTTTTCAACAAGAATATTTTTATTTTGTGTTTGAAGAGGGCAATGTATATCTAAATAATAGGTCAAATATTCATGAAGGTGCTTCTATCGTCTTCAATATTACATTGTAGATAGACTTCCTTGAGATCTGCTGCAGACAATATGTTTTTAATTGATCTATATTCTGTTCAGACATTTCACGATAATTCGTTAGTTTTAAATTTTTTAGTTTTGGTAGATTAATTAAAATTTTATCAACAACAAATAATCATAAGTTAATGCTAGTGCAGAAATGAATCAATCAATCAAGTATTTCAAAAATTCCATTCCACTCTGTACTCAGGTCCCTGTAAAAACTAATTGAATGCATTGAAAACGTATTCATAGAGATTCGCTCCCCACTTGGATGTTTAAAAAATAATAAATACTAGTGATCGTACGGAACGAAAAGAAAAATAATATAATATGGGAAGCGAGACAAAGGCATAAATATATAAAAATTCAATACGTAGACAATATCGTATATCATACATATCAAAGTGAGTTTCTCCCTTGGGACCCATCGCACCCAAGACATCGTTGCTTATGCATAGACAAAGGTCCACTGGTCGCACATTTGACTATAGATGACCACTAAGCATTTTTTGAGGATATGTAAATTCTGGACTGTCGATGTCGACGTAATGGAAACTATGCTATAGTGAGAGAGCTTGAGGTGATCAATAAAGGACACGCCAAACTCCTAACTGAGCTGAACATAGAATATTTATACCGGGTGACACAAAAGACATGTAGTAGCCTGTAGATTTTTTATTCAGACAAATACAAATTTGAAATCTATACAAGGTACGAAATTGACGATAGTTGTTTCTTTATACCGGACGACATTTTTTTCAACACAGTTTTTACCGTAAGTAACCCCAACTTCCCTTTATATAATAACAATTTGTTTATTTTTCTAGTATATTTTATTTGCCTTAAAATTCTCTATTCAACCAAAGGAAACAATGTGCCAGAATACGAAAACCATACACTGTGAAGTGAACTTCTGGTGCTAGCTTGGAGTGCGCACCGACCACCTAGGTTGGTGCTGTAGGTAATGCGGGTTTTCCTACAGCTGAGAAGTCCTACCAAATATTATTAGGTCGCCCTGGAGCGCCACAGAAAATGATAATAATAGCCGTACTATACCGTTGAATCGACATTCATTGTAAACGGACGCTCATATCGCAAATATATAGTTATCTCAATTTGCAAAAGTGATTTTGTGTAAGTGAAAATCGAGTGAGTGGTAAGTGGTAAGGAAGAAGCGTAACAGGAAAAAGTACACCTGGAAAAAAAGATCCTGGAAGCAGAAAGCAGGATCTGAACTGGTAAGACATTGACTTTTAAAACCCCAGTTCCTGTATATTCAGTGCAAAATAGCACAACAACAGTGAAAACCGTGTTTTTTGACAATAACTGCGGCAGTTTCTGAAATATCAAAAAACTTAATGACAATAACGTGCTCTCAGAAAAATCACGCGTCTAACGCGCCTAAGAACGCGCGAAGCCAAGAACTTTGACAACAATTTTGTACCAGGAGCACAGAAATTAAAAGGCCACTTCTGATTTTTTCCATGTCGCTGAACTTGGCAAACTGAAAATTTTCAACAAATAATTTTTGGACATAACCGCATTTTAGTTGTTTACATTTTCGACTCGTAAAAATTCTGAAATACCGGACTTAAAAAAATTTCTAAAAAAAACTTTTTGAAAACAAAAGTAGTTGTCTGTTCACAGACTCCTACTCAACCCTATCTATGTCCGGCAGGCGTATCATCGTGGGCGCGCTGGTTCCGCAAGGTATCGTAAATGAGTTCGGACTCAGCGAGATTGAGCTATCAACCCGGTCTCGCTTAAAACTCAAGAAAAGAAATGATAAGGGCCCGCTAACGGGCGGTTCTCCTACAGAGAGTAGGCGATCAGTCGGCTCGGGAAGCTCCTCTTCGGAGGGCTCCCCAAGATATCAGTGCAAGTTCTGTTATGGACCCTTCAGGTCCAAGATTGGGTAATCAGTGCATGCCCAGAAGAAACATCCTGTTGGGTTCAATCGGGAGATTGAAGTGGAGAGGGTGGATGCCCGATGGCCTGTTGTATAGGTGCCCGTTATGGCAGGTATGGAAGCCGAAGCGAGTCGAAGGGGAGTGAGGTTCATGAACCAAGAGCTCATCTGGCTTATGCTTTGAAGGCAATTGAGGGTGAACGGCGTGAAGCTGCTCACAATGAATTGGTTCGAGAGTTCATTTTATGGCAGGACAGACCTGCCATAGCTGCCTCAGATATCGACATCGAGGCAGAACCTGGTACCTCTGAGCGGGAAATGCCTGCCGACCAGGATTTTGTGTGGGAAGGACTGGGCGAAAGATCCGACTCGCTCAAAGCGTTGATTGATGAGTGCGACCGGAGAGACATAACAGATTCCCCCTAGATTTGGGGTGCCTTGCCGGCCGCACAACCACCAAAAGATCGCGACAGACGTATGCACCCTCATGAGGTAGGTTTTGGACGGCGAACAAGGCAAACTGGAGACGCGAGGTGATGAAAAAGCCTTCAACCAGTACTGGTGTGGAGCTCTTAAAACCCCTAGCCAGGAATACGTGGCGCCGAATGGGGTGGCTCCCCCCAGAATCCACAAAGACCTGTGGGGGCCGGTCAACTGCGCCTTTGTCGCAAACAGTAAGGCTTCTTGGCCTGATGATATCCTGCCAAAGGACTGGAAAAAGACCCCAGTTCCATTATTGCAATAATCTTTGAATGCTATATGGGGTGAGGGCGGCTTCCCGAAGAACTCCATGCATCTAGGACGATCTTCATGCATTAGGGTGCTCGGTAGCGAGGCGGTAGATGCTGACCTTCAAAACTTCCGCATGCATTTGGCCAGGTTTGATTCCTGGAAAACGAGAAAATTTCTCTCAATTTCATAGGAGTCGATAGGCAATGTGGATTGTCTAGATGCCAATGCCGACGTCTGGTGCTTGCTTGGAGTTCGCGCCAACCACCCGGGATGGTGCTTTGGGTTTTTCGGATTTTCCTGCAGCTGAAAAGTCACCCCGGAGCGCCACGACAAATAATATTAATAACCGTCTTCTACCCGCACGAGTTATGCCATTGGTACACTCTATGAGCGTTCATGAGGGACTATTATAAGCACATCTTAAAAGTTCGAGAACCTATATCGTCTGATTTCCGATGTCTTATGATACCGTCAGTTATCGTCAGGTACTTCCATAAAGTGCTGGGTGCTAGAGTCGGAGATGTCAACGGGATTCTCAGCGACAAACATAGAGCCTTCAGAAGGAAGCTAGATGGGATTGCAGACAACCTCTGCATCCTGATTACAGTTCATAGGGAGGCAAGAAGCGGGATTGAGACAGTGCACATAGCTGCCTTGAATGTATCCAAAGCCTTTGACTCTGTCTAGCATGAAGGCCTACTCAATGCTTGCTGTATGGCTGGCATTCCTCCACCTATGGTGGCTTATTTAAGGGACGTGCGTATTGGCTAAGTATGATGGATGCTAAGTTGTCTCGCTCTGGTCTTTTGCCCAATCCGGCCAACTGCATTGCTTTCTCCGTGGTGACATCAGGCCGAGAAAAAAAGGTTAACATCGTGGATTAATCGCAGTTCTTTCTCGGGTGACGAGCCATCCGCCAACATGCGGATTCAAATCATTAAAGCTACCTCGGAGTCAAGTTTATTGGTGCTAAGGTCGATGAAATCAAGGTGTCACTTGCAGGCGAACTGGAGCGTGTAACCAAGGCACTGCTGAAACCACATCAGCGACGTTTATTCCTACCTTAATTCAGATTGAAGCATCAATGTCATAAGTCGAATCATACGAAAATTGAAGTTTCTGTGTCGAATATATCCGATCAAATCGGCTAAATTCCAGAAATACGTATTTTTCTCTATACAGAGGAGATTGAAAGTATACGTGTCTCTGTTATATATTCTTTGTGTTACGTGATTTGATCAATTCAGTGCACCAGTTATATGTGCCATGTTGCCACTTGATGAAAAGTAAATCATGAATAATATACAGTGTGACTCAAGTATACACAAGACTAATATTAAGAAAAACTACAAAAATACCCTGTAAAAAGAAAACGAATTGGTTAATTTTCCTGATTTCTACCCATTCTACATGGGATATATCATATAAACTTTTGTGGAAAATACAGAATTTGTCTGTCTAGTTTTCGTCTAACATAAAAAACCAATATAATTACCTACCTTCCAATTTATGTTTCAAATACCAATAAACTTTATTTGAATCTGTTGAAATCTTACCAGTCCGTATGAAAATTGATGTTGGTATTTGATTTGATATGACGGCTGGACTCATAATAGGTATATAAAAATTCATTTTATATGCAGATGGGATTGAAAATATGTATCTCCGTTATATTCGCTTCGGATTATCTGATTCAATTAATTCAGAGCATCGATTATAAATGCCATGAAACGACTTGAAAACATGCGAATTTCGAGTAGTATACAGTGTGACTCAGGAATAAACAAAACCAATATTATCAAATATTACAGAAATACTCTGTATGAAATAAAAAAGTGATGGGTTAATTGTTCTGATATTGTTTCATTGCACAGAGAAGATATAATATGAACTCGAGTATTAAATACAGAATTTTTCAATTTCTGAGTTTTGTTTAATAGATGAAGATGCTGAAACATTGGATAATTATTGTTTTGAAGGATTTTTGAAATGGATTCCTTAGAAAATAACTCCACATTTTCTCCTTTCTATAAGTGATCTTATATTGTGAATATGAAGGATTTGTTCAAAAAACGTGGTTATTCAGTACTTAATGAAATAACGATTTATGCGTATGAAGTTTACACCATGGCCACCATCAGTATAAATATATCGACTGATGCAAACAAGTAATACGGAGAGAGTTCTTACACCTAAATTATTGAAAAAGGCTTTGACCTATCACTTTTTTGTAATCGAAGATTTCAAAAGATTCGAATACAGTTTGGTGGTATTTGAAAAATGAATTGGGGGGACATGATATTGTTTTTTTTAAGTTAAACGAAAACTGATATAATCCTCTGTAGTATGAGAAGAAATGAGGATAATTAACATATCCGTTTTTTTATACTGGGTATTGCTGTAATTTTTCTTAATATTAGTATTGTGTAAACTTGAGTCACACTGTATAATATCCATGATGTACGTTCTGTCAAGTGGCCACATGACACACATAACTAGTGCACTGAATTGATCAAATCAGGTAACCCAAAGAATATTATGATAGAGACACGTATACTTTCAATCTTTTCTGTATGTATGAGAAAAATACGTATTTCTGTTATCCAGCCGATCTTATCGGATATATCCAACACATGAACGCCCTTTTTCGTACGATCCGACTTATGACGTTGATGCTTCATTCTGAAATAATTTCCAATTTCAGTAGCTCGGAAAAAGTTATTATTTACCCTGTATATTGCTTCAAAAACTGCTTTTATAACATACTGTTGTACTGGCCAAGCTTAATGCTGTGGTGTAGATAAGAAACCACTAATAATTTTGTGATATCACCACCAATAAAATGCAGTGAAAATGGTCTGAAAGGGACATTTTACAATTTCAACACACTGTATCTCGTTCCGCGAAACATAGAATTTTTGTGTGCCCACGGTAACTTCTATTCAGAAGCCCGAGTTCAACAACATATTGAAATTTTTGACAATTTGACCGAAAGACTTTTTGCATAAAAAGTGTGCGTGGGGTCGTTTGTCAGATACAACCTTCTTGCTCAGCACGGCGGTATTATTTATATTTTTATATGTATAATTTTGTAGTACCGATGAAAGCATTTATCATTATTATTACTTTCAACTCATTTGGAAGGGTATGCAATAACAAATCCAAATCAGTGTAAAGCTGGAAATGTTAAAAGGTAAGGTTTCTGAACACACACCTTTTTTATGAAATTCAAATTCGATATTCTCGAAACCAACGAAATGAGATTTAGTTCTCCACATAAAATAAAGATCAGTTCATCTCATCCTTTCAAAGAGGAATAAAACATGACTGTTTGTCAATTCATACAGTTCTAGGGATTGAATAAAGCAATTTTCTTGTCCCCTTCATTATTCCAAAGTGTCAAATATGGGGTCTGCATTTCTGGCCCTTAATAGCAGTATAGTTGCATGTTGTAATTTAATAAGTGATTCTCGTACATCTCATATACATTTTAATTTAATTTAATAGCCAAACCTACATAACTGGCGATATCCTTTTAGAAGTTACCCACCGGTGTCATAGCTGTGTCGCACGGAGTTCCCCCTTGTGTTTGACCCCCACTGGTTACAAATTGTCGGGGTTGTAGATTAATGCATCAAAATTATGTCCTTTGCTAATCTCGATATTTCATTTCGACGAAACACCCGTAGAAAGCCTGCGTTTGGAATACATTGAATATATCACATATACAGTGCATTCCATTCAAAACGAGCCACCCTGAATAACTTTTGGTACAATGATTTTTAGGTAAAATAAAAAAACACATCCCTGAAAAACACGAAGATAAAACAATCATATAACATAATCGAACAGGTAGGAGGGGGCAATCACAACTCATTAATTAGACAGGTAGACAATTGCAACATACCACCCGGCCAGGTAACCCAGTCATCCCAAGACAGGTAGACAATTGCAACATACCACCCGGCCAGGTAACCCAGTCATCCCAAGTGAAACAAAATAAACAAAATAGCCAGGCTGCGACTATAAATTGCGAAGAATTTCAAACCGTTGTCTCAGTTTTACGTCGCACTTCGAGAAGACTAAAGCTATGCTGAAGATGCTCACCGCAGTTGTGAGCGAATCGTCCAGTGGAACCGCCTCCACGGAGGTAAACCGACCACGGCCTCAAAGTCCGGAAACCATACCTCAGGATGTTTACTAAATGACCAACTAGCTGTTAATGGCAGCCCACTGAGAAGTGAATACAACACCAAAAACATCAGTAAGTCGCCCCGGAGATTCCAGGACCAACTGAACCTCAAATCTTCCACTTCTGTTTTCCCAATTTTTAATTTATGAATAATTTTATTTTTCATAATTACCGTGAAAAATGCTATGAAAACTTCAATTCTCATCACACAAACCGAATAATATATGCATAAAATCACAGGGATGTTGTCAATATATAATCAAATATGTGATTTTTCTTCAACAAACTTCAGGAACCACTTTCATGGTGAACCTAGCGGACGATGATATACTAGAAATCACTTTTCCTGTGCACTGCCTCAAATTCATGTCATTACTAACACATCAAAATAAAAAGATATCAGATGTGGTGACCACTATTCGTTTTCTCCAGTTCTATTATCCAAATATATCTTTGGCTTCAGTACACAAATTCATGTCATTACTAACACATCAAAATAAAAAGATATCAGATGTGGTGACCACTATTCGTTTTCTCCAGTTCTATTATCCAAATATATCTTTGGCTTCAGTACACAAATTCGTGATGGGAATTTCCGGTAGGAATGTATTCCACAAGCGCCGTCTTTTTATGCATTTGAGTTATAGTTTATTTTCCAGCAATATACGATAGGTCGTGACTATGGTGACAAGTAGTCAAGAAACGGAACTGAACTGAAGATATTTCGGAAAACAAGTTCATCAAGTAAACGAGCATATAAATGACATTGTTTTCAAATTTTTAATAATCAATAGTGGACGGGCATATACGCTGCAAATGAGTGTGATAACGACTATGCTTTTTACAATACTTTCACTTATCACTTCAATGCTTCTTTTTTCGATAGGAAATGAATTTGGAACATAAAAAAGAAGTTGTTGAATATATCAAGTATAGAGAAGTGCTATAAGTATACTACAGAGATCATTAAAAAACAGGAATCCGCAGCGAGTAAAATTGAATAATAGCAACTTAGTTATTGTGTTACTATACCGGGTGTACCAGGGCTTTTAGGGCAGCAGATATTTCAGTAGTTTGTAAAATAATATATATATATTTGTGGTAGGAAACCATAAGCTCTTTCATGCACCATCGCAAAATCCACCCCTTGGCAAACAAACCTCTAGAAACCAACCCTTACTTAAATGTTTTGAATTGCACCCCATGTTTGTTGCTGTGCAAGTTATAGCCCTATTATTTCTCATTCGACGATATATCATAATATGATTTTGAAGATAGTTAGTCCAGATAATTGAATGCGTTAGTCCACGTTGTAGAGACAGAAAAAAGTAGAAGCTAAAGGAAAATATACACTTAAATCGAATTACTTTTTGTGTTCTATTTTATTCCCACTTATCTTGAAAAAAATTGTTGTTGAAATTGTTATTTCCGTCAACCAGCTGCACACCCTTAGGAGTACAACCCTCAAAAGTCTTCGAAAGACTTGTCCGAGCTAGGGAAGACGCAACCCTTACCTTTTAACGTGTGATGCCATGCACGAGACCGATGACCATGCTAGGAATCGAACTCATGACCCTTAGGTTAAGAGACAAGCGCTCTACCATTATGGTCATCACGGCCCACAAATGGATCACAAATTGCTATCGGTCGTGATAACGTTGATAAATATCAAAATACCTTTTACCATCACTCCCAACGGATACGTTGATGGGCTTTTAATTTTTGGTGATTGCCAAAAAAATAAACATACTGCAGAAAGGCTATACGAGCAACGCTTTTCTGATCGTCGATAACCAGGTTGCAATACTTTTTCTCATATAGAAACTACAACGCGAATGGAATCATTTCCAGGGAAAAAACATCGAGAACATCCCACTCGTGTGAGAACTGAGGAAAATTGTATAAACGTTTTGGCCCACAACGAAGCACATCCTCATATTTCGGTTTGTGCATTGGTGGTGGAGATTGGAATCAATAAGTCGTCTGTGCAAAGAATTCTCAAACAGTACAGTTCTCAGACCTACAGATTTGAAAAAACGACTGGCATTCATTGCCTACATTCAAGTTTTAGTGAATAATAATCCCAGATGCCTCAATCAAATCTTGTGGAGTGACGAATCCCCCTCGCATTATAGGGAAACTGTTAACTGACATAAAATGCACTATTGGTCATAGAACAACACTTACTAGATAAGAGAAACTATTTTTGAAACGATGTGGGAGGTGAACGTGTCGTGTGGTTTACATATTGGACGTCTTATCGACCCTCATTTTTTCGAACTTTAACAGGCCATCGATATCTACATTTCTTGAAAAATTTTATTCCCGCACTACCACAAGATATTCCTATCTAGGAAAAATTACAAATGTGGTAGCAACAAGATAGTGCTTCCTCACATAACCGAAATTCAGTCTCAGGAATTCTTATGATTTGATAGATAAAATTAAGGATGTTGTTGTCCCAGATAATGCAAAAATAATATGATTTGATTTTCAGAATCTTTCCCCTACTATACTCCTCAAGATATCATACCCTTAGTCTAAAATTTATCAGATAAAAATCACGTTATCCCGGTTACCAAACAGGAGATATTAGACCTTCTGTCGATATGTCTTGAACAAAATTACTTTCAGTTTGATAATAAATTATATTCTTCATCAGAAGGTTTGATCATGGAAAATCCGTTGAGTCCTCTACTTGCAGAAAATTTCATGGATCACCTTGAAACAATAATTCATAAACACCCACTATCGCAACAGTTTTTGTATTGGTACAGGTATGTAGATGACGTAATAGTGTGTTTTGAATGCACCAACAGACAATTATACACCTTTCATAAATATATCAATAGTATTCATCCTAACATTGAATTCACAATTGGGGTAGAAAAAGAAAGTTTAATAAATTTTCTAGATTTGACTATATGTAAATTTAACAAAAAATGTAATTTTTCAACTTTTCAATTTTTCATAAACCTTCCCATACAGACATTACCATTCATAATAATTCGGTACACTCGTACCAACATAAAAATTCAGCTTACAATAGCATGATACACAGACTAGTAAATGTTCCTCTTTCGAAAGAAAATTTCAATAAAGAATTAAATATAATTGATCAAATAGCAGTTAATAATGGATATCCCGTAGATTTGATAAAGAATATTTTGGCTGAAAAATTGCATAAGAAGGCTATCTAAGAAGTGTACCTCACTACTAGGAACGATGACAAAAATTACAGAACTTAAACTTATTCTGGACCGGTTACAGAAAAACTAGCTTCATTTCTACATAAACAAAATTTGAAAGTAGCTTATAAAACAAATAACACGTTGCGAAAGTTTATCAAAAATAATAAAGATAAGACACAAAAATCGGAACAATCAGTAGTTTATAAAATGAATTGTGGATCTTGTTCCAAAGTTTATGTCGGCCAGACAGGTTCAAAAACCGCATAAGTGAACATCGTATGAACTATGTGAATAAGACATCATATTTTTTATTTTAGAAGATCATACCTTCGATGGATACTTCGAAATTCTTCATGTCGAAAATAAAGGTATCAAGCTAATTATTCAGAATTCTAGAAAATAATGAATTGAAACATTCAAATTGTTTACTAAATGATCAACTATTTGACAATGACAGCCCATTGTTGAATTTATTTTTTTAATGCGTTTAAAGGTACATTTGCTATTGCTATTTTCATATAACTCTAGTTATGGGTATAATGATAAACAGGAAGTAGGAACCTATTAACTTCATTACCAAAAATTGCATTTAAATTAGGTTTCAATGTCAATTACTTCAGTGTATCAAATCGCTTGATAAAGCTACCGTGTAGCGAAACATGTTGCGAGTGTAATAAAATATTGTGGGATTCTAATCGTGTTTACCTTAGTATCAGAACCATAAAATAGTTACTACTTCCCTCAATAATACCTTTCAAGACCGTTGAATTAGCAATAGAGAACCTCATAGTTGGCCTGTACGTTCTCCAGATCTCACGCCATTAGACTTTTTTTTATGGGGATATTTGAAACGAGTTGTCTTCGAAACTTGACCTTGAAAATATTTCTGAGGCAGAGGAAACCTCGGCTGACCAAAGAAGATACATTCTCTAACGAACAAAACGTAACAAGAATTTTGAACTTGCATAAACCAATATAAAATAAAATCTCTGATCGGCTTGAACACATCCTGAGTTTTTCCCAACAGAATAATGTCAAAAAATACGTAATATTCGATCACCATGAAACTGTATTACACAGAAGCCCAAACACGCATCCTAACCAATAGAGGAAGTCATATTGCTATCCCCAGATTCATGAAGGAGAGGTAAAAATAAAAAATGTCAGAAGATGGCATCATACGTCTTCCTATTTCCCTGAAGTCAGCCCTATGTGGGTCGTCCGAAAGAAGATCGACGCTTCTGGTGAACAGAAATGGTTAGTACTAGTCGATAACAGGAAGATGAATGTACTCACCGTGAATGATAAATACCACCTACCAATGATCTCTGATATCCTTGATCGATTGTTTCACGAAAACTACCTTCACAGTTAAGAATGATGATTAGGAAATCATGAGAATGCCATTTGGATTGAAAAACACTCCAGCAATGGTCAAGAGAGTATTAACATACTACATGGAATCCTGAATAAGCAATGTCTCGTTCATATGGATGACATCATCACTTATCCACTCACGATACATGAACTCAGGCACGCATATCCGAAAATAGCACCAGGAAGGGAGTTGTTGATCTTGGTCATCTCATTACTAAAGATATGGAACCAAATCCAAGCAAAGTCGACCGGAAACCGGAAAGAAAAGGAAATTATATACGTTTCATACAAAAAGTCACCAACATTTTGAAACCACTCACTGAACTACTTTGATTCAACCAAACGGTGTTTCATCATGAATTTGAAAATTGTCACCCCAGGTACTTTTATATGTGGAGGCGCACCGCAAGATACGCCTTGCCAAGATGTAGATGAGACGCCTTTCTTCTTCCTCACAATGTAGCTGAAAATTTTGCAAATCAACGTGGATAGACGGCGAAGTGCTCACCACCTTATCCAGAAGGTAGCTGAGGAGAAGGATGTGGACATAATACTGGTCCAGGAGCCAAACAAAACAATAATAAGCAAGGATGCAAAATGGATAACGGGAACTTTATAAGAACGCTAGACGAGAGATGAGAAGGGAAATTAACCGATAGTAAAACCCCCATACCAAATGACTCTGGAACAATAGGCCGAGAAACTTAGGGAGTTATTCCCTAACTGTGATGAAGAAGCTTCAAGACCACCCGAAGAAACAGCAAACCTGATACTGTTTACGTCAGAAGAGCTCCTGATGGCTGCGGAGAGGATTAAAACCAAAAAGTCCTCTGGCCCTGACGGCATACTCCCGGATATAATAAAGTTGGCGGCCCGGACAATGACAGAGAACATGCTTCGTATCATAAACGATGTACTGGCCACCGGCACCTTCCCGCGAATATGGAAAACTGCCAGGGTAGTGCTCATCCCAAAAGGGGACCCGGCTGGTGCCGTCGCGAAGTTTAGATCGATATTTCTGCTGGGCAAGTTGCTCGAACAAATGATCAAATTACGTCTCGAAGCGGAACTCGAAGAGAAAGGAGTCATTTCCACAAACCAATTTGGTTTTCGCGCCAAAAGGTCAGCTGTTCAGGCCATTCAGAGGGTGCTGCACCTAACCACGGACCGTAGTACTACATGAGGATCTGTCATTCTCATGGACGTCAAAAATGCCTTCAACACCGCCAGATGGAGCATAATCAAATAGACCCTTGCTCAGATGGAGGTTAGTGGGTTTATACAAAATATTGTAGCGAACTATCTAAGTGAAAGGCGATCACCAGCAGAGGATACAGTAAAAAATTAACGCAGAGGGTACCGCAGGGCTCCGTTTTGGGGCCCACTATCTGGAATGCTCATTACGACGGAGTCCTTCGACTAGGACTACCTGAGGGATGCAGCACAGTGGCATACGCTGAAGATCTCGCACTTACAGTGGTTGCCAAACGGAAGCAAGATCTCACCCTGAGAGCCAACGAGGCACTTGCAAAAATAGGTTGAGTTGAAAAACAACTTCGGCTGATACTCCACCTTTTCACCAAACTCCATTTTTTCTGGTTTTTGATGAATAAAGTCGATTTATTATTATTTATCATTATAAATATACGAATGGATGACGGAGAACAAGTTGGAAATCGCATCTCAGAAAACGGAGGCATTAATCCTGAAAGGCCCACGAAAACGAGAAGACACTGTGTTTATGCTAGCAGGCATCCAGATCAGACCCAAGAAGTACGTAAAGTACCTTGGAGTCTGGCTGGACTCATATTCAATGAGAATGTAAGGAAAGCATGCCACAAGGCCGAGAGACAATATTCAGCACTGGCAAAGCTACTCCCGAATATAAGAGGACCAGGATACCACAAGAGGCGGCAGATATACGGGGCAGCGCATTCCACAATCTTGTATGCTGCGCCCGTCTGGAAGCAAGCGATGAGGGTTGAACGATACAGGAAAATGGTTTTTTCGGCACAGAAGGAAGGTCCTGCTGCGAGTGACCTCCTCATACAAGACCACCTCCGCTGAAGCAGTCGCGGTAGTCACAGGGATTCCTCCGATGGATCTACTGACAGAAGAAAGGGTGAGAATGGCAGTGCATGCAACTGTCACGAAAGGCGAAAAGAGACATGAAAGAGAGGAGACAGTGTACCGATGGCACGAGAGATGGACCACAGAAACCGAGAAGGCACTTCAAGAAAAGCTTCTAGAAAACTCAGAAGGCCTAAAAAGAGAACTTTGTGGTGTGGCAAATCGACTGGAAGGAAGAATAGGAGCCATTGAGACAGAGGTGGATAAAATCAAAGATGACATCGAGGACGAGATGAAAAAAATAAAGGAAACTATCCACGATGAAATAAAAGATGGAATCGAGACAGAAATCGGCAGGATAAAGGAAAAATTCTGTGAATTAGAAAAGCGAATAGATTCTGCGCACACCCCAGAATCTTACAACAAAAACTCAAGGGTGGACCTGAGTATGAACTTGGAGGAAGTTCAAAAAGACATCAAAGATTTCAAGGTCAGTACGGAACCAGGAAAGTTCTCATTGAAACCGCTTCAGTTTGACGGAAATACTCCATGGTCAAACTACCACCGACAATTCGAAGCTGCTGCCAAATCAAATGGATGGAATGCTGAGGAAAAAGCTTTAGCATAGACACTGGCATTGCGTGGCGAAGCAACAAATATTTTACAAACGCTCACCGCCCAACAACAAGAAGACTATGAACAGCTGGTGAAACACTTGAAACTTCGCTATGGCCAAGCCCACCTTGAACACGTATATCACTCACAGCTGAAGAACCGATGCCAGAAATCAGGCGAATCGTTGCAAGAATTTGAAGCAGATATTGCAAGCTTGGTTCGTCTTGCGTACCCAGCTACACCGGAAAATGTAATGGAGCGACTAGCGGTCCAGTCATTTTTGGATGGACTTCGTGACCAGGAAACCCGGCAAGCCTTAACACTAGCTCGCCCCGCACATCTCGTGGATGCATTGGCACGCGCTCTGGGATTCGAAGCAGCAAAACAATCCTGCAAAAGCCAGAGTAGAGTCCGGATGATCGAGGAAGACCGACAGGAGCCCACTAATATGGAAGCTGTGATGTGAAAAGTGCTGAAGGAAGTTGTGCCTGAGAGAAGACTGATACGATGCCGAAATTGTAGAGAACTTGGGCACGTGCGTAGCAAATGTCCAACATTGAAAAAATCGACATCAACGATGAAGGTCAAGAAGGAGCAATCGTCAGCACGTATCCAACAAGCCCCAGTTAACAATGCATATGTCGCTGTACTTCAAAGACAAGACAAAGGGGTCTTCGTAGACGGTCTCATTAACAACACCATGCTCCTTGATACAGGTGCGACTAGGACAATCCTTGGACCTACCTTTGCCAAAACACCGGCAAGAATCGAATCGTCGAATTGGAAGCTACGCACAGCAACAGGAGAGCCGGCAACTGTGTATGGTGAACTTCCAATTGAACTGACTTTGGGCAGCACTAAAGTGAAACATCGGGCTCTAGTAGCGTATATCGAGGATGATGCAATCATAGGGATGGACATCATGAACTCCAGAGGGTTCCAGTTGAATTTCAGAGACGGCGTTCTAAGAGTGAATGGAGAAGAGTTGGTGCTTCACGGGAGAAGTGAAGAAATTATTCGTGTCCTGCTGGCTGAAGATGTGAGCGTACCGGAGAGGGTTGAAACCATTGTGGAGGCTCGCCTGGATGGTGGTGCGAGCAATGGAAACGTGGTGATGTTCGAGCCCAAGCTCCACGATGAGAAAATTGGACGAGGAAGCACACTAGGAAAAACCTTGTTGCGTGCTGATAAGTTTGTGCCAGTAAGGGTAATGAATGTCAATTATTACCCGGTGACCTTGAAGAAGGGAACGATTTTGGGGCACTGCTCGTCAATTTCCTCTGTAATTAGGAGTGTACGTGGCACTGTTAGCCAAGCCAGTAATATGCCAGCAGAATTGGAGAAGTTGGTTGCTATCTCGTCCAAGGACATGGGGCCAGCACAGAAGCCTAAACTGAGAGAACTAGTCAGGAAGTATCAGGACATCTTCGATACCGGAGTAGGCAGAGGCGGTAGAACAAAGGTGGTTCAGCACAAGATAGATACTGGAAATGCCCGACCAATCAGGCAATCAGCCAGAAGACTTCCTCTCGCCAAAAAGGAGGAGGCTGACAAAATAGTCTACGACATGGAGAAAGACGGAGTCATCGAGCCATCCGACAGTCTCTGGTCCTCTCCAGTCGTGTTGGTGAAGAAGAAAGATGGATCAACACGGTTTTGCGTAGACTACCGTCAACTAAACAACGTGACGAAAAAGGACAGCTACCCTCTCCCAAGGATAGACGACACGCTAGACACGCTGGCTGGATCTACGATTTTCTCGACTGAAAATTCTTCTCCTATCCGTTAGCGTACGTTGAGGATACGGTCACATTATGTACGTTGTCTGAGGGTATGCTTCATCTCCACAAAAAAAGTATGGAAGATTTTGTGCATTGTCATCCCGTGGTAATGGCGAAGGCTGTGGTAGATTGAGACCTCCAGACTGTAACCAACGACCTAAACGAGATGAACGAAATACACATCCATCGCTGTTTCTACCAAGATCTCCCACATCAACGGTAATAAAACATCCGTCAGCATCAGACCAAGCCATTAATTGAACCGAAAAATATCCCTTATAATTAAAATTCCTAGATCCACTCTTTTTGAATTTTTTTATCCTGACATGTTTTCCATCGATGGAGCCTACACAGTGTGGTAAACTCCAAAGTTGTTCATAACGGGAAGCAATGTTTTTCCACATATCTATGGTTGGAACAGGCAAATATTCTGGTTGTAGACAGGACCATATAGCTTCCGTTGTTTCAGCAATGACCACTCCAACCGTTCTCTCTCTTCGCATAAAATAGCTCGCCAAACTTCTGAAACTGCTGCCTGTTGCAAGATACCTGAAATTAATAAAATACATCAATTGAGCGGTCTGCTTTGAATAAGGGCTCACCTACAATATTACCTTATTAAAGAGCACAAACAGATAAGCCAAGGGTACAAAAAATCATATTAGGTCGATTTTGCAAAATTGTAGATGAGCTCTTATCTAAGCAGTTTCTTCAATAATAACATATGTGTACATAATACGTAGCTTACTATAATCTATCTATACCTTCAATGTAAGGTGTTTTTATTTAGCAAAGGACTGTAAAGAAACATGGAGAAACTTGAGGATAGTTTACATACGGAATTTAAAGAAACCGCCTTCTGGATCTGCTGCAAAAAAGAAAGAATACTATTTGCTTCCAACGCCCCCACAAACTGACAATGATTACAGTGAACCAGACCAAGAACGCGTCCCAGAAACAATACACAATAACAAGGAGGCCAACGACGCATCCGACACAGAGCTCACTCAGGATGCTAAGCGTGAGGATTCTACAAATCAGAGGACACAATCTGAATCCCCAAATGTTACTACGATCAATACCAAGAATATCAGATCCTCAAACAAGCTTTAGTAGCACCTCCAATAAAAGAAAGAAAACACCAACTGATGCTGATGCGGTCGTCATAAATTACATCAAATCAAAGACTCAGAAGGGATCAAACCACGACAATCCTAGGAAACAATTTTTGTTAAGTTTAGTACCGGACGTAGAAGACATGACCTCAACGCAATACAGGACCTTCCGAAATGAAGTGTGCAGCTTGATTGATAGGATCATTGCCTCTGCACCCTCACCTCTACACTCGAGTAATTCCACACACTCTGCGTGGTCTTCAGCAAGCACACCTGTTCTTCCGCAAACATCTGCACAATCCACTCCCACATGGGAATAATCATCAAATCCAGTCTATTCGCTTCGTACTACTGATGATGTCTCGGATAATCCGGCATATGAAGAACTTCACCCTTTAATTTAAACTATGTAGGTGTTTTCTTTTTTACTCCACTATTTTTTGTATTTTCTTTAAGTTAAAAATAAAGTTATCTTACCTAAGTGTGATTATAAGTTTTTCTTCAGGTCCTAGCGCCATTCTGCAGTTGGTGTCCTTTTTCGTAAAGTGGGGACCTACTAACTGTAGCAAGTGATTCAAAGCAGACTCCGACATTCGATAAAAATTTTGAAATTTCACTGGGTCTTGATGCAGTTCTTTGGCCATTACATAATTGCTGTGGCTTCTGTTCTGTATTAGGGAATGAACCCAGTACTTTCGCTTCTTTTTTTTGTTTCGATACCACCACCACAACACTACAACGTCCTCATCATCCGACGACATCTCAGAAACTGCTCATGTGGCAGTTGCGTCAGTGTACTGCTGAGTATGAAACCAGTTTTATGAAACTAGTTTCATAAAACCGGTTTCATAAAACCAGTTTCGTCAGTGTGCAGCCTGCCTAAGAGGCAGATTCTTCAAGAGCTCCTCCACAAGGATGATTATGATAAAAAGAGAGTTTTGTGAAACCATGTCTCGTCGAGTCAATACCATCCCTAATCTTCTGTTAAACATCTGTTTCAGCGATGAGTGTTAATTTTTTCTGAATGGCAATGTTGAAAGACAATATTGTCGCTATTGGAGTGACGAAAACCCACATATTTTTCGGGAAAGGCATACACAACACCCACAAAGAGTTTGTGTTTGGGCTGGTATTCTTAGAATTGCCATTATTGGTCATTATTTCTGGAAGAAAACTTGAATGTCAATATGTACATTCAAATGCTTGAAGAAACTATTTTCTCATTACTCACGAGCTAGAAACTCAAATTGATGCAGATGGTAATGAACTTTTGCAGGAGGATATGTTACATTTTCAGCAGGACGGTGCTACACCTCATTATTTTCTTACCGTCCGACAGTGGTTTAACGAGAGATTTCTGGATAGATGGATTGGCAGGACGGGAGCAGTTGAATGGTCTACGAGATCACCGGATTTCACTCTCTTAGATTCTTTCCTTTGGCGGCATCTTGAATCCGTTGTTTATAAAACACAACCTCCTGATATTGAAGAACTCAAAATCCAAATTACAGCATCATGCCAGTCAGTTTCTAGTGAAGTTTTCCGTAATGTTAGAGGGGAGTTCGAAAACAGACTTTATTACTGTTAAGAGCAAAATGGACGACATTTAGAACAGTTTGTAAGATAAGCTTAGGTGGATTTCATGTTTGCAAAGTTTTTCTCGCGAATTAAATTTTATTTTGTAAAAGGAATATAACCAACAAATAAAACATCGCACGCGTATTGAATTCATTCCTGTCATTCAAGGGTTGGAACGGTGCCATCTACTATTCTAACCATTTTTGTCAAAATGAGTCAATATAATAATGTATTTCAGAACAGGCAGATTATAATTACATGTGTAAGTTTAGAATGCTATTTTTTGGAAACTGCTCATAAAAAAATTAAAAGTCAGGGTATCATTGGAAACGGAATTGAACGCCACTCAAAATGATGTACTTACCACTTGACCCCCCTTCCCATTTGAGATTTCAAATTGACACTCCGTATATATATTCCAACAACTCAGAATTCATAAGATTGCGTAAAAAAATATATTCCATTTTTTTTTTCTACAGGAATAGGAACAATTAATAAAGATGCGGTAGGTATTCCTGAAACTAGAAATCGGTTGTTTAAAAATTCATTAGAGCAGTGCCATTACCATATGGTATTTCAATTATTATTCGGTTTAAATCTCAGCATTCATTCTTTTGAGAACTCGGAAGAATATCTTTCCGGCAACAAACACATTCAGTGAAAGAGTGATGAGTAAAAGAAGTGGAAAGGTAATAAAACGCCTGTAATTAAAAAAAATCAAAACAAAACTACCAGGAATTATTCAATTAACACTTATCAAATCGCGTGACTGTTTTTTACGACCGCTCTCCTAGGACCCCAATAATCATTATCACCGGAAGTCGTACTTCATAACCGAATAATTGTCGGTTTAATGCACGGAAAAAGTGCATGAAGGTAACGAATATGATTGCAGTTTTATCAAGATCGCATTTCGTGCGAGAACACGCGAAAAAGTCTGGCCAAATTTGAGGGGAGAAATGTGAGGGAGTTCTGACAGACGAAACAACATTTTCGAATAATGATACGGTTGATGTACTAGCAACAAATGCAATATCGATCAAATCAGAGCCCACTCAGGATATTTCAGCAGGGGTAGGGGGTGATTTGACAAACATTGAACCAATTGTTGTAATGAATACCAAGAAAAAAAGAATTAATTTGGATCACTGAATTTAGGAGACGCACTTTCCAAGTTGCATACTATTTGAACCCAACACATCACTGGAAGAACCAGGTATAGCCAGACGAGAAGACTGGGAGCTATCAAAAACCATATGCAATCCCCAAAGAGTGAAATGGGCAATTGACTCTTTCCAACCATTCAAGTCACCTGGAATTTACGGTATATTTCCTGTCCTCTTACAAAAAAGGCAAACGGAACTACTGCCATTTATCATTATAGCAACCAGATTCAGTCTGGCACTCGGGTACATACCGAGCAACTGGTGGAGACCAATCTGTCTCTCATTATTCTTATAGAAGACAATGAAGAAGATGGTAGATAACCATATTAGAACCGAGATACTGGAGAGGGTGCCATCAGACCCCGGGCAGCATGCATACGGGGCGGGCAGATCAACGAAAACCGCTGTATACGGCCTTATGCAACTATTGATTACTTTTGAATTCGTGTGACAAAGCTCTCTGGTTCATGATTTGTCAGTCACTTATGTCCGATATTTCAGATGTCAGAACTTTGGACGAAAACTGGAGGAAATGTTATCTCACTTTTAAACACCATCATGAGACCATTTGGAATATCATCAATGACACAATTATCGAACAAAATTAATCGTTGGCTCATATTCCAGATCAAACGATGAAAGTCCATGTCAATCAAGGTATAGATAGCCAAACTTTTGAAGAAGACGAGATTGTAGAGAAGCCAATTTCATTGGATGTTCTGAAAAAGTCACCTACAAACAGTGTCCAATGGATCGAAGACTCACCATTAGTCCTGTTACCAGATTTTTGGGATAGGTATGAAAATATTCAAAACCAGCTTCTGAAATATGGATGATGTGATGCCTTCAATGATGCATTTTCAAAGGTATATCCCCATTGTGTTTTATCTTTCAAGTGGCATAAATTCTACAATGATGAAAAAACCCGAAATATTTATTTGCACGCGGCTGCGAAGTGCAAACACTCCAGCTGTACGAAATTCAAATTTATCGTAGAGAAGAAGCTTCGTAGACCCAATACCAAGGTAATAGTAATTCGTGAAAACGAAATTGAGCATACAGGGGAACGTCATAGAAGATCCATTCGAGATTATCAGCGGAAAATATCGGGAAAAGACCTGCAATCTGAATCTGCATTATCCCTGAAGCTGAAGCAGCTGAATAAGGCTTCGCTTGACACTCTGGAATCTGGAAATCTCAATACAGTGGCAAGCTTATCAGTCCTACGCAAAATTGCTAGTGAGCAGTGTTCGAAGGATTCTCTCTACAAAGATTTCGGTGAGTGCATGGAAAAATTACCTAAATAGTACAGGGATTCTTACGGGGCAACAGTGAAATGATTTATTCAGTGTATCGCTTTGTTTCCTTCAACAACTTTTTTATTCATGGTACAGCAGTTACTGTATTTGAGTTCCCTACAAAATATTTTTCTACATTTAGATGCTACAGGATCTATCGTGGCTCAGCCACCATATGCAGATGAGCACATGAGAATGTATTATTATGTTCTTATATTGCCGGGCTCTTGGACCTTTACCCGTGGCTGAGTGTTTTACATCTATACATGATGAAACAGCCGTAACACATTTTTTGTCTATTTTTCTCGATGGCTTGGAAGACGTTTCCCACTCCACTTATATTCAGAAAATAGAAACAGATTTCAGTTTGGTACTACTGAAATCAGCGTGTACAACTTTCATTAAAGTAGATTTATATGATTATATAAATATGCTTTATAGAGAAAAGTAGAGCAAGGGAAGGTGATGAAAAGGCCCGTAACAATTCTCCATATCTGCTCCTCACATTTGATCAAGACGGTATGGAAGAAAATTAAGACATGTTTCGACGATAAAAATGAACACAAAAAGCAACGTTCTGTAGATGGGGAAACTTTTACATATCAAGGGTATATCTTCGGCTTACCGTACGTTCACGTCGCACATAAAATTATTCGGTTTAGAATTCAAATGTGAAAACTTTGATGATTTGTTAGGTTTGGTCGATGAAAATATCTTGTCTTATTCTGATGTAGATGAAGACCTCGATGTACACTTTCATCACTTCAATGAAATCAAAGGGAACATAATCGAAAATACTCGTTGTTCAACAACACCGAATGAATTTTTTTCACAATCATTCATTGATTATGTGCTAGAGTTTCTCCTACCATACTATTCATTACGGTCTGCTGTCGGTATATCCCGATTCGAGCTGAGCAGGGACAGTAATGCTTCGGTGGAGAACTACTTCAAAATTTATAAACATCAAATTCTCAGAGTTCAAGTACGAGTTTCCTTACCAAGACTAATACAGCTGGGGGAACCCTTTTAACATGCCAGATTGAAGGAAAGATCAGTGTCACTGAAAACAACACAGCAGAGAAGGAAGAAAAGGGAGTTGGAGGTTTGGCAGCGGCATAAACCAGGAAGGGTTAATTGTTTCTTGACAATGAGTTAGTTGACCAGGGTTGTTGCACCACATATCAGCGATCAGGGTGAAATTGATATTCCGCCATAAGCATTATTTTCTAAGAACCAATTTACAACCAAGGGGAAGCTTCAACTCACTTCAACTCCTCCACCGTCGGTTAATGAAATTGTTGCAGTCGTCAGAACTGAGACGAGTGAGCAGATTCATACAGATACTCGTGAGTATATTTTCGATCCACAACACACATATCCCGTTGGTTTCCCAAAGTTGAGTAGAAATATCAATGGTATAATTCTGGATGAAATGAGCTTTAGAACATTAATGCACTTCAGAAACACTGATCAGTGGTTGGATGATGGCATTATTAACGGTTTTTCTGAGTTTACTACTCCCGATAGCTCAGCGGAAAAATATTTTGTTGATATGTTTTGACACGTTTTTTGCTCAGATTATATTGCTTAGATTATATTGCTCAGAGGATATGTAAGTCAAAGATGTAGAGAATGGGTGAGAACATCGTCTATTGGTTCCAAATATGGTTCATTCCCATTAACGAAAGAAATCATTGGACATTGTTGGCGGTGAAGGTCAATCATAAAATCTTGGTGTATTTGGATTCTTTGCATGGCCCTCCTCCCAGGAATGTAACAAATGCGGTTTCCTGTCCCACACTAACTAGTAACGAGGGTGGAAAACACGCTGGAAAATAAAGAGGTACAAGAGCTCTCAAACACATTGAAGTCGACGAACCATGTGTGGCCTGAATAGACTCAATTCTGAGAAATAGACTGATATAGAGGAGACCGTAGTAGCCAGGGCGACCAGAGAATGCCCACAAGGTGGAGTTCTATCCCCGCTTATGTGGAATCTGATCGCGGACTCACTGCTGGTATCACTGAACGAAGCAGTACACCAAGCCCTTGGCTATGCTGACGATATCGTGGTCTTAGCACAGGGAAAATTTAACACAACGGTTAGAGATCGTATGCAGGAGACTCTTAACCTCAGGAGGCTCTTAACCTTGTTACGAGATGGATGGACTTGAAGAAGCTCATCGTCAATCCTAACAAGGCAACCTTAGTAGCATTTACCCGAAGACCTACAGATAAAGGGAGAAGCCAAGTATCTTGAAGTAATACTAGACTCCAAGCTGACCTGGAACCAGCATATCGAAAAAATATCCAAAAAAGCGGTGACTTCACTAGTGATAGCCAGACGCACTTTTGGAAAAAAATGAGGACTTAAACCTCACTGGTTGTATGCACGGTGGGCATGCCCTCCATTACATAGGCTTCTTTAGTGTGATGGCCCAAGACACAACAAAGAGGAGCCGCATTGAGACTAAGCGAAGTGCAAAGACTTGCTTGTCCTGGAATCACAGGGGCCATCAAATCAACACCAACTGCAGCGATGGAGACACTCCTGGGATTGCCACCTCTCCACTTTGTGGTTCAGGGCGAGGAAAGGCTTGGTGACTCCAGACTGCAGATAGCACCCAACCTGAATGTTGGAACGGGACACATGGGAATCGTGATCGGGGACGCCCGCTAGGAAGGAGAACGGACCACATTCCGAAACGGTACTCCTTCAACAACTAATTAAGAGTGCTGGTGCTAAACAGAACTGAATAGAACGGCTCACAGCTCAAGGACATTCTACAGGAGAAAATCTGGTATACAGATGGATCCAAGACTGAGAATGAAGCGGGCTCAGGAGTGTTCTTCAGGATTTCGAGTAATGGCACCAGCTTCTCACTGGGCACCTATTCCTCTGTTTTTCAAGTAGGAGTAGACGCCATCCTTCAAAGCGCGAAGGAAAATAATAGGAGAAACGTTGAAAACGCGCATATCAACATCCTATCAGATAGTCAAGGGGCACTGAAGGCTTTGTCAAGCAAGGAAGTAACGTTCAAACTGGTATGGGACTGCGAAGAACTAAAAACTCTTTCAAATTTTAAATTTTTTTATAATATGTTGATATTTTAAGACGTTTTTCCACTACAGACTGATCTTCTAAATGTATCCAACCGTTTTCACTGATGATGATGGATTAATACTTCGAAACATGTCGGAGCTGATGTTAGTCTTTCGACATCTTCGTTGAATACTGATTTTTTGGGGAGTTGACTGGAAGTTATTTACCTACCCAGTTGTATCTTACCTCCACTGTAAGTGATGGATCACCTCCGATGGATTTATAGGAAACCTACAAACACTTATAGATTCATACCCGCTGATTCTAACCACCATATTCAGTACAAGATGGCAAATTTTGATTTCCTTGTTCATATGGCATTTAGCTTTCCACTCAGTGATGAATGTTTTTGGAAAGAAATCAAAACAATCAAGGAGATAGCCATTAACAATGGGTATTGTCTTAACATAATAGATATGTGGAAAAAGAGAAAGTTCAAAATGTCCAAAAGACAAATAATTACACCAAATCAACCTAGAGATATCAAAAAAATTATAAAAATTACACACGACTCGGCTTACGAGAGGTCTCAATTCTATCTTCCGGGAAGTAAACCTTCAGCTTGTACATAGCAGTTCGAACAATCTCCAGATGTTATTAGGCAACTTCAAATAAAAAGTTCCAACTTCAGATAGATAGATCAGGAATGTATGAAATTAGCTGTCTAAATTGTAATAATATTCATTATGACCAAACCAAGCGATCTTTCGAAGACTTTTGAGGGTTGTACTCTCAAGGGTATGCAGCTGGTTGACGAAAATAACAAAAACAACAATAACGTTTTCGTGAACACAACGTAGGCAATAATTATTTCTCGAGATCTTGGATCAGGTATGTGGATGATGGGTTTTGTGTTTTCGATGCGAAAAACCCAAATATAAAACACTTCCTGAACAGTTTGAATTCAAGGGTCCGTGTACCATATAATTCTATAGTCAACAGTTATGTATCTTTCTCTCCGATGAATTCAACGATAATGACATCTCACTTATTTGATCGACTATAGAATTATATGATACACGGAATCCTACCCTAGTATTTTGACTACTGAAATTCACGGTGGAGTGGAAATTGAAGGATAGTTGCTTTGTTTGGGACATTGGTTATCAGAAATGGAAAACGTGTGGAAATGGACATATATAATAATAATAATCTTTATTTAGCACATAAAGCTAATTTACATTGTCAAAGGAAACCAAATAACGGTAATAGATTCATGCACGCTGATTCTTACTATCACATTCAACACATGATGGCAAGTTTCAATTTCCTTCTTCATATGGCATTGAGCTTTCCATTTAGGGATGAACGTTTTTGGAAATAAATCAAGACAATCAAGGGGATAGCCATTAACCTCCTAATATAAAAGATATGTCGAAAACTCCTAACATAATAGATATGTTGAAAATGAAATAGTTTTAAATGTCCATAAGACAAATAACTACACCAAATAAACCTAGAGATATCAAAAAAATCATAAAAATTACACTTCACGGCTCACGAGAGGTCTCAATTCTATCTTCCGGGATGTAAACCGTCAGCTTGTATATAGCAGTACAAATAGACTCAAAATGTTACTAGACAACTCGAAATAAAATTTCCAGGTTTAGATAGATCGGGAATTTTTTAAATAAGCTGTCAAAATGGTAATAATATTCATTATGGCCAAACCAAGCGACCTACAAATGTACGTTTTCGTGAACACATCTTGGGCAATAATTATTTCTCGAAATCTTGGATCAGGTATGTGGATGATGTGTTTTGTGTTTTCGATGCGAAAACCCCAAATATAAAACACTTCCTGAACAGTTTGAATTCAGGGGTCCGTGTACCATATACTTCTATAGTCGACAGTTATGTATCTTTCTCTCCCATGGATTCAACGATCGACTATAGAATTATATGATACACGGAATCCCACTCTAGTATTTGGACTAATGGAATTCACGGTGGAGTGGAAGTTGATGGATAGTTGCCTCTTTTGGACACATTAGTTATAAGAAATGGAAAACGTGTGGAAATGTACACACAGACAGGATCTGTTGCAAATTTAAAACATGATCAGCCAAGAGTTTTGAATGAAACCACTCAAATTGAAGTGTTAGGTTATTTTGGTAATACTTCGTTACGCACTATTTCTGCTGCAACTGGAGTTTCCTTAGGCTCTGTCCACGAAATTACAAAAGTTAATAAATTCCATCCATATAAAATGAAAATATGTCAAGAGTTGAGTGAAGACGATTTTGACAGACGAATTGAGTTTTGTGAACAAATGACTACAATTATTAATAACAATATGGAATTTCTAAAAAATGTCTGCTTCTCTGATGAGTGTTCTTTTTATTTGAATGGATTTGTCAATAAACATAATTGCAGATATTGGAACAATGAAAATGACCATGTGTTTTGTGAAGGGCATACCCAGTATCCCCAAAAACTGAATGTATGAGCCGGTATACTAGGAAATCAAGTGATTGGTCCATTGTTTATCATTGGGAATTTAAATGGTGAGGGTTACTTGGATATGCTAGAAAATACGATCAATCCGCTAATTACTGAATCTCTTGAAAATCAACTGGATAGAGATGGAAACACCCGAGATTAAGGCCCGAGATTAAGCTTTGAATTAATTTTTTACTGTAGATGTCTCTTCCAATAAACATCATAAAGAAAAAAGGCTTATTCCCAGTGCTACTGATTGGACTTCAGAGGATTATTCTGTAACGTCAACCTCTTGCCTCCCAAATCGCATAGCTAGCCGAAGGCAACTTTTGTGCCCAAGAAAGAGTTAAATAAAATGGCGTTCCCTAGCTGCAAATAAATTGTTGATGGTGTGTCTCTATGAACTGTGAGTTACTGCTCGAGGTATAATTTTTCTGGTATTTATTATTTATCGGCAAACTAGCATTTTCATATGATTTATTGCCTGTGAGGAATCTTACTACCTTTTAGCTTGTTTTGTTTCATTTGCTGGAACCAAAGTTTGGTTATTTTTAACAAATACCTTTGAAAAATGGATGTAAAAATGCAACCTTTGTACCTCAATATGACAGAAATCGATTACAAACTACGTATTCGTGATGTGGTACCAAGTACAAAAACGTTAACATCAAAAAGAATCATTTTGGGAACATTATTAGCATCAGAAACTGTGTCGACTACTTTCAAAGATAAAGATTTTGTAGAAGAGAACAAAAAAACTTTTATTGATGAAACTTTCTCTGATTTGGAGTCGTTGATACTCAATTTCAGAGCTCCAACATCTGATCCTATGTATAAAATAATAGAGTCAAGATTAACGTCAATAACGGGTAGGGTAAATCGTTTTATAGTACCAGAACAACCCGACGAAAAAAAAACTTTATATACGGATTATAAAGAGCTGGATGCAAAATTAGCAATGAACATTGTCCCAGATTCTTTCACAACAAATTTTAAGTTCTAGTTCCGGAATAGGAAATTCTGTTCCTGTTTATAAATGGGGCATTCAGTATGATGGTTCGACAAGATTGAAATATTTTCTTGAAAGAGTAAATGAGTTGTCAAAACCTCGCAATGTGTCAGAAATAGAACTTTTCAATTATTGCTAGATTCATTTAGAAACGATTTAATATTATATATGAATATATTTTTTTTTTTTCATTTGCATAGTACCAAGATGACAAATGAACAATTTGCCGTACTATTTGATACGGGACCAATGTGGAATGGAATGAATGCTGAGGAAGCATCGCTCAACCCGACGGTGGATAGTTCCCTGTTTCCAAATGCCGAGTTGGAAGCGGCTATCTCCTCAATTGTGAATGATTCTGCAAGATCAGAAAGTTACAGTATGCCGGACATCTCATCACTGATATCTCCAGTGTTGCCAGATGAGGGAGGTGACGTTAGCAATGTGGAAAGGGGTGGTAGAAGGTTGCATAAGCTCGTGGATGTTTCCGACTCTGAATCCATTGGTGAAAGGTCTTGTAAACGAGTTCGGAAGCTACCAACGGATGCGCGCAGTTAAAAAAATTTCTTCTCGTCTTGGACCCTAAAAAGAATGTCAGACCATCAAAAAATCGAAAACCTTCGGGCTGTGAGAAGCCGCCTACTATCGATCTCGCTAAGTTCCGGGATGTTTGTTCAAAAGTATCCCCATACACTGGAAGTTGGTCGGTATCTTCCACTATCACAGCCCCTATAGATGCACAATCGGTGGTGATAGATACCCCCGCTGTAACTATGATTGTTCATAGTGATGTAGTTGTAGCGGGGGCCTCTATTGCACCGAATGTGGTTGCACCTGATAAAACCATAGTTGCACATTCTTCACCCGAAACATCAAAGAAGGACACCCGCGATTAGGACACCCGCGATGAGGACACCCGCGATGAGGAAACCATTCCTTCATCACAGCGATTGATGTATAGTGCTTTATTACATATAAAATCGAGAGTGATGGGGAAATGTATTTCAGATGTATTGCTAGATATACAGCGTTTTACTTCTAAACGTGCTGATTTGCTCAAAAAAGTGTCTGAGTTTGATGATAAGTGTGTTATTTTTGGTGAAAAACACCAACGTCTGATAGCTCTAAGAGATAAGCAACTCAGTCATCTGCAGAAAGAGAAAAAATGGATGATTGATATAAAGGAGAGTTCAAATGGGGCATTTGATGATGAGTTTTAATTTTTGATGTATATATTCACGTATAGTTAAACTAGATGTAGGTTGCTGTTGTACATTTTCAAAAAGTTAGGTTCCATGTTAGTTGTTTATATTTATATAATAGCTATAAATGAAAAATACTAAATAAACAATTTCCACGACATTTATTTTCTTAATATTTACTAAAGTTATACCATTGAAATCTGAACTTTCTTTATTTCAACATTTAGAAGAGTTCATTAAGTCTACTGTTCTAAGGTGATTATTATTCATTAACCAATATGAAAATGGTGTATTTATTGTTTTTCTTGTTAGATTCTAGGACTGATATAGTATTCGTGTAAATCTTTAGTATTTGTTATCATTCTGTGGAAGAATATTATTATTATAATATGTAATTTGTGAATATTTATTAAATGCGATAAAATATCGTTAGAGGGGGTTACCACCTCCAAATCCACTACTCTCCCCACTCAAATTTGAACCAGTTAGAATACGCATGTGCGAATCGACTTCTGACAATAAAACGAGGAGACATGACAACTTTATCTATTTTCTTCATCATCCTATCGACTGCACACGTTTCTTCGAACTGCATTCAACCATGAATTCCATGTGCACCAGTGAGTTGAAAAAGTTGCTGACTGGAGAACTACTTACTGGAGAAGATGTCCAACCCATGTTTCACTTACCAACCCAAGAAGCCCAATATTTCGAGGATAATTTCGAAATGAATGATTTCCTCAATGTGGGAGATGTAGAGGAATCGTCTGCAATGGGTGTGCAAGAAACGGAGTTTTTGGAATCATCACCACCAGAATACCAATTACCTTCGACTTCTGCTGGTGTGGATAGAAAAAAAAACAAACAAGCGGAAGGCTGTCGATGCGACTTCAAGTGACCCCAAGCCAAAGACTAGCTACCACTAGTAAGAGAAAATCTTCAGACAATAGCAGAATGAATAAAAAGCAATTAGCAAGCAGAAAGAGAGTAAATTGGCAGACAGTTTCTTCATTCATTCCGCTACAAAACTGTGGGGAGCAGAAGAAAAAAGCTAAAAGTTGTCGGAATAAAGCAATTGCTATCGTTAAGGGATGCAATGATAGCGACCAAGCAAATGAATCTAATAAAGTGGCACTCAGTGAACTGAATGAGAAGATTGTATTAACGAGGTCTGATTTGCAAAATATGTGTGAGAATCGTAATGAAATTCAAGCGAAGATCACACAACATAGCCTAAACAGTGATCGTTTGCGAACACATGCTGAGAGTGAACTTGAGGAATCAACTATTCTTTATGATTCGATATCATCTCTAGTAAGTTGAGGAGAGAGTTCGATCACCTATTCCAAAGTGATAATGAGTAGCTATAATGCTTTGAATTTCTTTTGAAAACATTGAAAATTGTAGCGGGGAGGAGTATGTTGATTTATTTGGTGGCATACACTGAACATGGCGAATGATTGGGGCTATGTTTACCGCTACAGTTTTTTTTGTTCATTTCAATTTAAATTTCTATTAGACTTATACCATAAGTGATATCAACACATTTCTTCAATTTCTCAATGGACTTCATGAAATAAATAAACTCAATGAACCAGCAAATTTTGTATCATTTATTTATAACCGTGAAAACATACAAAAAATATATATATACATACGCTCCTCGTGGTATGGTACAGTTGTTGTCTGCATCCGACACAGTGCTTAGATTTTTAATTGTTATTAATGGTTATTAATGTTTTACATAATTTTTATTCAGTACCCCTTGTTGCACATGAACTTTTTCTTGTTTAATTTTTCAACATCGTTGTCAAGCAACCAATCTTACTAACATTCTCCTTGATGATGACAGTAACCACTATCGAAATATTGGAAATATAATGTTATAAGTGTACAATTGCGTTTTGCTGCTGCCACAAAAGTTGTCAAGATTTGTTTATATACATATATATCAAACCACTGCACAATTGTCAATCCGTGAATTATGTTCACTAGGAAGGCCTAACCACTTGACATATAGTTTATTCTGTTTCCTTCTCAACACTTTCTCAATCAGGTATACATCGGGGTTTTGTTGTTTCAATAATTCCAATTCATAAAAACAACCTCTAATTGGGTTCCCATCCATGTCTTCAAGGATATAAGTTATGGTATATGTTTGATTAATTCTTACAATTTTGAATAGTTCAGTGGTAAAATTGGCTGTGTAACCTTTTTCGAAAATATTTTTGTATTTGCTTATACGTACAATATCTTCCAATTGGGATTTAGGAGAACTTTGTTTCTTGTGGGATTTATGTGTAGTCACTCTATGCATCCCTTCAACGGTTTTGAATTTTATTTTCCTTGTACATTTTACATCGATGAGCTTCATACCTATTGTACGATGTATTTTGTTGTTATATTTCTTCGTTAAGATCTGTGGAATATCTAACCATTTGTTATTCCCTATCATCGAAAATTCTCTGTAATGCCACGTTTTTATTGTACGAATCACCCTTTCAGCTTTCGTTGTTCGTTTATGTTGAATTTGCGCATGAGAGAGGTGAAACAACTTTTGAAAAATTCTTTTCCTTGGTCACTTTGTAAATTTTTCGGATAATATTTGGCTTCCCTCAATACAATTGCCCGGTTACAGCTGTACCTGTTTTATTTTCAACAGGCACCGTCCATAGATATTTGAAGTAGCAATCGATCACAAGAATGTAACGATATCCTTTGTTACTTTCAGCATAGGGTTCTAATTCAGCAAGATCTATTTGCCATAAATCTGCAAAACCTTTGATTGTTGAAGTCCTCCTGGAAAAAGAACGTTTTGCTGGCTTATGTCATTCATCGACCACTTGTCGTTTCACATCACTAATTTCATTATCAATTCTATCTTTGATATTGTTACAGCTTCAAATAATGAGAACAAAGCGATATTTTTTCTGTTTGTATCAATATATTATACCTTCCTCTCGTAATTCTTAAATTATCGAAATTATTTCATTGTCGTGCCCAGTATGGCCAGCCAACTTTGAAGCCACCAATAATCGTAGACGACTCTCTGTAGGTGAATTACAATAAACATAATTCACTGGTTTGTGATTATATATTTTCTGCATTTTATTCCGATTGAACCTAGCACCATTTTTGTTTCGACTTCTAATTGGATATGGTAATGAGTCTAATAGTGGTTTGATAACATCATGAAATTTTTTAGAATTCTTCAACTGATGTTTTTTTTTATGGAGCATTCGTTACTTTCAATATCTTGGCAAATGTTTGACGAATTTCCTCATCATCAACATCATGGGGATTTTTCAAAAATATCATATTGTATAACTCCGGACTACTTGGGACTTTCACTTTATCAGTATTCCAAAATGAAATGTTCCCACTTCTGAAACGTACCGTGAGACTTCCCATTTTCAGTTTTTTTGTAATAGGATCCAAATGTATACCAAATGTTGTATCATATGCCACATTTTTAGTTCGGACATTTCTCAAGTGATTTTACGATACATCATCAAGACTTTCTTCTAAGTTGGAGGAGGAGTCCAGATCCGACGAACTTATTCGAGAAGGTGTTTCGAATAGTGTCACCTCTATTTCATGTCTTATTGTACCTGTTTCACTCTCAGCAGATGATACACTACCAAACGATCGATTTTACACTATTGGAGTACTCATAGCATGTATCGGCGTAGACTGAGAGTTCCCCTGGCTCACTGACATTACTGGAGATTTCATAATAGTGGCTAAAGAAAGAACGTTCGATGGTTTCATTATGGGATCATAAAGTTTTTCGAATGCCATTCTATTTTCAATATTTCCACTTCTAATGTAGTTGAATTTTTGTCGAACAGCTTCTGTTGTCTCAACCAATTGACGTTTTAAATTAATTTTTTTATTTTCGACGGTTGCAACATTATTTGTTTTCATTCTACTGATATTTTTCCAAGAAGAGAATACAATGAAGTAACCCCTTCGGGATTCAGCAATCAATTGAATGTGGAATGCAATGTCATAGAAATATAAATCTATCAAATCCCATACGATATCTACCTTCGTGTATTCTTCTATCTTTATCAATGACCAGAAATCCATATTGATCTTCCCAACACTTTGCACACATCAATTGAAGCTGTTTGAATCTTACATCTGGTGATACATGATCGGAGAATATATGGTGTAGATTTGTCTCATCTTGCTTGAATCTTACAATGAAATTGGTATTCTCCTGCACTAATTGCTTGGGTACACGCGAATATGTCTGTGCAAGATAAAAGTAGTCTACATTTTCATGACGTCCCATACAGAAATATGATCTTATAATATCCTGATTTTTACCGAAAATGAAGATAGAGTTTGGTTTAGCATCAGATGGTTTAACTATTCCTGCATTACCTATTGCTGAATGTATAGAAACCCAACCCCTTTATAGGTACCAATACGCTTCGTAGGTATTGATATTTGGCTTAGTTCAGATATTTTGAATAAAGATATACGTTTGCGAATCGCAGTTCTTGGGGGTGTGTGAACGGAGATATCATTGCATTCGTTTTTTCACAATTTGATGGTCCAATTATGAGTCCTCGAAGAGATGATGGAAGTAGAGGACCATGTCGCAATTCAATTCAATCCACATCCAAATTTTTCATCTAGATTGTCCACGGTGAACTTTTTTTTCTGCTCCACAATGCGCATCGTCCATGGTTGGGAAATATGTAAGCGATGCCTTGTTATGAACATTTCATTTGAATGAGTACCACCAAACGATATGAACGTATTGATAGTAGAAGGGAGAAGGGTCTTGGATTCGTTAATGCATTAATAAGCAAACTACCATTTGAGCTACATTTACCCGGAGGTTATCAATACTGTGGACCTGACACAAAATTGAATGAACGTTTAGCTCGCGGCGATCCCGGAATCAATAAATTAGATATTGCATGTAAACATCACTACATTCAATATTCAAAATATCCATCCGATCTCACATCGAGACATAGAGCAGACAAAGAAATTGAATACACAGCTTGGGATAGGGTTAAATCGAAGGACACACGAATTGGGGAAAAAGCAGCTGCTCTACTGATTACCAACATCATGAAAACGAAGAGAAGTTTCGGTATGGGGTGTAGGGTGGAAGCTACTATGAAAAAAAAGGAAAAGAAAGTCCAAGAAACGGAAGAATAAAATAAAAAAAGTTGCATTTGGTGCTGATGATATTCATAAAGTGCGGAATATAATACGAAATGCTGGAGGTGATCAGTTCATAACAAATAATAGAAAAAAAACTACCACAGTGGCATCGCATGCAGCATGTAAATATCTGAAAGCTACAGGTAGACAGAAAAAATCCGCACACCTCGCATTATTCCGATTCCCAAGGTAGGAGGAATTCTACCATTGATTCCAATTTTTGCAGGATCATCTGCCCTCGGGAGTTTAGCTGGTACCGTTTCAGGTATCACCATAGCTGTGAACTCAACAAAAGCAAGCAGAGTTGCTTTAACAGAAGCAAATCGGCACAATAAGAAAATAGAAGCTATTGCATTGGGTAAGATTGGCAGTAGTGTATTCCTTAAACCATATCGTAAAGGACTGGGAATTTATTTAAAACCATAAATTCATAAAACTAGTTGATTCCCTTCCTCGAAGACCTCTCACCGACCTTAACCTCAAACATTATGTCAAGGAAATGAGAATTCCATATATCCGAGGTATTTTCATGCGTGATAGATTACCATCCTCAGGTCCACATAATCGTGAGACCGCCATTGTGAACTTAGATGGAATGAGTGGTCCTGGAACACACTGGGTGGAATACAAAAAATATGGGGGAAAAGTTACGTATTTTGATAGCTTCGGTGATTTACCACCACCGATGGAATTAGTTGAATACTTTCAAAAGGGATCGAATGTCAAAATCGTTCTATAACTATCAACGTCAGCAGTTACCTTAACATATCCAAGATGATATCGATATAATGAAATCCGGATATTGTAATGAGCATCACAATGGCAATGATGATATTTTGGATTCTGATGTAAATGATGGCCCTATACCGCGAAAAATATTCTGTTGTTAATGTTATATAAGTGACATGAATATTGGTGCGAATAAAAATGAAATGGATTTCGGTGGAACATCTCCAAAAAAACGTAGGTTCTCTCACATGATGTGTTGTATGCAACAATAAATTGAAGTGGGATTCATGAAATGTATGAGTCATGTCACGGAAGTTCGAACTGCAAGCTGTCGGGACAAGTGTTTTGACTGCAGACTTTTTTCCACCCATCGAGTTGGATAGGAACATTCGTTATGGATTAGGTTTCTACTAGGATTTTACGGATGCAATACAATCAATAATATCAGTGAAAGAAGCAATGTGATCAGTTTCACGATTAGTGATGACACAAACAATATTTCAAAAATATACCATAAAAATTCTTGTGGGGCCTATGAAATTGGAGAAATCAATGCAGTAATACAAAAACATATCATGTTCAAATTGTTCAATGGGGAAAAACAGTGATATCGAAGCAGGTGAAATATTTTACCTACGTGCGAATAACAATAATTTCAAATGTGAGATGCAATCAAAATATGAAACTGATCTAACCCACCCAAATTATATAGCTAGGATGACAGGATTTAATTCTGAGACCTTTCAACCGAATCATATACATGAATCAAAACTACCGATAAACATTACAACTGTGAGAATAATTCGCCTGGATTGCAATATCATCTCTGGTTCATATGTGAATAATGAAGAATCTCACATTCTATTTTCATTCGATGTCGATGTGGAGCCTGGATTCAATCTCACAAAAAAGCCACACAATATTATATATATGCCTATCAGTCCAGAAGGTCGTCAGTTGATCCATAACATTACAATACGTATTTTGGACCAAAAAAACAACCTTAATTACTTTGGAAGTGAAGAAGAAATTGCTGTTATTTTGGAATTGAAGAAAATCAAACAACTGTTATAATGGGCTTTTGTTATAATAGACAGTATCGCCAAGGAATTGAAAATGTTACACAAATCAATTCCAAAGTGGTTAAAAGGGAAGGATCGAGTAGAAAAAAGATCATTCCACAAGTGTTCACTGAACAGCTAGCACACACTCTGCCTGATAGATCTTAAATTTTTGAAATCAATCGGACTCAAAATGAAGAAATGGTGTTCGAAACAAATGATGAAAATTTGAATATATTTGATGAACCAGTACTTGAACATTCCCTCACCAGTTTACAAGAGCACACATACAAACTATATGGATCACCACTGTTTAGGAATTCTGATGAAATTCGAATTGCAATCAATAACCAAGACGTGACACTTGACATTGGCGAGAGTTATTTTTACATAGAATGAAAATTCACCCCCAAAGATGAAGCCGAGCAATGTTATCTTCCCAACAATGCAATTGCATTCCGTTTTGATGAAATTCGCTATGAAATGGGTGGTGAACAAGTGGATGTTGTTCGAAAACCAGGCATAACATCTACAATGAAAACCATGATTTCATATGGACAATCCCACGTCAATACATTATTGACCACTGGATGGGGTCTCTCAGAAGACAGACAGGATTTCCTGGATGTAATAAGTCATGTATTCAGTGGAAAACTTTCACTCAAATATTTAATGGGTTTTGCTGAAGATTACAACAAAAGTATCTTGAATTCCAAACAGGAATTGATTCTAATCATTGCTCGATCCTTCAAAAATTCATATGTGGGTGTGGTTGATGCTGATTTGGAAATTGATAAAATTGGATGGAAAAAAAGACATATAGTACCCGAAGATAAACACAAGCTGAAACTTTTAAATGCGAATATTAAGTTGGTATATCGCATGTGGGATCTTAATAAACTTCCATCACTACGTGGAACATCTTCAGATATCTTGTCTATAAAGACGACTAATGTTGTTAAAATTGTTGTTGTTGGTAAAATTGTTATTTCCGTCAACCAGCTGCACACCCTAAGAATTGTTGTTGTTGGTAAAATTGTTATTTCCGTCAATCAGATGCACACCCTTAAGAGTGCAACCCTCAAAAGTCTTCGAATGACTTATCCGAGCTAGAGAAGACGCAGCCCTTACCATGCAAGAGACCGACGATCATGCTGGGAAACATTGCTCGATACATCGAAATTATTGAACTTGAAGCATACCAAGTTGATTCAAAAATTGTATTCATTTTGAAAATATCATTGGTCAAACCAGAAACATATACTTTGTAACTTTGTATCGACTTCTACCAATACTAATACCGGATAATAGAACAGGACTCCATCATATTCTGTTATAATTATAAAAATATATTGAGAGAGATGATGATTCTTTGTTGTATATTCCACTCCAAAATTTGGAAAATTGTAAATTCTCAAATCATGGTGTGAGAATTTGCTCCGATTTCTGGCCATATCCGATGTAATCCATCTGTGAAGCTCAACTACTCAGAAGAGTGATCGCACTTCCAAAAACCTGCCAAACATCACTTATTTATGCTAAATGTATTGTATTCTTGACTATTAACAATAAATAATACTCATATACTTAACACACAGCTTGATAATTTCACTGAAGTGACTACAGTATTGTAGACATGGCTGTTAAATACAAGAAGCTTTCCATGACTATGATCGAAAGCGCTCTGCTACAATTCTGATAGATTATTTTCTTCACGAAATACAAAATTTTTCCTCCATTTTCCTCCAAGATGTTATGTTTGCATCCAACGCGAACAATCTTTAACTGAAATGAGAATTTCTCAATTTTCACTGTGGAAAGAAAACGGAGTACACCCAATTGAATCTTGAATTACAAAATATTTTTACACAGTTTTCACTGTCTACGACGATCTGTCCTTCGGAGAACTGTCGTTTTGAGAATTTTCATTTAAATAACTGACTTAGAAGCTTCAAAATCAATATTTTCTTTTTCCTGTGTGCATTGAGATGGTACAAATCAAAAATAATTATGCCAGTCTACTACAGACATTCTTCTGAGACTGATAGTCATCGCCCCGGGTTTGCCTACGTATTACCTGGCAAAATATCCAGCCTCACTTGTTCAGCTACATGTGGAAAAAACTACCTTTTTTATCAAGGATTCATCAGACTTAGTGAGAAAAATCAAGAACACAACTGGGGAGCCGAGTGAGATTTTTTGTCAGTTTCGAAGTTGTGTCACCAACGTCCCACTGAAAAACTTTCTGGGTACATAGCATTTATGTTTTCAAATGATATTGTCAGACTCTTCAAGGCATGTCTTACCGAACGTAACTTCCAATAAGCAATTAAATGGCGTGACGATGGCGAATCCACTCAGTCCGGTGATAGCCAACGTCTTCATGGAACCGTAAAAGAAGAAGGCAAGTGCTTTCGATTTCAAACCGACCATGTGGCTACGTAACATGGTCATTTGGAGTCACGAAAGGGATAGACTGAACCTTTTCATATATCACCCTCACATCAAGTTCACTATGAAGACTTAACAGGACCAACGGATAGCCTTCTTGGAGTTACTCATCGGAAGATGTGGCACACGAGATTGACCCACAAAGTTATATCGCATACCGTGTACTTGCAGAAAAGTGTATATCGGAACCGTGGAAAGATCCATAGGAAAAAGAGGCAAAAGGAACACCATCAAAACTGTAGATTAGATCAAAAGAAAAGGAATTGGAGAGAGAAGATGGGCTATCGCCGACACAATTTGGCTTTCGAGTCGAGATGTCCACTGTGGCGGCAATAGAGCAGGTCAGGTCCAAAGCAAAACAGGGAGACAAGACATGGGGGGGCCGTGATATTCGTAGATGTTAAAAACGCGTTTGACACCGCGGAATGGTACCTGACTGTGAACAGACTAGTAGACCTAGATATAAACACGGACATAATAAACTTGATCCAGTCATACCTGTCTAGCCGAAGCCTGCAAAATGGGAATGTCACAAGGGAAATGACACAAGAAGTCCCGCAAGGATCAGTGCTTGTGCCCACGTTATGGAACATCTTGTATGACGGGGTCCTGAGACTATCACTTCCGGCAGAATGCAACACTGTGGCTTACGCGAATGACCTCGCGGTCATAATAAGAGCCATCAAAAAGGAAGAGCTGATGAACAGAGGAAACGACTTCCTGGAGGTTAAGAGATATCAGGTCATGATCACATCCGCACAGAGGAGAATGCTAATAAGAGTGGCTATGGCATATAGGACCATCTCTGCAGGAGCCATACATGTTATTACATCTATCCCCCCCATAGACTTACTAGTAAAGGAGAGAACCAGACTTAAACTCGAGACACAACGTGGACGACGCAGCCAAAAGGAAAGAGAGGCAAAGAACTGTAGCAGGGTGGAAAGAGAGATGGGACGCGAATGACAACAAGGCGCAATGGACGAAATGACTGATTCCAAACATCGCGGAATGGCTGGGATGCCCATTCAAGACACTAGGCTACTTCACCACCCAAGCCCTAAGTGGCCACAGCTCGTTTAAATCTTACACGGCAAGGATTGGGAAGTCACCAAATAGCGAGTACCGCTACTATCAAGAGGGTAGGGACGATCCGGAGCACAACATCTTCATATGCCACAGATGGATAACAGAGCGTATAGAACTAAAATCAGTACTAGGGGAGGTAAACCCGGAAAACCTGATGGGAAAAATGACGAGCAGCCCAAACAACTGGAGAAAAACCGCAGAAATACTCAAGAGGATCATGCGACAAGAAGAGGCAGAGGAGAGGGCATCCCAAACACAGGACAGAAGAGACGAATTAATCCACCAAAGATTATCAAAATTGTAACAGCGCCAAAGTAACTACCGCTTGTACCTGACGTTATGTCCTTTGGACAGTCCCGGGTACAAGAGAGGGCAAGGGGTGGTTTTAGCCGGTAAGAGTCCGGCACTGCTGTCACGCGATGGAGACCGAGCGGGCAGCGTGCATGAGCATTTCTACTCCACCAAAAAAAAAGTTCAAACAGACAAATCAGCAGTAGTGGAACACGCCCTCAGTGAGGGCCAACATAGAATACGGCTTGATGACGTATAACTTCTTGCCCCCCAACCAGGGGCATCGTAGCCGTCTTGTACGGGAAGCAATAGAAATCCATAAACATGCGGAGAATTACAACATAAAGGAAATTCTGAATATCAACCATATATAAAAGGACAACAATTTAATGACAACAGGTAAAGAGATGTTTTCGACAAATGACGCATTAACAAACACAAGTGCGACCCAGGTAATTGATGCCCTAGATTTCCTGTTGAACAGACCTCTGAGGAAGCTAGCCACTCGCGCTAGCGAAACGTTAGGAAACTTTTTTAAATCACGACGGCCTTTAAACTCTAATCAGAATAGTGATAGTGAGAACAGAATTCTTTAAAATATGTTCGAGGATATTTGCCTTCGATTTGTTTACGTATACATTCACGTCAAGTATGTGATAGATTTGCTACAGAAAATTCTTGTTTAGACGACTCAAATATCTCCATCTATTGCAAAGCTTACGACGAAGATGATATGGTACCTGGAAAGCGCCACACAAAAGTTTTTGTTCCGTTACTTATTGTTTGGAGAAAGTTCAATGTTTTGAAATAATTGACTTCGCTAAGAGTTGGCTATAGATTGTATTCGCTCTGCATTGCATTTAAAGGTTTTCTCCATCCTTGTTGTGATTTTTCAGTCATTAAAATATTTATACATTTCAGAGTACTATCTATTAGGATACAGCAACAGAGATTTTAAAAGTCACAAAAATCGCAAGATTTGCATTTTCTGCAAATGAACAGTGGGTTCTATTTTATAACAAATACTTTTCGTTTTCACTTTTATTTCAAATATATACACGATTTTCCTTCATAATTCCTGTTACTTCCTAGTATTTATAAAAACATTTCATGATTACCAAAATTTTCAGGTTGGTATTGACCATAAAAAATTCCATTTTTGTACCATGAAAAACAAGGGAGAATTCTTGATAAGAACACTATTTGCGGAATGTAACTCATCACCATTTCCTATGATTTTCCAAGTAATGGTCACACAACGAGAGCTGAAAATTGAAGGTATGGCTGGAGTTCTGAACTTTGGTAGATAGTATAACAATCCTTGAGGAAAACACAGACCCATCCAACAAGGAATCACTGAAGACAAAATACAACAGACTCTAAAAGGTCTCAGTATGGAGGTATACTCCAAGGTGAACCCGGAATCTCACTCGTCAACCATAAACCAACTACGAACCAACCAACATCAGGAGTGAGCCTGACCCGTTCAACCATAATGCCAGAAAGTCTTCAGAATATATGTGGAAATATATAGAATACGGTATTCAGACCTCTCATAGACGACAAGCCCCAGAGGAGTGCGAAGATTCATCCAAGCAAAATGGTATTATATAATAACAAAATATGTGATTCAACAGTGTTTGTAAGAAACAAGATGTCATACCTAACTACATTCAAGTGAAATCATCAGTGAACACTCATTCCGCAAGAAAAGCAGCCCAGAAGGCCCAATCCGTTTGGTTAGATCAAGATCTACCACAGACGAGATATACTTTATTATAACATTGAGTTATTGCATTCTCAACTCACTATTAAACTCCATACTGTAGAATTCGATCTATACGACTCCCAAATAAGAGATAAAATTCACGCAATAGCCATAAGAAATTTGTAAAACTGAAGAAGAAAACCCGGAAAATCTTAGACAGGAAAAACCGCGATAAAATCAGTAAATCCAATATAATAACCGGAAACGAAAAACTTGATTTTCACAGTAGATTCATTAATTTAACAGACGAACCTTCAATCAGTCAGAAATCAATTTATTGAACAAAGATTTTAAATATAACATATCGTAACTTTGGAAAAATGGAGTAGGGCAATGAGCAAACAAATACCAAGCTGATCGAATATGTTCCACATTGTAATGTGGACGAATTCAATCACCTAATGAATTTCCCATTTCTCCATAATGATTTCAGTTTCATCATTGATAGGACAAAATAGACCCATTTGATACTTTCATGAGTCATATTTCCGTTATTGCAATTCAATTAGACCACCATCACTTAGAAAGGAAGCCTTTGGCCATAGCTAATTACTTTGATTGATTGACACTATATACCGAATCAGTGATTCAAGGTGAATGATATCGCGGAGGATAACAGTCTTAAATCAAATTCTTGGAGTACCTAAAATTGCAGGAATGCTGTTCAACTTGAATACCTAGATATAACTGACATTGTGATGATATGAAAATACAGCCTCTTACATCATCTTTGAAAGTGACACATTACAGAATAGACGCAACAGAACATTCGGGCACATCAACCTAGGAAGAGGTATCAACTCGAAACACCTAGTAAATGAACAAAGAATTCTTATGCAAATTACAGACTCATTGAACTAGAAATCACTAACAACAAAATACGAAAGGTCTCAGTATTGAGGTATACTCCAAGGTGAACAGATTATCTTACTAGTTAACCATAAACCAACTACGAACCAACCAACCTCAAAAATTATCCTAACTCATTTAACCATAAAACCAAGAAGGATCCAGAATATATGTGAAGAGATATGGAACACCGAGGGAACACGGTGTCCAGGGCTCTCAAAGATGACAATCCCTAGAGGATTGCAAAAATGTATCCTGATATAGATGTTTTACAACGGCATCTTTAAACTGTTCAACTAGGAATTAGTTGCTGGCAAAGACGACGAGTGTGTCACTAAAAGATATAAAATATAATAATTTGGTGTGTTGACAGCTATAAATGTAATGAAGCTGGTTGAAATGTCCTGATCATCACTCAGCAGCGTAGGAACCTGTCCGGCGGCTGGTTCCATTCAACTGGAACTTTGACCCTTTCGGTATTACAACTGACTACTAAGGTACAGTCAAGAACAGGATTCCATAAATATTTCACCAGTTCTCATGATTGTACTCTACGAGATATTTGGCAAGCGTAATCTAAATCAAACTCGCTACCTCCTAGAGTGGACTCAAAAGTATAATTGACGTGCTTATATATAACAGCAATATTCAATATATCATATAGGTGAGGAGAGGTAGCCCTAAGCCAAATTATATCATTTAGAGTGACCTGAGAGACACAATTATTGACACTGTATATTCACAGTACCCGAACAGTATCCAACAGTTGTTCGACGAAATCTGGTGGCCAGGCAAGTACCTGTATTATCAATTTCACCAAATAAAATGTTGTAGGTAAAAGTATTTATAATTTATATTATTTATGTGTCATATTTCCGTTATTGCGATTCAATTAGACAATTATTGACATTGTATTTTCAAAATGAAACACAGTTTCAGAGGGTAATAAAAAAGATTTAAGTTGAATAATAATGCAAAAATTACATCTCTTATTCATACCCCAGTTTTTCATCAAGTTCACCAAATAAAATGTTGTAGGTAAAATTATTTATAATTTTATCCACAACGAAAACCATGGCAAATTTCATTTCTTCGTGCTGCCTATGAAAATGGAGTAGGGCAACGAGCAAACAAAGATCAAGCTGATCGGATACATTCCACATTATAATGTGGACTCATTCAATTGCCCAATGAATTCCTCATTCTTACATTTGATATTTCTGATGATTGCTGTTTCATCACTGATAGGACAAAAAAGCCCCTTCGCTACTTTTATTAGTCATATTCCCGTTATTGCGATTCAGTAGACCACCAACACTTTGAGAGGTAGCCTTTGGCCATAGCTCATTATTTATATTGACACTGGATGAACTGGAGAAACAGCCTCTTACCATCATCTTTGACAGCGACACACTACACAATAGACGCAACAACAGAAAATTCGTGCAGATCAACCTAGGAACGGGCATGAACCCGAAACACCTAGTAAATAGACTAAGAATTCTGATGAAAATTAAAGACTCATTGAACCAGACCTCACTAACGACAAAATACAACACATCGCAGTATTGAGATATACTCCAAGGTGAACAGATTGTCTCACTCTCGTTTAACCATAAAACCAAGAAGGCTTCAGAATATAAGTGAAAAAATATGGAACACAGTATTCAGGGCTCTCAAAGATGACAATTCCCACAGGAGTGCGAAGATTTATCCTGATGAAGATGTTCTACAAAGGCAACTTCGAACTGCTCAGCTAGGAATTAGTTGCTGGAAAAGGAGATCAATGTGTCACTATCACATGAAAAATTTGATAATTTGGCGTGTTGTGGGCATCAAATCCAATGACGCTGGTTCAAATGTCCTGATTCTCACTTAGCAGCGTAGAAACCTACCCAGCGGCTGGTTTCATTTTACTGAAACTTTGTCCTATTCGGTAATACAACTGACTACTATGGTACAGCCAAAAACTGGATTCCATAATTATTTTACCAGTTCTCTACAAGGTATTTGGCAAGCGTAATCTGAGTCAAACTTGATACCTCCCAGAGTGGAATCAAAAGTATGATCGGCGTGCTTACATATAACAGCAATTTCAAATCCTTCATGGAGGTGAGGAGAAGTATGAGTCATTCTCCAGTTGCACGACCCGAAGAGTATCCAACAGTTGTTCGGCACAATCTACTGGTCGGACACGTACCTGAAAGGAAATTTGTCCATTATCATCAGTTTCATTAAATATAATGTTGTAGGTAAAAGTATATATAATTTTATCCACACCGAAAACCATGCCAAATTTCAATTCTTCGTGCTGCCTATGAAAATGAAGTAGGCCAACGAGCAAACAGAGACCAAGCTGATCGGATACATTTCACATTATAATGTGAACGCATTCGATTGCTTAATGAATTCCACATTCTTCTATTTGATACTTCTGATGATTTCTGTTTCATCAGTGATAGGACAGAAATTTCTATTCGATACTTTGATGTGTCATATTTCCGTTATTGCCATTCAATTGGATCACCATCACTTTGAGAGATAGCCTTTGGCAATAGCTCATTATTTCCATTGACACTGTATACCAAATCAGTGACAGGAGGTCTTCAGATAGATTCAAGGTTAATGATATCGCGAAGAATAACATTCTTAAATCATATCCTTGGAGTATGTAAAATTGCAGGAATGCTGTTCAACTTGAATACCTAGTTATAACTGACATTGTGATGAAGTGAAGAAACATCCTCTTACATCACCTATGAAAGCGACACACTACACAATAGAAGCAACAGAACATTAGAGCAGATCAACCCAGGAACGGGCTTGAACCGGAATCACCTAGTAAATAGACTAAGCATTTTGATGAAAACCACAGACTTCTTGAACTAGAAATCACTAACGACACAATACAGCAGGTCTCAGTATTGAGGTATACTCCAAGGTGAACACATTGTCTCACTTGTCAACCATAAACCAACTACGAACCAACCAATCTCAGAAATGAGCCTAACTCATTAAACCATAAAACCAAGAAGGCTCCAAAATATATGTGAAAAGATATGGAACACGGTGTCCAGAGCTCTCAAAGATGACAATTCCCAGAGGAGTGCGAAAATTAACCTGATAATGTTCTACAACGGCATCTTCAAACTGCTCAACTAGAAATCAGTTGCTGACAAAGCCGATAAGTGTGTCACATACACATGAAAAATTTGATAATTTGGTGTGTTGAGTGCTACAAATCCAACGAAGGCTGGTTCAAATGTCCTGATTCTCACTCAGCAGCTGGTTCCATTCTACTGGAATTTTGTCCTATTCGGTATTACAACTAACTACTAAGGTACAGTCGAAAACTGGATAAAATAATTGTTTCACCAGTTCTCATGATTGTACTCCATGAGATATTCGGCAAGCATAATCTAAGTCAAACTTGATATCTCCCAGAGAGGACTCTAAAGTATGATCAGCGTGCTTATGTATAACAGCAATATTCAATCCATCACGGAGGTGAGAAGAGGTAGCCCTAGGCCAAATTCTATCATTTTGATTGACCTGTATCCCGAAACAAAACAGTTCCAGAAAGCCAAAAGAAAGATTCAAAATGAACGATAGCGCAAAATATTACATCCTCAATTAATCTAGTATCCAACAGTTGTTTGACCAAATCGACTGGTCGGGCACGTACCTGAACAAAAATGTGTCCATTATCATCAGGTTCACTAAATATAATGTTGTAGGTAAAAGTATATATAATTTTATCCACAACGAAAACCATGCCAAATTCCAATTTTCGTGCTGCCTATGAAAATGAAGCAACAAAAAAATTAACAAACACAAGTATGACCAAGGTGATTGATGCCAAAAACTTCTTATGGAAATAACTTGAGGAATAGACCTACTTCAGTCATCGTAGAAGAACGAAGATGAACAGACCTCTGAGGAAGATAGCCACTCGTGTTAGCGAAAAGATAAGAAACTCTTCCAAATCACGATGGCCTTTAAATCCGAATCAAAATATTGATAGTGAAAATTTAGGCTGCGAAAGCCTTAGCCAATTTATGAAAAAAAATAATCGGAAGATTGAAAGAAAAGGGCGTGTTCTATCCGGAAGCAACTAAAGGCAATGAAGAAGTGGAAATTTAATCGTTTACCTTAGTGCTTTAAACTATGGATTTCCATCAAGTAACGACCAATTCAATCCAAAATTTGAAAAAAGCTATGACTAGCTTTTTGGTCACCTGATACTTTAAATCACTTCTTCGTTGTGCCATAAAAACCCAGAACATATGGTTATTCAATATTTGTATAAAGAAGAGGGTATTTCCTAAATTCAACCAACTTAGAACATCAAATACTAGTATTCCAGCACAGCAGGGTGTAATAGCAGGGAAGATGAAGTGGATGAAACAAATTCGAAAAGCGGAATATAGGAAAAGAGACTCCTTCAACATATACCTTAAGGTAATCTATAGTGAACTTGCATACAGGTTACATCCTTTGGAATTTGACATCTTAAATGTCGACACTAGAGAACGGGTGAATCATATCGTTCATAAGAAATTCATTATTAAGAAACGGAAATTAAATTCACTAATACACCAATATACACGCGAAGATTGCGAGGGCAAGTTCACTGATCATCAGTTTTTTGATCGATTTGTGAATTTGTCGAACGCGGTCTTCACAGAACAAGAAAATGCATTAATTACTAAAGGTTTTAAGCACAATATCAAAGGCAATAATGTTATTAAAGATATGGAACTGCTTGGTATTGAAGTGGAAATAGCTCTGAAAGGAACTTTGAATACTGTAAGTAACAAATATCAGGCTTCTCATATTATTAAATCAGAGTTTCTGAATGACAAAATGAATGATATGAAAACGATTAATTCTATAGTGAATAAGATAAAGGAGAAGGATATAACTTTTACTAGAGTGGATAAAGGGAACACAGTTATCGCTATTAGTAGGGATGACTATGTTCAAAAAACTCTTGATTTTTTAAATTCCGGTAAATTTGCATTACTAAAACGTGACCCAACTAATGTTTATCAACTGCAAAGCAAAGAATTTTTAAAAAACACAGAATATATATTTAATGACTCCGAAAAATTTAAGTTAACAATTATGAATCCACAAATTCCAAAAGTCTATTCTTTGATAAAATTACACAAACAAAACTATCCTGTTCGTCCAGTAGTATCATTCGTAACAGCACCTTCAGTCAGATTATCCAGACAGCTTATAAATTTAATCAAAAATTATTCTCAATTCGAACCAAAATTCATTGTTAGGAATTCTTATGATTTGATAGATAAAATTCAGCACTTTACTGTACCAGACAAATCTAAATTGATTTCATTTGACGTCCAGAACCTTTTCCCTAGTATACCTCCTAAAGATACCATAGTCTTAGTTGAAAATTTATTAGATAAAAGGAACGTCAACCCGGTTATTAAACAGGAGATATTAGATCTTCTATCAATATGTCTCCAACAAAATTATTTTCAGTTTGACAACAAATATTATTCTTCCTCAGAAGGTTTGATCATGGGAAATCCTTTAAGTCCTCTACTTGCGGAAATTTTCATGGACAACCTTGAAACAATAATCCATAAACATCCAATTTCCCAACAGTTTTTGTATTGGTACAGATATGTGGATGACGTTTTAGTATGTTTTAAAGGTACCAATAGACAATTAGACACCTTTCACAACTATATTAATACTATTCATCCAAATATAAAATTTACAATAGAGTTAGAAGTAGAAAAATCAATAAAAATTTTTTACATTTAACGATATGCAATTCTAATAATAGACATAACTTTGCAATTTTTCATAAACCTTCCCACACAGATATTACCATCCACAATAATTCAACACACCCATTTCAACATAAAATGTCGGCATATAACAGTATGATTCATAGATTAGTTAATGTTCCTTTATCAACAGAAAATTTCAATAAAGAATTAAATATAATAAAGCAAGTTGCATTTAATAACGGTTATCGGGTGCATTTGATAGATAATATTCTGGCAAAGAAATTACACAATAAGGCTATCCAAGAAGTTTACCCTAGTATCAGGAACAAAGAAAGTAATTATAGAACATTAACTTATTCAGGTAAAGCCACCGAAAAATTAGCATCATTTTTACACAAACAAAATTTAAGGATAGCCTATAGAACAAAAAATACGTTGGGAAGGTTTATTAAAAATAACAAAGATAAAACACAAAAATTAGAAAAATCAGGAGTTTACAAATTAAATTGTGGGACTTGCCCTAAAGTATATGTAGTCCAGACCGGGAGATCTTTTAAAAACCGCCTACGTGAACATCACACGAGTTATGTAAAAAAGAAATCAAGTTCAACATATGCGAATCATATTTTAGAAGATCATCACTTTGATGAAAACTTCGAAATTCTACATGTGGAAAATAAAGGCGTCAACTTAATTATTTAGAATGTCTAGAAATAAATAAATTGAAGAATTCTAATTGTCTACTCAATGACCAATTGGAATTGAACAATTCTCTTTTGTTGAACCTTTTTTCTTAGTAACTTCGATTGTTTCCCAGACATATCTTGTTTTCGTTGTTTGTGGATAACATTAATGAGGAAGATAAGAATTGGGATAGGTCAAGTTACTTAACATAACAAATCTAGGTAATGTTGGTGTAGTTATGTTAATTAGTCTTCTTTATTTAGATATTTAAGTAAAGCCTAACGAAGAGGATTTTAGTAAACCATTATCGCTTGATAAAACTACAGTGTAGTGAAACATGTCGCGAATTTAATAAAGATTTGTGGAAATTTAATCGTTTACCTTAGTGCTTTATACTATGGATTTCCATCAAGTAACGACCAATTCAATCCAAAAAATTATTCTTGTTGAATCCGATTATCAAAAGAGAGTAGAAAAATTCATTGAAACCCTGAACGAATGCAAGCCTTTGGCCACACCAAAGTTGAAGAGTACAGGAAGGGCATGGCTACACTCAGATATATCCCTGAAGACTACAACTAGTGCACAAAGCAAAAAATAGCGGGATTGAGTTCAATGGTTGATAGACTCTTGTTGTTCCCACTCAACTAGGAACGATTTGAAACTGAAAAAATTTTCATTAGGAAGGGAAAATCCACTGAACTGAGTCGTTATCCTATACGAACCTCGAGTTACTCGGGGTTTTGATGGCATTTTCAAAACCCTCAATACTCGCCTCAATACAAAACCTCATATAAGCTACAACACATCCTTGGTACTCCCAAATATAGGATATAAGAAACAGGAAGATAGGATGTTAATGAAATCAGCTACAAGGATTGAGAGAAGAAGTATGTTGATTGAACTAAGAGGTCCATAGAAGTACGGTTCAGTAATGTGTGTAACCCAATATGATTTGGATCACGACCACCGATTTGATGACACAAGTTTGAATATAATTTGATAGGTTCATGACAAGAGACTTCTCAATGCATTCAAGAGTCTGAAAATTGTATAATTCAAAAATAGTATGTATACGGATAATTGCTCAATACCATACAACCTTTGTTAATGTTCATAGTGCAGTAAAAGTAATAAGTACAGAGCAGCAGATATTTTAAAAACAAGCCTGAATCACAAATGGTATAATAATACAGAATTGTTACTAGTTGAATCTATTAAACAAAAAACAAGTGAAAATGAGATAGTCTTTACTAGAGTAGACAAAGGAAAAACTATCATTGCAATGGATAGATTGGATTATGTCCAAAAAACGCATACATTTCTCAATTCAGGCACATATGAAATACTCCAGAAAGACCCTACATATCTGTATCAACAACAATTAAAAACAACACTAAAGTCGATCCAATGTATTTTCAATGATAGGAAAAAATCGAATTTAATTATCATGAATCCCCAAGCTCCAAAACTGTATTCACTTCTGAAATTGCATAAGGAAAATTGCCCTATAAGACCGGTAGTATCTTTTGTAACTGTTCCTACAATTGAAGTTTCCGAAAAACTGATTTCTTTGATACAAGAATATAGTGGTTTCAATTCCATATGCAGCATAAGAAATTCGTATGACCTGATTGATAATATAAAGGATATTCACCTACCAGACAACGCAAAATTAATCTCGTTTGATGTTAAAAACCTATTTCCCAGTATCCCTCCCAAGGAAACGATTTCATTGGTAGAACAACTGTTAGCAGGTATAATCTAGGTACTAGAGTGCAATAATGAGTAGTAAAAATATGATTGAAATAGAGTTAGTGACTTACTATACTTTTTTGAACATCTTGAGGATGCCAAATTCATTGGCGAAACGCGCGTCGAGTGAAATTAACGTTGTTCTGGTGTTTTGGGTAATTTCTATTTCTTGATCCCCATTATCGAGTATATGAATTGACGACTATTTGAAAGACATGAAGGATTCGAATACAAAACTTGCAGGTTATCTTGAAATGAGGGGAAATTTTAAGAGGAAATGAATAGAACCTATAGAGCACGAGACAACTCGAAACCTGAGTGAGATTAGACTTATACCCGATAACGTGGAACCTAGAGTATGAAATTGAACAAGAAATAAGTGAAGTCTACATTCTAGCCAAAACTTGTTAATTCATCAAATTTGGAAATTGAACTACAGGAAAAAGGACCAAAATTCGCCTTACCAGACAAAGTAATGGAAAACCCATTATTATTATTATTACGTAGTAATGGATGGGAGGTGTGACGTCAGCTCGAACTTATAAAACTGATGGATCGACGACAGAGCGGGGGAATTCTAATCCATCAGCAGAGCAGAGAGACCAGCCAGCTGAGCCACTACCAGCAGACCAGAGTCCGCCAGCCAACCGACACCACCCGATTGGATCCAAAGTAAGACCGCCGAAATCGCAGGTTGTCCGAGTGAGGGTACAAGGTAGATTATTTGGTGGAGTAAGTAAGTCCTGTCAGGCACGAGTAAAATATTTTTATACTGTTTCATATCGCTTTAATAACATTTATATACCTTCATAGGCCGGCTCTAATAGTAATCGTATCAAGGCACTACAGGGAGCTTTGCTCCCGGTTGTTTCGATTTGTTGCATCAGCTTGAATTTGGCATTACAGGGAGCTTCACTCCCGGGTATCAGATTCAAGTTGCAAAGCGTTTCCCTCATTAGCACTGCGGGGATCTTTACTTCCGGGTGCTTTATTGAATCAAAGCTAGAGTCGTGTTAATTAAGCTGGACATCGAGCAACAGCAGACAGGTAGTAATTATTAATTATATCAGTTTGAACTTGGTATTACACGGAGCTTCACTCCCGGGTATCATATTCAAGTGGAACTGGTTGCAGCAGCTTGAGCTTGGTTTTACAGGGAGCTTTACTCCTGGGTATCATCTTCAAGCTGCAGGGCACCGTCTTTCCCGTTTCCAGGACCTTTAAAGTTTTGTCTGCTGAGCGCGTTATTGTTCGGTCACTATAAAGCCATAGTAGTGATTATTAAACTACATCGAGCAACAGCAGACCGGTAGTAATTATTAACTCAATCAGCTTGAACTTGGCATTACAGGGAGTTTTACTTCTCGGTATCATATTCAAGTTGAACTTATTGAAGCAGCTTGAGCTTGGCATTACAGGGAGCTTCACTATCGGGTATTATCTTCAAGCTGCAGGGCACAGTCTTTTGCGTTTCCAGAACCTTCAAATTTTGTCTGCTAAACTTGTTATTGTTTGGTCACTATACAAGGGGGCTCACTCCCGAGTGCAAAGTTTAGAGCCCTAAGCTTTTGATTTCTGAATATCTCGTGCCTGAAAGTGAATTGAAAGTCCGCTTGCGTATACTAGCAGAGCTTCAACCGAAGCTTTGACTCTAGCTTTGGTAGAGTTTTAACCCGAGATTTTGCCCGAGCTTTAACTTGAGATTTCGCCCGAGCTTCAACCCGCACTTAACCGAGCTTTTGACGTGAGCTTCAACCCAGCATTAGTTGAAATAAATGAAAGTTGTAATTGGATTGATTATTGCATTCTGATCTAACAACCATTAGCAGCAGGTACCCAGGATTCGAACCCAAGAAGGCCTGTCCTTTTCTGGTGACTTGTGCTTCGGTCAACACCATAATTGACCCCTGGAGTATTACTTTCTTCACTGAAGCTGCCCGGAGCAAGTTGACCTTCACACGTTAACTAGATTTGTCGCCCGAGGCACTCCGTAGCCTGGACTCGATGCCAAAGTCACCCGTAACGCGTAAAGAGCGTTACAACTCCACGGACACGAAGTAGCAGAAAGCATCAGGAAATCTCAACCATCTATTCATTCAGAAATATCAAAGACACAATAAAGGACTTAATAGAGGAAAGAACCGACAAAAATCTCATTTTCACAAAAACAGGCAAAGGACAGCACCATCGTATGTCTATAAGATCAAAAATATTTGTCAAAAATGCAAGAAGTGTTGGGCAACTCAGATGTCACCATTCTAAAAAATGATCCTTCCAAAATGTATTCCCAGCAAGTTGAAGAGATCATGGGACAATCAACAATGCTGTTTTCCACACCAAAGGATATTATAAAGACGATATGCATGAACCTCCAGCCTCCGGAAATATATGGATCGATCAAGCTCTACAAATAAGGAAATCTGGTCGGACCAGTAGTATCATGCATTGATTTTCCAATCTGTTGATTGTCAAGGTTCTTGAGTTCAAGATTCAGAGACCGCACAGTACTAAATTCAGTAGACCTGGCTATTGAGTTGTCCAATTTGAACTTAAAAAATGAAAAAATAAAATGAATCAAGTGTACTTTGACGTGCAAAATATTTTTCTTGATATTGCAGTGAATCACTGCATTCCCTCAGATAAGGACATATTAGCTAAATGTGAAAAAACCCATACATCATCAATGACTATTTCCTGCAATGTCCTAGATACAAGTCTGAAACAAAATGTTTCTGAATATAACAAGAAACTCAGGTTTCCTTATGTGCCCATCATTGAGTCCATTACATGCAGGTTTCTTGCATTGAAATTTAAGAAAATCCCCTCATCCTGAATTAACTCCTTTCTCAGAAACAGACACGCTGATGGTATGGTAGTTGGTTTGATAGTCTACATAACAGGATTAAATCACTCATTGGAAATAGAACAAGACAAGGAGCTTAACTTCCTGGATTTGAATACGGATCAAAAATGGTTTTCAGTCTGATATCTTTCAAAAAAATACCGTTACAGACTATACCTTTAACACTTTCAGTCCAATTTCACACAGATTATCCGCCTTCTCGTTAACTATACACAAAGGATTTGCAATCCCCTTACCTAACAAGAATTTCCAAGATGAACTTGAAGTTATTGAACAACTTGCAGTAAACAACCATGTACCAGTTTTATCAAAACAAAAAGTGAAATTAAATAACCTGGAAATACTATAGGAGAATCACAAAGTGACAGCTTTCATGAGTGATAATAATTTGTGAAAATTTCAGACCGTACGAGGCTACACTTAACATGGCTTCAGCTGTACGTGTGGGAGGCTATGGGCCATAGGTGGAAGCCTATTAAAAAATTGTACCAAGGCTTGAGGGGTCCCCGGGTGTGGCATACCTGCCCTTCTATCTGGTATTGGCCAATCGGGTGCGTAGTATTACTGCATCTAAGAGAGTGAGAGCAACCAAGCTAATCCAGTTGGAGCGTTCAGAGCATTACCGAATGATCAGCGGGGAAAAAAGATCTGTTATGGTCGAAGTCTGACTGAAAATCTACGATTAAACCAGCAGTAACAGCTTCAGCTCATTTTTTGCTTGAGCAGTTTCTCACAAAATATGTTTTGTGACAAGCTGAATTCTGCAGTTATCGGAAACGATGAATGTTTCATCATTCATAGCACCAAACGAAAAGAAGGAGAGAAGCGCTTCAAAAACATGCTTGGACGATTTCAATACGGAGCGTCTTCGACGTTTAATAATTGATTCTCATATAATACAAGGGTCAAATTTGAGACGCATATCAAGAAAGTATGCAGAGGAGTACAATTACTTCAATACCCAAGAAGGCCTACGAAAATGTATTGGAGAAGTGGGATTTAGTTAGCGAAAACCAGAAATATATTGATGGAAATACCCAATATTCAACATTAACATTTGAGACTGAATTTCTTACGTAATATGAAATTTGTGCCATACAAACCAAAAGGGCTAGGCTGATAGTTCAAGAGGGGGCCTACATAAACAAGTGTCAGAAAGACAGATGCTTGTGATAGTGATTCTGGTGATGAAAGTGGTTTTGTTAAAAACGATAAGTTCGCTACAAACCTACTCCAATTTTAAGAAATGCAGAAATGCAGAAATGCAACAGTGGTTGACAAAGCTAAATATTGGATTCACAAATGAGATGTTGAAAGTAGAGTTAAAAAACATTATGAAATTACACAAACCTATGAAATCAACAAAATACTCGTGGATAAAGGACATTTATTTTTACGGTTACCTCCCAACCATCCGGGTTTCAATCGAAAAGAGTTATTGTGGGCTTCTATGAAGCAATATATCACTGAAGAAAATGTCACTCTCAATTTTAAATTCGTGGAAAGTTTGTGTGATGAATTTTTTAATTATTTTTCTGAAAAACAATGGAAAACGAGATGTGAACATGTTAAAAAAAATTATAAAATCATATGACAAAGCAGCCAGCATTTGATAACGAAGTTGACGACATAATGAATGTTGAATCCAATAGTGACAGCGACTGTGACACTGATCAGACTATCTCTGATTCGGATAATTCCGCCTACGACATGAAATATGATAGTAGAAATGTATATCATCATTGTTTCATTCTATTGATTCTTTCACATAAATAAATGTTTTTATATTTCTATATCCGATTGTACCTGTATCTGCACACTGACCCAGGCAGTTAATCCATTTCATCATATCAGGCAAAAACGGTATACAGGTTTTTAATTAGTTGTGGAAATGTGTAACTGATTTCAATATTTGAAGGAATAAGAAGGAGCGATATTATTGAATCTTCATAAGAACTGTTTTTGATAATTTGCAGAACTTCGTTTTGCACCCTCTTCAGTCACCTGATGTTAGTTTTGAGGAAGTGGCAAATCACTGGAAATGCATGGGTCATCATTAGTCTGATGAGCTGCTTGTACATCAACACTTTATTTGCCATGGAGAGCTTGAAAGTCCTATCAACGGGTATGTCTGTTCTACTACGACATTTGGAAATTAGTGTATTTTCAACTGAGCCGTGGCCACATATTAGGAATAAGATTGGGCATATATTGCCATATCTTCATAAATGGCCGTGCACATGTTAGCAAACATTGGAAAATCATGCGTATACAGCGAGTACAAAATTGGCGACAGGCTCGATCCTTGCAGCATGCCTGCTCCGGCCATTTTGTTGTGGAATTGGTGTCATTCACCTTAACCTTGAACGTCTTGTCAATCAAGTATGAGTCCGTGATTTTTATCATGCAATAAGGTACGCCTGCTTGTGAAATCTTGGTCAGTACTATGAGTACTAGTCACGGCGACAGCAGAAATAGCTTTAGTTGAATGAATACAGTCTTACGTGTCTTCAAGCTTACGATAATTGAAGACGAGAAGAAAAAAGGCGAAACGTGTAATTTTCCCCAAGTAAGCGTGATATTTGAACCTCCCCTGTTCTGATCGAGCAGACAATTTGAAGCATATCCAAATGGATACCGAATAAGGAACTGAATTTGATCCAGATCTACTAGGTTGAAATGCTATCCGACAATCAATCTTAGAACAACTTTCGGGCAACGATAAAACTAGCAGGTACAGCTCAAATTTGAACCTACTTCGCATTAGCAATGAGCAGTTTAATGCAGTGAAAACTTCGTTTCCCGAAGTGCGGGTGCAAGGGTGTTTTATCCATTTCAAGCAAAATATGAGAAAACACCTAGGAACCTTGGGACTACAACAGCGATGCGACACTGATGCCGATTTTGCTATCAAAGCCAAAATGGTAGGGGCCATTGCATTTGTGCCGTCTGAAGGACGTGGAATCTGCCCTCAATTTACTCAGTGGAGAGATTTCTGTAGAACTTCAACATCTTCTCGATTGGCTGGAAGACTATTACATCGGCCGACCTAACAGAAAAGACCAAGCAGGGCGTCCCCCTATGTTTCCGGTCGCAATGTAAAATCTACATCAGAGGGTCATAGATAGCCACAACAGGACAAAGAATCATGCCGAGGCAGCTCATAGACGTCCCTAAGATGAACTCCAAATGAGTCATCCTACAATTTTGAAATCTATCGATGCCATGAAGAAGATTCAGCATGGTCGGACAAGTACTATGAGGTTGCTGGTTGACAGTCATGAACCACCGGCAAAGCTCAAGAAGTACCAACGGCTGAATCATCAGGTTTACTAATTACGACAGCAATATGTTAGAGTTTTTACGGGGCGTTGCTCATGATTATGATTAGTGGATAATTTTGTGTCAAATTTCTTTACAACCAGTCGTCCCTGTGCCCAGTAGCATTGCGCCTAGTTGGCTATGCCAAGTTGATTTGCGCGCAGTTTGCCGCCCTCAATTGCCCTAATACCTCTAGAGCATAACCGAATGAAAATCGAGGGAGGGATGAGGATCGTTTATGTTAATAGGATGACAGATGTTGTATCTTGAAAGGACTATCTAGTAGTGGCAAAACCAGCTGTAATAGCTCGAGCTCGAACCCACTTTGCATTAGCAAAGAGCAGCTAATCACGAAAACTTTGGTAGAGCTAGTTTTGAAATATTTCACTGGTGAAATTGCTCATATTTCGATCAACTCAAGTTTCGAATCAGTTTCACGTGGTTGGAAAACACATAGCAGGAATCATTGAAGTATTCAAGAATGACCGTGCCGACGCAGACCGAGTTACTGATGAAATACTTCAAAGAGAATTAGAAATTGATGTTACTGGTCCACGTCTTGTTCGCATACAAACACACAGGAGCAATTCTCCATCAGATACTGATAATGAATACTGGAGACGTTCACTCATCATATCGTATCTTGATTCTCTCACATTATCGCTGACTATTCGATTTTCCCATGAAGATACCCCAGCTTTGCCTTGACAAAACTGCATCCATTATACATGCTGAAAATGAGTTACAGAGAATTACAAAAAAACGCAGAACCCTTTAAGCGTTTTATGAGTTGGATGAGATCACCGCAGAACTGGACCTATGGTTTAACTTATGGAAGGAAAAAAGTTTAACTGATGACAAATTGAAGGATATTGAAGTAACTGACCTTTTAAAAAACCAATGTTTTTTCCCCGCCATGAGGCAAGCTCTTTCAATTCTGATTGCAATTCCACCCAATACGGCTAACATAGAACGGTACTTTAGTACGCTTCGAAGGGTGAAGACCTGGCTTAGGAGCACGATGGTAGAGGAAAGGTTGACGGGATTATGTTTGATGAGCGTGCATAGGAACAAAACCGTGAGATGGTCGAAAAAAAGGTTTTAGAAAAATTTTCAGTAAATCCAAGAAAATTATTATTAGCGTAAAATTTAATGAATAAAAATAATTTTCCAGAATCTTCTGAAGATTTATTTTGTCGACACCGTGCTACCCCCCCCCCCCCACTATAACAACTGCGTTCCCCTAGATCAGATCCTGGCGACGCCCTTGACGTGTGCATTACAGTTCACGTTCGAAAAAATTTCACAGATATAATTCGGATACTCTTTAGCTGTCGAAATGTTCATCTCACGTGTGAAATATAATTATTATAATGTGGTTAGAATCATTAAATTTGGTATTTCGGTTTTGTAGCATATACTTCAGATTTATCTTTTTAAACATACACATATACATTCTGTGCCATTTCAACTTTCGAGAAGCCGAGCAAATGTATTTACATGATTATCCTGAAAGATTACAGCCAAATAAAAAAATTTTTGGAAGATTAGTTGTGAATTTACTGGAATGTGGCTCATTTAAAAAACCAGTTGTTAATAGAATCAAACCATGCAATGAGGAAACTCAAAATAACTCCTGGTTGTAACGGAAGACCCTACAACATCGGTTAAAAACATTGAAAGAGTTATTGGAACGCCAAACTCTACAGCAAATTTCATTTTACGTAAAAACAATTATCATCCCTACAAATTTCGGATCTGCCAAGGACGGGCGACGACGTAAGGCGGAGGACATTTTGTGAGTGGTATACCAGAAAATGTCAAGAGAATAGGAATTTATTCCCTACCCACACATTCCACTTTTGGGGCCACTGTGCTCCTCTCTAAGTAGGTGGGGGTTGTTCTGACTCCAATAGCGAGAGTTGTGTCTGTTCAATAACCCTTTCAAAAAAAATGAACACTCATCACTGAAGCAAATATGGTTAATGAATCCGTGGTTCCTCTGTATCATTCTTGGTACATTTTCGCAAAATTCATATCGTCTGTCGTAGTCATCCTCATTCAGTTCATAGTGAAGATGCAACTTATACGGATGAAATTTGTGCAATTTTAGCACCCTCATTATGGAAGTTCTCGATATGCCTGTTATGCTACTTAGTTACCGTGTAGACAAACTTGGGTCAACTGCAACTTGTCCTAAAACTTCTATTTGATTGATTTCGTTTGTAACTGAAGCCTTCCGATTCCATTTTTTATTGGCGACTGATCCATTCTCGCGGAATTTCACCACAAGATCCAAGATATACCTATCGAGAATGATCAAAAACTAGCAAAACCTTTTCTAATAACCATTTCTCCTAATACTCACTTGTGAGTTACGTTTCTGTTCTCGTGTCTCTTATTGAAGTTCCGAGTTGTTGCTCGTGCACAGTCATTTTTGAGCAGCAAAAATAAAAATTATTTCAACTTTCTCGTCTTTTTTGTAAACCATCGCGTACAAGTAGAATTGTTGAAAGACGTGTTCACGTTTCGATTCCACACTATCACCGTTTTACAAAAAATTGTTCTCAGAGATTAGTATTTCTCCTTTGACAATCATGTTGACAACAGAAAACTTAAACGTGTACTCGGTGAGTAAATAAAATGAAATAATCGGTAGATAATTACGAATGAACTCTACTACTGTCTGGGAGACAATAATGGAGATCATTTTGAACATTTGAATTCGAATATCTCGAGAACGCCATATTCAAATTAAGAAAATTTGGCATTGATAGAGTCAGAATTGAATTACCTTCACAATGATATATAGTACGATCCTCATTCCCTATTACAATTATAAAGGGGGTTGCTCTGGGGAGTAGGGGGTAGGAGTTTCAACTACCTACTTCACGTCACATGGTGTCCCCCTCCAAACAAAAATCGACGTGTTTTGGCGATTTTTTGTAAAATCTATTTTTGGGGAGTTATTGAGGGTGGATAGTCTCAGGTTGGCTAAAGTCGGACTCAAAGGGACAGCACACAACGTAAGGGGCTCAACCCCCACCGAAAGTGCACACCTTGCCGATCTCTCAACTGACGAAATTACCAGGAAATTTATTTTCGAAAAATTATTTCGAACGGAATTAAATACGAAGAGTGGATGGAGCATAGAATCCATTCGAGCATTGGGAAAGAATACCATAACATGGTACACGGACGGGTCCAAAACTCCCGAACGAACTGGAGCAGGAGACTTTAGGCTTCGCACCAAACACTCCGAACCCATAGGCCAGTACCCCAGTATCTTTCAAGCGGAAATTCACGCCATAGAAAGGTGCATTCAATTCAACCTCGACAGGAAATACCGGAACAAGGAAATCGCAATCCTCTCCGATAGTCAAGCAGCCATCAAAGCGTTGAGCTCATATCACATCAACTCAAAGATGGTGTGGGAATGCCTAGACAAACTTAATGATCTAGGCAGGAACAACAAGGCTATAGACAATCACGGGATTTTTGACGGGACACTGCAGACTCAAAGAACACCTAAGGAAGCTAGGCTTACAGGAGGACAGCACCTGCAGATTCTGTGGGGAACATCCAGAAACACCACACCATATATAGATGGAGTGTTTTGCTGTACATCACAAGATATTGAATATACGGGATCACACTAGCTGACGGTGGGAGAAATACCACGAGTAGACCCCCTCAAAATCCTCAAAATCCTCAAATTCCTCAAATTCCTCAAGGAATTGGGGCTTGAGGGGCTGCTGTGAACGAGAACACCTTGAAATAGCAGAAGAAGATGGGGCACAATAGATCTAATCAGTCACCATCCATACCTACCAATACCAATACAATACCAATAATCTAAGTAGACCACCCGGTTTGAATGCATTATTCTGAATCGATTGGCGTTCACAGAATTGCTTTATCTTCAACCGTTGGCGAGTTGAAAAGATCATCAGACGTTGACAGGGGTAATTTCCCGTAAGTATTCAGAATTAGCTAGTCGAAGTAAATCTGAAGGTCATTGATTTTTTGAAAAGTTAAAAATAAAGTTGCTCAAAATTTCAATTTTCTTCAGTATCTATAATTGCGTTTCTTGACTTAAATGGTCTGTGAATCTCATTAAATTGCGAAATCACCTCGTATTTTTTAATTAGAACACCATTTCACTTATAAAATGTTAATTTTATGATTAGGTGCATTTTTTCGACTATCAATTTTCTGAAATTTTTTCAATATGTCATCAACATTTATTCCTGAAGCATGAGTCGGAATCAGCTCGTCGAAATACAATTCAGGGTCCTTTGCGATATTTTGAAAAATTTAAATTAGATAAATCGATCATAGGGGGAAATTTTTACTTATTTGTCATGATTTTAAGGGGTCCACCCCTTTGGACTCATACGAGTGATATTTTTTCAAGACAATTGACTTGATATTCACAGAGTATACTAATATCATTATTCTGAATTGATTGGCGTTAGCAGAATTGCTTTATCGTGAACCGTTCTCGAGTTGAAATGTTCATTTGGAGTTGAAGAGTCATTTTCCTTTGAATTCTGAAACAGTGTATCTCTGACTATACGATATTATGAATTGTGTGAATTGATATGTTGATATACATGAATTAGGACTCTCACCTCTTGAGTCGCACTTTCTACCTCATTATCGTTTTTATCATTTTGTACGAATAAATCTTCGTCTATTTTATTTCGACTTCAACCGACCTAATACACACACCAGACTTTTCACAGGGTGGCAGAAATTATAATTTGCTTCCATTTCCATTTCGCGTTCAAATTGCAACTGACCTCTTTGAAATTTGCAAGTCGAATTTCATCAAGGTATGTCTCGACTAACCCAATATTACATGCCTGTTTCCCATTACTATATCATTTTCATATTAAATGTCTTTCGAATTCGGAGTGTTCAAGACATAATCTTGATGCATTAAATCATACGTCATTCAAATATTAGGTGCATTTATGAGAGATGGTAATTTTTGGATTGAATATTGTTTCTCTGTCCTATTAGACCGGGAAAGAAACGGTTGGAATGATAAAATTTAAAAATCAATTATTGTCATTTAAGTATGGCGCTTCGGGGAACTGACTTTAACCGACATTCTGGAATTTGTTGATTATAGATCATATTGCGAATGAAAACTGAAACCTGACTATAGGGTGAACCAAAGAAACAGCAAATCGTCTAAATATTTTGTAATTTTTAGGAAGTTTTTTCATGCATAGATTTTTTCCAGGATCTACAGTTGACAATCGTGATACAGCTACAACAGTATGGAAAAAACGAAAGAAAAAAATATCAGGAAGCTGAAATCCTCATTGAAAATGTTTTAAAAAATCAATAAGATCACGGATACTGAGACTGATAATCGTAGAGTACTAGCTTTACTCAGTTTGGTTTAGTCAAACATTTACAAGGTATTAAGAGACTAATGTACTTCAGATCTTTCAAAAGAGAAAAAGTATGATGAACTAAGCGAAATGTTAAAAATATTGTTCTTCAACTACATCGGTTTATCCTGAACAAATCGATGTTTTTGGGGCGAAAGAGGAAGAGAGTGAAAATATCATATAGCATAGTATGCCAGAATCCATAATTTGGCTGCTAATTGTGAATTTGGTTTCAATAATCTACAGGACGTCAAAGAGAAATTCATTTGTTCAATGCAGAAAAGACGAATTAGAGATTCGACTTCGTGAAGAGAAGCTGAATCTTTGACTACTGTCAATCTGCTGAAATCCAGTCGAAGGATAAAACAGAATATAGATGAGAGAAATCGAAAACACCTTCATTAGGTCAATCAGAAAGAAAATTTACAAGGAAGCTGCTGGAAGTGCAAGGCTTGTAATTTCCACACTGGAAGAAAGAATTACACGACTTATACCTGTAGTTCCTGCAAAAAGGTTGGCCATCTTCACAAAGTATGTTGGAAAAGGCAGAATCCTTCGAAAGTGGAGGGAGATGAAGTAGATATTCTCAATATTGAGTTGATAATTTTATTCCGATTCATTTGAATACTTTTGCTAAAGATATCATTATACCAATGCAATTGGATAGCGGTAGTGATATAACAGTGATTTCTGAACTACCAGAAATATTCTTCTAATACTGAAATACATCGTCGGTCCAATGCCAAAGTCACGAATGTGCATATTTGATGTTTTGAGAAAAATGCGTTTCAAAAATTCAAGACGTTGTTGAAAATAAAGATATCAAAGATATCATTATTCAATGTTTTACAACAGAAAACCTTCCAATAGTGGTTCAGTAACCCAAAATGATATCTTTATTTTTAGCAACGTCTTGAATTTTTGAAACGCATTTTTCTCGAAACATCAAATATGCACATTCGTGACTTTGGCATTGGACCGACGACATGATATTGAACTCAAATTGTAGGTTGTGTCATTGAACCACTTGGTTTTATTGAGGTAGACTTGAAGTATTGACCTTGGATCTAGTGGATCTAGCGAAAAGGTTGAGAAAAGACAGACTAGGTATGTACAGCAAATCCAGTAATAACAGCCAATACTCCGAAGAAATCGGGAGCAGAGAGTGGCAGATGGACTAAGTAATGAAACTCACGAAGCATGTGGACCAGACTCCTAAGGAACTGGGAATGAACGTTATCGATAAGCCGGAAAAAGGCGAAGAGACTTGGGTATTACTCAGCATGCTTAGGAGCATATCCAGCCAGCTTATGACAAAAGACATTGAAGCAGCTATAGCGTTAAAGGTAGGAGCGAAAGAGGAGATGGAAAGAGAAATTGCGGCACTAAAAGGAAGTTCTGAAGATCAAACCAGAATCCAACGGCACAGGAATACGTGAGAACGAGACAAGGAAAAGGGGAAAATGTACATGCCCATGCATATGCCGAGCGTTAAGATTTAGCTCCCCGGATGAACTTCACACTACCAAAGAATACGTTGAATTCCAGAAGGTTGAAAAGCTGATTTGGGTAGACTCAGTCTACAAAACCGCACGGCTTGTAACAGGTAACCCCCTAAACACTGATGACACGGTGGTTAAGGTCGTCATAGTAGAGCCGGACGATATAGGTATGGGAAGTAGTATACAGAAACTATATAGAGAGAAGATCCCGGAACTCCTACAACTCGAAATGATGGAATTGAAGGAGAGAGAAGAAAGAGAACTTCAAAGGCAGGCAATGGTGTTTTGTTTGGTAGGCGGGAAAGTATCGTCCAAGTCCAGCATAACCGTACTATGACGGATACCAAGTATTCGATAAACATTAGTTTCCACCTCGATAAAAAAAAGACTTCGAGTATGAAGGTATAATTTTTTATAATTCTATTTCACATGTGGTAAGTGATGAGAATAGTAATCAAAATATTTTATCAATTTCGGTTTGACTTGTTGACTGCTATTTTGAATGTTGTTAACAAGGTAGCAAATATTCAAGATGATAATACAGAATTATTTGACAACAGTTTGGGTTGTTATCGATATGAAACATTTCATCTAGAATTTGTTTGTACTTTTTGAATGTCACTGATGTTGTATATGCGTTTTTCTGATAGCACTGATTACCTGCAGATATTAAAATTACTGTACTCGGAGAATATGCCAGTGCAGGAATGCCAGAAGGATATCTATTGCTCACTTGTAATTATTTTATTATCCGTTTATATGATTCCTTTACTAACAGATTTTCTTTAAATCGGCATTGATCAATGTTTGGCTTCTTATTCCCCTACATACTTTTTTATGCCAACAAATGGAATGTGATTCTGTCATTTCCTCGCCTATATAGAGCGCAAGATGAAGTAACATTAAATAATAAGCTTCACATTCAAACTCCAGAACAGAGTCCCGGGCAAATGAATACAGCAGGCTGCATCATAAAATGTTACTTGTGCGGCTCTAATTGAATAAAGATTTGATTAAAAACAAGGGTGCTATACGCCATCAGGAACAAACAATAGAAAGCAGTGCAGTAGAGTTTCTCCCGAGGCCAACTCAATCTAATTATTTGACCTCTGATGTTCGTTATTTCGTATTTTTGAGTTTGGATGATGTTGGAAAAGCGGGTGAATATTAGATTCCTTGTTGAACATCCGTTTCTGCGAATGAAAGTATTATTTATAATGTGAAGGTTGGTGATCTAGCACATGAGAGTACTAAATGTTTGTCAATGTGCTCTGCTCGCACTTCACTGTCTACAGGTCTCTCAAAATAGATGCCTATAGAAGAGATGTAATCACTCACTGATAAAACATGACAATGATAGGTGATGAGTAAATGAGAGAAACCGTGAACGCAGCGTTGCCACAGCTCGTTCAAACATTGTAGTAACACGTAACATTATTAACGTAATAGAGATAGTAGATATATCCATATCCGTGGTCGTATCACCATTCGCTCGTATATTAGGTAATTTGAAAAATTTCTGTTCTTCATTTCATGTTTTCGTTTTATCGATTATTATTATTATTAATACATGCATTTTTATAATATTATTGTTTAATGTACATATCTTTTCACACATGACACTTTGTCAACAAAATGTATATCATTTGAGAAAATAAAGCACATTTATCTATCTATCTATCTATCTATCTAAACAGAAAAACCATACGACATAAAGACTTTCCAGCCAACCATGTAAAAAGAGAAATATGTATACACTGTAACCTACTTCACTGCATCCAACTGAAGTCACAGAGATGTAACCAATATTATGTGACAATGTGAAAATGTATGCCTCAAGACGTAATCTATTTCAGACTTGAAATGCGACATCACATAGAAATTCACTAACAGGTATTATACTAGTTCACATATCGCAAATGGGTCACACTGTGACATCGCGAAAGTATTTCACTCCCGGGAAGAGAATTTGCCGTTTGTTGGAAAAACGATTCCTGGAGTTGTTCGGCATGTCTCGAAACAGACGACAAAGAGATATGTAGACTGAGGAGTATTAACCTAGCTAACCTATATTGGATCAATATTATTTGAATAAGTTCAACCAATATCAATGAAACAATATTGTTAAAATTATTATATCCGTCAACCAGTTGCACCCCTACGTGCCACCCTCAGAAGTCAAAGATCGGTGGCAATGCTGAGATTCGAACTCATGCTCCTATGGATATTATGGCTTTTGGAGCGAGCACTCAATCCGCATGCCACCGCGGCCCATTGTATTTTCTATATATCGATTCCAACGTCCGAAAAACAGATATCGAACATGTAGTTTTGATTGCCGTTAATTATTTCACTGATCACTTCACAGAACTGGAGTCGGCGATCGGGATCATCCTCATTCAGTTCCTGAACCAATCGTATCTTATAAGGATGGAATTTATGTTGTTTCAGGATTCTCATGATTGTTGTGCGTGAAACACCAGATACACCGGACAATTTCCTAGTACTAACGGTCGGATCCATTGCTATATGACCTAAGACAGCCACGTCCCTCGCTTCGTCTCTTTCATGCACCCTCTTTTTGTTTCCAACTGAACCAGTAGCGTCAAATTTGGCAACCAGTTGCACAACGTATGCAGCGGATACATTTTTTCCAGGATGTCGTTCGTTAAATAAAGCCGCTGTTGTGCGCGCAGAGTCGTTATTTCGGAAAAATAATTTTATCATTTCCACCCTTTCTTCTACGGAATACACCATTTTAATTCCACTACCAATTTACAATCGCTTTGACACACTTGTACCGTTCTTAAACATTCACGATAGACTAAGGTACAAAAACAAGGCCCGTCTACTTTTTTGGACAAAAAATTAACGACTCAATACCTTTGAAATGCGTCGGATACCAATACTATTCTCGAGATAAATTCCATATTGCCTCTTTCACTATTTTCGCTGTTATTTCATTACCGATGGATATTTTGAAGTGAAATTTTACGGTCAGATAGTACACGATGAGATCTTCAAAATGAGGTATCGCAACATCCCGCATCCCTATTCAAAATCAAGGGGTTGTGCTCACCCCCGTTAGGGGGTTGAAGTTACGGGGATGAAAACAGCGGAAAAGTTGTTCCCCCCCGTATTAGAAATTGACGGGTCCGAGCGATTTTCCACATTTTCATTTTTAAGCCGGAAAATCGAGGTGTTAAGTTTTCATTGGACCACACTGTACATACAGTGAGGACCAAAAGTCCGTCGCCCCCCCTGTAACTTCTTTATTCTACATATTACAAAAAAATGTTAAATACATAAGTTGTAGGGTTTTATTCGATCTCTTTAATGGTTTAAGTTTCATTCATACAGAGTGTCTCAAAAAAGCACGGTGATTTAGAAGTTAATTTTTTTAAATGGGATATCCTGTATTTCATTGCATTGTTACATTCTACGTTGAATTCTGAACAAGTTTGATACATGGTTTTCTATCAAAAAAGTTAATAGTTTTGGACTTATGAACACTTGTAAATAATTATTTCGACTACTTTTGCACCAGTTCACGAATAAATTAATGAGGTAGGCTATGCACGCTAGGCGCGTTTATGTTATCCATGACAACGAAAAAAAACTCTTATCTGTATTTGCCAAATGTCATTGACATTTTGTAGGTTTTCAAAACTTTGTTTCAAACGGTTTTCAATTTCTCTTGTTGATTAATATGGCTCGTTCAGTAGCAGACAAAGTTGAAGCCGTTATGATATTTGGTGATGCTAACCGAAATTACCACGCTGCTATTCGCATTTTAAATGAACGGTTTCCAGAACGTCCGTGTGTCGAAAATATCTGCAGAAATTGGTGGCAAAATTTAACCAAACTGGCACCGTGAAAGATGCTCCGAGATCTGGGAGGCCGAAAATAATTACGGAAGATGTTGAAATTCAAGTACTAGCCGAAATGGTAAATAACCCACAACAATCAACTAAGCAAGTAGCTGAGACATGTGATGTTTCTAAAACATCAGTAAAGAGGGTTTTAAAACAAAATAAATTCCATCCTTACAAAATAAAAATTTTGCACCAATTGGTTGAAGATGATCCAGACCGGCGACTTGAATTTTGCGAGACCATGGCAGAAAGAATTGTTGCAAATCGACTTTATTTGCAACACATCTGCTTTAGTGATGAAAGCACTTTTTACCTAAATGGAAATGTGAATATCCAGAGTTGTAGATATTGGAGTGATGAGAATCCCCATGAATTCCGCGAGGGGCATACTCAATTTCCCCAGAAAATTAATGTTTGGGCTGGTATTTTAGGGAACCACATTGTAGGTCCCATATTCTTGGAAGAAAATTTAAATGGTCCCAGATACCTCCAAATGCTGCAAGACACAATAAGTCCCAGTATCGATGAGATCGTTGCGCAAAACCCACATGAATTTTACTTGGATGTAACATTTCAGCAAGATGGAGCGCCACCACACTATTTTCGGGAGGTGAGAAATTACTTAGATGAAAGGTATCCAGGTAGGTGGATTGGACGTCGAGGTACAACAGAGTGGCCAGCTCGCTCACCGGACCTCTCACCGCTTGATTTCTTTCTTTGGGGCTATGTGAAATCCGTAGTTTTTGAGACAGTTTGTGGGTCGTTAGATGAACTACGCCGTCGAATTATTGAAGTGTGTTCAGAAATAACACCTCAAACCTTGATTAATGTTTGGGAAGAGTTTACAACCCGACTATTTATGTGTCAAAAAATGCATGGTGGACATGTCGAACATCTTTTGAAATAGATAAAAACTCACTGTTTTTGGTTATAAATTAAAATATCTCTTCAGTTTTTAATGATTCTTGATCTGTATTTATGGACTACCTTATTTGTTAATAAAATGTTTCAACTTCATTTGTACTAGTTTTTCGTGAGATTCAACAACTCTAACAATTGTAAAATGGTACGACGAGGTAAGTTACACATGGTGCCATCAGCAGTTTGCAACATTGGATAGCTTTCAAAAAGTTAGGATAGGAAAGTGGAATACATTGTGATCCATTTGTTACGATTTTCTCATTGAACTGACGCAAAAGTAGTCGAAATAATTATTTACAAGTGTTCATAAGTCCAAAACTATTAACTTTTTTGATAGAAAACTATTTATCAAACTTGTTCAGAATTCAACGCAGAATGTAATAATGCAATGAAATACAGGGTGTCCCATTTAAAAAAAATAACTTCTAAGTCACCGTGCTTTTTTGAGACACTCTGTATGAATGAAACTTAAACTATTAAAGAGATCGAATGAAACCCTACAACTTATGTATTTAACATTTTTTGTAATATGGAAAATGAAGAAGTTACGGGGGGGGCGACGGACTTTTGGTCCTCACTGTATATAACTAAACTTAATAGCAATAGCTTTACTTGTGAATAAAATTTACTCTAGTCTGGATAACAGCAGGAATATTCATCGACTTGGCAAAAGCCTTCGATACCGTAAGTCACAGCAGGCTGTTATCCAAACTAAATGACATAGGTATTCGTGGCCCCGCCCTCTCACTCATTAAAAGCTTCCTTGAAAAAAGGAAACAATAAGTTAAGATCAGGAACACAATTAGCACTCCAAGAGAAATAACATTTGGAATACCACAAGGAACAGTGCTGGGTCCCATATTATTTATAATTTATTTAAATGAACTGCTATCGTTGCACTGTCATGGAACAATAATATCATATGCCGATGATACCGCACTTTTTTTGGATGGAACCACATGGGAGGAAGTAGAAAGCAAACTTAAAATCGATTTAGAAATAATAATGAAATGGTTCGACGAAAATCTTCTCACCATCAACATGGATAAAACTGTATTTCTACCTTTTTCAAATTATAGAAATGGCCTTCCAAACACTGAACAACTAGACCTACATATATCTTCAAGAAACGATACATATAAAATTCAAACTACGACTAGTACAAAATATCTAGGGATAATTATTGATAGTAACGTAAAATGGGATCTTCAAATTCAGAGCTTGACTAAAAAAATAAGATCGATATTGTATTTATTCAAGCAAATGACTTTTATATTGGACGAAAAAAATTTAAAAATCATGTATTTCAGTCTGGTTCAATCACTCCTACGCTATGGCATAATCGGATGGGATGGCGCATATTCTAATAATATAAAACCTTTAGAAATAGCACAGAAGAAGATAATCAAAATAATGTACAACCTCAATAGACAGTATTCATCGGAGTTGCTCTTTCAAAATTCTAAATTATTAAATATTAGAAATCTATTCTACAAAACCGCGTTACTCTATTTGGTGAAAAATAATTTGATAGACATGAATAAAACACACACTTATCCAACAAGATTTCGAGAAAATTTCAATGTAGTTCTTCCTAAGTCTCAGAAGTCCATTGGACAGCGAAGTTTCTTACACGTTGGACAGAAATTGTACAATTATTTACCAATAAATTTAAAAAAAGAAATTCATATTAAAAACTTCAAAAACAAATTAACATATTGGTTAGTCATATCAATAGTTAAAATACTATCATAGACATACCAAAGATTGAATAGAAACATTCAGGTACATCTTATTCTCAGTTTGAAATTTTACCGAATAATTACAACTGATATAAATATTCATACAAATTCTATATCTTTATAACTCAACGTAGCATATTTGTTGCAATATTATACAATTATTTTTTTAGTTTTTAACATTTTAGAAAGACGCAATTCTTTATAACGTCTAGAAACATAGAATAGCTGTAAATATTACTATTACTGTTATTGTGTCGATATATATATATATATATATATATATATATATATATATCGACACAATGACACAATAACAGTAATATATATATATATATATATATATATATATATATATATATATATATATATATATATATATATATATATATAGAAAAGGGTAGTCTTGTTTGCTGACTAGTTAGGAAATGAGTTTTTTAATATTTGGGATATGCAGCAGGCCAATAAGGGTACTCTTATACACTTGTTCCAAGCTTTCAATAACTTTTTATTATCATCTTCAGGGAAACTACAAATATGTAAAGACAACTATGAGAATTAAGCCAACGAAAAACGTGGAATAACTTACACTGTTTCGAGGTTACATGGCGTATATGTTAAAAATAATCATGAAATATGGACAGCACTGGGAGTAAAACATCATTGATAACAACCAAGAGTAACGTGGATGCACACTCATTACTGATGATACATTATGACATGGATTTTAAAAATTGTTAAAATTCTATAAAAGCACGTGTTGTCCTTGAAGAGGCAAACAACCGCGGCGAGTAATTTTATTCGACTGACTAGCCAAGACCACTGACAAATGACATGAGACAATTGATACATGATATATGACAGGTGACATGAGCCGCACGGAATCTTAATCATGGGGAGTGACAGATGACACTACAACCTAATGATACAGATCTGATTATTGTTCCATGTAGCTCCATCCATATAAAACATAATAAGTTTATGGGTAGTGAAATAGTTTTCGGCACGAAACATAAGGTTGTGGGATGTACTTTTGGCAATGGATCTAACGTTTCTGCAATAAAAGTGTTCTACTGCTAGCAATAACGAGCTTTGGAATGGATCAATTCATTGGTTTGAAATTGATAACATCCCACCAATAAATGTGAACTCTACAAAACCAAGGAGAACCATTAAACATATTTGAGTGTACAATAAATGCAATATCATCAGATATTTTCTATTTTCACTTGAAGAACGGAATAGTGGGTTCATAAATTTGCCTTTTCTCCATATCAACATCAAGAGGTGGGATCATACGAATTTTATTATTATTATTATTATTATTATAACTTCTTACATTTTATCCGTGTTCCGAAGTTTCAAACAATTCGGAAATCTTTCTGTTCTTGGAGCGACCGATTGTGAAAAATTGTGTCATATATTTACCCAACTCATGCCAGCGGCACGCCACTGTATGAAGGCGCTAAGTATTCCTGAAGATTAGATTGGAAGAAGCAATGACAGGCTAGTGACTCAATCCATCTTACCGGGTCCTGAAGGAAAAGGACTGCGGCTGTTCTTATTTCGGGATCGTATCCTTCGGGAGAGCTACCTGTTCCTGATTTATCACTCGTCCATTCCACTTTCTGTTCAACTTATCCTTTCCTCCTACCGATCTTTGATATTTAGCGAGATTTACTAGCTTTTTCGGGAATAAATTATTCTGGAAACTAGCTGGAGATTAGACCGACGAGATACACGGATGCTTACACAAATGGCAAATCTTGATAAATTGAACAAATTGAATGAAATGGTGTAGTGTACCAGAAAATGGGTACTACAATGTAGTAATTCAAAGAAATGTATTTCGATGGACCGAATATTTGAAGGTAATATAAGAAAATAAAAGTTTAACGTAACATTTCTCAATGAATAGAACATTAGGCAGTAAAAAAGTGATCGGTGATTATAAATGATAAAAGTGAAAAATATTTTTTTATTGATAAAGCTACTGTAACATCAAGAGTTCCTTTCATTCAATCTACTCATGAATGGTATTGGCTTCTTGCAAAGTAATTTCTTTCGTTTGATCCTACTGATCAAATATTTCTACTGATTCTTTTTTTATTGGACGATTTTACAAAAAAACTCGTTCTTTCATACCCACATTATTTATAGAAATTTTCTTTGGGGTAGTTCGTCTGCATCCCTATTGATTCTCCGTTCACAGAAAAAAGCTGTTAGGATCTTAACCAGCGTAAGCTACCTGGAACGCAGCTAACATTTTTTTATGAAAATCAGAAAAATGCCCTTGCCATGTTTATACATTCTTCAAGTTTTGTTGAAGATTCATCAAAAGTAATGATATCGTACTTGACACGTAGATAACTCATGATCAATACTGGTACTTCTAAGAGTTTCTAGAAAATATTCAGAACCAGAGTCTGATGAAGAGGTAAATTCTTATGCAGAAATTCCTTCATTAGTTGATCAAAATTATTTACTATCAGAAAGTGACTCAGATTCGTGCAGCTGAAGGAACACAGTTATATTAGGATTATGATGAAGACATTCCACTATCGACTATCGACTATCAGGTGTGTTATTATCGTATCGTATGACATCCTATCTAGATAAAAATAACCTACTTTGTGATAGTCAACATGGATTCAGAAAAAAAGATCTACAGAAACAGCTTCTTGCTATCTTCACAACCATGTTCTGCATAAGATTGATGATAGGGATTATGTTATATTCCTTCTATTTGATCTATCAAAAGCTTTTGATTCTGTAGATCCGGATAACATCCAGTGAAACTGGGAGTTCCCCACGATTCGGTACTGGGACCACTTCTTTTCACTATTGTCATTAATTTGTCACTGAACCAGTTTCGTAAAACTTATTCATCAAATCAAGCACACACCGGTGACTTACATGACAATTTTGATGTCTTTCGTTGAAGAGATATGCCGCCATTCGTGCGCAGTTTCCAACTTCTCCATAAATTACATTCATTTCAATTCTTTGTTGAAGAATGTAAACCATTTTCGCACTTTTATACAATTATTAAAGTAATCACTAAACAGCCCAACAGGTAACTGTATTCACAATACTAGCACATCCTTCAAATTTGCTAAACAATTTTTTGCCTAAAACAAACATTTTACAGAAAAAATAATGCTATCTGTGGAATTTCTGCGATGAGAATACCTGCGATAAGAATTGAAAATTCAGCATTTAATATACACAACTTTACTACCATCTACGTTTTACTATTAGACTACTTTTTGATTTAGGACATTTAACTGCTCCCCTTCTGCCAATCCATCTATCCGGAAATTTCTCGTTTACCCACTGTCGGACGGAAAGAGGAAAATGAGGTGGAGCACCGTTCTGCTGGAAATGTAAGAGATCCTCCTGCAAGAGTTAATTACCTTCTGCGTCAGTTTGAGTTTCTAGCTCGTGAGTTATAAGAGGATCGATAGTCTCTTCAAGCATTTCATGTCAAGTTTCTTCCAGAAATAATGGACCGATATAGCATTCCCAAGAATACTAGCCCAAACATTAACTCTTTGTGTGTGTTGTGTATGCCCTTCCTAAAAAATATATGAACACCGCTCGCTGAAACAGATGTTGAACAGAAGATTAGGAATGGTATTGACTCGATGAGACATGACATTTCCGTACGTTCTGATACTAATCGTAAGGAGCTCGTAGGGCTCTGCAGCAAATGTTCCCAAAACTTCAATTTTAGCTTCTTCATTTATCACTCTGGGGTTGTCACTAAACCAGTTTCGTAAAACTTATTAACGAAATGAAGCACGTACCGGTGACTTACATTACAATTTGGATGTCTTATGTTCGTACGCACTTTCCAACTTCTCTATAAATCACAATCATTTCAATTCTTTCTTGAAGAACGTAAACCATTTGCAGACCTTTATACACTTATCAAAGTAATCACTGAACAGCCCAACAGGTAAAACTGTATTGGCAATACTACCACGTCGTTAAAATTTTATAAAAAAAATTTGCCTGAAATCAAAAACTTTGTATAGCAGAAGTAGCATAAAAGAAAGGCTATCTGTAAAATTTCTGCGATCAGAATTGAAAATTCAGCATTCAATAAACACAACTTTACCACCATGTACGTTTATTAGACTACTTTCTGATGTAAATGTTTTGGAGCTAATGGCTAATGTTACCCGTAATGAAGGGTTGGAACGGTACCACCTAATATTCTAACCAGTTCTGGACAAACCATGCATCTCAGTATAGGCAAGTTCTAATAATTAATTTTTTTACTTCAAGACGCCATTTTTCGAAAAAGCTCTTCCAAAAATAATAAGTCTGGGTACCATTCGAAAAAGAATTGAACGCCAATCAAAATGATGTGCCACTTGACCCCCTTTCTATTTAAAATTCTAAGGGTAACATCTGCCCCTACTAGGGGGTTGAATCACGAGGGCTACAAATATTCCTAGAAAGTGCCCCGCTTGAAAATAAAATTAACGTGTTTTTTTGATTCCTTATATTGTTTTCTGGAAGAAAGCTATTAGCTATTCAAATTGACACCTTGTAAATATAAATATCTTCAATAGGTAACATATCTCATTTTTACTGATAGTAGCCACTATTCATGTGGATATAAGCTAAGACATCAATGAAGCACACCACTGTAGCGAAATTAACGGAACAACAAAGCTTGAATAATTGTTACTGGATCAACGGTCTTATCAGTTATACCTATAATATAACCTGTTCATTGGGTAATGTATCCCCCGTTCAACTGATGATAGCCCTGTTTTTGAGAAAACAGGCCCAAACATTAGGAAGACATACCAATGTAATGTAAATAATGAAACAACAAGGATTAAATAAATTCCACTAAAATAACAGTCTTATTAGGGATATATATATAGGGTATCAATTACAAAACTTTCTTTCCACCCTCAATATCTTCTTCCCAGTGAATAATATTGGAAATCATGAAAAATTAAAAATTTACAGTGGTTGAAGGAGAGAATTCCGGATAGATGGATTAGCAAAAGGGGAGCAGTTGAATGGCCTCCGAGATCACCGGATTCAACTTCCTTAGATTTCTTTCTTTGGGGGAATCTCAAATCCGTTGTTTATAAAACAACACCTTCTGATATTAAAGAACTGAAAAGGTGAGTAACAGCAGCATGGCAGTCAATTTTTAGTGAAGTTTTCCGTAATGTTAAAGGGGAGTTCGAAAACAGACTTTATCACTGTTTAGAGCAAAATGGACGACATTTCGAACAGTTCATAAGATAAACAAGTAGATTTAATGTTTGCAATGTATTTCTCGCAAATTAAAAGTTTATCTTGTAAAAGGAAAATAACCAACAAATAAAACATCCCACGCGTACTAAATGTATTCCTGTCATTCAAGGATTGGAAGGGCGTCACCTGTTTATCTAACTATATTTATTAAAAGGAGTCAATATAATAATGCATCTGAGAACAGGCAAATTCTAATTACATGTGTGAGTTAAGAACGCTATTTTTTGGAAACCGCTCATCAAAATATGAAAAATCAGGGTGTCATTGGAAAAAAAAACTGAACGCTAATCAAAATGATATGTCACTTGACCCCCCTACCCTCTTAAGATTCTGAGGGTAACATCTACCCCTCCTTGGGGGTTGAACCACGAGTGCTACAAATATTTCTTGAAAGTGTCCACCTTGAAGGATATTAAGGATGGTAAGTTTTCAAATTGACACCCTGAATATGTTCAATAGGTAACATATCTCATGTTTTACTGATAGTAGCCAGTATTCATGTGGATATAAGCCAAGACATCAAGGAGGCATACCACTGTAGCATAATTAAGGAAACAACAAAGCTTGAATGAATGTTACCAGATTAACGGTGTAAATATCTTGTTGGCGACACAGATACCTATAATGTTACTCGTTTATTAATAGAAGGAATGTGTAATTTTCAGCAATGAAAATAAATATTCTTTCAGTAATGAACGTTTTTATTTTAGTGTATTTTTCAGGCGCCTCCGTTCTATTAAATTTCTTTTAACGTAGAGTAGTGTAAATAATCTTTGAAAGCAATTACCCATTTTGTCAACGGTCTAGTTTTAAACACACAGAACACGTAAACAAAATGTAAAGGTGGCCTGAGTTACATTCGTCGCTCGCGTCATAAAGCAGGCGATCGTTTTAGCGTCGACTTGTTTACAGCGCCGCGACGCTAACTACAGACACACATGTCGCTTTTTATAAACAAATCGCGACAGCAGTTAACACAACCGATTTGATCTCGGCAGTAAGTCCTACTCTGAACGACAATTTCACTATTTATAGCTTCAACAATAATATTTAGCTTGGCATCACTCGTTATTTTTGCCGTTTGGATTGTTTTCTATTTACTTCTCGATATTATTTAGTATTGATTCTTAATTGTCTTCTTGGGTGGCACACACGGATATTTGGAGCTACGTGTGTGACCATGCCCTATACAACTGATTCACGATCATTTAATTCATTCCCCCTTCTATTCAGGAGAAAACAAGTATATGAGATGGATAGCTTAGTTTGTACTGTGGTAACCAGATATGAGAAATAAATTATTACAAATCCTTTGAATCATTAAAAGTCCCAAATCATAAACATTCTCTCGTAATTGTTCACAAATATTTCGATAACTTCTCAAACAAGTATTTCCTTTATTTATCTATGAATCTGTAGTCTGTTGGCAGTTAGTCCTTAACAGCGATACTACTCGATCTCAACTTTTACTTGTTGGAATATACCATTCGTCGGGAACGATAGCTTTAGAACTTTACTAAGATCGCTCTAGGATTATTGGGATTTACTTGGACTTGGACAACACGAAAGTTGCACTCAAAATTCTCCAGAGCCAGATTAAGATTCATCTTCTCTTGTACAATGTCTATAACAATGTCATTGGTGTTTTTTCCCTTGGACTCTTCCACTGGAGTACTGCTTCATACGATCTATTCGTTTGAGCAAGCCAAGGTTATTCGCATTAAGATAACAATTTTCGCTTATCAAATCTTCAATGATTTCATTCTGTCTTTTGAGATTCTCTTCAAATTGGCAACTCACAACTGATTTGATAAGATCCAAAAACGTATTCATAAACTCGCTAGAGTTCACAGGCACAGGATCATAAGCAGTAGTTCAACATTCATGACGTTCATCATGTTGAAGTGGCCTAGATTGTTGCCAATCCACTGAAATGATATGAAAAATCAAAAAGAACACGTCAATTTTATTTTCAAGAGGGAGATCTATCATAAATATGTTTAGCACTCGTGCTCAAACTCCCTAGAAGGGGTATATGTTACCCTTACAAATTCAAATAGAATTTTATGGTTCCACGTCCGAATAACATAGATACAAAATATCACGTCATAATATCACATACATAAATGACACATACAAAAATAACATTTAAAAAAATATATCATAGTACAATAAAAACATTTAATCATAACATTTCTCAGAATAATATTATTCTAAAATAACAAATAAAACTAATATTACTACTACTACTAATGGAATGTTATTCGTCGACGACCAAAAAAGACGATATTTTATATTTTTATGACTCGATTGTTCCTGAACGAACTAACCTTGTGACATATTCGCCTTTTTGCAAGACAGGAAAATCTGTTGTTCCACCCCTCTGTATTGTAAAATGAATCAAATATGGTCTAGTTTCTTCAACATGATATTTCTTTAGATGATATTTTCTCCTAATGTTATTCATTAATAATGTTATTTCATCTGAATGTTATTCTTTCCTATGTTGATTTAGTGAAATGATATTTTGTTGTGTTATTTTTACAAATAAGTAAAAAATATTTTCATTCTGCTCAAAACAGTAATGAAGTATGTTTCCGAACTCTAACATATCCGAAAACTTCACCGAGAATTGACTGGTTCTGCTATAATTCGTCTTTGAAGTTCCTCAATATCAAGCTTATAATATGACAACAGACTTATGCACTTACTTACACTATAGATACAGAATTAATTGATAATCACCACAAAACTAAAACCTTGTCATTAGGAAATCGGTTTTCGTAGAAAATTCATAAGAAAGACACGTAGTTTTATGGAAATAGCTTTGTTTATCCCCCCATCAGCTATTTGACAACTGACAGATTAAGTCACTGATAGTGCTCTATTTCAGATTGTGGAACGTAAGTTATAAGAGGATCAACAGTACAGATTGCCAGTCAAGTTTTCTTCGAAAAATAAAGGACCAATAATGGCATTTCCAAGAATATCATCCCAAACATTAATTTTTGTGTATTTTCTTGTAAAATATGCGGGTTTTGCGAATGCTGTAGATTTTCCGGTTTTTCCTACAGCTAGAAAGTGAAAACACTAGCAAAAACATCTGTGTGTCGCCCCGGAACTCCAAAGAAAAAAATAATAATAGATGTCCTCCACCCGCACAGGCTATGGTGCACTCTATGAGCAATATTATTTTTATTTTTGTCAGGGCGGGCTGGTGTGTCAATAACTTCAGTTAACTCTTTCCAGATCCGCAGCTTTGCTCTCTATAATTGTTACGTTTCAACAAATATCACATTACAAGACTTTGTAAGGATGATTGATACCATTATGAACCATATAAGAACTGAAAAAAAAGTTGTGGTAGTTTTAGGAGACCTGAATGCAAAGTCCTACCTGTGGGGTTGTGCGGTAGAGGATGGAAGGGGAGACTATATAGCGGACTGGTTAAATACCTTAGATATGGTCGTCGGAAACAGTGGCAACCCCCTCACCTTTGTCAGAGGAAACAGTGAATCCATAATAGATATAACTTCTGTAACATCGACTATTCTCAAGAAGTTAGCGAACTGGGAAGTATTGCAACAGGAATCTCTGAGTCACCATCGATATATTTCTTTTATAAGGGACGAAAGGAGAGCACCTCGTAAAACGAGGCCATGCAAACCAAAAATAAATAAAGAAATCTTTATGACAGTAATCAAAATCCTGGAACCCAATATCGGGCAGTCGAACACTAAGCTAATTCAAAATATAAAGAATGCAAAAACGGCAAGTCAAGAAAGTACATCAGCTACGAGTTGGAGAGCACAACCCTACTGGTGGAATTAGACGATCGAAGAACATAGGAAGAAATGTAATGAAAAAAGGAGAAAGCTGACAAGAGATAGAAGAGGAATGGACCAAAAAACTTTTAGCGCAAGCAAAATTGAACTCAGAACGATGGGAAGTGAGCTATACAAACTCATCAAAGATGCTAAAGTCGAGGCGTGGAATAAACTTTGTGAAGATCTGGGGGACAAGGATACAAAATTATGATGAAATCCTTCGAAGCATATTTACTCTACAACCTTACCGAAGAAAAAAGAACAGAAATTATAAGAGGCTTATTCCCAGCAAGAATCATTAGGCTATCCTAGACACGATGCTGGGAATATATAATAATCTTCTTGCTACTCATAGATTCCCAACAGCTTGGAAGAAGGCAAGGATATCGCTGATTCCAAAAGGAACGGTAAACTCAGAAAACCCTAAGTTCAGAACAATATATTTTCTTGACGCGGCAGGTAAAATATACGAATATCTGATCAAGGAACGCTTGGAGAGAGAACTACAGGAAAAACAAGAGTTGTCGGACGACCAATATGGCTTCAGAAAGGAAAAATCGACGGTATCAGCCACAGGAAAAGTACTGGAACACGTAAATACATTGTCCTTCGATTGAAAAGCACCGATCGCAATTGACATTAAAAATGCATTCAATACAGCATCCTGAACTGATACAATAAGATGACTACAAGAACTAGGGATAAACCAACATCTAGTTGATAGTATAGACTGCTACTTGGAAGATAGATACTTATTGACAAGAACCTCAGTATGGAAATGACGCAGGAAGTACCCCAGGGATCAGTCCTAGGGCCAACATTGTGGAATGTGTTATATGATGGAGTGTTAAGACTGGAAATACCTGGGAACTGCAAAACAATTGCATATGCAGACGACCTAGCCCTCGTAGTCAGAGCAATAAACAAAGACCAACTAATGATATGAAAAATTGAGAACTGGATCCTAGACAACGATCTTGAAGTGGCCCCAGAGAAAACAGAAGCCGTTGTTATTACGGGAAAGAGGAACAAGGAAAAAATATTGTTTGTAGTGGGCGGTCTTAGCATTGAGCCGACCAGACATATAAAGTATCTCGGAGTGTGGATTGATGACAAGTTAATATTCAACACTCACGTGAGAAGGACCATCGGAAAAGCCCAGAAAACAGTCAGGGTACTGATTGCTATATGAGCAATATTGGGCGACCGAGCTGCGGAAAAAGAAGGATGCCTAATGGGGTGGTACAGTCAATAATGACTTACGCAGCGCTAGTGTGGGGGGGTTATGGCCATACAACTCTATAGCAGGAGGATGTTACTGAATGTAGCTAGAGCGTATCGTACTACTTCAGCAGAAGCTCTCGCTGTTATGACAGGGGTAGTACCAATTGACTTGCTCATACAAGAGCGGACTGCCTTGTATAGGAAAGGAGCCCATGCGACCAACGCTAGAGAGGACACCCTAGCAAGGTGGCAAAGGAGAGGGACCTCTATACCCATAACGGGACTTCGATAGACGAAGTTGTTGAAGACACCATCCTGACAGGCCATTATGAATCGCTTGGTTTCTGACTTCATTTATTCATTGTTCCAAAGAAGTAAAGTAGAATCGAAGCAGTAGGCATATTAGTCGCAGCAACTTTGTTCTTTCCCGATAGTTCTGTTGACCAGATCTGAACAGTAGTTACCTCTTGGGTGTGGCGTTGTTTCGCCTCTAGGTAAGTATACGTCTTTCCGGCATAAGATATTGTAGGATTCTTCCGTCTACGAGCTGAACGTCCTCTCTGTATTCCTCTCATCGTCATCTCTTGAACTCTTGAACCATCATCAAGGACTGATGAAGATCCTTTTATCTAGAGGCATATAGTTTGAGGTCATTCTTGTTGAATACATGGGCGACCTTGTGCTTCCAGTTGCAAGGGGTGCTGCAGTTGTATCCACCAGTTTTCTGTAGTGCAACAGACAATGGCAATAGGGATATGCAGAAGGAAGAGGACTGACGCCCCTTCTAAAGGTAACATGCTCTGTTTGGACGAGTCTTTCAGAGCGGCATCGGCTGTTCAATCATCCCACTATTTGATCGGGAACCGCAAGGCATTTGACCGAATGTATGCATGCACTCGTGCGATATTGTATCAAATGCCTTGCGATAATCGATCCAGGCCATTGGAAGGTTGAGCTGATTATACTGCACAGTCTTGCGTGATACATCCGTAGATTAGCAGGTTCTCCTTGCAGCCACAGGCCCCCTTCTTTGCCCCTCTCTGCTCATATATTCATTCTTGCACTGAATCAAGTACGGAGATTATTCGCATGTATAAGATGCGGGTTAACATCTCATAACACCCATATAAGCATGTGATCAGTCTATTGTTCTTCGGGTCAGAGAAATCTCTGTTTTTGGGTCATGAACTATGGTCAGATGGTGGTGGGTGCTTGTAAATGTTTTCCACATACACTCATTTTACCCATTATTAGGGCCTGGAGCAGTGGAGTCCTTCGAGCCCTTGAGTGCCAGCCAAACTTTTTCGGGAGTTATCAGATTGCGCAGTTCATTGACCTCAGGCTGACGAACCCCTCTGCAGAAAGCTTCGAACTGCGCTATGGCTGAAGTATCTACGTTGAGTATTTGCGGAACCTCATATATGTTCTAGTAATAATAATACTCCATCATAACACACATAGAGTATACCCAAAGCATATCATGTGCACCTAATATTACTATTTTATGAGGCGCTTCGGTGCAACCTATTGATGTTTTTGTTGGTGTATTCACTTTTCATCTGTAGGAAACACCGGAAAACCTACAGCATCATCCCGGGTGATCGATGCGCACTTCAAGCTAGCACCAGACGTCGGGATTGGCATTTGGGCAACTCACATCATAATTGCTTCACGATATGTGGCCACCTGACATGTACTTGAGGAAAAAGTTTCTTGCGTGCTAAGGTCTTGCACTTCTGTTCAATGCGAGCCAGAAGCTCCACTACCAGATACATTAGCCCCTGGTCTACCCACCAAAGATCTCACTGGAATAAAGTGCCAGGACGAAGACAAGCGGAAAGACTAGTGTGTTTATACCCAAAAAAAGCTAAACAGCTTCTCGAGTTGGACAAGAAAGACTTGAAGATGGTAACGGGACTTCTCACTGGACACTGCCTTCTGGGGTACCACCTCAAAAAGATGGGTAAATCAGAGAGTGATAGTTGTGAGAACTTCGCGGAAACTACAGAACAATTGCTGTGTGAAGGCTTAGTGCTTTTCTGCAAGAGGCTTAAGTTCTTAGAAGGGACCTTCTGAACGCCCTCCGACATCAGGAACTTAGTTCCCAGGAAACTGATAAACTTCGCAAGAAGTCTCGTAATCCCGGGCCTTGGATAGATCGAGGGTCACGCACAAAATATCTTATAGGTCGAAGTGCACAGCCTGAACGACACCCTTATAATCTAAAATCTACAATCTACCCACCGAAGGTGTCCACCCGATTAGCAGTTATTGAAAGTGGATGTAATATATAAAAAATCAGTACAAGGGATCCATATGGATGCTTTTCAAAATTGTTAGTGGACAATGTACATATGTTTTTTCAACTTTTTTTCCAAAGAGATCAATATTTATGATTGATTTCTTGGTTCCACGAATGAAATTGTAGAGTTATGCTAGTGGATATGAGCTGAGACCGTACAAGATTGACAACCTGTCATCTATATCCATAAGGCCAATAGCCAGAAGAAGTTTTAGATGGATTGATATTCACTGCAGCAATAACTCCCAATTGCCAATTTGATTTTCTCTACAGCAATATTTAACAGCAATAAATGAACTGAAATATCTATTGATGATGTGCAGTATATTGAAACAGTCCGAGTTTCATGGATAAAATTTTGACAGTTCGCCTCGTATATTAACATACTGAATTCACCGAACCGTACGAAATCCAACATTTGCCCGATTTTCTCGTTTAGCACCTGATCTAGTACTTGATATGAACATAAGCGATCACTGCAAGCGACGGATACAGGCGTCTACTAAATAATGCAAAGAAAGAGACCATATCACTCAGTTCCCCTGAGCCTCTGGCGTCCTATGCCATCCCATCGTTCTTCAACCCACCGGCCGGACGTCAGACTCGGTCACGTATGGCATTGTCTGGCTGCGTTAAAACAGAGAACTGTGAAAGATTAATAGCATCATTTGAATTTTTCATAACGAGAGATGACCCCTTCGACATCTAAATATGACTCGTTATAATGCATCAACGATTTATTTATGAACCGCTGTGATATCACACATATTTTACGTGCGATGTTCCACCGTCCATTTATTTTCCGGTTTCTCAGCATTTTTGTACGACTGTGCCCTAGGAAAGGGGAATATCAGTTCATTTCTTCAGTTGGTACAGCTCGAGTATACTGGAATGAATGAAATAATGCCGGAAATGTTCGAACAATTGTTTTTGTTTTATGTTCATGTAGGAATCTCACGTTAAAGTAAAGTAAGACCTCGTTAATCCTTAGCTCCCAGAAGATTCGACTTCTGAGGGCTGTCGTTCGTAGAGGGATGATAGCTGGTTAACGGAAAAAACAAAAAAACAAAACAATTCCTGAATGTTGTCATTGTCAACAAACTTTCCATCATCTCCTCATTCACTAACATGAAATGATAATATAAAGTAGTATGAGCTGTCGTATCACGAATAGGATCGGTAGATCAGTTGGTTTATTAAGTGAACCTGACTAGATATTGGGGATACTGGGTTCAAATCTTGGCTGGATCACATTCAATTCCAAAGTGTCATTTATTTATCTTCAACATATCTCTTCATATTAATTTACACACGTTAACACTGTTTCAGTTTATAGTTCCAGGGTTCTTAACCGATGGTACGCGGGAACGTTTCAGGTGGTAAGTACACGTGAGTGATGTGAGCAACATGCATAGAAAATGTAGTGTAGCTTGTAGCGAATCTAGGCCGGACCTGTTCCCTGATTTCCATAATATATCACAGCTCTACCGCAGGGACACTAATTTGTGAATAACTATGCGTCACCGCTTCCCGAAATTACCAGAGAGAAACATTTGTGTTACAGTAGATGCCTCTTACGCTCTCGAGTACTACCACGAGAGGAAAGGATGATTTCGAACAGAATATTTGCAGTAAGTTTTAGCGGTAATAGTAAATGTTCAGGTAAATTAGTTTGTGATTGTGCAATGTTTGTGTTTTTGTAATGGTTCATTGTGGGTGTTGTAATAATTAATTGTGACTTCATATAAGAAAACTGAATTATGAAACGATTTCTGACGTCCTCTGACGTCCTCCTCTACTTCAAAGGATTGTGCTAAAAACCTAAATCACCGGCCAATCGTAAATATGATGAAAGCTACTTAAAGTACGGTTTTATAGTGAAGCCAGGGACTAAAACCAGTGACATTCCTTTTCCTCAATGTGTTGTATGTCTTGAAACACTTTCGAATCAAAGCATAAAGCCCATAAGCGCCCTGATTTGATTGGTACGCCTATTGAATTTTTTAAAAGAGAATATATTTTTTCAAGAAAGGAATCCAATATTTGAAGAGGTTTGTTAATACTGATAGTAACTTGATAAAGGCGTCATAGTTTGCTAGTTTAGGAATTGCAAAAGATGGAAAGCCTCACACAATCGGTGAGACGCTTTTCTTTGCGGGCCGATGTGGATATGGTCCAAGCGTGTTTGAAGAAAAGGCAGACAAAGAAATAAAAAAAATACCACTGTTAAATAACACAGTGAATAAACGAATTCTTGATTTGTCTTATAATATTGAAGAACAACTGGCTTCCAAACTCCAAGAATGCACTTATTTTTCACTTTGAGTAGACAAAAGCACCGATGTTACAAACATGGCGTAGCTGCTTGTTTTCGTGCGATTCAATTATAACGAAGAGGTGATAAAATAGTTTTTGTTCTGAAAACCACTTGAATCAAATACCACAACGCAACTCATTTTTAAGGTAATTGATGAATATATGCTCAAAGTAGGCATTCCCTGGTCCGAGTGTATTGGCTTGTGTACAAATGGGGCAAAAGCTATGTCAGGAAGATTGAAGAAGCAAAAATGAGGAAAGTTGCTCCTGAATGCAGAAGTACGCATTGTGTCATCTATCGAGAAGCATTAGCTGTTGAAGTTATGCCGAAATATCTCAACTCCGTTCTATTAGATGCTGTGAAAGTTATCAACTTCATAAAGGCTAGGGCTCTGAACACAAGATTATTTTGAACCTTCTCTTCGAACTGAAGTAGGAAGTTTTTATGTTTTTGAGTGAAAAAAATAATTACAAGAAAAAATTGTTTGCTGATGAAGAAGGATTATCGAGATTGGCTCATCTACGACATTTTTGACAAACTCAACACACTGAACTTGGGATTTCAGGGACCAAACACAACAGCGTCCACAGCCAGATGTGGTTGCAGATTTCATTGTGTACTTGGAAGGCCTCCAAAAAAGCTTTCAGAAGTATTTCTCTGAAGATTATTCAAAAGTGGAATGAATCAGAAATCTTTTTTCGGAAACCTCACCAAATGAATTGGAACTGAAAGAAAATATTATCGATCTTACAGAAGATAGTTCCAGGAAAGATTATTTCAATGATAAATGTTTGAATAACTTTTGAATCGGATGTAAAACCGAGTACCGTTTGATCTTCTGGCAAGCTCTACTATTTTTAATGCCATTTGTTGGGAGTTACTTGTGCAAGAGTGGATTTTCTGAACTCTTGTACATAAAAAATGAATATAGAAGCAGAATAAGTGTTGAAGAGAACTTAAGAGTGAACATAAGTTCCATCACTCCTAATGTTGATATTTTAATCACAGGCAATTCACAACAAAATTTGCACTATAGGCTATAAAATTATATTTTGTATGATTAATATTTTTTTGCTGAGTTTGTACTATTTTTTTTTATTTGTATGTTTCAAGAGTGAAAAATAAAAGTGTGAATTAATACCATTTCAATATTTTTATCTCTCCTTTATTATAAGCATGTTCTGAATAAACAAATATCTAACCATAAAATATGAAGTTTTCTCAGGAATTTAATTCAAGAATACGTTGATCGCTTTTAGAATAGTGAATATATGGTCTGGTGGTAAACCAGAGAGTTAAGTGATACGCAGGCGCAAAAAGGTTGGGAACCCCTACTTCATACAGTGAAGGGCAAAATTATGGAATGGATAAAACTTTTCGAGAATAGGTGACTATGGAGGCAAATTCTAAAACAGATCGATTATCATTTTTAAATTATGACTTTTTGACATATATCGTACTAGTGACTTTATTCATCTGGGCGTGATAACGTAATCGATGATTTTTTCAAATGAACATAGGGATCGTGTGATAGCTTATTTCAAAGATAATTCAATTCACTATTCATTGATGTAATCATTAATATAATTATCCATGCACTGTTTGGAAAAAATCATTTAATTTCTAAATTGAATTAATTGACCCAACAAGAAGTATCTAATTTATTGATAATACACAGTATATTTCACTACTGTCAGAAAACAAAAAAATTTCATTGAACAAATAAAAATTGCCTTTTTATTTATTTATTTATTTATTTATTTATTTATTTATTTATTATATACGGATAACCCCATTATACAATAGAAAGACATTGGTATGATTAAAATCCTACATCAAATACTTTAAAATACATCAAATACATTAAAATACATCAAATACATCAAAATACGCAGACACTTATTGAGTAAGATAAAATAAGTACATATAAACCTGAAGTAACCAGTTATGGAATTTTGTATTTACAATAATTGGTAAAATCTTTTGAGAGCATTTTTAAATTTATCTTGAGATACATTAAAAATATTCAAGTTGAGATTACAATATTCATTACCCAGTCTCATTAATCGAGTTAAGCCCATAGTTTGTTTGATGAAAGGGTACTGTAAATAGGTCTGTGGTGCGCGTGGATCTAGAGGGTACTCTAAAGTTCAATAATTCCAGTAGCTCAGGGCATGAGATTTGGTTATTGAATATTTTAAACAAGGTAATTAGGTCAGTTCTTATTCTTCGGTTGTGCAGGGTTGGAATGTTCAGAAATGATAGAATAATTGATAGATAGTTGTAATTCTCCAACTGTAAATTCAATCTATATGCTACATGTCTCAGGAATCTATTGTGTACACTTTCAATCGCATTAATATGTACTTGGTAGTGAGGAGACCACACCGTAGATGCATACATAAGTATGGAACATACTAGTGAGTTATAAAGAGTCTTCATAGCATTAATTGAGAAATCGCTTGAGTTACGTAATATGAATCCCAAAATTTGGTTTGCCTTGCTTATGGTAGCATTTATGTGTGGTATATGTGTTAATTGAGAATCGAAGTGAACTCCTAAATCCTTTACATTGTTAACCCGTTTCATGGTTGATCCATTTATTTCATACTTAAAATTCAAAGGAAGTTTTGATTTTGAGAAGGATATTGTGAAGCATTTATCGATATTTAGAGCTAAGCCATTTGCGAGAGACCAATCATGTAATTTATTTATATCATGTTGAAATTTTACGCAATCTTGTAAGTCTGTATTGGAATATAGATTTTTACATCATCTGCAAACATTAAGCACTGAGAGTAATCAAATTCAGATGCTAAATCATTTATGTAAAAATTTAATATTAATGGTCCTAGATGAGATCCCTGTGGAACTCCTGAAGTGACTTATATCGGATTGGAGGGATGGTTTTTGATTTTGACATACTGAATTCTCTTAGTAAGATAGCTATTTAGCCAAGATAATAACCATGGTGGAAAATCAAGCATCAAAAACTCATGGTTCACACTATCGAAAGTTTTTAAAAAGGCTGCATATACGGAATCAATTTGATTCCCAGATTCTAGAGCACTTACAATATTATTCTGATATAATAGTAAGTTAGTCACAGTAGACTTTCCTGTTGTAAACCCATGCTGTTCATTGACAATAATGCACTTGCAGTGCTATGTTAAAAATCTGGATATAAATTGTTCAAATAATTTTGGAATTGCTGCCAGTTTGGTTATTGGGCGATAGTTAATAATATTTGCCTTGTCCAAGTTTTTGAATATTGGTGTTATATAGCTATTCTTCCATTTATTTGGAAAAACCCCAGTGATTAATGAATGGTTGAATATCATAGTTAATGGTTTAGTTAGGGTATAAATGCATCTTTTTTGAGAAAAAAAGCAGGGATGCCATCTGGACCACAACAAATTTTATCTTTCAAACTAGAAATTCCTGTAAATATTTCTTCCAGTGCTAAAGTTAAATTTGGTATATTAATACAACTATTTCTGACATTGTAGGTGTGATGATTCAAGTTAGACTCAGTATAGACAGTTGAAAAGGGTGAGGCAAAAAAATTCACAATGTCATTGTCACGGTCACTATCAATTCCTTGAAAATGCATTTTATAGGGAATGCCGCAATCCTTCCCCATGGAATTTATATGATTCCAAAAATGTTTCGTATCGCTTAGAATGGAGTTATTGACTCGCGAAATGTAAGCTTCATGGCATTGCTTAGTTAATAATTCACACTGGGATATCAAAATAAATGTAAAAATCGCCAAACGACAACCACATCATTCTTGAAAATTGTGGATCTTTTCTGATGGGCTTCTGAGAATTTCTAATCTAATTCTATTCTTTGAATCTTATGAATTTTCTTGGCTATCGGCAGTCTGGATCATCCCCACCAATTTCATAAATTGTTTTGCATTTAATGATAAGTAAATAGTCCCCAATTTTGTCTACTATTGAAACACTGTCATAAATGAATGTTTAGTACTGCTGTTTTTCCTACTAAACAAAAATAAATTCCGATATCAGGCACATAAATAATTAAAATAATTAAAATAAATTAACGAAGTATTAATTATGGTTGGTTGGTAGTGCTAGCTTGGAGTGCACACCGACCACCCGAGGTAGTGCTGTAGGTTTTCCGGGTTTTCCTACAGCTGAAAAGTGAATACATCACCTGAAACATCAGTAAGTTGCCCCGGAGCGCCACAGCAAATAATAATAACAGCCGTCCTCTACCCGCAAAGGCAATGCCTTTGGTTACACTCAACGAGTGTTTATGAGGGAGTATTATTATTTTTATATGTATCACCACAAGAATTATGAAATTTATTCAATTTGGAATATTCTAATACGCCAATCACACAATCCACTGCTAGAAAAATTGATAAACTGGACACGTGAAATGTGTTGCAAATACTGGCCGTTCACCAATAAATGATACTGTAAAACAGGATATTGCACAGAATCCTCAAATTTATTTTAGGCAAATTGCGGCTAATAGAAATATTTCTGGAAGGTATGTTTTACGTATGTTATAAAAAGAGAAATATTATCCGTATAAAATTCATAATGTCCAGAAAATCAATGAGGATCATTCAGATCGCTGAATGCAGTTCGAGGCCTTAGTGTCACAAAGGCGTAACTAAATTTTTTCAATTTTGAGATATTTTTCATCATTATCAAGTTTTTCAAATATTTGACATGGTCCCTGAATATCAAGTAGTTATTCATCTGAAAATATATGTCCTAACATTATGGTCGTTACAGATGAATTTAGTATATAAAATTTATTTATTTTCTCGAAATGAATAATCTGTAGTCCTCGAGTTTTGTAGTAAGTAAGTAAAGTAAGAATATGTAGTCAAATTCCACGCTTCATTCGTCAAATTTTTTTTTTATGAAGCAACCTTTTGTTAAATAGAACAGTGAAATTTTGGGAAATGTTGAGCTTGATCATATGTTAAGTACAAGGCAGCTGGCAACTGTTTCATGTGTTCCACGAACCAGCATTCAGCGTATTTGAAAACTTTACAAATTCCATCTTAACAAATTTAAATGAACACACGAACTGAATGAAGATGATTTTGATCGACGTTTAGAATTCTGTGGGGCATTAAGTGAACATGCGATTGCAAATTCACAGTTCCCTTTCAACATCTGTTTTAGCGTTGAATGTTCTTTTTTCTCAATCGGGATATTTGTCCATATTGGGCTGATTAGAATCCCCACATATTCCATGAGGTATATACGCAACATACCCATCGTTGACCCTTCATTCTCAGAAGGCAATCTAACAGGGAGACTGTTTCTAGAACTACTTGAAAACACAATTGAACCCATGTTAACGATCATAATTGAAGATTATCAAAATTATCTAGAGGATCAGTTGATATTTCAACAAGATGGCGCTTCACCGTACTATGCTCTGCCTATTCGGCAGTATCAAGATCAAAACCTGTCTAGCCGAAGCCTGCAAAATGGGAATGTCACAAGGGAAATGACACAAGGAGTCCCGCAGGGATCACTGCTTGGACCCACGTGATATAACATCTTGTATGACGGGGTCTTGAGACTACCACTGCCGGCAGAATGCCACACTGTGGCTTACGAGGATGTCCTCGCGGTCATAGTAAGAGCCAACATAAAGGAAGAGCTGATGAACAAAGAAAACGACTCCCTGGAAATGATCAGCCAGTGGATGGAGGAAAATGGCCTGAAACTCGTGCCGCATAAAACTGAAGCCATTATCCTAAAAGGACCAAGGAAACGATAAGAGAAGGAGAGGTTAGAGCAAGCTATGATAACACAAGAAATATGTTAAGTATCTGGGGGTCTGGTTAGACGACAAGACTATATGGAATGAATATGTAAGGAAAACCTGTGAAAAAGCAGATAGGCAATCGACAGCACTGATGCGGCTTCCCCCAAACATCAGGGGTCCCGGTATGCACAAGAGAAGAGTACCATACGGAGTGGTATAGTCAGTACTGTTATACGCAGCACCGGTATGGGGCGAGGTTATGAGGGTTGAGAGATACCAGGCCATGATCACATCCGCATAGAGGAGGATGCTAATAAGAGTGGCTATGGTATATAGGACCATCTCTGCAAAAGCCATAAATGTTATTACATCTATTTCTCCCATAGACTTTCTAGTAAAGGAGAGAACCAGACTTAACTCGAGACACAACGTGGATGACGCAGCCAAAAGGGAAGAGAGGCAAAGAACTGTAGCAGAGTGGTAAGAGAGATGGGACGCGAATGACAACAAGGCGCAATGGACAAAATGACAGATTCCAAACATCGCGGAATGGCTGGGATGCCCATTCAAGACACTAGACTACTTCACCACCCAAGCCCTAAGTGGCCACGGCTTGTTTAAATCTCACAAGGCAAGGATTGGGAAGTCACTAAATAGCGAGTGCCGCTACTGTCAAGAGGATAGGGACGACCCAGAGCACACCATTTTTATATGCCCCACATGGATAACAGAGCGTACAGAACTAGAATCAGCACTAGGGGAGGTGAACCCGGAAAACCTGATGGGAAAAATGATGAGCAGCCCAAACAACTGGAGAAAACCCACAGAAATGCTCAAGAGGATCATGCGACAAAAAGAGTCAGAGGAGAGGGCATCCCAAACAGAGGACAGAAGAGACGAACGAATCCACTAAAGACTATCAAAATTGTAACAGCGCCCAAGTAACTGCCGCTTGTACCTGAGAGGGCAAAGGGGTGGTTTTAGCCGGTAAGAGTCCGGCACTGCTGTCACGCGATGGAGACCGAGCGGGCAGCGTGCATGAGCATTTCCACCCCACCAATAAAAAAAAGTATTAAGATCAAAACTTCCCGGGTCACTGGATTGGTAGGCGAGATTCTACCGAATGGCTCCCTCGATCACTAGACCTTTCTTCTCCATTTTTTTTCTGTGGGCGCATTTGAAAAGTAGAATTCATGCAGCTCCACCTGCTTCACTCAGAGATTTGAGTAAGTCACTCCTACCCCTCCTCACTAGTGACTACTTTTAAGCCACCAGTATTCATATTCTGTGGAAGCTGTATTTTATAGTTGATAGCATGCTTTGATTTAACGTGTTGTGAGTTGGTCATAATTTTTTAAACCTCTTTTCCGTTTGGGACAGAATCTAGGTGACGTTATACATAGCAGGGCTGATTTGCCAGATCTCATTCTCATCCTGAGAGACTCCTGAATGTTCGTGTTCACACAAGCAATTTTTTGAGGATTCAGGCGCAATCGGTAGTGCAAAGCGTCCTACTGGATGTGATCCCCTTCATTGAAGTAGGGCCATCTCCACTACACGTGCTATATCTGCCACTTCATTAACGGGATAGTGGTACTTTGTTTAGCAGCTGGTTCATGAAACCCAGTAATCTGAAAATCCTATCATATTCAGAACATAGCAAATATCAAGGGACTCAAACACCAAGCCCTAGCTCACACTGAGCGATAATGAGTTTCACGAGGATGATCTAGAGAAAATGAAATACAATATCGAAAAGCCCTCATGAATGGCATATTACAGAAATTTCATATTCATTTTCATTATACGACAATAAAATTGAAACTGTTCTTGATGCAACAAATTTTACTGCGTTTGCAGTAGACTTTTCGCTGAATGTATCTGTTTCTGTTCCGGTTTCTATGGTTCGAAAATGTAGCAAAGCAAGTGCACTTCTTCAACTTCACCTTCGCTAGAATAAAATGGCTTGAGTACAGTTCAACAATAATAATTTTATTCTACATAGCAGCCAAATTGAATTTGTGGGTATTTATTTCTATGAATGTTTGTACTAGAAAACTGTAAACAATTATAAGAAATGAAATTATTGGAAGTACATTATCCAGTTTATGTCAAAATTTTCCTCTATTTCATAGGAGTTGATGGGCAATGTAATTTGTCCATATGCTTATCCCGACGGCTGATGCTTGCTTGGGAGTGCGCACCGACTACCCAAGGTGGTGCTATGAGTTTTCATGATTTTCCTACTGCTAAAAAGTGGATACGCCACCAAAAATCAGTGAGGTGCCCCAAGTGCCACGACAAATAATAATAATAGCCGTCCACTACCCTCACAGGCTATGCCTTGGGGTACACTATATGAGTCCATGTTCATGAGGGAGCATTATTATTTTCATCCAACAGGAATATCCCGCATGGCGCTGGTGTGTCATTTACCCCAGTAAACATGCCTCGCTTTCGTGGGGAGAGTAGTTACTGGGTCCGAGAAACATGTGCCCTGAGTAAGCGGAGTGTACCAAGGATTACGGCCTTCTGCATTCTTCCAGCTGAGTTTTCTGCCGCATCGCGGCAAGCCAGCATGGTTTTCAGAAAAAAGCGTGTCAATCATTCCACCAAGGACCTCAATTATCAGAACCATCATCTTACAAGAATGATTTTTTCCTTTTTTTTTCGGACGATGTTTCTTTCGCCAGTAGCTGAAAACTTAATGACTAAAATCGTCCTACTTTGATGGTCGAGGAGGACTACATCAAATTTATTGGATGTATTTTCCTGACTGTGGGGAATGAGTAGTTCCAATAGATTCTCTAAAACGGACTCAATATCCCCCGAAGCATAAGGCAACACCGGTGTCTCGTCTACACCGTACGAGTGTCGTAGATGGTAGTACAACACTCGTAGGGCCGTGATATGCCTGTGGATATAGGCTGAAATCGCATAAACTAGACAGGCTGAGAGCAAATGTATTATGGTCTCAGCTGTCCCACGACATGCACTACATCTAGTGTCAAGGATCTCTATACCCATCACGCGACTACGGTAGATGAAGGTGACAGAGACACTCTCCTGGCAGGCCATTATGAATCCCTCGCTTTACGACTACAGCCCACTTGACCTGAGAAATGCAAAAGTCAGGTTTATGAATAAGCCAAGGTCTTCAACGTTCTTGAAGACGACCCCATGCATTGACTTATCCTTATGTAGCTGCAGGAGACTCTCACTTTCCGTAGCTCTGGCATGGGCTTTTCGCTGAACAGGTTCCAACTCGGTGACAGAGTTTGGGATCGTTCGTTCAGTGTCAAATACAAGACCGAGTTCATCGGCTGCACGGGTTTCTGCCTTGAATAAAAATGCTCCAATCCATGCTTTTTCATGATCGCATACTAAGCAGAGAAAGAGATCTGAACAATGGCAATAATAGTGAGATGCAAAAAAGGAGAGGGCTGAGGGAGTCTCCCAAAAACAAGCCCCCACTATTATCATTATTAATATTTCTTCTGTGTTTGATATGAAGCAAGTGCTAAGTTTGTGTCATACTTGAATAAACTCAAAACTGAAGTGAAGTTTTTGTCTTTGGAGTAACTTTATACTGTCCATAAAAATTGTTCATTGTAAGGAAATGTTTTGTCCGATGTATCCTATATGGGACAGATTGAGTTTCTGTTATTAAAATAAAACAAAATGGCTCTTTCTATCTCTTGACATTTTTTCCAGACTACAATCTACCCAATTACATAGTTACTTGCACCAAAAAAAAAAAAAATCTATTTTCTTTTTCTAGACAACTTTCATTCTCGCATATTCCATATTGTTCCCTTGGAATATGCGACAATTTAAATTCGAATTTGAGCAAACAATGTATCCCCCATTCATATGTTGAATTGTCGCAATTACTACACTAACTTATAATTTTAAAAATGTTTAAAGAAATAGACTAGAGGGTTCTGCACATACAATTGTTTCATCATAGTTCTGAGGAAGCAAAAAATTAATTTGTGAAACGTAGACACTTGATTTTTCTTCTTGTAATTAATATCAATCAACTTCTCCTTCAGTTATTACTCGACTATGCATAACTAAATTCTGCTTACAAATTTTCCTCCTGGAACTGGGAAAATATAATTCCAGTTATTTTGTCGGCAACGAAGACTTACTCAAAAACCCACTACCGGCCACATCTTGTACGTGAGAGTTCAGTCGAGAGAGATGAACAAAAATAATGAATTACCCTAAATAATAATTAATGATAATGCAAATGAGATTTCTTGCCTACACAAACATAATGTAATATGGTAATAAAGGTATCGCAAACTGTAATAGCAACCAAGACAAGAGTAAAGACCGACCGGTCATCAACTAATGTATTCACCATTAAAAATAAGAATTTACTTTACACTCTTAGCTAATGGATTTTTAATTACCCACAACTAAATTATTCTAGATGTAGCTTTCTGATCGAGATTCTAATTACAAGATGTAATTAACATGGCCAACTCATGTCAATTTCAATTACACGAATATTAACAAGTTACTCGTTTTTTAACATACTCTACTATTATCATTCAAAGGGAATGGAACCCAATAATTATAAACAAATTTAACGATAGAAACACACTATTAAGTCGATGTAAATTTTTGCGTGCTGTCACGTTAATACTACTATACCAATTTAAATCGAGCATTGATTTTGTAACTAATGATTCGTACGATAATGTTCCAGGGATCCCAAATAAGTGGATCACAACGATACCTCAAAAAAATTCGCATTACCACCTTTCCTTTCCCTCGCTCAACAGATGCTTGAAAATCCAAATGAATGAAAAATTATATACAAGGATTAGTTATGATATTATTTTTGAAATTGAGCTTTTACCTCACAGTTGTCATGGGAAGTTCATCTATCGTATCAGAAGGGTTGAAATAGATATTAATAATAATGCTCAGACGCTTTGCCTCATCAGAGAATAGAGAAGGTATCTTCAGAAGGCTCGTGTTCTAGGAAAACTTCCTCAACCCTCTTCCGTTTTGCATCTCCCTATTGCTATTGTCCATTGCACTAGGAAATATCCGTGGATACAACTGTGGTAGCCGGAGCTACTGAAGGCATAAAGTCACCCATCTTGTTTATAGAGATGACCTCAAACTGTATGCCTCTGGTGGAAATGACCCAAATCAGTCATTAATGGTAGTGGAAGAGTACGCGCATGTTATCGGAATGGATTTCGGGACCAACAGTTGAGCCAATATTCATCTCCAAAGAGGATGGATGATGCGAGAATACAGAGCGAATATTCGGCTCGTACAGGAAAGCATTTTGATGCCAAAGAGACGTATACTTACCTAGAATTGGAATAACGTCAATAATAAACTCCCGAAAGGTAACCATAATTGGAAGCTTTCTCTGCGGCAAGTATTTGCATAAACTCGGACAGATCAGAAAAGTTGCTGCAGCTGATATGCTTGCCGGTCCAATCCTACCAAACTGCTTTAGAGTGATGAAATGAGAACAAGAAAGAAGAGTTGCGAAAACACGCTTTGAAAACTTGCTAAATGATTCATCTCCATAGCTGATTGCATAATCTATTCCACTGTGACACTTTCCCTGACAACAGAGATGCCTTGAACTTCTGAGTTTGAAGTCTCCACATAAGAGAATAGCCCTGGATTCAGCCTCTAAGGTAATCAGAAGTTGGAATCTCACGACTATGGAATTGCAAGAATCGAAGCATTCTTTTTCCAGGCAGCAACCCGTCCAACCGATGAACTAAGTCCCGCATTTGACACTGAACATGGTTATCCAAACTGTCACCAAGTAAAAACCCGTTCGGCATAAAGCTCATATCAAAGATGCAGAGACTAATGTACTCTTGTAGCTACACAATGATGAATCAATACATGGAGGTCTCCTTCAGAAATACTGAAGACTAATTGAATTATATGTACTCTATGCTATACAAGAATAAGACGATACATTGGGGTTTTCTTCAACACCCTGATGTTTAACAGACTTAGTCGCGTGATGAAAATATAGGTCCGGACATAGAAGTAGTAGTAGTAGTTGGTGGGGAGGCTGCTACTGCATCAAGGCAGACCCCCTTGGATCATTTTTGCCATCCCCTGGTCTCCTCATCCATGGCATGCTCTGTCAAAACTTCCTGGTTTCGCCCTCTGATGATGTTCCCTCAAAATGAAGCACCTTGAAGTATGTGTAGTGTGTTGGTACTTTGAACAAGTTCCTTCAATCGTCCTCCTCGTGAATGCTCTGGTAGGGCTGCAGTATCCGCTCCGGGGCTCCTCCTTGGGCCCCTTTTGAGACAGAGTTTCCAGGTATCGCGACGAGTTCCTTCAAATCGCCCTCTTGTGAAAATCCTGGTAGGGCTGGTTCTCACTGTCCACCACTGTCCCACTCGTGAGCCGATAGTCGTACTGAACGGACGTGTGTATTAGCAGCGAAAATTGATTCATAGTGAATTGTGACAATTTGAGTTTTGATAAGTGGAAAGGTGGATTTAAGTTTTTGAGAAGTGTAAGTGAAAAGTAGAGTGTGCGGTAAGTGAAAGAGTGGAAGCTGGCAAGGAGTCCCGAGGGGGAAAAGCCTGGAGCAGGGAGAAACAGCATCAACTGGTAAGACATTGACTTTAAACAATCCAGTTTAATGTGTTAGACGATGTGAATTTGAATATTGTTAGTGAAGACAGCAGTTTTTTGGTCTGCGGACAGCCATTTTTTGACTAAGACAAAAACGCATATATCATATTTTATTAGCACAAAAATCACGCGTCCAACGCGCCCGGGAACGCGAAAATCGGCTAGACTTTGACAAAATTTTGTATCAGGACTACAGGAATCAGAAAAGTGCCCTGAAATTCTGTGAAATATCGCGGACTTAGAATATTTTCGTAAAATATTCATTTTGTGGACTTAGCTGAAAATTGCATAGCCAATTCAGCGACTCGTGTTATTTACGAAATTATATATCGTAACCGAATATTTTTCAAAAGTGGACATTGAAAAATTGTCGAATTTTTTTCGTTGAAAAATTTTCAAACTTATTTTTGCACAGACTTACACACACAAGAAAATAGACACTTCACAACACTTTCCATTGGAAAACAAACATGGACCAACGAGAACAAGGAGGAACAGCAGGGAAAACCACAGAATCGATGGAAACAGAACAACACAGGACACAAATGGACAGATTAGAGGAACAGAGAATGATGGAATGTAGTAACAAAGTTACAAGGACACCACCGCAAGAGACTGAATATGCCAACAAGAAGCCTAAGAAGGACGAGGCTAACCTGGACCAAACTTTCCAACACATATAGATAACAGAAGGCAGCGAAAATGAAAATGAAGAAGAGGAAGAAGGAGCAACAGGACCAACACAGGAAGAAAACGCAAAACAAGAACAAACGGACAACATAGACGAAGAGGATCAGGACATGGAGGACATCATCTCTGCGGTTAGCAGAATCGACGATAGGATTGCAAATGAGAGGAACGGAAAAATTTCAAAGGCAGACCAAGCCGTGGTAAGAACGGCATGTCAAGAGATCATGGGGAAGCTTACAAGAACCATAAGGAAGCTAGGAAAACTACAGGTAGCCAATGCAAAGTTAAACGGGCAGGTTCAACTCTGGAGAGGACCAGAGCCCAATACAATAGACAACCCAGGGAACAATTCCCACAATTAGAACCAACCCAAATGACCAACCAAAGGACACAGCAGCAAACAAATTCAAACCAATGGACACACCCCATACCGCTACTCCAAGTACCCGTACCCAGGACATTATTCCAAACACAAACACCGATGAACCAGGACACATATGCGCAACAGCAACAAACACCGACACCGACTGGACCGGCATACGCAGCGATGACTACCAGAACGCCAACACAAAGGACACAACCGGCGCAATGGACATCACCTCAAACGAAGAAACACGAGATCATAGTCAGGATACCCGAAAATAAGGATTCAAAAATAACGCTCCAGTCAGTGAAAGAAACTCTGAAGAACAAAGAGACAGGAGGACTAAGGAGCATCAGACACACTGCGAGCGGAGCCATCATAGTGGAAGCAAAAGACCAGGAGCAAATCGTCAAGGTACACGACGAACTTAAGAAGAATGAGCAGCTTCAAACAAGACATATGGGAGGAAATGAACCGATGATCATGTTGACAGGAATTCAAACAGGACTCAACGAAGACGAGATATTGGAAGCCTTGATCAACGAGAACGACAAACTGGTGAACATACACGGAGAGGAACACGTAAGGAACGCGATCACAGTCATCCACAAGAGACCGTGCAGAAACCCCAGGAGGGAAAACTGTATCATCCAGACTTCGCCAGGGATCTTTAGGACACTGATAGCTATGGAGAAAGTAAGCATAGACCTAATATCTGTAAGAGTGGAGGAATATGTACGGCTGGCAATGTGCTTCAGATGTAGCAGGTTCGGACACGTGGTGAAACACTGCAAGGACGAACCAAAATGCTACAGATGCGGCAAAAAGCACGAGGGGAAGGAATGCAAGGAAGAACAGCCAAACTGCGTGAACTGTGAAGCGATGAAACTCGTACCGAGAAGGCACGAGGCAAAGGACATAAATTGTCCGGTATACGCGCGTAAAATCCAGATATCGAGGGGGTACATAAATTACCGAACTACGTCATAAGAAATATAATGAAACGGAAACTATGAACGTGCTACAAATAAACATAGGCAAGGGCAAGGCTGCCACGGACCAACTCATACAGAAATTAAAAGACAACAACATAGACATAGTTCTGATACAGGAAATAAACAAGAAGACAACACACACGGAAACCCACCAATTAATAAGACATAATGAAAATTCTAAAACAGGCATACTAATAAACAAAAAACTGAAAAACACAATAACAATTAGCGAAATGACAGATGAAAATATAAAGACGATACAAATAGGAACAGGGGAACAAAAACTTACCATAATAAACATCTACGACGAACCAGGGGGACAAGTAAATACACGTTTTAATAAAATCAAGAGTCCACTCAGCAAAATTAAGGGCAAAGTGATATTAGCAGGGGATTTAAATGCAAAGAACATGGTATGGGGGGGACAGGAAACAGACAACAGAGGGGAGGAAAAAATGGACTGGGTGGTAACGATCGGATACATAATAGAAAACGACAGGACAGACATAGCAACATACAGTAGTAACAGGGGACAAAGCTGGGTGGACATAACAATAACAAAAGACATAACCATACAGGACTGGACAGTTAGTGAAGAAGAGACGCTAAGCGACCACAGATACCTGACGTACAACACAGGACATAAGAGACAACCACAAGACACGAAACAAACATATGACGTAAAACGAGCAGACTGGCAAAAATTCAAGCGCAAGCTGACAAGCTACAGTCCACCAGACTCGAGAGACATCAATTTACTCACAAACGCTATACAGCGCGCATGCGAAATAGCATGCGCGGACGCGATCCCAAAGCGGAGAGCAACGACGCGACAAAATCAAGTCTGAAAAACATGGCAACAAGACAGACAAGACGAAGACAAGAAAAGAAAATATGAAGAATCAAAAAGAAAATACAAGACACAACTGAAACAGACAAAAAGGGAATCAATACAAAAATACATTACAGACAACACACAAAGCGATCCGTGGGGCCTTGCCTACAAACTGCTCCGACGAAGAAAGAAAGAACGAACACAAATGAACACAATACAACGAAACGACGGAACATGGACAAACACAGAGCAAGAAACACACACAGAACTCATACACCAATACTTCCCCAAAGATACACCAAACGAGGATATACTCACAAACATAAACAGGAACCTACACATACACAGAACACCTACACAAAACGACACACCTTTCACATTAGAGGAACTTGCCGAGATAGCGAACGATCTGAAACCCAACAAAGCGGCGGCAGCGGACGGAATACCAAATGAGTCGGCACGATACATCGTGGACACACTGGGGGAACACCTGCTGGAAATCTTCAACTTGGCACTAAGCGAGGGGAGGTTTCCGGACAGGTGTAAGGAAGCGAGTATCGTGTGGATTCCTTAAAAGGGCAAGGGTCAACGGCCGATATCGCTGCTGCCGACGCTGGGCAAACTACTCGACAAGCTCCTCACAAACAGATTAACGTACTTCCTGGAGACAAATAACAAAATTGACAAGCGTCAGTTCGGATTCAGGAAGACGTTAAACACAACAGACGATATCCAACACATGACACGTAACATACAGAAAAACAAAAACAAAAAACTACACACACAGATCATTACATTAGACATCACAAACGCTTTCAACACAACATGGATACTCAACATACAACACACACTCAACACGCTCAAAACACCGGACAACCTTGTCAACTTGTGTACGGACTTCCTGAAAGGGAGGAAAGTCACAAGCGGACAGGTGACAGAACAGACGGAAAGGGGGTGCCCACAGGGCTCAAGCCTGGGACCGATCCTTTGGACGGTAGTAATGGAAGGATGGTTTGAGGCTGTGGACACCTCCACTGACAAAGACAACATGATAGCCGCACAAGCCTTCGCGGACGACCAAGTCTTTGTAATCGCAGGGAGAACGAAAACTCAAATAGAAAAGAGATGGCAAAAGGCATGGGCAGGATGCAGGGCTTGGGCGGCTAAAAACAAACTCACATATAACAAGGATAAAACGGAGACGATGTACATACCAGGGACGACTGACATGACAATACCTAACATAAAACTCGACGAACGCACAACGACAAACAAACATTCGATAAAATACTTAGGCCTAGTCATAGATGGGAAGTTACTCTGGGTGGAACACGTCAAATCACTGCGCTCTAAAACTCAAGACATCGCAAACAGGCTCTTCGTGGTAGCGGGAAGAGAATGGGGAGCGGACAGAGAAATCCTCAGGACCATCTAAGAGAGAGCGGTCAAGCCGCTGATCATGTATGCCGCGAAGGTATGGGGTCAACGGGCCAAGGATACCCGCATCATCAGACACCTTAGAGCGATGGAGCGACCTTTTTTTCTGGCCATCACGAAGACCTACAGGACAGCACCGACAGACGCGCTGCACGTACTGGCTGGTGTAGTCCCGTTGCAAGTCGAAGCGGAGGTAGAAGCCCAACACAATAAAACATACAAAGAAGACATACACCAAAACCACATTAAACCACAAGAAAAACCACACCCATCGACACAACACAGAACACTAGACACACCAAGAGAGTGCAAAACACACATATACACTGACGCCACTCAAAACGAACACGAACACAGGGCATTTGGCTTTGCAAAAACCAGAAACCATGAAACATGGACACTGCACGGGAAACGCACGTCAAATGGCAAAGACATACACGACACTGAAACACTCGCCATCTATGAAGCAGCAAAAAATATAAAAATAACAGACAGAAACACCACAATACACACAGATTCTAAAAGGGCCATAGCACGAATACACAACACAAAAACAACAGATAACACAGTAAACAAGATACAAAAACTCATACAAACAAAACAAGATCAAGGCCAAAAAATACACATAACACACACACAGCGGACACACCAAGGCATAAGAAAAGCAGAAGAAACGGCCAAAGCACATCTAGAAGATGAAGAGATCCACAATACACACAAAACACGAAAAGAATTGAAAAAAATAAAACACACACACACAAGAAACAAACATGGCAACAACACTGGAACACATCACAAACAGGCAGAAGTACATATAGCTTCTTCCCTACCATAGACACAAATCGCGTAGCACTCTCTTGGAAAACAACACAAATAATAACAGGACACGGAAACACAGGCGCTTACTACAAACGCTTCAGACTGAGGGAGACGGATGGCATCTGCCAGTGCGGGCAGCAGGAAGAAGAAAACACGACCCACATAATACACCATTGCATGATCACACAAAGACAAAACGCCAGAGAAAGATATAAAACATCACTATTAAACAAGAACATGGCATACACACCAACATACACAGACAGAAAACAACTAGACAGAACAACACCTGGGGTAGTGAGAAGATACTAGACGACGAATGAGACAACGAAAGTAGCACGTAGAAGAAGCCCCCAAGATTGACGGATAAAGCGGAGGTAAAACAATGTAAACCTAAAATAAGGAAATAAAATGATATAAGATGTAGTAAAACAAGGTAAAGGGCACAATGTACTGGTACCCGCAAAATTTTTGGAGAAGTGGATGATGGGATGGGTTCCCCTGGCAGGGGACTCGTTAGATAGACGGTAGCAAACGGCCCAATACCTAACGGTAGGTGGGCCATCTGCTCGAGTCATTTGAAAATGACACAAGCAGAAAATTCCGATTTCATGTCCACCACTGTCGGGCCAGTGATCATTTGTTGGAATGACACTGCAGAAAGCGACAAAGCGATCAAGGCGATTGTAAATTGATCAAAGACGTTTTCTAGCCAATTGCTTTCAAGTGTGTACTGGGCAATTGGCAAACAAGAAAAGATAGTGGGAAAAAGAAAAGTGCCACCTCCACGTGGTAGGGGGCGGAAACCACTCCTTGGCTATTAGTCGGGGTCCTCCCGCAATAAGCTCCACGGTAGGGCCAAGAGCACGAATAGCGCACTAAGCGTATCTGTGGGTAGGAATAGCAGGGACTCCAGAAAGCAGACAAAGTGGAACCACAAGCATAGGGGAGGCAGACATGAGCCTGCAAACTAGGTTTGTAGAAATATTAAATTACATTAATGATGAGATGGACACAGGCAAATGCTTGGCAAAGGCAGGAAGAGGAGGCTTGATAGAAAGGGTCCACAAATGGGGACTGGAGCAGGCCAATCTAGAGGGGCAAATTAAAGCTCTAAAAGAGGAAAATAAAAGATTGAGGGAAGAGACAACAATCCGAGAAGACACAAAGAGTATCTTATGCTACAGTAGCCGCAAAACCCGAATCCAAGCTCTCAGACAGAGAGAGAATGATCGAAAGAACCCAAAAAACACCAGAACACACAATATTCATAACCTCAGAAAAATATGGTAATGGCAAGAAAGTACAGGACGAAGTCACAAAAATCCTAGACCCGCGCACACAGATCCTAAAGATCAACAAGATGAAAACAACCCAAAAAGCATTAATTATAGAAACATCCACGAAAGAGGACATGGACAAAATAATGAACCATCCAGATATGAAAAGAAACTTTAAGTGCGAACTTCCTAAGAAAAAGCGACCACTGGTCATAATTTATGACGTAAAAATAGGGAATAAGTCACTAGATGACATAAAGGAAGACATACTGATACAAAGCTTTGGGGACACCCACGGCGAGTCATGGGAAAGGTTTGGAGAGGATTCCAAAATCCGATTCAAGACCGGCCCAAGGGACAAGCCATCGGTGAACCTGGTAGTGGAAGTATCCCCAGAGGTGACAAGGAAGATGTTAGGAAGTAAATTATACATTGGATTCACATGTGTGAATGTTAAGGACTACATTGTAGTGCCCAGATGCTTGAAGTGCCTAGATCTGGGACACGTATCAAAATACTGCTCAAAAGCAGAAACAAAGTGTAAGCACTGCGGTGAAGCAGGGCACGAGAAAAGAGCATGTCCGAAAAAGGACGAGCCAGCAACGTGCGTGGCATATAAAAACAGAGGAAAGGTATGTAGGGGAACAGAGTGCCAAACGCACAAAATGTTGCTAGATAGACAAATACAAAATACTGACTATGACCAGTAATTCTCAAGAGAATACGATGGCAATAGAACAGTCAGAAAGAGAAGCAAAGTCAGGAAAAACCCCTTCAAAAAGCCTACGGGACAGACTCAGAATGTTGTCTTTCAGAAGAAAGAAAAAAGAAACAATAATAGAACAGACAGTAAAAACAGACAAAAATAAGGAGACAACCCCAATAACACTATATGAGAACATAGAGATGAATATGAGACTTTCGAGACTGGAAGATCCAACAATCCTTACTACGGCGCTGAACTGGCCTCAGTGCCACGTACACATAAAATCCCCGTAACAATTCGAATCGGACAGATCAACTGCATGCGCTGTGCTACGGTTGGTCATGAGATAAGGAAAGTTGCGGAGGAAAAGAAGCTAGACATGATATGCATACAAGAACCGTATACAAAAAATGGGAAAATGATGTCCATGCCGATAACAGCGTAAATACAAAGTCAAGGACAAAACCCAATGGCAATAACTGTGCTGTTCAACAGGAACCACAGACTGTTTCTACTGAAACAGTTCAGTGACGAGCACTGCGTCTGTGTGGAATTACAGACAAACATAGGGAAATTCATCAACATATACTGCCAATTCAATGAGGGCATAGAGACATATGTCAATAAGATGAGGCAAATTTTCGTAAAATACAGGGACACCCCCGTAATTATAGCCGCGGAAGCAAATGCGAAGTCAGTATTGTGGCACGCCAGAACCACAGATGAAAAAGGCGAACAACTAGAGGATCTAATTAATGAACTCCAACTTGAAGTTCATAACAAGATGGGAAATCCACCAACCTTCCAGAACAGGGCAGGTGCAGCAAGCAACATCGATGTGACAATATCGAATGCTAGAGCTGCGAACCAGTTAACGGGATGGAAGGTTGAAGACAATGTGACAATGAGCGACCACAATCTGATAAGCTTTTACATAAAAAAAGGAGAGGCAGAGAATATGGGACCAGCGGTGAAAAGATACAATTTGAGCAGAGCAAATTGGGAAACCCTAGTAACTGAATTCGGTGTACCGAGGCCGGAAGGAGAGGAAGGAGATGTACACGAATATGCCAAGTGCATAACCAGAGAAATAAAAAGAGTGATGGATCTTGCCATCCCACGAATGTATCCAGCAAGACACGCAAGAAACGGTGCTTGCAACAATGAACTAACAACGCTAAGAACAAGGGTGAGAAAGCAAGAAAAAGGTATCAAAGATGCAGTATACACGACGAGCGTCAAAGGCTTCTAAATATATACAGAGAACTAAAAGGCAATTACACAGAACAAATAAAGGAAACCAAAGCAAAGAGCTGGGAACGATTCATACAAACGAATCTAGAAACAGACTTATGGGGAATACCGTACAAGATTGTAACGAAAAAGATAAGATGTCCCACCATGCTCTCCTCTCTGCAAAGAGAAGACGGAGTAATGACCGGGACATGGGAGGAATCAGCTGAATTGCTAATGAATACACTACTACCCTCAGACAATCATAAGGGAGAAACAGAAGAACAACAGGAAATAAGAAGAGCAATGGTACAAGCGTACCATGAGCCACCAGAGACAGTCTTGCACCCATTCACCGAGGAAGAAATCCTAGAATGTCTGCAAAAAATTAAGAAGAAAAAGGCAGCAGGGCCTGACAATATACCAACTGAAGTGCTAGTTGCACTAAAGGAAAAACTAGTCCCAGCTCTGTGCGAACTATATAACGCCTGCCTAAGACAAGGCAAAATACCAAAAACGTTCAAACAAGCAGTGATAATAAACAAAGGGGAGGACAAAGATCCATCACAAGCGAAATCACATAGACCGATATGTCTATTAAATACAATGGGAAAACTTCAAGAAAAGCTACTATGTAAGAAACTACAAGAACATAGAGACAAAACCGGCATTCACCCAGATCAGTACGGCTATAGAGCCGGAAGGTCAACAGAGGACGCAATAAACAAAGCAATGCAAACAATAAACGAAAGCGAAGGAAAATACACAATTGCGATATACATTGATAATCTCTGTCAAGATCGTTACGCGAGTCTGAGCTGTCCAGTGGGCAGAATAACAAAATGACTGTCTAAAGGATGTCCGCAAGGGTCTGTGTGTGGTCCCATCTTCTGGGACATAATGCTAGAGGAATTACTAGATCAACTATCAATAACAGATAGCGCACTAGGCACGGTAGCGTATGCCGATGACCTACTAATAATAGTCGACGGCAACAGCCGAAGACAATTAGAAGAAAATGGTAACAATGTCCTAGAGGTGGTGAACAAGTGGTGTGGAAAGGTAAAACTGAAAATTTCAACAGAAAAGACGAATTACAACATTATCAGAGGACAGCTGAACAGAGATCCGATGATACAGATAGACGGGAGGCTGATCCGAAGACAACAGGTACTTGGGAATTATAATGGACGAGTCCAGACTTTTTGCCTACCATATAACAGATGTGTGTGAAAGAGCAACCAAGGCGATGCACAGAATCACAAATCTAGTGCAAAGAGAGGTAAGGATACCTTTTAGACAGGTGCGGGGCTACTTGAGCGTGGTAATAGCTTCGATTACAGGATAAAGTGCGAGTATATGGGTGCATAGGCTGCAGAACATCAAGAACAGAGAGAAAGTGGACAGAACACAAAGAGGGTTCCTCGTCAGAATGACGGGAGCTTTCAGTACAACGGCAACACAAGCCCTCACAACACTAGTGAAGGTGCTACCGATGCAGCTGGAAGTCAAGAAAAAAGCAGCCATGTACTGGATTAGGTATGTCGACTACGCAAAAGCACAGGCTGTTCTGGGTACCAGAGTAAGGACGAAGAAGGAAGTAAACGTAGAGATAGAAAGACAATGGCAAGAGATGTGGGAGAACTCAGATAAGGCCAGAAGAGTATACGAAATCATACCAAATATAAAGAACATACCAGACTACTTCAATCCAAGTCCTGGGTTAGTACATCTGATATCAGGCCATGGACCGTACCCGATACATCTGAACAGATTTAACTTGAGAGAGAACAGCATGTGTGAATGCGGCGAAGAAGGCACGCCTGAGCATACTGTACTTGACTGTAATCGATACAAACAAGAAAACGTAAGGCAGAGAATACAAGGATTGACTTTGAGAGAAATGATAGAGGATGAAGAAAACTTTAAAACCATCAATAAGCTGGCGCAGAAGGTCTCCCTAAAACAACAGGAGATCTTCAACGCGACAAGAAAGCAAATAACAACATCAATGAACAACAAAGGAAAGAAGAAAGAAGAAAGAACAAAGAGAAAAACAAACCAACCAGAGTGGAAACGTTCCGGAAAGGGCCAAAGGCTCGCCGAACCGCCGCTCTGCGATGGAAAAAGCACATGTCTGCCGACCCTAGCAAGGTAGAAACGCATGTGCACGTAGCATGTAAATAAGCATGCATATTATAAAGTAGATGTAGATTATGTAGATAGTAGATTAGAAATAGGATGACAATGGCATGAATTGCATGAGATTGCCAGCATGTACAAGCAGGAACATGCATGTAGATATTAATTTTAAGTCCTAACAGGTAGAAGTGTGTGGAGAATGCAAAGAGGAAGAAAACTCTAATAAGAACATCCAACACGTAGTAGAATAGGGAAAATTACTAAAAAAAAAAAAAACAACGCTAACAACAGCGTTAAGGCATTATGTATGGCATAAGCACGTAAACGGGGATAAAATCACCTTCCCGGTTCAGGGAGCGGTGGACAGGATACAGCTAAGATGTCAGAATATTCCCACAGATATCAATGAACTGGAAGAACTCCTACGAAGGGTGTTCGAAAGGGGGAACGACGTCTTGGATCTTGATGAACTGTATAAAGATTTTGTAAAAACATATGGCAGAATTGCATATGATCATGCGCAGTGCAGCAGTTGGTCACGAGATAAGGAAAGTTGCAGAGGAAAAAACGTTAGATATGATTTGTATTCAAGAACCATACACAAAAACGGGGAAAATGATTAATATGCCGATAACGGGATAAACGGGAGAAAACCCCATGGCTGCAATTATATTGTTCAACGGAAACCACAGACTGTTTCTGCTAAAACAGTTCAGCGATGAGCACTGCGTCTGTGTGGAATTGCAGACGAATATAGGGAAATTTGTCATTGTGAATATATACTGCCAATTCAATGAAGAGATCGACAGACATGTCAACAGGATGAAACAAATCATAACAATATATAGAAACACACCGGTTGTCATAACAACGGATGCAAATGCAAAATCAGTGTTGTGGCACTCAGCCGCAACAGATGCGAAAGGGGAAATTATGGAAGATCTAATCGATGAATTTCAATTAGAAGTACATAACAAACCTTGGAATCCGCCAACTTTCCAGAACAGAGCCGGAGCTGCAAGTAACATAGACATATCTATGTCAAATGCGAAAGCAGCAAACCGGATAACGGGATGGAAGGTGTAGGTAAATCTAACGATGAGTGACCACAGCCTGATAAGCTTTGCCCTAGGAAAGGAAGAGGCAGTAGATATAACACCAATGACAAAGAAATACAACCTAAGTAAGGCGAACTGGGAAACCCTAAAAACTGAGTTCGATCCGCCGAGACTGGAAGGAGTGGAGGGTGATGTACACGAATATGCCAAGCGCATAACCTACGAAATAAAAAGAGTGATGGACCTTGCCATCCCTCGATTGTACCAACCAACATACGCAAGAAATGACGCTTGGAGCAATGAACTCACAGAGCAAAGAACACGAGTGAGAAATATAAGAAAGAGATACCAGAGATGTGGAATACACAACGAAAGACAAAGACTCCTACAAACTTACAGAGAACTAAAGAATGAGTATACAAACAAAATTAAAGAAGTAAAAACAAAGAGCTGGGAAAGATTTATACAGAAAAACCTGGAAACAGACATGTGGGGAATGCCTCAAAATTGTAACAAGGAAAATCAGATGTCCAACCATGCTCTCCTCTCTAACAAGAGAGAATGGGTCTATGACCGAGACATGGGAAGAATCAGCAAAGGAATTAATGAAAATACTACTACCCTCGGATAAACACGAGGGAGAAACAGAAGGACAAATAATAACAAGAAGGGCAATGGTACAAGACTACCATGAGCCACCAGAGACAATCTTGAATCCATTCTCCGAAGAGGAAATCGCAGAATGTCTACAAAAACTGAAAAAGAAAAAGGCGGCAGGGCCCGACAACATACCCACCGAAGTGCTGTTAGCGTTAAGAGAAAAACTCATTCCAGCCCTAGGAGATCTGTATAATAACTGCCTAAGTCAAGGCAAGATACCGAAAGTGTTTAAACAGGCAGAAGTTGTAATGATAAACAAGGGGATGACAAGGATCCAGCACAACCATAATCATATAGACCGATATGTCTATTAAATTCAATGGGAAAACTTCAAGAAAAGTTACTATGCAAAAGGTTCAATGACCATAGAGAAAGGGTGGGAATACACCCAGATCAATATGGCTATAGAGCCGGGAAATCAACAGAGGATGCAATAAATAAAGCATTGACCATAATCAATAAAAATGAAATGAAATACACAATAGCGATATATATCGACATATCAGGCGCATTCGATAACCTCTGGTGGCCTGCACTGTTCGAAAGACTACGAATAATGCAGTGTCCTGAAAAATTGTACAAGAGCTTCAAAAATTACTGTCAAGACAGATATGCAAATCTGAGCTGCCCTATAGGTAAAATAACTAAATGTCTAACAAAAGGTTGTCCTCAAGGTTCGGTATGCGGTCCGGTATTTTGGGACATCATCCTGGAAGAGTTATTGGAACAATTAACAATAACTGAAGAGGTGAAAGGAACGGTTGCCTACGCTGACGACCTGTTAATCATAACAGAAGCCGACAGTAGAAGGCAAATCGAAGAAAAATCAAACAGAATACTGAGGGTGGTGAGCGAATGGTGTGGAAAAGTCAAACTGAAAATGTCAGTAGAGAAAACAGCCTACAGCATTGTCAAAGGACAGAGAACAGAGACCCCCAAATTAGGGTCGAAGGCAGGTTGATCCGGAGACAACAAAAAGTCAAATAATCTGGACTATTCGCCTACCACATTACAGACGTGTGTGAAAGAGCAAAGAAAGCTATGCACCGAATAACAAATTTGGTGCAAAAAGAAGTAAGAATACCCTACAGACAGGTGAGGGGCTATCTGAGCGTGGTCCTGGCTTCAATAACCGGCTACAGTGCGAGTATCTGGGAGCATAGGCGGAAAAAAATAAAGAACAGAGAGAAAGTTGACAGAGTGCAAAGAGGCTTCCTAGTCAGAATAACAGGGGCCTTTGGAACAACTGCAACGTAGGCCCTAACCACATTAGTTATGGTACTGCCGATGCAACTAGAAATCAAAAAGAAAGCGTCCATGTACTGGATACGGCATGCCGACTACGCAAAAGCACAATCCGTCCTGGGAACAGGAGTAACAAACAAAAAAGGAGTGAACAACGAAATAGATAGACTATGGTAAAACATGTGGGAAAACAACTAGAAGGCGAGAAGAGTAAAAAACATATTTCCAGTAATAAAGGAAATACCGGAGCACTTCAATCCAAGTCCTGGATTAGTGCATCTAGTAACAGGGCACGGGCCATATCCAACATATCTAGAACGATTTAATCTAAGAGATAACGGATTGTGCGAATGCGGAGAAGAAGGCACGCCAGAGCACGTAGTTCTGGAATGTCCAAGATACATAGATACAGATAATCTGAGAACACAACTGAGAGGATACACCCTACAGGAAAACATTATCGACCAAGACAGATACGACTTACTGAACAAGCTGGCGCAAAAGATCTCATTGCAACAGCAGGAGATCTATAATGACAGAAGAAGATAAGAAAGAACATCAAGAAATAAAAGAAGAAAGAAGAAGAGGAAGGAAGAAACCAACCAAGGATCGGAGATTTCCGGAAAGGGTACAATGCTCACCGAACGGCCGACCTTGGAGGTTCATGTCTAAAATCTTCAAGGTAAAAAGCATGCAACAAGTGGGTGCATGTAAGCATGTATGTGAATAGTAGATGTAGATAGATAGTAAGTAGAATAGAATAGTAAAGACAACGGCATGCATGATTTATGCCAGCATGACAGTAGGATTAGAATTACTAACAAAAGAGTGTTTTGGAAATGTAAAGAGGAAACTCTAGAAAACAAATAATGTAAAAAGTAAAAACAACTCCAACACTTAATAGATTAGTAAAAAATACTAACAATAAAAAAATATTAAAATTTGAAAAAATACAAAAAAAAAAGAATAATACATAATATCAAGGAAAAGCAAAATACGGTCCAGTTTTAAATTTTAGATACCAGGCCAAAAGATAAAGAAAGTAAATGAAAAAAAAAAAAAAAAAAAATTCCACCAGTATCGCAGCGTCCGATGCGAGGCCGCTCCTCGATTCTCATCAAAGACAGGTTTTCCAGTTCTCGCTGTGAGATCCTTCAATCTACCCCCCAAGAAAGTCCTGGTAGGGCTGGTTTCTAGCCGGGCGGTACGGCGGCCATAGGCGATTCGATTACGGAATCCAGTCCCGCAGCTCCTTCTGTGGCTTCCATTGAAGACAGGTAACGGTTCTCGCTTTCCTTTGTGATGTTGTAATGGTATTTTTCTTGCACTAGTGACTCTTCAAGGTATTTTCCAAATTTCAATCATATACATGGAGTCCGTAATTATTTGCCATCTGCACATAATATTTGCTAATTTACATACACCCGATTTAATAAGACCCATGTACTGCTATTCATATGTTACTTTTCTTCGAGAGATGTCTCAGCTGGCAATCTATTTCCTACCTACCAACTGCAGTATTATACGGAACTATCTAAGCGCATTTTTATTTCCAATATGAATTCATTTTGCGTATACCGTCCGAATTTTTTCGTCATATTTTTATTCTTCTTTCTCTCTCTCTCATGTTATTGAAATTAAATTATTTCCATCTACACACTACAGGCATTCGTAAATCAGCTGATTCTTCTTCTTTTAACTGAACTTTTACCGACCTAAGGGAGGAACAACGCCTCACTCAAGAGGTAACTACTTAAAAACTCTTTCCGCAGCAAGTATCAGCATAAACTCCGACAGATTTGGTCATCAGAACTGTCGGGAAAGATCAAAGTTGCTGCAACTAATATGCTTGCTATTGCGATTCTACTTTACTCCTTTGGAGTGATGAAATGGACTCATAGGAGCTTGCATCCCAAATCGTCCGTTCCACGGTTATACATCCTCAGAGAACGGGGAGGCCGTGGACTTTTGAGTTTGAAGTATCTACACAACAGAACGTTACTGGATGGAGCCTGTGAAGTCATCAGGAGTTCAGATCTTCTTCTCTGCTCATGAAAAAGCAGGGATTGGAGCATTTGTTTTCGAGGCAGCAACCCGTGTAGCCGATGAACTCAGTTTCGTATTCGACACTGAATGAAAGAAGCCAAAGTCTTTCACCGAGTTGGAACCCGTTCAGCAAAAAGCCCACTCTAAAGTTGCTGAGACTGAGAGTCTTCTGCAGCTACATAAGGGTTAGTCAATACATGGGGTCGTGGGTCGTCTTCAAGAACATTGAAGAACTTGGCTTATCCAGACACCTGACTATTGAATTTGTCAGGTCAAGTGGGCTGAAGTAGCGAACCGAGGTATTCATGATGGCCTCGAAACATGCATGTTTGCAGGTGGTCGTCCCTAGCCAAGTAATGGATAATCTACTATTCAATTCAAAATAAGCACTTGCAATTGGGCCTTCTTGAATGAACGTTGCAAAAATATTTGTCAGATGTAGTTCAATGTCCGTCGTGGTATTAGTCACGGAAGTAGATGTTTTCGGTTAGGTGATTGCCTCAGTTTTTCACTTTGTATAAACATATGGAGAGAAGGGTACTTTGTCGATTTCATTCGTTTCATTAGTTGTTTCCTGACAGACATTTGCCTCAAATTTTGCACTCTGTGGGATAGTGTGGAAAGAAGGAGATTTTGACTGTGTCAAAATTATTCGTTTCATTTATTCAAAACTCTCCGGCAGCCCTTTTGAAATTGTCAAGTGTCCTCGGGTGAGAAACGAGCTATAAAAAACACAGATGACAATTAAACACCTGAGCGGTATGCATATTACTTATTCCAAAGCCTTGATGAATGAAGTGAAAGAGAAAATATTTTTAATACAAAAACTATGAAAAGAAGTCCGCACTAGTCCAGGAAATTATAGTGATTTAATTTTCATGGAAACACCCCCGTTTATCAAATCCGTACTCTGGCGAAATTTGAAGTTACAAATAAAGCACGAACCACCAAACTATTTAGTTAGTAATTAATGTTTTTTTTAAAAATTCTTTTATATTTCTTTGGAGTTATGATTGACAGTCGGTTGTTTGCATTTAATGTAAGTAAATTTTTGCAATTATCATCCCCCTACGAACGACAGCCCTCAGAAGTCGAAACTTGTGCGAGCTGAGGATTAACGAGTTCTTACCATTTAACGTGCGATTCCTAGAATTAGAAAGTGATAAAACCTCGGATAAAGCTGATAGATGCAATATTATTGAATTTAACATTTTGCACTTTTTAATTATTTTTTGTCATTCAAGAGTTTGAATGTGATTGAGAACTGTTTAAAAACTGTCCAAGAGAGCAAGGACATAATTCTGAATCAGATGGACCTACAACCCGTGTGGCCGATGAACTCAATCTCGTATTCGACACTGAACGGAAAAACCCGAACTCTGTCACCGAGTGGAAACCCTTTCAGTAGAAAGCCCACGTCAAATCTGCGGAGAGTGAGAGACTCCTACAGCTACACAAGGAGGATCCTATGCATCGGTCTTCTTCAAGAACATTGAAGACCTTGGCTTATCCAGAAACCTGACCTTCGCTTTTCTCAGCTCAAGTGGGCTGAAGTCAACAACCAACGGATTCATAATGGTCTGCCGAAATGGTGTTCCAACCAACACCCTCATCCACCGTAGTCGCGTGATGGGTATAGAGATCCATGACACTAGATGCAGGGCGTGTCGTGGGGCAGCTAAGACCATAATGCATTTGCTCTCAGCTTGTCCAGCTTATGCGGTCTTAGCCAACATTCAATGGAAAAACGCGGCGTTACGAGTGTTGTACTACCACCAACTACACATTCCGCACCCTCAGACAAATACAAGCAATAAACCATCAAAATAGAATATAATTATATATAAATAGAATAATTTTCGTCAAAGAGTTTTCGGCTCCTGGTGAAACGTCCGTTCGAAAGGAAGAAAAACGGACTGAATATCGAGTTCTACTCTTTGAACTTCACAAGCCTCACCAAAACCATTCTGTCATAATGGTGGTTCTGATCCTAGGGGTACTTAATGGAATGATGGACACGCTGTTCTTCAATCTTAAAATCATACCGTATCGCCGTTATGAGACAGAAAAATTAGTGGGAAGACTGCAGAAGGCCGTACTTCTTGGTTCATTCAGGGCACATGATTCTTGGATCCATTAATCACTCACCTCACGGATGTGGGGAGTGTTTACTGGGATTAATGACCACACCAGCATAGCCTCCGGAAGTATCGGGGCTCCAGAGACAGGGCCTGACTGGTATATTCCTGATGAAGATAAAAATACTCCCTCATTAACACTCAGAGTGTACTCAAAAGCATAGCCTGTATGGGTAGAGGACGGCTATTATTAGAATAATTATTATTTGCCAAGGTGCTCCGGGAATATGTTGAGCCACATGTATTATCATTTCATATATTTATTCCCACCCTATGACGGATCTGTGAATTTTCGAATCGAATTGAATAATGCACCAGTGTTGAAACAAAAACCAATGAAACTTTCAAGAACAATGATTCACTCTGGTACAAGATGAGAACATTGAGGAATGTGTTATTTATAAACCCTATCGCAAACTGTGACTGTGATTTGAATACAAATCACAAATGAAGTAATGAATGAGCAGTTATTAATAATTGAAGGCGCTTATTAAAACTTACAGAATCAATTTCCAGATAAATATGCATATTTGTGCTACTATCCGTACAAACAATAATAATTTATGGTGAATATTAACAACAGGATATCACGAACAAATGATTCAAATTATGTACTTGCTAACTTTTAGGTAATTAAGAACTACCAATGACTTTGAACGTGTTACTCGGAAAATGATTGAATTAAAATGCCGCTTTTGAAAATCGAATAAGAAAGTTTCGAAATTTAGTTGATAAGAAATATTCTCAACTTTCGTGGGTTAACAAATGATATAAATGATTTCCATTGAATGCAAAACTACAATATCAGTGGTAAATGGTACTATTTCAATAATAGTTCAAGTTGTTCAGACAATACATGGGTAGGTAACAGCAGAAAGGAAACGAATGGTTTCGACAAAGTCGAAATCCCATTCTCTTCACACCTCCACAAAGTGGAGAATTTTAGGAAAATATCTGTCAGAAAACAATTACCTTATTTCGATAGGTGAAAGTCTCGGTTTCTGGCAGATGTTTCCACTTCGTGGAATGGCGAAGAGAGAAGGAGATTTTGACTTCGATCGAAATTAACCTTCAAATGGACGCACATCTGTCTATGAGACTGGGTTTTTTCCGTCTTACAGGAGAAACTTATTTGGAGTTACTAGATGAGTTTTTTCATCCACAATCGATACACATCATTACGAAGATCATTTGATTTCTCATGTACCAATTCACGTCCTCTTTCATATGGAGGTATTTATACTGGACCCGCTCTAGAATACTCAGGTTTGTGGGGGCGGAGTACCTCCACGCGGCTGGGGCGTACATTTCATCTGACTTGGTCATGGAGTTGTATAGGAAAACCTTTTTTATGTTGAGCTTGTTCTTCCTGTTATAGATCACGACCCAAGTGAGCCTTTGGTCCGATTCCACCAGTAGGAGCAGCCCAACTTCACGGTGAGGGAGGTACAAGAGATAATGGAAGGATTAAAAGACATAAAAGCGACGGGAACAGACGGCATACCTAATGAGGTGATGAAACACGTGGCGAACCTAATAAGCGAAGATCTTACGGATATACTCAACGCATGCCTTAGGCTGAGGTATTTCCCTGCAGTATGGAAGGTGATGAAGGTTGTGTGGATTCCTAAGAAGGATAGTAGCCTAAGGCCGATCAGCTTGCTGACCGCGTTAGGGCGAACTTTCGACCGGCGGAAGAGTACAGGTGTGGTGTGAAAGAGGACAGAAGTTCTCGCCCTGCCAATTTGGCTTCAGGGCGGGATTGGACACATCGACTGCTGTTGAGAATATGGTGGAGAGAATAAAGAGAAGTAAGAACGAGGGTATGCATAGCATGGTGATGGCGCTGGATTTGTCGAACGCCTTCAACACGGCATGGGGACCTGCGATAGGATGGAATATGAGAAAGATGGGGCTACCGGAGAACATTGGCAAGGTGTGCATGGAATTTGTAGGCGAAAGAAGAGTCAAGAGTGGAGGCGTGGAAGCGATCGTGGACAGGGGGTGCCCGCAGGGATCCAGCCTGGGACCCACGCTATGGCTTATTGTCATGGAAGCGTGGTTCGAGAGGATGAGGGCAGTAAACGAAAAGGAATATGACAGGATAAATGAAGGGGTGCCAGCAGCGCACAGAGTAAGTGGTGGGACGAAGGTGTGGGCCCAGGCCTACGCCGACGACCAACTGATAGTGATATTTGAAAAAAAATCAACAAGGTCGAGAACTATGTGCTTCTGTACGAGTTGATTGGACACCTATTGATAGTGGAAAATGAAGAAAAATGTATGTGGGGTTTTCCGGATTCTCCCATACTGACAAGTGATTGCGTCACCAGGATACGCTTTTCAGTATAATCTACAAGTATTTCTGAGTCAGTTCTATTAATATTATCATTAATGCTCGGGCTTTCAATAAAATAATTTTCAGCTATTCCAGGTAAAAATAGGCGGAACAATATCCCATACAGGTGCTGGTGATGTTCACAAATTTTTGTTCATCTTGAGAATATTTTCGATCAAGATACAGCTTCTCTAGCAGCCGATGTATCGCTTCGACAAATGAAACAAAGAATCGTTAATTCCGAAAGAGATTTTCTAGAAATATACCTTCCTTGTAAAACACTTCGGCCAATTTCGTGACGAGTGTATGAGCTACTGGATTATATAAAACGAAAGAACTGATACCAGATTGTTTGACCTTTGACTGAAACGTTTTGTAAATGGACAACGATAATCAGTTAAGGCTCACGATCTGCTTGAACTGAATCAAACATTCTACGGATTTTGCAATAATTTTCACCTGCTAGATTTTCACTTACAGTAAAGCAACTATCAGTAGGAGTTATGTCGTACAAAATATAATTCACTAGGAACAAGTGAAGCATAAAGTAATTCAATTTAATTATAAGGAATTACTTAGTGAACGTGAGTTATTAGACCAGAAAGTGAGACAAACAGGCGGAAGACTCGAATTATTTTAACAAGAAAGAATACTTATTTCATTATGGTTTATTCTTTTCAATGAGAAATCACAGCAAATAAATAGCTTACCACACCAGTATCACATACTGCGATGTTAGGTCATAATAGATAGACATCTCAAAATCACAGGAGATTGCTAATCTGTAAGTAATACCTTTCGCAAAACTATCATGATGTACCAGGTGAATGTGGCCATCCATGAAATCCAACTTTCTCATTCCATATCGAGTGAACGAAAATGTAAACTATGATCAGCAACAATCGACACATTATAAATCGATGAGTAGCAATGAATAGAATGAATGAATAGAAAGTGATTTTGATATTGTAATATGGACTAGGATGAAAAATATACAAAAAAGAGACATTTTGTGTATTATGTCGGCAAAGAATTAATATAAAATTTGACAACTTCCCACACTTAATATCTTCCTTCCGGTAAATGATATGAGGAATTGATAAAACATGTTGATTTCATTTTCAAGGGGGACACTTTCAAGGAAAATTTGTAGCCCTCGTGGTTCAGCCCCCTAGGAGGAGTAGTTGTTGCCCTTAGAATCTTAAACGGGAAGGGGGGTTAAGTGGCACATCATTTTGATTGTATTTCAATTTTTTTTCCAATGATACCCTGCCTTTTATTTTTTGATTAGCAGTTTCCGAAAAATAGCGTTCTGAATTTAAACATGTAATTAGAATTTGTCTGTTCTGACTCCGTTTAATAAAAATGGTTGGAAGAGTATTTGGCACCCTTCCAACACTTGAATGACAGGAATAAATTTCTTACGCGTGGAATGTTTCATTTGTTGGTTATTTTTCTTTAACAAAATAAGATTCAATTTGCGAGAAAGACATAACGAGCATAAAATCTACTGACGCTTATCTTATAAACTGTTCGAAATGTCGTCCATTTCTCTCTAAACAGTTTTTCGAACTCCCATCCACCATAACGGAAAACTTCATTAGGAATTGACTGGCATGCTACCGTAATACGTCTAAGAAGTTCTTAATATCAGAAAGTTGTGTTTTATAAACAACGGATTTAAGATGCTCCCAAATAAAGAAATCTAAGGGAGTTGAATCCGGTGATTTTGGAGGACATTCAACTGCTCCCCTTCTGCCAATCCATCTATCCGGAAATTTCTCGTTTACCCACTGTCGGACGGAAAGAGGAAAATGAGGTGGAGCACCGTTCTGCTGGAAATGTAAAAGATCCTCCTGCAAGAGTTAATTACCTTCTGCGTCAGTTTGAGTTTCTAGCTCGTGAGTTATAAGAAGATCGATAGTCTCTTCAAGCATTTCATGTCAAGTTTCTTCCAGAAATAATGGACCGATATAGCATTCCCAAGAATACTAGCCCAAACATTAACTCTTTGTGTGTGTTGTGTATGCCCTTCCTAAAAAATATATGGGTTTTCATCACTCCAATAGCGACAATTTTGTCTATTCATATTTCCATTCAGAAAAAATTAACACTCCTCGCTGAAACAGATGTTAAACAGAAGATTAGGAATGGTATTGACTCGACATGACATTTCCGTCCGTTCTGATACTATTCGTAGGGAGCTCGTGGGCCTCTGCAGCAAATGTTCCCAAAACTTCAATTTTAGCTTCTTCATTTATTACTCTGGGGTTATCACTAAACCAGTTTCCTAAAACTTATTCACGAAATCGAGCACGTACCGGTGACTTACAGTACAATTTAGATGTTTTTTGTTCGTACGCACTTTCCAACTTCTCTATAAATCACAATTATTTCAATTCTTTCTTAAAGAACGTAAACCATTTTCAGACCTTTATACACTTATCAAAGTATTCACTAAACAGCCCAACAGGTAAAACTGTATTCGCAATACTACCACATCGTTTGAATTTGATTAAAAAAAAATTGCCTGAACACAAAAACTTTGTATAGCAGAAGTAGCATAAAAGAAAGGCTATCTGTAAAATTTCTGCGATGAGAATTGAAAATTCAGCGTTCAATAAACACAACTTTACCACCATCTACGTTTCACTATTAGACTACTTTCTGATGTAAATGTTTTGGAGCTAATTGCTAATTTTATACCTAATAAAGGGTTGGAACGGCACCACATAATATTTCAACCAGTTCCGGTCAAACCATGCATCTTAGTATAGGCAAATTCTATCAATTACTTCTAATAGTTTAGATCACCACTTTTCGAAAAATGCTGATCAAAAAATAATAAGTCAGGGTACCATTGAAAAAAGAATTGAACGCTAATGAAAATGATGTACCAGTTGACCCCCTTTCACATTTAAAATTCTAAGGGTAATGTCTACCCTTCGGATGGGGTTGAACCACAAATATTCCTTGAAAGTGTACCCTTTGAAAATAAAATTGACATGTTTTTAAGATTCCTTATATTGTTTACTGGAATGAACATATAAAGGGTGGGAAGTTTTCAAATTGACACCCTGTATGTATAAAAAATGTATTGATTCAAAGTTTGATTTTGTGGAGGAAATTCACTACTTGACATGGTATTCAGAATGTTTTAATCTTTTACAGTATGAAAATGAAAAAAAAAGTGAATTCAAGCACCGTGGAAGATTGAGATCCCAGAAAATTATGCCTAGAAAATGTATAAATACAAAAAATGGACCATTGGAAATTAAAGTGATTTTTAATAAGGGAATATGGAACGAGATTTGGAAATGAACAAAATACGGAACATTTCGTGAAGTACTTACAAACCACTTTTTTATTTTTTTGCAATATACTTGCCATCAAAATTCTACTTTTCATTAATATTTTAGCCAAACTGTACAAAAATGAAAATAGTGAAGAAGTTCACGAGCAAGAATGGTATGAGCAAATTCAATTATAAAAAAGCTTTATGAATTTCCTGAACACCTAATTCAGTTTTCATGGATAACTAATTCAGTATCAAGCTCTTATTCAACGAATCAAGCTAGATGAACACCCTACTCTAGGAGAATGCCATTTAAAGCTTTTTTTTTTATTTATTCTTTAGCCCAAGCTATGTATAAAACATTTGAGGTTGTCACAAACAAATGAAAGTGAGAATACCAAGATCAAATCAGTTTTAAAATATTTGAATATAAAATATATGATATTCACATACATACATATTTGAGAATCATATGAGGTTTACGGTGGTGTCTCATCAAATGAAAAAAGAAAAAATTCCTCCAGTGAGTAAAAAGCTTCATTTAATAAAATTCTTGTGGTAGTCTCTTTGAGTTTTTTGGACGATGATCTTCTTAATGCAATCGGTAATTTATTGAAGAGCTTGATAGCGGTATGATTAATTGGTTGCTGAGTTTTTTTCAACCTATGATAAGGAATGCTCAAATGATTTTTATTTCTGGTGTCATAAGGATGGTGAGATTAGAAAAAAGTGCAATATAATTTTCTTTCACATACATAACGCATCGTAAAATAAATACTGAAGAAAGAGTTAAAATGTTGAATTTTTTGAACAACGGTTTACAATGATCCCTGTAACCGGTTTGCCCAATTATCCGTAAAACTTTTTTTTGTATTTTGAAGATTCTGTCACTTCCTACGGAATTGCCCCACAGTAGAAGCCCATATCAGAAAATAGTATAAAAGTTGCTGTAATAGTTAACGCTGTATCCAGGATCTGGATACAGTTCTGTGAGTTTTCTGATTTGGTATACTACTTTATTTAATTTCTCTTGATTTAGGCATGTCCACTCTAGGTAATAATTATAATAATAATAATAATGAAAGGTTTTTATTTCAATAAACTCAATAAAAGATCCAGGAAGAAGCCGAAGATCATATGGAGGTACCGGAGCACCGCCCTTGTTTTTCATCTTAAGGGTTGAAAAAAATGTTCAATTTTTTTCTAGGCATAATACATAATTCATGAAAGAAAAAAAAATTGTTATGATTACCTATATCGAATGAGATAAGAGATGCTAATGAGTCAGTAATGTAAGTCACATACTCATGGAACTGATCATTCTGTTCAATCTGTTTGATGACATTGAGATTGTAAATGTCCTTTGTATTTTTTTTATAACAATGTTGAGTTCATTTTCGTGAATAGAGTTATATACGAGCGTTATTTGGTATAAGAATGACCTTTTGGAGAATTCACTCCTGTGGAAAGGAGGAGAAAGTATTCCTTTGAACAGTATGTTCAGATTGTGTACATCTGCTCTATAAGTGATTTTTCTGCCCAGATAACCCTGTGTTTTAGTTCTCAGAATACTATGATATAAGCCAAGCAGAGTGCAGTAAACGTCTTTTAGACATATTCAACCAATTGATTTCTTTCAGTTTGTAGGATATATGTTGCCCTCGCATTATTCCAAAAATCAATCGCAAGCAATTGATTTGGACTACCTGTATTCTGCGGGAATCTTCTGCATCTATACCAGGGCCATATACAGAATCAGCAAAATTAAAATTTGAAAGAACCAGAGCTTCACAAAACATGGTTTTACCTTTTTATTTAAATAGTATCTGTTTGCGTAGATCATCTTCAGGCTCATATAGGCAAGTCGTATGCGGCTATTCACATAACCTTTGAATTTCAACCGTGTGTGTGTCGAACGTTACACCAAGATTTCTTGCACTATCTGTTGGTGATATAACCTGATCATAAATAGCAACCCGAAAGTTTACTACTTGTGATCTTACATTTGGTGATCCGAAGATCATCAATGAAGTTTTCATCGCATTCAAATCCAAAGAATGGTCTTTCGCCAGTTTGACTGATTATTCAATGTCCGCGTTTACAGAGTAATGAGGGAGATAGGAAAGGTACAACTGATTTTACATTTTTCAATAAGTCAGAGATATACATAGTGAATAGAAGTGGGCCTAGAATTGAACCTTGCGAAACGCCACTTTAGCAGATATTTCATTTTCAAATTTTATTCTTTTATACCCTTTCAAAAGATAGTTTTTGAAGAACTGGATTTCAGTCGCCGATAAACCTATGTACTTCAGTATTGAGAACAATGATTTCATAGTTTATGGTATCGAACACTTTATAGAAGTCCAGTAGTATCAAGGCTGCCGCTTGTTTTTTATCTGTAGCTCCATGAATTATATTGAGCAACGTGGTTTCGCAACTGTGAAATGGCCGGAAGCCAAAATGCAGTTCTGATAGTAGGTTGTATTGAAGGGCGTAGCCCATTTCGGCCGGAGATGGCAGGTACCGTGCATAAAAAGAGCCCATTTCGGTCCCAAACACAAAATGTACCTATTTTAAATGTACCCATTTCGGCCCGGAGGGTTTAACGGTGGACTAGTAATTAGGTACCTAATTAGAATTTTAAATCTAATGCGTTCACAAGATCTGTAACTATACCCAGAGAAATAACAACATATATCATTCAATTTTGTTAAAAAGCTTATTAATTTATCAATATGTACAAAAATCGCCTTAATGCTACTTATTAGAATGATAATATGATACAATTTTCACATAATCTAATTTTGATATTTCCTTGTTCTTATATTTTTGTATTTTTTCCTCCATAAACTTTTGTTTTTTCTTTCCTAAATTTCTAGACATATTTGTAATGCCAATACTATTACAATTTACGTATGTTTCCATTTGTACATTCAAAAGTTCTTTAACAAAAATAAATATAGATGGGTGAGTATGATACATTGAATTGTTAAAATGTGCGTGAAACGATTCACAAGCATTGGTAGTTTTATTTAAATCTGCAGAAGCACTTTTGATTCGTTGGTTAAATAATTTTAAAAAAGATAATCTGAAAATTTTTCTAAATTTGTATTTTGAGGCTTAATTTCATATAACTCAAAAAAATAGAAATTATCTACTTCATTGGGTTCTAAAAAGAGAAGTCCAAAACAATAGTGCAGCCATTTGCCAACATCTGACTTATCATCTTTATAAGATAGTGTCAAACCTAGTTTCTGTATTTGACGGTACCATGCTTGGATCAAGTGAAACCTACAGCCAGTAATTTTGATATTTGTCCAAATTTGAGTTAAAGCGTTATGAATTGAAACTTCAAAGTCTATTACTACTTCTTTCGGTGAAAAAACTAAATTATAGTTGTCACATAAATCATATATCTTAGACAGGCACAAGCGATATGTTTCTTCACGTTTATCTTTAAACAAACAGAAAACTAACGGAATAGTGTCCATTAAAATAGCCGTGTATAGTGAAAAGTTGTTTAAAAAATTTTGTGCAATAGAGAAGGTCCCATCCATATACAAAATCTCTGCTTTACACAAAAAAATTAAATTAGAATGACAGGAAAATATTATTAAGTTTAAGGTTTCGTCATTAATTAACACAAAATCTTCACCTTTATTAGTTTTTAACTCCATTGCAGCTAACATTGCGTGGACTTCTGTAACTGACTTGGGTAATGCTGGCAGCGATTTCCTCCGAGCATAGTAGATGTTCTTCCTCACACATTTCAAGTCCTTCCGGGTGAGAGCATACTGTTCTGGTTGCTTCGACAAAGCTTTTCTTATTATTTTTGCGGGTTTCTCACATATGTCCGATTCAGCTTTCCTCTTCGCTGGAGAACTTAATATGTGCCGTTGCAAGACATTTTCCAACTCTGCCTCGTATGAATGGTTTTGATTCGATGTTGTCAAAACTCGATCAGAAGAATTGCCCATAGTCTTTAAGTAGGCATTGCACCTATCTTTGATGCATCTCCACTTGTGATTTCACTTAACTTAGCCGATTCACCCATTTTTCCGCCTTTTTCACTAGATTATTACAGTTTAGAAGTTACTGTGGAACTAAATAATCTAACAATAAGCACCCCTAACAATGTATAAATAATTATCCCAATCCAAATATCCTCCAAATTACCTTGTAATTAGTTTACCTATCGTTGTGGGCCGAAATGGGCATTTACCCAAGCTCATTAAAATTCATCTTACCTGGTATTTCACATTTTCGGGCCGAAATGGGCTACGCCCGTATTGAACTATATGAACTCTTAAGTTGCATATCGACTACTCTCTCTAGTAATTTTGAAAATGCAGACAAAATTCTGATGGTGCGCAGATCCTTATAATCTTCGGGATAGTTAATTTTCGGAATATGCACGACTGAAGCCTTTTTCCAACAGTCAGGAAAACATCCTTCTTGAAGACAGATGTTCATAATATAAGTTACGAAATGTAGAATTAGGAAGCAACACATAAGGTGTGATTTTATAATATTTACTCCATCGGATCCTACTGCATTCGTTTTAATACTATATAGTGTTTCTTCGAGTTCCTGAACAAGTTTAAAAGTGATTGGTAAAATACCTGGCTTTGAATTCCTATTATAGAGGCGAATGATATTTGGATTAGCCGGTATTTTTGGGGTTCCATTATTGTAGTAATTGTTCAGTTCGTCGAATTCCTTTAAATGATTTGGTATTGTTTTTACCTTTGCCTGACATTTCAAAATATCAAAGTCTTTTCAAATTTTGTTCAACCCCAGATTTCGGCTAATATATTCAAAGTAGACTTTCATTTCGTTTCTACATGCCAATGTTGGATAATTTCTGAGTGTGCTTATAGCAGTTGTAGTGAACAATGTTTTTTGATTTGAGGACATGAGCAAACCTATATTCTCTGTAATCCATAAGCTGTACTTTTTTGTTATAGCTTTGGCACTACACCTTGGACCATTAAAGAACCTACTGGTTCGAATTTGATCCGACGATAGTAGTGGACAGATAGAAGAAAATACCCCAATTCACAACCACGACAAAAAGGCAAAAAAAGCATTACATCTTCTAGAACGGATACAAATAACCTGAAGTTATATCGTAGATATATGCTTATGATTCCAAAGCGCGAAAAACAATTATACAAATTATGTTTGCAGTAATAAAAGTCTTAAATATTTATTATACTTCAATTTTCATGAAGAGAAAAATCCTGTAATGTTCAGAGAACATCGTAAGAGCCAAGAGAGGTCATTGATAATTGGGGTTTTTCTTGACTTTCTGCAGGCCATATAGCTCAGAAAACGTTTTCTGTGAAAGTATATATAAAAAAACAAATTTTTATGTCTAAACAGGAATAAATTCCAATAACATAGAGATGCATATACACCAATACGTACATGCATACCCATGAACTAAATGTCGAGAAACACCTGAAGATGAAATAGAGAAGAAAAGTAAAAAAAACAGAATTTGACCGAATCGCTATCAACTGAATTGGTTTAGTAGTATTGTATAGACTGGGCTTAACTATTTTGGCTGGTTAGTATGTAAAAGTATCCCAATTTTACTTGACCGATCGGCTAATAATAAATGTCGAGGTCGGCACAGAATTGATTAAATAGTTTGCTCTAAGTATGTTAGTTCTTGAATTGGGTAAGTAAAATGTGAGTGATGAGCGAGTAATTTCCAGAGTTGAGTCTCGGAACATGAAAAATAAAATAGAGAAATGTATTTCATGAAGCCTCTTTGAATAGACTCTAGTTTTTTGTGTGTATATTGTAAATGGGCGACCATATCAAGGAACCATACTCCAGCCAAGATCTCACGTCGGCATTGAACAGTGTTATAAAACTGTCTTGGTTACGAACTTCTTTACAATTACGACGTATGAGACCAAGCATTCGTTTGGCTGCACATGTACTATATTGGATAGAGAATCACAATTTTGAGTAGAAAATAACATCAAGAACCTTTGTTTGGCTGATGTTCTGAATGGGAGTGTTATTGATATGGTAGTCATGTTGAGTAACAGTGTTTTCTAGGGTATATTGAGAGTATTTACATTTGTTTTTGTTAATAGGGAGATTGTTTCCAACGCACCAAATTTTCAGGAATTCGAGATCTTTTTGTAGGATCAAGCAGTCCTTCTGAGATACAATGGGTCGAAGTATTTTCAAATCATCTGCGAATATTAAGTAGTGACTTGCTAAATTAGATCCTATATAATTATTGAAAACTAAGAATAGTATGAGGGTGGTATACAACAACTCGTATAAGCTACAGCAGATCCTAGGTACTCCCAAAGATAAGACAGAAGGAAAAAATGTCGGAGATATATTTGCTGCGAGGAATGCGAGAGGAAGTATGTGGGTCAAACTAGAAGGGCCATGAAAGTATGGTTCAGAGAGCACGTTACTCATATCCGAATTTTTGAGAACAAAATGGAGTGTGGCCGAACATATTTTGGATCGTGACCACCGTTTTGATGACACTTATTTGAAATTCATTTACTAGGTTCATGAAAAAAGACATGTCGATGCATTTGGGAGTACAGTAATTGCGAAATGTTGAAAAAGTATGAATGCATATATGGGATGAATACCATACAGCCCCCAGTTTATGTTCATAGTACAGTAAAGAAATAAGTGTGTAATTTTAAAGAATGTTGTTAGTCGTTAGTCATTGTAGGGGCTTTATCCACAAGAAATTTAATTTACAAATAAAATGATCTTTCACATTCCTGAATAATTTTTATGGTTATATTTATTATAACAGAATTATAATTTCAAAGATAATCAGAAAGGGTTCTTTTCCGGCAATACATTTTCATTTGGGGAAATATCAAAAGCCTACTGAACTGATACGTTGATACGTCTAGGAGAGTACTTCGATCACGCCACTGAAGATGACTGCCGCAGTTGCAGACGAAACGTTTGGAGATTTAAACCAAAGAAGACCACGGCAAAACCCGGAAACCAACCAAAATATTGACGCCAGCCGTGAAAGCTTACATTCCTACACTTGAAAAATAATATTTTCATTTTATTTTTCAGGTCATAGTTATATTTGCCAGTCGTCTACCTCCAGATCTGCACAAGAAATTTATTTTGGAACACCAACAAGGAGTACAATAAGCATTAGCCAAAGTATGTATAGAAACTTAATATTGTTAAATATGCCTACCTACCAATTGGTCAACTGAAATCACTATATAAAAACTGGAATTTTATTTTTGAAAAGTTGGAACATTCTCAATTGAAAATTGACAAATATGATATTACTGGAAATGAAAAATTTTACTCTAAGAATGAAGCAATTTTTTGGTAATATCTAACAGAAACCTAGTACTTCCCTGACTAAAGCCATACTGGACCTTGACCTACAAAATTGTGAATGATATTGAATTTGATTTTCCTAATGTCTTGATAATGTTGTATTATTTCTTTCAGAATCAAAAACCAAGAAGAGGGTACTCAAAGATCTCAAAGTTGGTCGTCAGTCCCACTTAACTCCCAAAGCCAGACATCTATATGGAAGAGTTATTGATTATTCAAAGAAGTTGGCACGGTTGAGCCGGAAACAATTCTCATAGCAAGAAAAACTTCAGGCTGCCAAAAAACTCTCAGATTCACCAAACTTCCAGAATTTGATCAAACATGTGAACACATTGACATACACTTTCATTTTGTCACAGATTCGTTCACAAAAACTTGTTGCAAAGGCCAGACGTTTCACAACCGACGAAAAAATTTTGTATTTGACACTGTTGAAAGCAAGTGGAAGGGGGTATCGCCTCTTATCAAAGATTTTCACATTACCATCAAAGTGAACCCTCACCAAACTCCTCAATAAAGTTTCTATTAAACCAGGAATCAACAAGAGAATGTTTGAGAGCTTAAAAAATAATGTTGCGAAAATGAAGGAAATTGATAAAACATGCATTGTGATTTTTGATGAAATGAGTATTCTAGCTACATACATTATAATCAGAAGAATGATTCCATTGAAGGGTTTGAAGACTTTGGCAATAAAAGGTTTGCTGCTTTAGCAGACCATGTAAATGTTTTCATGGTGAAAGAGGTATATCGCCAGTGGAAGCAGCCAATTTGTTTCACCTTTAGGGACCAACCAAAATTCTGAGACTCAAAAATTTAATAAAAAACATTACATTGGAATGTCAAGAAGTGGGACTCAAATTAGTTGCAACGGTTTGTCCCAATAGAAGTCCATCATCCTATTTCAGAAGGATACCAGAGAGAAGTTTTTGAATACATACATTTGTATTATTGTCTATTGTTTTAGGTAGTTATCCTTAGTTTTCATCAGTTTTCATTCTCTCAAACTGCATAATCAGTGAATGAGTACCTGGAATTTCCACTTCTTCATCAGATAGATCGCAAAGAGCTGCAAGCGAACGTGACGGTTTCAAACTGGATGGAGCTGAATGATTATTGATTTGTATTTCTTCATTTTCAAGCTGGTGTAAGCAAGACAAAGATTTACCTGGTTTCAAAATATCTCTAACACCATTACCCCATTTGATGTCAGAAGTCTCAAATTCTAGCTGCCATTAAATCAAACTGAGACTTGATTCTTTCATTCCTCAATTCAGTTTCACGTGACTGGAAATCGAGTAAAAAAAAAGAGAAAAAACTCTGAAAGTATAAACAACTGAAATACGTACGTAGTTGGTAGAATCCGTCAGTGACGGAGTACAATTGCTAAATCTATGAATAACAAACCTTAATTAACTATAATAGTTATACAATATATTTGCATAACATAACTTGACTATTAAATGATACGAATCCAGAACAGAGAGGAAAAAACTTGCTTTGGCTTTTGTATAAATGGGAAGGAGGTTGTACCACTATATGATGTTCAACATTTATTCAAAGGGATTAGAAACAATAGAAACAACCTATTAACAAAGGATCTCCATTTTAAAATAAATGGTAAACCAGGTATTGCAAAATGGGATCATATAGAACATTTTTACCTTCTAGATTCCTCAGAACCATTGAAGATTTGTCCCAAATTAACGGACGAACATGTCCTGAGGAACAAAATAAAGAAAATGAAAGTTAAAAACTTCACACAAGTGTTCAGTTATCAAGTAGGGAGCTTGATGAAAAAAATTGTACATTGGAGTAAGTAATTTTTGCTATTTTATTATAGCTATATCGATTTTTGAAGCTTGTAACTAAAATAGATTCTTTTTCTGAAAAATATTTTCTAATCACTCTCGTCTGTCTAATTTTATTATTTCTCACTTTTGCAAATGTTTGCGGAATTTGTATTATCTATTTTATAGAGGAATAAAAATAATAATTGTGTTGAGAAAAAAAAGTATATAGGAATTAAATTACTTGTGTGGTGAAGGGGTTAAATACTTTTTGTTCTCACTGAGTGACACCACAGGCGTCCAATATCCTATTTTCAATAATTGTGTTGTTCAAATACAACTGTCAACCCATTTATAGCATTAGGCACAATAATAATTAGTGTTTTTTTTTCAGATGTAAAAGTGGATCTTGCCCCAGAAGCAGCTGACGCTGGAGAAGTAATTCTATTTTCTGATGAGCTATTTGATAGTTTAAATTCCAGTCTTCTGCCCCTGCTAGTAAGCCCCTCAAAGGGGGTTTAACGAAGGAATCTGGGCATGACAAATTCTGGAAGAACGCCTTAGAAAAACTGGAAAATATGAAATTTTTTAGTGAGAAGAAACAAAAATTTGTTACCACACCCTCGATAATAAATTTGAAATACACCATTGAGGGATTCCTATACCTCAAAAATAAATTGTTGTATAGAAAGGATAATTTCTTATTATTGTTTTCAGCAAGATGCGTCGGAGAATTTCTTTGGATGTTTGAGGAGTTATGGAGTTCGAGAAGTGTCACCAAGTGCTCTACATGTTACCACATTATTCAAGGCTCTTCTTGTCAATAACTTTTTTTCTTCACATTCACCAAGAAGTAACTGTGAAGAAGATGCCAGTGAGGGGGCTCTAGACAATTTCCGTTGTTTTTTAACAGAACTGTCAGAAAGTGTGGAATCCTCGGAAACTGTACAATCTTCGGAAAGTGAAGTCAATATCCCAATTCCAACTAGTATCAATCTCTATCGAAGAACCAAATTAGGCAGATGTACCATAACTTACGTATCTGGATTCATCGCAAAAAAAATTAGCAAATTCATTACATGCACGTTTTGTAAAAATAATGCAATACCGCCACCAGCTCCACCAGTTCCAACAACACCACCGCTCCGGTCGTCGTGTTCGATTCACTGAACCCTACTAAGCAGGCTTCAATTGAATTACTTTGTAACTGATCTCATTTTCATTCTGTGCAAAATTCGCAGATTTAGAAGTATTATGCATATTTACTGATGATATTCAGACAATATTTCATTCTCTCCCAAACTCGTAAGTTTAATATTCAATAATCGAATTTCTGCTCCTCTTTCCCGTATTATTTTTTTTGCAATTTGATATCAATTCAACTGCAACAGCATTCAAATCCAACAACTTTGCAAAAACTTTTCATTTCACGAGTAGAATTTCAGATTTATTCAAGTTTTAAGTTTTAAACTTTTTTTTGGATTAATTTTTGTATTTAGTTTTATATCTTTCATCACTGGTAAGGGGGTAATGTAGAGGCTTCAACCACAATAAATTTCATTTCGAACTAAAATAATCTTTCACATTGCTGCCTTTACAAGATTTTCAGAACTTGGAATTTCATAGTAAGATTTCTTTCTGCTAACAGGATTAAAACTCGAAGCTGTGTCCATAGTAATAAGTTTTTATAACTTCTTTCAATCATCCCTTATCTGGGGAAAATTACTCTGACCTACGTCCCCTTAACCATATGTTTTTTTTTTCCTTCTGGTCTATTACCGAGAGAAAGAGTTAGAAAGATTAGGAGAAAGAATTTAGTTGGTCTTGGGAACTCGCACCGCGATGTTCTCCGCTCTCAAGTCTCTAGACTCACCAGTCATTGATTTCAAGAATGTCATGGCATTGCCCAGCCAAGAACCAGCCCTACCAGAGCTTTCACAAGGAGGAGGATTGAAGGAACTTGCTCCTTCTACAAGCACCAAACCACTACACACACCTTAAGGTGCTACAGTTTAAGGTAACACCATGAGGGTGAAACCAGGAAGTTTTGACAGAGCATGCCATGGATGGGGAGACCAGAGGATAACAAAAAGGGCCCATGGAGCCCTACTTGCCTGGCTGCAGTAGCAGCTTCCCCGCCAACTACTTCTACTAGTGCGATTTTCCTGGGGATGCGAAACGCGCATCGAGTTATATTGATTTTGTTTATTGTTTTGAGTACTTGGTTCATATTTCTTAAGTTTAATTAGTTTTATTTGAGGTTTCAAATATTCATTCACTTGACCTCTCAACCTTAAATAGAATAATTGTCATAAAACTAACGCATATTGATTTCTATCCATTTCTTGTCAGATATCTGAGATCTCCGTCGTGGATAGTTCCAAACGAACACAAACATGTGTTTATCTGAACTGTGCAGGTATTCCGTTTCAATTAATTGTGATAACCATCGTAGACCATGAAATATACATAACAGGAAACACTAAGCAGTACAAATACGCACTAGAACCGTCGAAAACTCTAGTTTCCCTTATTCAAATATTGAAGTAATACGACTTAACTTGCATATCTCATAGTACAATTTCCTGTGAACATGTTGATGTCAAGAGACCCAAGATATTTTATAATTCAGGTCTCTGCGAAGGATCAACAAATTGAAATGAATAATTTAGAAATCATCTATTACCTAATCCCTGGCAGCAATTACAAGTACGCAAGGGTAAATCTATATAAAGAGCGAAGTTGGCGTTGAGTGCTCTACGCGACGTTCCTTGAAGCTGCCAATTAAAATTGATGCCATAATTACAAAGCCAATCAAAAAGTTTTCTTGGATTTCAATTACGTGCAGAATTAAACTCAATTGCTCATAGCGAACTGACAACCAAAGTCAATATTGTTTTGATGAGGTTTCATTCGAAAAGTTGTTCTTCAATTGTTCTGTCGTACATTTTTATTTTGCTCTTGTTTCCCGAACGCCGAAGAGTACTTAGTATACGAGGCTTTTCCTGACGAATAATATCGATTTATATTTCTGCGTTTTTGGATTTTTTGGTTGGCATTTGAATATAATGATACGGGTTTTCAACTTAGTGAAATCGTCTGGTTAAGGTAAGACTGTTGGTGTTATAGATGGCAGAAACAACGGAACTGGAAACAAATCAGTTGAATATATTCCACACGATGAAATCCAACGAATCAAACTATAATACGAATTGCCGATTTTTTTAAGTAGGTACTCGACGTACATAGACGTAGCCCTGATTCAAGAACCCTGGCTAGTAAAAGGGCACAATCGGGCCTTGGACAATCCAAATATAAAATGTTTTTTATCCAAACCTGCGGAAATGCCACAACATGTATACTTGTTAAAACTAACAAGAACGTATTGAATATGTCTGAATTCTCTCAAAGGGACATAACAGCAATCAAGACTACCTACGGAAGGAATCGAGTGAAGAGAGAAATCATCCTAGTTTCAGTCTAATGCCCTACGATTCTCCAAGCCAAAGCCAAGCCAAAAGCCAAAAAGTTCATTTTACATTAAATGTACAATATACAAAATTCATACAATTCACATGACACAACTAAATAAACTGTTAAAACCATCCCAAGCCGCAGTGGTTACGATGTTGTAGCGTTGGGATAATTTGGGGTTTTGGGTTTTATGGCCTGCACTTCTGGGTTATCCAGCGGGCTGGCAAAACCTACTCGTGCCTGCTTGCGCAGGCTCTACGATCTTGTGTAGGCTTTAGATGCTGTGAGTGCATATCACTACTCGGGTCAACTTCCCTGCCCCCTTCAAGTTATGCAGGGGATTCGCTATGTTATGGGTAAAGCATCAGAGTATTAGAAGCATCCATGGTCGAGTTTTCCTTGACATCCCGGAAAAGCAACGAGAAAAAAACGGTTTAAAACATTCATCCTATTATGAGGTGTTCACACCTTTGTATTTTCATGGAAAATATCCAACGCCGTGTTTCAGTTGTTTGTTGTCACGGGCTCTGGTTGTCGTCATAGCCCTGGTCAACTCACTCCCACGGTTAAAGTATCAGTATGATAAATTCTTCGAATTTTGGAATATCGGCTAGCTCCCTCAGTGAGTCCAGCCGAATGTATCTGTCACTGTTGGTGACGATACGGAGTATTTTGTTCTGCATCACTTCCAAATGCAGCATAGTTGTTTTGGGAATGCTGTAGAACACTGGATATGCATACGTCATCGCTGGCCTGATGACCTGCTTGTAGATCAACACGCCAAGCTAACATATCTACTAAAGGTCAACCCTCTGTCCAGATACTGCACAGACTCGACGTGACTAATCGGCATCCAGAGCCCTGAATCCACCCGAAAATTCCACGTTTTCACGCTTCCTTTTCTTGGTAAAGTTCATAAGCTCTGTCTTGACCGGGTTTATCACAATTCTGTTCTTCGCCATATACGGCACGACTTCCCTCTGCTCTTAACATGCGCAACGGCTTCGTTCGTGACGTTCGCCTGCGCGTAAATGGCCGTGTCATCGGCGTAAATCACCGTTTGGGAGTTTTCATGCATTGGACAATCGTACAACAGTGGCGACAACAGGCTCCTGCCGCCCTACTGCTCCGGCTTTCCTCATTTTGTAGCTGGTTCCATTCACTCTAACCTTGAAATTTCTGTCGACCAGGTATGAGTTCAACAATTTTACCATATGGAAAGGCATGCCTGCCCGAAGCATCTTGACGACGAGGCCCTCGGCCAGACTGTGTCGAATGCCTTTTGGATATCCAGCAGGACCATTACTGTATTATTCCCTCGATTAAAGCCGTCCTTTACCCCATAGACAATCCGCGCCACTTGGGAGGCCGTTGAGTGCCCTCCCCTGAAGCCGAACTACTCCGCTGGGATGAGTTTCAGCTCTTCCTTGAGGGCATTGAACTATCAAACTCGGATCACCGTCACATTTACCTGGATATTGGCAATACCGGTGAACTGGTCAAAATGTATCGAAACCCGAGGAGAACCAACTGGCTGAGATATGGGAAGAAGCTTGGGGAAAGCATGGAAAACCCTGGGAATGTCAAACCTTACACACATAGTGCTTGCAATAAAGAGAAACCTCGGTAAAAATTCGAAAGGCCATAATAACTTTGTATCAGAACAACTGTCCCCTAAGAAGAAAAGAGCTTTTGGAAAAACATGGGGACTGAAACCGAAAGTCATGAACTGGGTATACACTGCAATCACAAGACCCAGATTCACATTCGGATCGCTGATGTGGTGGCCCAAAGTGAAATAAAGAATGGCAAAACTCAACGGTCACTTCAGAGGTTCGCTTGTCTGTGTATCACGAGCGCTATGAGCAGCACTCTGACCGCTGCATTGGAAATCCTCCTAAGCCTTTGACCTTTGGACATCACAGTCATGGGAGAGGTGAGGATGGCAAACCATAATCATTCATGAAGTCAACATTACCAAACCGAAAATGATATCAGACTACATGCTACCCCATTACTCATACGAAAAACCATTCAGAACACAGCTCAAGTGGGATGGATGGGACTCGGGAGTAGAATCACTATCATCTGGAAACATAATCTGGTACACAGTTGGCTCAAAAAAAGAGGTAGAACCTGGAGCAGAAATACATGGAGTGAGGCCAAAAAGAAACGTTATACTTTCACTTGGCAATAACACCACAATATTCCAAACTGAGACACATGTCATGAGGACATGCGAACAGATGTGTAGACAGTGGATATATTTTATCTGACAGCCAGAGCGCAGGTTTGGGAATGCCTTCAGAGCCTCAATGAACTCGCAAAACATAACAAGGTGACACTTTTGTGGGTGCCTGGACAAAGAGGAATAGAAGGTAATGAAGAAGCAGACCAATTTGCAAAACGTGCATCTGAATTACCATCGACAGGTCCAGAACCAGTGTTTGGAATTAATGAAATCCGATGCGGAAACCTAATAAATGAGTGGAAAGAAACAAAACACAGCGCAGCCATGGTGAGGTGGCTGGAACTCTCAACTTAAACAGATGTAAGGTACATAAAATAACCGGCTTACTAAACGGACATTGCGGCCTTAGAAAACACCTGCGCACTATGGAAATAAACAGAGAAACCGTGGAGTGAAGACTTTGTGGTGAAGAGGAGAAAACAGCTTTTGATCATCTCCTTCGAATACGGCGCGCTCACAACAGGCACTACAGAACATTCGTACAGACCAACCTAGAAATAGACATAAATCCGAATCACCTAGTAAATAAAATATTGAACGTGGTGAACGACACAGGCCTATTTAACTAGGAACCACTGACGACAGAATAATCCAATAGACCCCAGCAGGCCTCAGTGTTGAGGGTCACCCTCACGGGTAAACCCTGCATCTGGTCAGCTTTAAACCAACCAACCAAAGTAGGTACCACTCCATATCAGAATGGCAAACAAAATCACGTAAAAATTCGATAAAACTAACCTTCTTCATCAAATACCTTAACAGCTTTCATTTTTTATTTTCAATCTCCAAAATCTCGAATATCAGAAAAACTTTTTCCCATTGTCGCCATTCAAAACTCAGTGCCTGTTACAGTAGTGTAAAAGAATTAAGGAAAATCTAAAACTTACAGATCATGGCCGAAGCCTACATCAGCCGCGGCCAACATATCGAAAATGAAGTAGGTAGAATATTTTATGCCATTTCGTATTTTGTTTTGGCCTATCTGATTTCTCGAATCACAGTATCTAAGAAAATGCAGATATTTTGTAGTGTTGAATAGACGAAAGCATATATCCGTATTTTGGGACATTTACTTCCTGGCAAGAATATAGAGAATAAATAAAACGAATATAATTATTGGTGACCGGATGAATCGAATTTCTGGGATCCATTCCTGAGTTCAAAATCAAGGCTTCCTATATGTACAAATGGAAAGCTGATTCACCTGAAATCACAGGTCATTCTTCTTTGTATTTCCACATACAGAAGTATTGTAAGGTGCTCTAATATAGAATATTCTTAAATGAGGTATCGTCTGGGTTATCGAGAAGAAGCGTTCTTGTCTAGAAGGCTATCATTTTGTAGTACACACAGACCATAAGTCACTAATGTGGATACAGATTATCAAAACACTGTTCGGAAGTGCCCACTAGGCTATATATCTTGGACAGTTTGATATGGATGTCAAGTACCGGAGAAGTTGGCTGAATAAGGTTGCTGACAACCACTGGAAAACAATTTTTTACAGACCGAGACTGCTGTTAGTACAGACAAATCTCATTAATGTCCACTTCAACTGAGGTCTTCAAGAGAATAATGAAAATAAGGGTAGGTATCAGGATATTCCAGTAAGAACAAGGCTATTGGGATAACTAACTCAATGAACAGTTTGGTTTTCGAGAAGCCATACCAACTCAAGATGCAATTTCATACCTAACAACAGAAATTTATAGAACCATAGATGAAGCTGAACCTGCAATGTCCCTTCTTTGTTGATTTGTCAAAGGCCACTGATACTTTGAGCAATGAAAAATGAATCTTTACTAATGTTATTTTTTTCAGAAAATAGACAGCAGTATGTTAAGAATGGTGAAAAATACTGGAATTTCAAGTGAATTATGGAGTACCTCAAAGTACTATATTGGAACCTGTACTGTTTACTCGACTCTTTCGCGAAACTCATACCCAGTTTCCCCAAAAAGTTAATGTGTGGGCAGGGATACTGGCTGACCATATTATCGGTCCGTTATTCAATGAGAAAAATTTGAAGGTGCCCTCTATTTGGAAATGCTGGAAAAAGTGATAGATCCACTGATAGTGGCAACTGTCGAAAATAATCCACACGAATTTGACATGAACATTATACTGCAACAAGATGGAGCTCATCCTCATTTTGCAGTTGCTGTCAGGACATATTTGAATACTGTTTATGTAGGACGATGGATCGGGCGTCGAGGATCTGTGGAATGGCCTCCAAGATCACCAGATCTAACTCCTTTAGATTTCTTCCTATGGGGTTACCTAAAATCTAAAGTCTACGAGACTTAGTGTCACTCTATTCAGGAGTTGCGTGCGCGGATTACGGAAGTGTGTGCAACAATTACTCGCGATACCTTGCAAAGCGTCAGGACTGAAACACAAAATAGGTTCTATTTTTGCCAGGAGGTCAACAGTGAACATTTTGAACATTTACTGTAATAACAGAAAAAGTTAGTGTTAGTTTAGTTGCTTTCCTGTTTGTGGTGTAATTCTTTTCACAGTTGAATAGAGAATAAAAGCCCCTTTCAATTGAGTTATCACTCACCACCCAATGCTATTTAAATTTTTTGACAGGGTTGCTCCCCTCCAGTCAGGGCTGAAATTAGGGGTGCACTATTCATACGAAAATGTACACTGTAGAAATCAAAAATCGACGTGTTTCGGCGATTTTCCTAACAAGAGTCCAGTAACGAGTTAGATAGGGGGGTAACACTCATGATGCGCACTGTATATATATATATATATATATTGATACCTTCGCCAATTATAAGACTGTTGTGTCAATCTCCTGTCATGGTCCCCCAGAAACACTAATATCTAAATTTGATTTTAGTGAAAGTTTCGTAAAGATTTTAAATAGAATTCTCTCGAAAAATCGGATTTCTCGAGAGAAATCTCGAGAAGAATTCGTATTCTGCTACTCTGCAATAAGCTCCGCCCACCGTCATCCACGCGTCCTGATTGGTCAGGCGCGTTGTTCGGCCGATCGGGCTAATATATAAATATGAGCGTTTTGGCTCAATTCTTCGCCCATAGTTCGATCAACAGCCGATGAGAACAGACGTATATTCAGGTATACAGAAGCTCCATAGGCAGTAGTGACAACAGCAAAGTGCGACAGTGCGTACGTAAGTACGTAGTGAAGTACAGCGTTTGTGATAGTGTACGTAAGTGCGATAACCAAAAGCGACAATTCCACGTCTAGTTTTTTGACTAGCTGGCTACGGCCAGGGCTCTTATGAGAGCCTCCGAGTTCTACGAACGAGGAAGGTCCAAAGACAGGATGGGAAAAACCTCAAGATCCCTGGAAAGGGAAGGAGATGAGAGGAAAGACGATTCGAGGAAGCTGCTTAGGCAGCAACTAAAACTGCAGGAGGAACAGATTGCTACGCAGAACAAAACAATCGAGGCGCAGGGCAAGCAGATATTAGAAGTGCTTGCAAGACTACAAGGAGCCCTCGACCAGATAGCGGCCCTCTCAGAAGAGAAAAGGAGGAGTAAGAAACCCCCCCGCCGAAAAACAAGATGCCAACCAGATGGAGACGCCGAAGACCCCAGCACCAACCCCCTCTGGACCGCAAGCCCCCCCAGAGGTAGAGGAAATGGAAGTTTCCCAAGTGGCAGACCCCAATAAAAAGAGGCAGCTTACGGACTCCTCTGAAGCAGAGGAGACAAATGGTTTTAAAACTGTTAGTCGGCCGAAAAGACGAGCTGTGCGCATCGTCGCGGTAAGCGAGCCGGTGAAAGCCCAGCCCAGCACCAGCCAATGCCCGGAGGCAAGCGCAACCCCCCCCCTCCACACCCAGGCGGAAGAAGACACCGTGAACGAGGTGAACTTAACAAACCCTCAGGACCCAAAAAAGCCTCCCGCGATTATCATTCGCGATAAGAGCAAGTGGCTGAAAATCTCATCCAACCTAAGGGACAGGCGAATAGGCTTCACCAAAGCCCAGTCAAGACAAGACGGGATCTACCTGTTCACTAACACAGAGGAGGACTGGAGAGCTGCGACCAAGCTCTTCGAAACAACGGGTGTGGAGTTCTTCACATACCAACTGAAGAAAGAGATTCCACTGCACGCAGTAATACGTGGAATCCCAGAAACAATCGCGGCGGAGGACGTGAAAGCGGAGCTAGAAGGAAGAAACTTCGAGGTTCTGGAGTGCCATAGAATGACCTCGAGAAGGACCAGAGTGGCACTACCACTATTCCTGGTCAAAGTACCGAGGACATTCCGTGGCATTTTCGAGCTTACGGAATGCGTCGACCTCAAAGTAAAAGTTGAAGCCCAACGGCAGCAAAGGGGTAGGGTATCCCAATGTTACAAGTGCCAATGGTTTGGACACGCACAAAAATGCTGCCACTCGACGGCAAGATGTGTAAAGTGCGGCAGCGATCACGCCACGCACGAATGTAAAAAGGCCAGAGAGGAGCCGGCCAAGTGCGCAAACTGCGGGGGGGCCCATCCCGCAAACTACAGGGGATGCCCGAAATTTCCGAGGCCGAGGGTAGCACCACAGCAACCCAAAAGCAAAGTACAAAATACAACGACACGACAGACGCATGCAGCCCCAAGGCAGGGACAAGCATCACGCCAAGGACCGCAACCGCAGCCACAGACGGCGCCACCACAGTGGGGCCCCAAAAGACAAACAAATAACGCAACACAGGCGAACATACTCCAGACACTGTCGAACGTAACCCCCGAGGTCCTCGACAAAATCTTGGCTGTTATTCACGCCATGGCCAACACTACCGGACAGTAATGCCAGTACGAACCCCAAAGATCCTGTAGATATGTTCATGGAACATAAACGGCGCATCGATGCGGAAACATGAGCTATTAGAGCTTATCTCCAGAATCAAGGCGGACGTAGTGGCACTACAAGAGACGAAACTAAACACTAACACGGACTTCAACATGCCAGGATACGTGTGCTTCAGGAACGATAGCCTACGTCTCCAGAAGAAATCAAGAACATCATCAGACAAGCAAAGACCAGGAAAGCACCGGGTCCAGACGGCATCCCAATCAGGTCACTGAAAGCCCTGCCAAGGAAGGGAACTACAGCACTGACAAACATAATAAATGCAGTACTAAGACTCAGACACTTTCCCACTAGCTGGAAAGAAGCGACGGTCATCATGATTCCAAAACCCAACAAGAACCACTCCTGACCGACCTACACGACAACAGACGCGAACAAGACGACAGAGACAGGGACAAATACAGACAGCCTGTAAACCAGGCAGACCACGACAACCCAGAAGAAGTTCGACGGAAGCAGATCCTACGGAGACGCCAACGTCAACTTCAAGCGGCACAAGGACAAGATTAATGCATATCTTTATGTTTCAGAGAACCAAGAGAGGCACAGGACTGGAACACAAATTCAGCAAGTAGCAATATCACCCGGCCCTCAGCCAGGTGACTCAGGCCCTCAGCCAATTTTAGGGGGGCATCATGCACAGTAAAGTCATTGTTAACATTAAACTCATGTCATGATATAAGGGAGCTTCAGGCACGAAAAGGCTGAGCACTCCATATCACACGATCAGATTTCATTCTGCTGGTCGCCATTCAACAGGATGAGGATCCGCTCTGGGAGCGGGGGTGGTGGAAGGGGGGGAGACCGTCCGAGCGAATATAAAAAGCTAGGGGGGTCTTCCTTCCGGGCCTCAACCTTAGGGGGTGCATGATTCAATTCTTCGCCAGTGTCTTGCCAGTTTCTAGCCATAAGCTAGATACGTTCCGATGGCCCACGGGGGTCCGGAAACAATGAGTCTTCGACCCATTTTAATTTTATATATTTTATTAGTGTTTCTGGTGTTCAGTCTAAAAATCTACGGCCTGGCTTTACTGTGCTCAGTGAGATTTCGGTGGGAAACGCAACCCACTGAAGAAAGAATTCGTATTATCACAAAAATGAATGCAATACTGAGAGTCTTTTTCAAGACTCAATCAGTGCCTAGAATTCGAAAATTAAATAAAATAAAAATTATCCAAAATAGTCCCGAAACAAATAAAAATTTTGGCAACTTTGGGCCGGCGGGATGGAAACCCCAGCTACCCGGCGCTTTTCCGTCGATATCCCGCCTTGCCCTAAGATTGACATGGAGCCCGAGCAGGGACTTTTGGAAAAATTCCAGACTATTCTCAGTGGAGAATGGGATCCCTAGAGAAGAGGGATTTTGGATACAATAAAGAAAGAATGGTTTTGGATTTATGGAAGAAACGAGGCCTGAAGATTTTTGGGATGGACTTGCAAAGTGGCCTCTAGTAGAGCCAAGGTGGAAATCAGAATACTTTGCAGCTTGTGGGTAAGAATAGTATTGCACTATTTCCAGCAGCCAGCCGTCGTTCCCATGCCAGGAGGCTGGGGTAATTCGACACAGTAAAACTGCCTCTCCGACGTTGGTTGTTCCTTAGCCAGTGGGCAAGGACAAGTAAAACATGGATATTTCTTGAGAAATCGAGGCTATATGAAAGGGGAAATTTTGTCGAGAAGATCCGGAAATGGAAGACCAAGTGGAAGCCTGAAGCCAAACCATATCCTTTTTGATGAAAATCGTGGACATTTTTCTGACATTTTCTTGAAAAATTATTTTTTTTTGGACAGTTTTTATGAACTTTGTTTGCAGCTTAATGTACTAATCATACATTTTTTCTAGCAAATTTTTGTACATATGTTTGTCTTACTAATTATAGTTTGCTTTTCAGCATTTGTACATATTTATAATAATTTTTATTTTTTAGGGATTGTAAATATTAATCATAAGTTTGATTTTCAGCTTTTGTATATATTATTTGATAATTGTACATATTAATCATAGCTTTTCATTTAGCATATTCATATTGTACTAACTATAAGTTTTACCTTTCTAGCGTATTATCAAAAGAATTCGTATGTTTGTTGAATAAAGGCTATAAGCCCATGTGAAAGAAAACGGTCCTTTTCAGGACAACACCACCGAACTTTCACACAGAAAGCCAAGCGATTTCTTATGGGGGGCGTGTCATGGTCCCCCAGAAACACTAATATCTAAATTTGATTTTAGTGAAAGTTTCGTAAAGATTTTAAATAGAATTCTCTCGAAAAATCGGATTTCTCGAGAGAAATCTCGAAAAGGATTCGTATTCTGCTATTCTGCAATAAGCTCCGCCCACCGTCATCCACGCGTCCTGATTGGTCAGGCGCGTTGTTCGGACGATCGGGCTAATATATAAATATGAGCGTTTTGGCTCAATTCTTCGCCAGTGTCTAGCCAGTTTCTAGCCATAAGCTAGATACTTTCCGATGGCCCACGGGGGTCCGGAAACAATGAGTCTTTGACCCATTTTAATTTTATATATTTTATTAGTGTTTCTGGTGTTCAGTCTAAAAATCTACGGCCTGGCTTTACTGTGCTCAGTGAGATTTCGGTGGGAAACGCAACCCACTAAAGAAAGAATTCGTATTATCACAAAAATGAATGCAATACTGAGAGTCTTTTTCAAGACTCAATCAGTGCCTAGAATTCGAAAATTAAATAAAATAAAAATTATCCAAAATAGTCCCGAAACAAATAAAAATTTTGGCAACTTTGGGCCGGCGGGATGGAAACCCCAGCTACCCGGCGCTTTTCCGTCGATATCCCGCCTTGCCCTAAGATTGACACTCCATCTTACATTATGTCACTAGCATGTCATTATCCACCTCAAAGATTATTCATGATGATCGAAATAATTAATAGAATAAGCTTGTAGAATTTTCGAAAGCTCCTATAATTTTTGAGAAACACTTTCAATTGCTGCAGGGTCCCACTATTTTCTAGTTTCATTTCTAACTAGTCAGCAACGACTACTCTTTACTATTTTTGTTGTTGTTTGTACTACCTATATATGATCATCATATAGAGAAATCTAATAAAATTTATCACATACCTTCTTCCAACTGCAATAAAGTTTACATTGAATGGCCAGCAGAAATCTATCTGGACACAATCACGTCTTACAAGAGTGATTGCAATCACAAAATACAGCTGTGCACTTGCAGACCACAGCATCATAATTTTCCATTATATTCATTTCAATGATGTTACAATTTTAGCAAGCGAGGAAAATTATCTTAAAAGGAATTTTCTATAGGTGGTTCACTTTAGTAATGGACCAATAATAACGAATTAACAATTATATCCTTTAATTAGTTTCTAACAATTCTCTATCCATAAATTCGAACTCTACTTCCACTTCTCATGATCCTCGATAGATGTCGCTATCAAGACACATTAATCGTGTATTTTGGAAAGTTGACTTATACTATCCATTTGACAAAATTATATTCTATCCTATTCTGTGTATGTTCCGTGTTCTGTGCTACCCCGAAACTCGTGCGATGTTTCTACAAGATTTCAGTTACATTTAAAAGTCTCTAATGAAGGTTACTTCTTCTTCAAGTCTATTTTATGAATATTTCATTACAATTTTCTCTGAATTTCAATAATATGAAAATGTATAAGACGTTCCATTTGAAAAACTAAAACTATGGCCGTTTCTGGTGACACCGTTAGTGCTACAGAATTCACTTTCATCTCGGAAAATCACATTTTAGTTGTTAAATAGCCCTCAAATTTGTTGTGCTTTAAATCGGATTATTTTTCCAAAAAATGCATCATTTCTCAGACTCACTCGGTATATGCCGAAGTGATGATAGGTGCTATACAATTTTCTGAAAATTTCAAAAGGTTTTTGATGATATCATCACTTATGCCTTTGAAATTATACTCTGATGAATTTTTCTTTATGTAAAATGGCATGTTGATTGAAAATGTCGAAATGGAGAGGCATGAGCTTCAAAATTGCAGATAATGGTACGGAAACTTCCACCATTTTGTTTTTTGTCATTCGTCAGTTGCACAAGGAAGGTAACATGAAGATAAATCGTGTAAATGGTCATATTTTCTGATAATTTGTTGATTATTTTCAATATGAAGAAAATACTCGAGATTCATGCCATTTTGCGTAATGGATATTTCATTGACGACAAAATCATCGAAAAATCTGGCATTTAACCACACTTGAGCATTTGCAGACCTCATGCCCATTTTGTTCCAAGCAAATAATTGTATAGTCGATTCAACCCTTTGATTGATTTTAGTAATTATTTTCATTATCATATCAGAACAAGTACTGAAAAAAAATAGTTATCTATTCATTCAATATGAATTTTCAATTCATCGATTATTAAGAAAACTGAAATAAGGCATATCCATTGCAAAGAGACTTTGTATAAAAAGCGCGAATATTACACAAAATTCGATGCCGTCAAATCCTAATGTATTTAAAGGAGAATACAAACGTTTCCATAAAGGACTAATAACATTGTTTTCAGTCGACTTAAGCAGAGCAAACAAGGGGTCCGTGATCCACGAGTTTAAACGTAACTTAACAGCGATGTAGATGTAATATTGTCTTGGAGACAAAGATGAGGGTCGGAATAACCAATCTCTAGACGGTCTCATAATCTTGAACAAACTTCAATGGTTTAGCAAACACTTTAATGAGATAACGTTAGTGACGGTTTGCTGACGAATTCTCGGATACTCATCAAATTAGGTATGCCCTTTGCATCCATTTCGTTCCGCCTCCAGAGGAATGAAGTCGTTTTAATATTTTTGGCAAAAGACATAAAAATATTCTTCTTCTTCGTAAAGACTATTATTCCTTGATAGGTGCATGGGGAAATTGTGAGGATGGAATAACATACAGTGCGGTCCATAGGTATGTAATACGGTAATTCTTAGCATTATTATTAAGTTTAAATACCATTTTCACTCCCAGAAAATTTCCACTGCACTGAAGCAATCAATAATATCCCCTGTATAGAGAAATGGAGATAAGAATGACCCTAAAAATTATAGACCAATCACAGTCATATCGGTAATTACTAAAATTATAGAAAAATGCATAGTCTCCAGATTAAATAAATACCTAACTAAAAATAATATAATATCAAACCGCCAATTTGGCTTCAGAGAAAATTTTCCTACAGGGGATGCTCTATTTCATTTCACCAGAAAAATACATCAAAATCTAGAAGACAATGAAAAAGTTATAGGAATATTTATAGATTTGGCAAAAACTTGATTATTACGGAATCCGCGGGATTGTATTTGAGCTTTGTAAAGACTATCTGACCGACCGCACACAAAAAGTCAAAATAAATGAACATTTTAGTGAAATACTGGAAACTTTGTAGAGACCACAATGGAACTTCCATACATTCAAGAAGTAGCAACTTGCGATAGTGAAAATGTTATACCCTCTGAACAGTTGCAAGTCGCAACTATGGAGACTTCAGGTTTACCCAGTAATAATGGTGAACTCTTGTATTTAATCAAATATATTTCAGCTGGTACTTACACAAAATCTGGAACTATTCGTAAACGAAAAAAGTTTGAAACGGATTTAAAAACCAGAAAATTAGTTAGACTGAAAAAACTAGCTGCAGATCATGGGGTTCTTCCAGGATGTAACCAGATTTGTGAGGAAGAATGCCCCTGTTTGGTATCCGAGCAAGTGAGAAAAAACATTAACCGTGAATTCTGGAAAATGTCCAGTAAAGAGCTAACACACTTATTAAATACCTGTCGTAGTTTCCAACCCAACCGTCGATTGAGCGAAAATTCAAGTAAACAGAACACTTTCAAATTTTCTTCAACAAGGAAAGCGGTGATTGTGTTGAAGTGTGCAGAACATTTTTCCTCACAACTTTGGGCTTCAAAGAAAGTAATGACAGAGTTTTGCATAATACTCTGTCAAAAACCTCGAAAGGTCAGTTTGTAGCACTTCTTCGCGGAAATGAAGGAAGACCATTCAATAGAAAGATAGACGATACAAAAAACTCGGCCACGAAGAATGCGATATATGTGAAACATTTAAATTGCACGAAAATAATTAAAATAATAGCGACGATTCTTGCACAATCTGTATATTCAGGAAAAAAACATATCATTGGATCTGAAGAATCTCGACATTCATACAGGAAACAAACAGGAACTACTACAGATGATAGTACGATTTGCGTTTCTGCTGATTTACAAAAAAATTATAATGTTACCCAGGATCGACATATGTGTAATTTTGTTGAAATGCTTGATCGCGTATAATGAAACTTTTGTCGGAAAATTAACCAAAATAAACAAGTCATTTGCTGTTGTTTGGCACGAAGCTGTGAGTAAACGGAAGAAAGAAGATCTAATAAGTACGTTTTATGCCTTTTTCAAGCGACAGAGAGATTCCACTAACGCCAGCCAAAATCAAAACTGGACATTATTTGAATTTTTGATAAGGATGGTCAACTCTGACAAAATATCAGCCAGAAGCATTACCTTCAATTATTTCGAACCTGGTCATACATTCATGTCAGCAGACAGCTTCAATCACCACGTCGAGCTCTCCATAAAAAAAAAAAAACAAAAAATATATGACTGACGATTTTACCGATGCAGTAAAATCTGCTTGCCAAGGAGATGTGGATTTGAGAAAGATGGAACCATGTTATTTTTTTCATATGGGAAAATTTTACGTCGCAGCAGAAGTTGAAAAAAAATTCAGATAATGATCGTCCCTACTTATCTGGATTTATTCGAGTCGTAGCCCAGCGTGGTAAGTTCACTATACAATACAAAACTTCTTTCAGTGACGAAACCCTGATAAATCTGGATCTGGAAGAAAGGAGCAATGAAAAAAAGTGCACTAGTTAAAAGTGTTGCGTTTATAGACGGACCTCATGAGTTTCCAAAAGAGAAAAAAGATGTAATTCTCAAACAACTCGACGGTTTAATACTAGAAAATCATAAAGTATTCTGGCAGAACCTTCCTGTAACCACTGCAAATGAGGATTCATCTGATTAGTTCTGTCAATTTTAATAAAAATACGCTTGGAAATATACAGCATGCCTCATTTTCTCAACTTTTTTGACGAAAGGTAGAACATTTTCCTTATGTCTCTACATTTTGTAATCACTCCAATTTTTATTGTTTGATACAATCAAAAGATTCATTTCATATCAATTTGCAGATACCGCGGTTTAATAAAGGTAGTCATTAAGAGCACTAATGCGGTAAGTGATATTCTGACTAATGGCCACAATATAGATCATTGTTTATTACTAACAGGTGATCGAGGTGACATATTGCTTACGTGAACACATTTTTTTCAGGTGAAAATATTGCAATTGTTAAGGTAAGGTAAAAAACTTTATCCATTAATTGTCGAGTTTTGCGCTTCCCGCAGATACCGCGTTTCTATTAAGCACGGCAGAAAATATTCTTCAAGTTTGATAATTCGTGATTGGACTGAACAATCCACACAAACCAACTTATTTGGAAGAGAACACTGAAAAAAAAGAACCCTGAAAGAGAATCAATAATCAACATAGTGACATCATAGGAGAATGAACAAGTGGATGTCTTTCGGCAGATGATTTCCATTCATTCCACTTCCAACACATGCAATTTTCCCTACAGAATCATAACAATCTTCAGCTGAAGCGAACGAGTTCCTGTATCTCAGTCAGTTCGAACGAAATAAGAGAAAGCAGTATGAAATAGTTTGGGAAAAGGACAACGTGAGAGCATAAGGATTTAAGCTCGCAGGACTTTCGCATCCTCCCAAGGGGCAGCAGGAGTATAGCAGGAAGTTACGGGGCTGAAAGGCAAGGGTTAAATACTAATACAAACGAAAACCCCCAGAATAACAATACAGACTTCCGCACAGTTCTATGGCTCTCCCAGGAAAAAGCTGTGAATATTTATCATAATTAACGAATTTTATGTTCATTCACGAAAAGAAAAAGAGTAAAGCGAACAAAAAGTGTGATTAAAATTACTAGATGCCCGTCATTACCCACAGTAAAGCTTCATTAGAATTAATAAGTTGGAAGTTATACAGCAGAACTGTCTTTCTGATTATGCAACACAATCATTTAATTTTGTTCTTATTTCGATTCATAGTAGTTTCGAACATTCGGATAATATAAGTCAAGATCGGTCACTGCTCGCTGATGAAATAAAATAATAATAATTATAATAATTTATTAACCACTTTAGTACAATAACGTACATATGGTAGGTCAAATAGTCAGTAGAAATATAGATGAGAAACACTAGTCAGAGTAATTGAATAAAAATTCAACGTCACAGCTTATAAGAAAATTATGAAAAATACATTAATTCAATAAATAATTAGTAAGTATAATTCAGATACTCTTGCAGAGTATAGTAGCACCTGTCAATAAACATTTGACTCTATTAAAAAAATGTCACTTTGGGAATTTATTATCTCATTCGGCAATTTATTGTAGAGAAAAAAAGCATTGTAAGCAGGGGATTTTTGTATTTGGAGGTTTTGTGATTTGACATTCGCAGCTGTTCCCCAAATCTTGTACTATAAGTATGTGTTGAAGCTATCGTTTAATTTCAAAGAACTCAAGGTTTTTTCTTGCAAATTTGACACATTTGAAAATATAAATACAAGGAACAGATAGCAATTTTTCTCTAATAAAAACCGATTTGCAACTATCACGATAGTCCATGTTGACGATGAGTCTCAAGATCCGCTTTTAGCCCACAAAACTCTATTTACCCCCATGCCACTGAGATTGTAAAGCCGCGTATCGATTTTGCGAGGCAGCCTCGCGAGGCTACCTCGCGAGTCATGCTTCGCAAAACCGATACCTGCCTCGCACCCGAAGCTGCCTCACCCTGAGGCAGCCTCAGGGTGAGCCATCGACAGTCGGTTTTTGGTCAAAGGCGCCTCGAAACTCTCGCCTCGCGCTGTTTGTACCGTGCTTTGTGGTTATTTCTCCCATGCCATGGTGAAGTGCCTCGTACTGACTGACAGCTCGTACTGACTGACAGCTCGTACTGACTGACAGCTCGTACTGACTGACAGCTCGTACTGACTGACAGCTCGCTCTGCCTCGCGTGCTTGCCTCATTTCCGTTCAAAATAACCCGTTGAGACAGCCTCGCTAAGCATGCCTCGCGAGGCCGTCTCGCAAAATCGAGACGCGGCTTAAAAATCCAACCTCTCCGGTCAAACGTAAAATAACTTCGGAAAAGTCTCGTTTTCAATTCCGGGAAAGTGTGTTTCGAGATAGTGGAAACATGAGCAACGACACCAGCTAATTGGAATTGGTAAGAAACCTCTATTCGCTGAAAAATCTCGAACCTAACCAAAGCTCCACACGAGTAAATACATCAAAGTGGACTTTGGACCCGGACTTGACACCAGAAGCCGCAAGCTCAGTCTACATCAAACAGAATGTAAAGCCAAGGTCACACGTGGCGAAAACGACGCTTTCTAGGGATCTTTTGCACAACTCCCAGCCGGAAGAATGCAATATACAGGGAAAGCCAAAATCAAAGCATGGCTCCAGTCCCTCTCCCAGTGGGCAAAGGGAAGGCTCCCTTGCCCGCAAGAGCCAAGCCGGGCGATGTAATCGCCGCGACGAAGAAGCCGTCTAGGAAGGCTGCCCCCAGAACCTCAAGCACTAGGAACAGTCTACAGAGAAAGTCGACCTCGCCGCTCCTGCCTAACAACAGGAGCAGCCAAGACACATCGCCAGGAATGGCGGTTGCGAAATGCGTGGGGAAGAACTCTAATAGTGAAAAATAGGGCCCAGTATCTTAATCCGGGTCCTCCCTCTCCGCGCCCCCCGCAGGCATTTTCGAGTGCAAATGCGGGAAACAATATACTGGACGGTCAGGACTGTGGCGACACTCCCAGAAATGCACAGGCGTTCCTAACACCGACACCTTTGAATGCAGCGTACGTACCCGAGTATTTTCAACTACGAACGGGCAAAAACTGCATGAGTTTAAAGCTCATCCTCATGCCTACCTGAAGGAGAAGGCATCGAAGATGCCGGACGAACCGGAGCACGTCATCTTGAACAAGATAGCTATGATAGAAGCCCGAACATCCCGGGCGGCGTACTATACAAAAATCACGAAGCAGCAACCGGCTTGACCCGCGATCAACTTCGCCACAGAAGGGACAAGCCGGTGTATAAGGACTTCCTTTCCGCCGCTAGGTGTCTTACACAACGTTGTGCATAAACATTTTCTCTCTGTACAAGTGCAGCATTGAAAAAAAAAAAACATTTGCTACAAATTTTTATTAAATTCTGAAACCAAAAAAAATCAATTATAATGTCAATTACATATTTGATGATGATTATAGATAGTTCGTCTATACCAGTTGATTTTTTATTTTTTTCACAGCCTTATATATTTCGACTTCGGTTATAGGTACACTGGGGAAAGGCTGAATGATTTTGAAATTTCCACTAATACTACAAGGTAATGACAGATTTTGCCTAAAGTGACTATTTAATAGTTATTTATGCAACAAGTGCAAAATGACGGCCTCGTCAGACAATTTCACGTCGAGTGCAATAAACATTTTTTGCACGAGTTGCATACAATATTTTTTCTACTTCATGCAAAAAATTATTTATTTAGGTGCGGCACTAGGTGAAGGAAAATGAAATACGCAATTTAAATAAATAATTATTACTATCGATTTCATCACCATCATCTAGTTTTCCATTAATATTACTCATTTTAAAACTTTCAGTTCTGTAATTGTCACAATTAAATTTTGACTGACGTTTATATAACCACAGTTGCATTATAAAAATCAAAATCATAGTAGCCATGAGCGCGTATGTTATCACGAGGTGTGGTCATAGTACAGGCAGTTTGCTCTATACAGGTAGACGGTTTAGAACATAGCGGATCGGTTTTGATTATAGAGTTATTTTCGGGAAGGCATTGTTTGTTCAACTCTGACTGCTAACATTAATACAAAAAAATATAAAATATGTAGCTGTTTAAAACGTATGGCCAATTTCACAGAATATCTGCTAAATATGTAGTGGGTTTGAACGTTTATGTTTATCATGATGACAGCACGTTGAAGTAGAATGACAGATGAGTGCAATAAAAACTTTATTGCACTAGTGCAATAAAGAGCTTCTTTTTCCACTGAATATAGTTCAATAAAGTTTTGCTTTTTGCATGAATGTAGAAAAACATAATTCTGTAGTCTTGGAAACATAGTCAGCAAATATTTCTGCTACCTCCTGTACATAAATCCACAGTTTTCGAATTCAAAGAGATGACTCTAGTATCTGAACAATTTTTTTTCACCAGTTCAGAATTAATTATTTTCCACATCATTTTGGTTTTATTCTGAAAATTTTCAATTTTTTTCGAAAAGTAATTCGTTTTTGTATTTTTATCACTGGCTGTTGTATTCCTTCAACCCTTTTCTATAAATTTCCATCGTATGAGGATCAACTACCTGGAAGGTTGTGCATAGTTGGAACAAATCCCTTAAATGTTTGCCTTCTTTGATAATGTCACTTGATAGCCAGGCATTCTTATGTTTTTTAACTACGATAGGTTTCTTTGGGAACGACACATCAAAACACCAAAGAAGTGAGTTTAAAAAAAAGGAAAAACCTTGATTTATGCAAATGTCGTATAAAATGTTGATATGTTCCAACATGAAGCCATGATAGGAATACAATTTTTGGCGGAAATGATTTGAATTGGGAATAGGGGCTCTCAACTAGGAATGTTTAACTTGATAACAATAAAATCACTACCTGTTATTGCAAAAAATTTCATCAATCTGAAATATATACCATATCTTGTGCTGCGTAAAAAAACTAATGTGATTAGTTCATGACAAAAAACAATTGTGGGATATAATCGGTAATACTTATCAATCACGTGACGTAGGTAACAAAAAAGCTTTAGCGGAAATTCTTCTTTGCCGACAAAGGGTTTCTTTCAAGACCTTGTGAGGGAGTAATTTTTATAAATCTGAAAAATTTACAGGGGAAAAGTATTCGCCATGCTCTTCCCAGCAAAAATTAAACTCATGCATGCATTCAAGTTCAGTTAACACGTCATATTGGCTAAATCTGGATTTCGTATTGGGCCAATATGAAAATAATGAAAATGTAAAAATAATATCATATTGATGATGATATTGGTAGAATAATGACTCGACCTATTCTAAATGTTGATTGTCACTGTTATTTTGGGTCAATTTTGGTTGAATTCTTTTTACCAATAATAATCTTACTTAAACGATGAACTCAATAAAACTGAAGAAGCAATGGGAGCAACATAGTGGCAAAGACTTCCAGGGCAACTTCAACCGAGCAAGTTCGAAGACACTGATTAACCTCAGCAAAACTAGTCTAAGGGCAATCACGGGATTTCTGACGGGATACTGCAGACTCAAAGAACACCTAAGGAAGCTAGGCATAGAAGAGGACAGCACCTGAAGATTCTGTGGGAAACATCCAGAAACACCACACCATATATTGCTGTACATCACAAACGATTGCATACACTGGGATCGGTGGTCGGTGGATCAGCGGTCTAATGCACAGGCCGTTCGAAACTCCAGCAGAGCGATAGTCGGTTCGAATCCAATGTAGGTACGAGAATTTTTCTCAACTACTTTATATCGGATTCGATAGGCGGCCACATGCCTTGTTGAAAAGCAAGTGTATTGTGAGTTGTCTAGATGCCAATCTCGTCTAGTGCTAGCTTGGAGTGCACACCAACCACCCGAGGTGGTGATGTACACGTTTCCGGGTTTTCCTACAGCTGAAAAGTGAATACATCACCTAAAACATCAGTAAGTCGCCCCGGAGCGTTACGGCAAATAATAATAATAGCCGTCCTCTACCCGCACAGGCTATGCCTTTGGGTACACTCAACGAGTGTTTATGAGGGAGTATTACTATTATATTATTATTATTACACCAGCTGACTGTAGGAGAAATACTACGAATAGACCCCATCAAAATTTTTAAATTCCTCAAGGAATTGGGGCTTGAGTGGCTGCTGTAAACGAGAACACCTTGAAATAGCAGAAGATGGGGCACAATAGATCTAATCAGGTCGCAGCGCATCTACAGGAGCAAAATGGGGAAGGTTCAACGCAGAATATCACTGAGAGTGGCCAGCGCATACAAGACCGTGTCTTTGGAGGCGGTGCAGGTGATAACAGGAACTATCCCGATCCACCTGCTAGTAGAGGAGAGGATCCGACTGCACCAAGGAAGAAACAATATGGAGCGAAAGAAGCTGGAAAGGCTGGAAACCCTGAGAATATGGCAAACGGAGTGGGATGCAAATATCACCAAGGTACAGTGGACAAAGACGCTCATCCCTAAAATAGCAGGGTGGGTAAAATGCGAGCATAGGGCTCTCGACTACTATGGCAAACGGAGTGGGATGCAAATATCACCAAGGTACAGTGGACAAAGACGCTTATCCCTAAAATAGCAGGGTGGGTAAAATGCGAGCATAGGGCTCTCGACTACTATGTGACGCAGGCTCTGACCGGACATGGCTCTTTCGGAGTGTACACTGAGAAAATAAGGAAAACAAACGACGATCGGTGCATGTACTGCTATTGATGACCTTCCACTGGCAGAAGAGGCTCTTCTTCTATTTCAGTTGTAGGCTGTTCCATCCACAATAGCACGACTGTTAGAGAATAGTGAAAAAGAAATTTTCCCATTCGGTGCATAGGACGAAATAGTGCATTGATACAGTTTTCCCCTCAGATCACCGTACTTGACTTCACTAGATTTTTTATTGAACTTCATTGAGGAAAAAATATACAGAACTCGCCCAAGAAGCCAAGAGGAACTTCGTTAAAGGATAAAACAGGCTTGCAGAGATATCATCCCAAACCAATTATCGAATGGATACGATAAATGTATCGAATTGAATGGAGATTTGGTTGAACCGTCACTGTCACTGTCAGTACATTTTCTTGTTGTGGTTTATTGATATTATTAATATTGATGATTCTATTATTTGATGTAAAGATGTTCATTTCTCTTGTAACCATAATAATAATAATAATAATACTTGATAATATACCAGCGCGCCCTCCGGAAGTGTCGGGGCTCCGGAGACAGGCCCGGTAATTCCTAAAAGATAAAAAATAATAATAATACTTCCCCATAGGTCCCTGATACCAGATGCAGAGCATGTCGTGGGGCAGCTGAGACCATAATGCATTTGCTGTCAGCTTGTCCAGCTTATGCGGTCTCAGCCTATATCCACAGGCATAACGCGGCCCTACGAGTGTTGTACTGCCATCTACGACACTCATACGGTGTAGACGAGACACCGGTGTTGCCTTATACTCCGGGGGATATTGAGTCCGTTGTGGAGAATGAGAAGTGCCGAATCTCATGGTACTACTCATTCCCCACCCTCGGACAAATACAAGCCAATGAACCCGATGTAGTCCTCCTCGACCATCAAAGTAGGATGATTTTCGTCATTGAGTTTTCAGCTCCTGGCGAAACGAAGATCGTCCGAAAAGAGAAGGAAAAACGGACTAAATATCGAGATCTACTATTCGAACTCCGCAGGCTTTATACAAACCATTCTGGTGGCGCATTCACTTTTCTGCTGTAGGAAATCCCGGAAAACCTACAGCACCACCTTGGGTGGTCGGTGTGCACTCCAAGCTAGCACAACAAACTGCAGTGTTCTAATAGACTATTTCGCACGTAAAGTTGTTATGTTCAAAAGGAGTATTTCAAACCATATCATTCACAAAATTGTAATTTGAAATACAACAATTCGACTTATTTTGATAGAGATATGAATATTTTACTTATGCTATATTTTTCTTGAAAAAACTAATTTTTTCGTGAAATTTCAGTCACACCCACTTGGAAGCATCACAAATCCAGTGGCGTCATCAAATTTCATTTAAAAAATCGCTTGTATATTATTTGGATTATTTACCTTAAAAAAAATTCGAAGGCCTGAAATTTTTATTTTCATTCCGTATTAATTGCACTCAACCGTATTAATTGCACTCAACCCAGAGCTATTGATCTATCTATTGAAATAAAAAACGTCTGAATCAGATAATGAATATTAGTTTCAGAGAGGTAGCCCGCTTTCGAATGGGTCACTCTGTACATAAAACAACTATCCCAGATACGGTAGAACATTTGAAGAAAAGATTGGAAGAAACATTCCACATGAGAAATCCACTATATGAATGAATATATAAAGATGATTTCAGTTATATGAGATATACATGGTATGAATGGGACAAATCACAGATGGAAATATACAGTGTGTCTCACTTCTCACGGCAACACCCCCGTAATATCCATAGGGTTTGATACAGAATTGGAAAATTTGCACAATCGATAGACACATCGAAAATGAACAGAACGGTCTGAGAATGGTGATTTTAATTGATATAAACTGCACGCCAGCAGCGATAACACCAAATTCTTGTAGGAGGAAAAATAGGTCGAAAATATCTTCGTATTCATAAACAGAAAAAACATAATACTTTTAGTTTACTTTGATTCTGATGAAAATTCAGTTCTGGTAAATACATTTTTCTTACTGACACCTGTAACATCAGTAATTTTCGACAAAAAATTATTGATTTTTCTGACTTGCAATAAAGATTTTTCGGAAATGAATTTTTCTCAGGAAGAAAGCAAAATATCAGCTGTGTGGTAATTCTGAATACCAACAATGGATTGGAAAATAACGACGGATATTAAGGGCTACATCGAGGTTTCGCCTTGATTCTGGCAAAGAACCATTCAAGGAACATCTCACAAATTCTAGTTCAAAAGCCACAATTGCGAGCAAAACAACAGCAAATGATCTAAAATCGAATACATTCAATTGAAATATCTGTAACAGAATGAAATATCTGTAACAGAATGAAATATCTGTAACAGAATGAAATATCTGTAACAGAATGAAATATCTGTAACAGAATGAAATATTTGAAGATTTTACAAGTCAGCCAAGGGAAACCAGACAACCAAAGGAAATTAGACAGCCAGAGGAGACCAGACAGCCAGAGGAGGCTAGACAGCCAGAGGAGACCAGACAGCCAGAGGAGGCTAGACAGCCAGAGAAGCCCAGACAGCCAGGGGAGCCCAGACAGCCAGGGGAGCCCAGACAGCCAGGGGAGCCCAGACAGCCAGGGGAGCCCAGACAGCCAGGGGAGCCCAGACAGCCAGGGGAGCCCAGACAGCCAGGGGAGCCCAGACAGCCAGGGGAGCCCAGACAGCCAGGGGAGCCCAGACAGCCAGGGGAGCCCAGACAGCCAGGGGAGCCCAGACAGCCAGGGGAGCCCAGACAGCCAGGGGAGCCAAGACAGCCAGAGGAGACCAGACAGTCAGATGAGGCCAGAGAAGAGCCACTAAATTCCAAATAGTCTTAAAATACCAGATAGCCACAGAATACTAGACAGCCACATAATACAGAACAAACGAATCCAAACTATGTCACCGAGTTGGAACCCGTTCAGCAGAAAGCCCACATCAAAGCTGCGAAGAGTGAGAGGCTCGTACAACTACATAAGGATAAACCAATGCATGGGGTCTTCTTCAAGAACACTGAAGACCTTGACATTTGATTTTCTCAGGTCAAGTGGGCTGAAGTCGAAAACCGAGGGATTCATAATGGCCTGCCAAGATGGTGTCTTCAACACCCTCGTCTACCGTAGTCACGTAATGGGTATAGAGATCTCTGATAATAGATGCAGAGCGTGTCGTATGGCAGCTGAGACCATGATGAATTTGCTGTCAGCATGTCCAGCTTATGCGATCTCAGCCTATATCCACAGGCATAACGCGGCCACACGAGTGTCGTATTACCATCTACGACACTCGTACGGTGTAGACGAGACACCGGTGTTGCTTTATGGTCTGGAGGATATTGAGTCCTTTGTGTAGAGGAGAAGAACTAAATCTATTGGAACTACTCATTTCCCACCCTTAGGCAAATACAAGCCGATGAGCCTGATGTTGTCCTCCTCGACCATCAAAGTAGGACGACTTTCGTCATAGAATTTTCAGCTCCGGGTGAAACAAACATCGTCCGAAAAGAGGAACCCTACGGCGTGGGGGGTGGTTTCTGAGATAAATGATCCAGCGCGCCTTCCGGAAGTGTCGGGGCTCCGGATACAGAGCCTGACTGGGATAGTCTTAACGGATACAAAAAAAAAACTTCTCAGTTGAATTGAAAAATGCAGGCACCCATCCAGTCACATAATATTGAATCAAAATATTTCTGGAAAACTCTTTCTTGCCACAAGAATCAGGAACTTGCAAGATAGTCCAACAAACTCACCCTGTTCTATACTGACTAGCCGGTTAGTAAAAGTAGTGCTAACTACGTTACGGTTCATTTCATCCACTACAAACAAATTTTTTTATATGATTCATACTACTAATATTTCTAAAAAACATGAAAATTATTACATTATATATCATTAATCGATGAATGGATGAATTTGGAGTATTATTGATAGGAAATACTGCAATTATTTAGTTATTTCCATGATGTATTTGATGAAATTGGGTTTGAAAAACCATGTATCTATTTCATTTATGATTACGTTTGGGAATCACGACAAAAATGTATTTGAATGATGATCATACCATAATCACATGTATTCCATACAAAGGTAGTATTTGTTGCGATTGTTAGTCGAAGTCTCCTATCGATAATAAACAAGTTACCAAATATGTCTGTAAGTGGTTTGAATGTAATTTCACCCACGAGAGAACCCCAACAAGAAAAATCACTATCTATTCAACGAACACCTAAATGAATGTAGAGAAAACACTCGTTCGTAGTTTTCATACAACATTAAAACAAACCAACACTTCTCACTTCCAAAGATGCCTTAAAATTACTGAATACGGCCCTTTCATTTTCTGGAGTCTAAGGTAGTCAGGTAACGACCAATGGCTTCGTAACGGTCACTTATGAGCCATCCGGTGCTATAAAAATGGGCGTTTCTCGTCTTTTGTTTTTTTCAAAGACAACTTTGATGATATGCGTCTGATCACCTATTGTTCCCAAAGCTATTTTTCATATTCTTTCAAATAACTTGTATTTAACAGGGACTCGTTACTGCTGTAGTTGTTAAACTAGGTACGAGGTGTTAGTGAAAATTTCACAATTTCTGTAATCGTATCGAAAACTTCACGAATGAAAAACAAAAATAATTAACTATTTTGGTGGGGTCCTCGTAGATTTTTGATGCTGTTGTCATTACAAATATTTGGAAGCAAAATGAAGGTTGGTTTACAGGATTCACAGTACATAATTTATTCCCCCATAGAGGCAATCATAATGCATTATGCATAAAATTCCAATACCACAGATTCAAATTCATAATTCATAAAACAGATCTCACTATTGCCATTGTCCGTTGCACTACGGAAAACCTGCGGATACAACTACGGCGCCCTCAGCAACCGGAGGCATAAGGTCACCCATCTGTTTTACATGGATGACCTCAAACTATATGCATCCGCAGAAAAGGATCTTCATCAGTCCTTGAGTATGGTGCAAAAGTACAAGCATGTTACCGGAATGGAATTCAGGATCGAAAAATGTGCCACGGTTCATCTCTGAAGAGGACGATGCAAGGAATACGGAAAGGACGTTGAACACGTAGACGGAAGCATCCATCATCATCTGGATGCCGGAAAGACGTATACCTACCTAGGGGTGGAACAACGTCAAACCCGTTGATACTGTTGAAAACTCTCTCTGCGGCAAATATCAGCATAAACTCCGACAGATCTCGTCATCGGAACTGTCGGGGAAGAACAAAGTTACTGCAACTCCTTTGGAGTAAAGAAATGGATTCAGGAAGAGTTGCGACAACTCTACTTAAAAACTTGCAAAATGGTGCACCTTTATAGGATCTTGCCCAAACTCTGTCACCGAGTTGGAACCCGTTCAGCGAAGAGCCGACGTCAAAGCTACGGAGAGTGAGAGGTTCCTACAGCTACATAAGGATGAGCTAATGCATAGGGTCTTCTTCAAAAACATTGAAGACCTTGGCTTATCCAGAAACCTGACATTTACTTTTCTCAGGTCAAGTGGGCTGAAGTCAAAACCCGAGGGATTCATAAAGGTCTGCCAAAATGGTGTCTTCAACATCCTCTTCTACCGTAGTCACGTGATGTAAAAAGAGGTCCCCGACACTGGATGCATAGCATGTCGTGGTGCAGCTGAGACCATAATGCATTTGCTGCCAGCTTGTCCAGCTTATGCGGTCTCAGCCCATATCCACAGGCATAACGCGGTGCTACGAGTGTTGTGCTACCACCTACGACACTCGTACGGTTTTGACGAAACACCGGTGATGCCTTATGCTCCGGAAAATATAGAGTCCGTTGTGGAGAATGAGAAGAGCCGAATCTATTGATACTACTCATTCCCCACTCTCAGGCAAATACAAGCCAGTGAGCCTGATGTAGCCCTACTTGACCATCAGAGTAGGACAATTCTCGCCATAGAGTTTTCGGCTTCTGGCGAAACGAACATCTTTCGAAAAGAGGAGGAAAAACGGAATAAACATCGAGATCTACTCTTTGAACTCCGCAGGCTTTACCCAAACCATTCTGTTGAAATGGTATTAATTCTGAGAATAGGGACCCATTGGCGGAATGATGGACACACTGGTATCAAGTTGAAAAATCATACCGGCATATTTTGGCACAAATTTCTTATCATCTCAGCTGGACGTGGTGTAATTATTGGTTCACTTCGCCTACCCAGAGCATATGATTCTTGGACCAGTAATCACTCATCCCACGGACGTGGGTAATGGTTACTGGGGTTAATGACACACCAGCACGGAAACAGAGCCGGACTAGGATATTCCAGATGGGAAAAAATGCTCTTCTCTGATAACGGAGAGACGTATACAAAGTTGCTACAACTAATATGCTCGCCGTTCCGATTCTACTCTACTTCTTGGAATTAGTGAAATTGATTCAAAAGGAGCTGCTGTTCTTCAGTAGCCGATGAACTTGATCTCCCATTCAAAACTGAACGAGGTGACCCAAATTCTGTTATCGAGTTGCAAATACAGAAGTACTCCTGCATGAGGATAGACTCAGAGTTTTCTTCAAGAATATCAGCATGATTCTAACATATCACATTTTTCTTGATTGGGAAATCGGCTTATCAAAAAGTATTCAAAGATGAACAGTGACAATAATTCATAATAATGGAGAATATCTGACAGTCATGTCAACAAAGTTTCAAGACAACATGATTGCAAATATTAATCCTATGTTATAGAATTAGAACATTTTTTCCACGCTATTATGACGCTTCAGCACTTTATCCACTGTACGAAAAAAAAATCAAAGTCGTCAAATGCACATATATTTGTACTGTGATTCAAGAAATGTATACGGCTAGTGTAATACTTTTATAAGATATGAGTGATAATCAGAGACATCAACATCAAGTGATAGTACTGAATTGATGTACACGGTTTCAAACTTTAGCTAAAACTTTTTTTGGTTATTTTCTTTTTTTGCTGTTGGAATCAAAAATCAAATCAATTGGAGGTAGCGCATAGTGTTGACAGAAGTGCCCAACAAAAATGTATCTATCAAGAAGTTGATATCTTTGGTTGATATCTTTGGACATTCATCCTAATGATTTATATTTGATTATTGTTAAAAACGTCTGAAATATTTAGGACCTCCTTCTTGAGGAATGTTGTACAGGTACTCGACAGATGTAGTTCAATGACCCCCGTGGTATTAGGCTATGATGTACTTGTTTTCTTATACCTAGTTCAGCAGAATTGATGAAACAAAGGGTATTTTGACCGAAGAATTCATTTTTATTTTGGGTCCATTCTCCTGTCAAACTTCTCGGACTGTATCTGGACTTCTGCAATTTGTTAATAATGAATACATTTTGATTTGATTGATTGCTCAGTTCCTTAAATAGAATAATTGTTCAAAAATACACTTTTGTTGTTGTTAAAATTGTTTCTTTCGTTAACCAGCTGTGATCTCCCTACGAACGACAGCCCTCAGAAGTCGAAACTCGTGTGAGCTAAGGATTAACAAGGTCTTACCTTTTAACGTGCGATTCCTAGGACTTCTGTAAACATTATGCGTTACTTTCAATACAGTTCGTCAATGAATACCTACATTCATTACACGGTTCGAATGAAATGTGTTTGATATCGTCATTTCGGAAAACTCCCCAAAAATAGAAATCGAGGGATATCATATCTGGAGAAAAATTGTTTCACAAAGCACTAACTGGTAGCAATCTGTTTCGAAAAATAGTGGAACAGTGAACGGCGACAATGAATTATAACACTTGAGAATATTTGAATACATGAAGGTGACATCAACGATGTTTTAAGAGAACTTGTTTGCCCATAATAATCCTATTGTTACCTGCCAAATTGAAATTATTTTTTTTCAAATAACTCTATCAGTTTCAACTTCAGCAAGAAAACTCTTATTGGCTTTTTTGATGAGAATCTGATCATGAACCGAAATAAATAATAAAATACATGGTGATCTATATAAAAAATATCATTTCATGAAATATTTCGAGAGTGCGACCTACGTTTTTTTTTGTCATTAGCATCGAGATGACCGTAAAAAATGCCACTGGTTTGCCTATTTAATCGAATTCGTAGCTACAATAATGAGTTTGGCGATAGTGCCCTCTTAATTTGGAACAGGCTGTATATTGCGTACCTTTATGTTAGTAATAATTATAATACTAAAACACACAGTGAAAATGTCGACTCCTATCATTTCAGATTATTTTCGAACGCACATTAGACAACGCTCATATGAAATGGAAGGTTTTATGGAAGAAAGCCATAAACTTGGAATTTCTTTCGAAATTCAAGTTTATATTCGACTAATTAAAGAATCATTAACACATACCCAATCAAAGTAATTCCCTGTCTCACAAAGTGTGAAAAATTCCTTCGATTCCATAATTTGATGTACTGTTAAAAAATTTGACATTTAACTACCTCATAAATGTTCATGAAAAACTGTCTCGGCTTGAAATTAGTTATGATTCATTGTACAGAGATCTTTTTTATACGAGAATGTGACTTCAGGGTCATCTCTTAGCGGTTATCTTGGTATGTCATATACCAAGCAAAAAACTCACAGAATGTTCTTTATAGTGTTTGTACAATGAAGACATTGTGTTCGATTATGTGATGTATCACAGAGAACGCATGTACATGTTATGCAACAATGTCACTGTCACACAACGACAGCGCACCCACGATTCTCTGAATATGAAATGTATTAGTAGACAGTAGCGTACATATTATAGAATGAATTGAAAAGGGATAGCTCTTGCGGAACCAAGTTTGACCATAAAACACTTTCTAGAGTTCATTCGAAGTACAAAAAACATCAATCTGCAAGAAGATACTTTTTGTTTCCTTCGATGTTAGTTCCTTATTTCCTAGTGATATGATTCGACAGAACTTGCAATACCTAACCTGCATGGGGATCTACTAAAGAACGACAATTAAATTTCAATGAACATTTTTTGGTAGTTCTAACAACCATTCAAATATCGTTTTGTCATATGGAATAATTTCACCCAATAATTTCAACATTACAATAATAATTGCATTCAGTGCAATTATCAATCACTATGACACCACATTTGAGTTTGACAACTTCATTTCAAACGAATTTCAAAATTTCACGTTTTGACAATGCGAATGTTCAAAGTATAAATGCGCTAATCAAAGAAAAAATTCCCAGAAATACAACCTACACGAATATATTTGGGAAATATTTATGAAATTTTGCTGCGAACAAGAATACGAATGAAATGAACATAGAAGCTTAAAAAAATTGGCATTGATACTAAAACATTGGGCGGTCAATATGAGATAGAAAGACGAGACCGAATTTAAAGAAGCATTGGTGCGGACAATATGGAACGTATGGACTATTATATTATGATTGACCCGTTTAACAATACAGCATTAAAACCAGCCCGGGATACCCGCGATGCAATCAGGAAGAAACTACAAGTAGATCAATGTAAACGTAAGTTCAGTTCAGTTTCGTTAAAATTGTTAACAAAATAATATCGCAATGAGATGAAAGTACTCCTGAAGGTCTTATGCATGAAATTTACCATATTGCCCCTGTAGAATTAGCGAGGCAAGGACAGGCAGTTGCTTGTCTGGTGCATTTTTTTCAAATCGAGAAAAATAACGATGACTCTCCAACAAATTGCATTGAATACAACCCGGTGTTCAGTAAAATGTGCCAAGGTGGTTCTGAAAGCAGTACAAGTAGTAAATGGTTGGTTTCCAATAGTGAAAGACAAATCTGCCCTGTACGTTGTTTTTTTCATGAACTGATATCAAAACACGGCGACAACATTACCTCACCACGACTCTTTTTAAAACCAAATCCACACTGGAAAAATGAAACGCACAAATGATACGATAATATACCTGTTAAAAGAAATGTAATAAATGGAAGGACTGAATCTGCTGCTAAGGCAATTGGCTTGAATGTAAAGGACAAAAAGGTAACAAATTACTCGAATAGATCGACTGCTGTTAGCGAAATGGCAAAAAGTGGTGTAGAAGAACAAAAGTTGCTGAAAATTACTGGTCATAGCGATAAAAATTCTATAAGGACACCTCAACACGATGTTACTGTGAGAGTTCCACTCATTACAGATAGTAATGCAGTAAAAGTGAAACCTGACGACCTGGATATGAAAACCAGCATACAGAAGCTGTACAAAGAAAAATTTCCAGAGCTCTTGCAACTGACCGAAGAATTTGAGGTCTTAGAACAGACCACGAGAGTGAGAGATACCGGCGCCACCTCCAGCAAGAAGATAGTCAAAGCAACCTTCGACGAAACCCCAAGGGGCCTGTGGGAGAAACTGGTGCAAATGGAAGACGAAACCAGCCGGACTAGAAGAGCTCACTTACGGAATGGTAGTAAGCGATGGTGGCAAATCATACCGGGACATCCTCGGAAAGGTGAAGGATGCCATTGGAGGCACCGAAGCTGCGGCCGCTATCAGGGGAATTAGGAGCACCAAAGACTGAAACCTGCTCCTAACCATTGATTAAGAATCAGCTGCATGTACCAACCAACCTAAAGGATGCTTCCAATGGGCAGGGAACCCTAAAAAAGACTGGGAGAGGAACAATTGGAGTTCATCAACCTAAGAGGCATACCCTGGAATGTCACAGAGAAAATGATCATGGGGGCCATTGAAAGAAAAACCGGAAAATGAACCGAAGAACACAAGCGTCCCCAGTTGTTCCAAATGCGGGAACTATAGCGACAACAGGAAAAGCTGCGAAGGCTCAGATAGGACTGATAAGTGTTACAAGTGTGGTAAAGAAGTCCAAACCGATAAGGAGGAGAAAGCCTGACCACTCTGTAAAGAAACAGGAGACAGATTGGGGACATATAAATGCCCGTCCTTCAGAGATGCCCTACAAAGGGCAAAAACTGGAACTAGAACCAGCAGAAGATTCAGCGTGACCCAGAGGGCCGGACAGGAGACGCAAAATATGAACTTCCTGGCAGACATGGCAGACAGAAATACCTAATACAATTGAAGAACCTTCCGTGGTAAAGGCACACCCAGCCAAAGGCAGCGGTGAAATTTATGTTCTCTCCTAAAATGTCCTCAGTGGATGAAATAAACGTCCTGCAAACCAACCCAGCAGGGCAGCACACGATAATGTATTTATTACAATGAGCGAAAGGAAGATAGAACCATCAATAGTTGCGAAACCCAACAAGAAAAAATCACAGAAAAAGAAAACTGGATAAGGGATACAAGAGGCAATATGGCCTATCAAATGCGTCGACAAAAATATAGGATTGTAGAAAACAATAAGAGACAGTGTAATGCTGGAATTCGACCTATATGCGTGTTACATCTCGCCAAACATACATTCAGAGGCATACAAATGGTATGTGAACCCCATGATAACTCTGATAGGAGAAAGGACCATAGAATACATTCAAGTGGGGGACATCAACGCCGCATCTCCAATGTGGGGAGCACTGAATACCTACCACAAAGGTGCCTACTAGGCAAACTAGATCTCAGCCATGGATATAATAGTAGGAAACCAAAGGAATGCCCCCACTTTTGTGAGGGGAAACAGTAAATCATATACAGTGTTTTACTTCTCATGGAAATATCCTCGTATCTTCCATAATTTTCAACGTAGAACCATGAAATTTTCAGGATCGATAGATTCACTAGAAATGAACACGCTGCATCCTACGAGATATACACTGCACGAAAACAGCGATGGAACCACTAATTTTTCCAGAAACTTATATTAGGGGGCAAAATTGGCCAAAAATTCCTTCGGATTCATGTTTAGGATACCCGAATTACTGCTACTACACCTGTCTCTTGGTATAGCCCCCAAAATGAATAAATGGGAAATTTTACTTGAAGAATCCTTAAGCCTCCACAGATATATTTCCTTCAGCATGGAAGATATACCCCAAAAAAAGGAAGATCTCAAAGGCACTATACATTTCGACAAGGTTATCTTCCAATACACCTTGAAGATACTGAAACAAACATCGGGAGGAATAGTCAAGAAGTAGTAGAAGCTATAAAAGCCGCCCACAAAGCTAGCACTGAAATACATAAGGGGAAGACCAAAACACAACCATACTGGTGGAACGGGAAAACTTCAAAATCTCCTGAGTAACAATCAGGATTTAGGGCTGGACTTGGATGTGCGACTTAACTACTTAACAGATAATTTCATAACTGCAACAGATGCAGGCCAGTGTACAAGTCTGGTTTTACTAGACTACTCTAAAGCCTTCGATACTATACAGCACCACACTCTACTACAAATATTAAATTTTATTGGTATCGACCACAAAGCGATAAAATTATTGGAGAATTACTTGAAAAATAGAAAACAAAGAGTGGTATATAAAAATACAACATCTGAATCATTGTATAATACTACACATCCTCATTTCCATATTACATTCAGAATACTAGTGTTCAGATGTATGCTGATGAAACACAATTAATGCTAAGCTTTGATCCAAAAGAGCTACAATAAAGTTGTAAACTAATCAATAATGACCTTGAAATACTTTTCAGAATATCACTAGAAACTCTCTACATTTGAATACATCAAAATATACTGCAATGTTTTTTAGAAGGCAAATTGATAAACTGAAATTATCTGATTCTGCTGATGTGGAAATCAACAATGTCAATATTACATTGGTGAAAGAGGCAAAAGTTTTAGGTCTATTAATCGATACGGACTTGAGATATGGAAGGTTATTTCTTCCTGTATGAAAAGAGCAATTATCAAGTTGAAATTACTGTATAACTCCAGACACATTTTGGATACAAAAATGAAAAATAAGCTTTTTGATTTACTAATATTGTCGATTTTCAGCTATTGTGATATTGCATATGTGCATTTTATTACAGCCACTACTACTAAACTAAGGATTCAAAAAATTCAGAACTACTATATGGCATTAAAAGAAGACTCCCATGAACAAAAACAAACTGGCTCAACAAGAAAAATAGACAAACACTTCACTGTGGTATTTTATATCACAAAACAATCACCAGCCCCCCACCCCCACAAAACATCTCTATTCACCAGATCATTCTCATACAACATATGAAGCTATTCAATTCAATTCCAGTATCATTAAGAACTCTCTCTAGCCCTGCTTTTCGAAGGAATACAAAAATGTACTTCTCACTCTGATGTAGCCAGAAATGTGAAACGAGATAAATGTTCAATACTGTTTGTTTCCTCTCACTCCTTTTTTACCATGATATTCTCCATATGTTTGTATATGTATATAATATATTATAACTATTAACGTACCTGTGTGCAAATCTACCTACTTGGGTTAAGTGGAAGAACAGCAACCTGTTTGTATTTATGAACTTAGCCCTTTTAGTTGAACGAATGTGGAGAATAGAATGTAAATGTTTGTGTGACAACTGAATAAAGTATATTATTATAATTATTATTATTATAATGCGGTCAACCAGACACGCCAGATCATAGAATATTCGAGTGCCACAGATGGGAAAGTGACAGAATTGCGATGGATATAGACCTGGAACAAGAGATAATTCCTAAAAACGCAAGCATAATAATGACCTCAAGAACGAATGAATGGAAAGAAATCCCCAAATTCATCATTAAAACCATGACCAGAAAGGAACGTGAAAGAGAGAGAGAGAGATGCAAAAAATCGGAGTAAGGCAAAGACGCACAAGAATTCCGCTTGAACTTGAAGATATGTCACACAAGATAGTACCAAGTACAAGTGGGGAAAAGGGGTGGTTTTAGTCGGTAAGATTCCGACAATACCCGCTCGTGATTAACCTAGACTAACCTAACCTCAATTAACCTAGACTAACCTAAACTATTTTGTAGAAAATACCCAGGAAACGATTTGATCTTCACAACTTTATTTTAAATTATCACATTTAAGATATCACGACATGTTTCGCTAAAACATCAGCTTTATCAAGTAAAGATACATTAAGCTAAACATCATTATATACAACTGTCATTGTAATAAAAAATGATATTAATAATTTTTATTTGTCTTAAGAAACATAAAGTACATGAAATATCAGGATACATCACTTCGGGAGCATCTCTATATTTTGGATAACGTGAAAAAAATCATCAACATCATAACTAAAATTAGCTTGATTGAGTTTTTGTATTTTTGTAGGGGCATGTTACGTAGTTCAAGTGGCAATATATTATAGAGTTTGATACCCATGTCTTTCGTCTTGCTTAATCTGTTTTTCTGAAGTAAATCTGTTTCATTTCTAGTGTCATAATTATGTATACGTATATGTCAGTGTGAGTGAGATGATTATTTGAATTTTATTTAGTGTGCCAAGGTTTTCGTAAACAATCACACAGAAAATGGTCATTATTTTGATTTCTTTGAAAATCGGAAGACAGGTTTCATCAGATTCAGCAGAAAATATACTTCTCACAGCAGCTTTTTGTAACACAAATATTCTTTGTAGATGTGACTTGGATGCATTACCCCAATTTAATATTCCATATTTGAGCACCGAATGATATGTGGTTAGTGCAGCACCTTGGCTGACAATTTTTCTTACTCTTCTGATGGCAAATACTGACCTGCTCAACTTGCTACTAATATTATTTATATGTTCAATCCACGATATATTTGAATCTATTTGAACCCCTAAAAATCTAACAGTATTAGTTTCCATTTCATTTATGTTCTTCAATTGAAAGATTAACGATTCCGTTTTCTGTTCGTTTAAAATCAACTGATTTGGATTAAACCATGAGCGTGCCTTAATACTAGTATTTTTAGGGTTTATTGAGGATTTTCGATCGTGGTAATTCTTTTGCTAAGAGTTGCATCATCTGCAAACATTTTAATACCCACTGAGTCCATCGAATGGGGTAGATCATTTATATGAAGGAGAAATAATAGTGGGCCTAATATTGATCCTTGCGGTACTCCTCGCAGAAGTTGTAGTTTATCGCTGCTTGAACCACAGTCTACTACTTGAAATCTATCTTCTAAATATGAGCTGATTATTTCTGGACAAACTCCTCTTATACCGCAGAAGTAAAGTTTATCCCTTATAATCTGGTGATTTACACAATCAAAAGCACATGTGTATAAACATTCCTAAATATTTATCTCTATTTTCGAAAGCTTCATTAATATGTATGGTAATTGATTGAATGGCATTGCAGGTTGACCGTCCTGGCCTGAAGCCGAACTGATCGGGACTGAGAAAAAAATAATTCCCACAAAATATGTAGAAAATTTTGTCTTCTTCAACTTCGTATAGAATATCTTTTGTAGTAAAAGCCACCGTTTTTGAGTTATTATCAAAAAACCAAATTTTTGTACCTAAAATCCAAGATGGCGGCTCGAGCGCATGCGCCTCGAGGTCGAAAACTTGGATTTTTCATGAGGGCCCCAAGCTTAAAAATATACTAAAAAATCGCTACTACCCCACCTTTTGCATTCAAACACCCCTTTTCGGTACCCACGTACTGGACTAATAAATAGGGTTAGTTTCTGTTTTGGGCAAGGTTTATTATTCATGTTATTTATAAAGAAGTTATTCATTTGATCAGCTGTTATATTCTCTGGGGCATTTTTCACTTTGTTTTTCTTACCTGTTTCCGTATTTATGATTTGCCATACCGTTTTATTATAATTGTCACTTTTTGTTAATAGGTTTTGATAATTTTCCGTTTTCGCTTTCTCTAGATTGATTTGATATTTTTTCTTATATTTTTTATACGCTATTTTATTGTTTTCAGTAGGGCTTTGATTTTGCAACTCATATAGAAACATTAGAGTTTCTTTACAATGTTTTACTTGAGGAATTAACCATGATTTTTTCATTTCTGAATATTTTTTTTTCTTGAATAAGTGGAAAACTTGTAGAACATAAAAGTGCTCTCAAAAATTTTGAACTTCTCTTCAGCTTTAGACTTTTTTTATATCCTCCCAATTTTAATTTTTTAGATAGGCATTGAAAGTAATATTGAATCAGGGCTATCTGTTTCCATAATGACTAAATAATTACCAATAACATTATCATACCTTGGAACAAAGACATTAGCCATTATCGTAATTACTGAACCTTACCTTATTACCTGAATAATAAATAAAAACCAACAACAAAAACTAAAATCAGGCATCAAGATTGGACCTAAACGGTTTGAATTCCAAGAAGAGATTCTATAAAGGAGAATTATTTAAATAAAGTTGATCGTTGAGTAGTACGTTAGAATTTTTAAGTCTATTAATTTCTAGTGATTCCAAATGATTAAGTTTACACCTTCATTTTCTACTTGTAAAATTTTGAATCCTTCGTTAAAACTATGACTCTCTTCTATTAAATGATTAGAATATGTTGAATTACTTTTCTTGTTTAGATAACTCTTATGATATTCATGAGTGCGACTTCTAAATGTTTGACCAATATACACCACACTGTAATTTATATACCCAAGATTTCTCGAATTTCGAAGTTCTGTCTTTATTATTTTTGATAAACTTTCCCAACGGATAATCAGTTCCACCTATCTAACCTAACCTAACCTAAACTGGACTAATCTAAACTAGACTAATCTAATCTAACCTAACCTACAATAACTCAACTTAGCCTAATCTAACCTAACCCAACCTAATCTAACTCATTTAGTCAATATACCTTTTATTTTTCAATTACGAATAGGGTAACTTGATGATTGAAACACCCGCCCAGATGTTAATAATAACGGTTTAGTGATAAAACTGGTGTATTGATCAAAGTGAACTCAATCAAATTCTTACTTTTCCTTCAACCATTACCATCAAATATAGCAAATATGTAGGAATTTCAGAATCCATTTTAAATTCTTCAGATAATAATTCAAGCATTCAATCACTTGAAAAAATATTTTCAATGGGGTCATTTTGAAAGATTGTGATGCCACAATGTCCACACAAAAGTGTATGTGATGTATTGGTATGATTGAATATTCATCATCAATATACATATAATGAGACTCTGTATAACAGATCTTTTCACGCTGCTAGCTCTTTAAACATAATTGACGACATATTGTACATAATACGTTTTGGCGCCCGTACCATAAAAACTAATTATTATATCGATGGAAACCTCTACAATAATTTGATGTATCGAATATACTTCTGGTGTATGGCATGGAGTGTGCACCGACCAGCAGGGTGGTACTGTGTTCTTACAACTTAACCCAGCCTTACCTAACCTTGCCTTACCTAACCTTACCTCACCTAACTTAACCTAACATAACCTAGCAAAACATAACCTTACCCAAAATAACCTAGCCTATGATAATCTTGCTTAATATATTATAACCTAAGATGACTTAGCCTGATATAAACTATCCTAACAGAATTCAAGAAATGGAAATTACCCAAAACACCAAAACATCGTCAATAATTAACTAATAATAATATTCTAATTTCATTTGAGTGGCTAATTGCACTTAATACCTAGAATATAACAATATAACCGCCACGGCAAATAGTAATGATAGCCGTCCTCTACCCGTACAGGCTATGCCTTCGGGCACACTGTATGAGTGTTCATTAGGGAGTATTATTTTTATATTATTATAAATAATATAATTGTCTACAATACATTTTGTACCTGCTTCAAATATTCACCAAATTTTTCCAGTTCACCTGTAATCTTCTACCTATTCAATTTGGATTTAATGACAACATCCTCGAAATTAACGAATAATGATTTCTTTACTGTACTATAAACAAGACTGTAAGTTGAGGATTCTATTGCCATAAACCTGTATACTAAATTTCAAACTTGTGTCATCAACTCGGTGGTTGTGATCCAAAGCATGTTGGGCCACACTTGATTTTTCTTGTTTCGAAAAACGGATATGAGCCATATGCTCTTTGAATATACTTTCATGGCCCTTCTGATTTAACCCACATACTTTTTGCAGACCTTGCAGCTAATGCCATAAATCCCTGAGTTCTTTTTTCTTAGATTTGAGAGTACTCGTAGCTCTTACGAGGTTTTGCATACCACCTCCATATTAAGGGTTTTGAAAATGCTGTAGGAACTCCGAATAACTTGAGGTTCGTATGGGATTACGAGTTTTTTTTTCGATGAGTCGAAGACTCCTGGATGATATTTTGAATTTATGCTTCCTTATCGGTTTGTCTACCAAATCCACAGAATGACCGTTCGGTTCAGCTACCTCCCTAATATTTTTTTAATTTTTTTCAATGAGTGGAATACGCCAAGATATTCATTCCAGCAATTTTTTACTATATTCAATGGTGTGAACTCTCATGGATGTATGTGAGTGTTCTCGTGCCTTTCCTGTAGACATAGGATTCAAGTTGATTTCGGTTGTTTCTAATTACTGATACATCAAAATATTACAGCTTCTTTTTGTTTTCAGTCTCATACGTGAACGAAATGGTTTGAAACCTTCTATTCTGAAACAAAACTATCTTTGTCGACCTGCTTTCAGTTTGCCATCATTTTAATAAAATGGTTTGAGTAAAGCCTGCCGAGTTCGAAGAGTAGATTTCGATACTTAGTCCATTTTTTCTTCTCTTTTCGGACGATGTTCGTTTCAGCAAGAGCCGAAAAGTCTATGACGAAAATCATCCTTCTTTGATGGTCGAGGAGGACTACACCAGGCTTATTGACTTGTATTTGCCTGAGGGTGGGAAATGAGTAGTTCCAATACATTCGAAACTTCTCACTCCCCACAACGGATTCGATATCACCTGGATAATGAGTCAACACCGGTATCTCAAAAATACCGTACGAGTATTGAAGGTGTTGAAGACATCTTGGCAGGCCATCATGAATCCCTTGGTTTCCGACTTCAGCTTACTTGACCCGAGAAAAGCTAAAGTCAGGTTTCTGGATGAGCCAAGGTCTTCAATGTTCTTAAAGAAGACCCCATGCATTGGCTCATCCTCATGTAGCTGTAGGAGCCTCTCACTCTCTGCAGATTCGAAGTGGCTTTTCGCTGACGGGTTCCAACTCGGTGACACAGTTCTGGTTCGTCCGTTCTGTGTCGAATACGAAACCAAGGTTGTCAGCTGCACAGATTGCTGTCTCGAAAATAAATGCTTCAATTCTTGCTTCGTGATGATCGCATACTAAGCAGAGGAGGGGATCTGAACTCCTGATGACTTTACAGGCTCCATCCACTACCCAACTCGAAAGTCCACGTTGTCTGGGGAAGTAAAAACGTGGAACAGATGATTTGGGATGCAAGCTCAAATGAAGATGCTTCATTTTTCGAGTTTTTACGTCGATCTGACGCAGCTCTAGCTGAGTCTATTTCATCACTATAAAGAAATAAAGTAGAATCGGAACGACAAGAATATTATTTGCAGCAACTTTGTTTTTTCCAGACAGTTCTGATGACCACATCTGTCGAAGTTTGTGCTGATACTTGCCGCGCAGAGAGTTTTTAATAGTAGCTACCACTTGGGTGTGGCGTTGTTCTACCCCTAGGTATACCCATCTCCGGCATCCAGATGATGTAAGATGCTTTCGTTTACGAGCTAAACGTCCTCTCCGTATTCCTTTTTGAGATGAACCGTGGCACATTTGTCGATCCCAACCTCTATTTCGAAATCATGCATGTTTTTTTGCACCACCCTTAAGGACTGATAAAGATCCTTTTCTCCGGAGGCATAATGTTCGAGGTCATCCATATAAAACAGATGGGTGACCTCATGCCTCCGGTTGCTGGGGATGCCGCAGTGCAACGGACAATGGCAATAGTGAGATGCAGAAGAGAAAAGAGCTCAAGGAGTCTTCCTGAAACACATCGATTAACTTGTTGAAATGGGTTCTGAAATAGATTCGAAGTCTACGTATACCACAAATAGCACTTTCATTTGTTTCTAGAAACTTTTCCATATTCATCCTATGAAATCACTTAATGCAATTGTATAAATATTACTACAATCTTGCATCTGATGGTTCAAAAGTTTTTGGTCATTCTAGAAATGCGATGAATACCCATCACAAAAATACTTAACGCATTTATGTTATATTTATATTAGGGTACATTCCTAGTCAATCCCTAGGTTTGGTAAGGTGATGTTGAATAGGTGAAAGATTGGTTTGATGAGGTGGAATTGGTTTGGTGAGTTAAGATTTGTTTGGTCAACTGAGATTGGTTTGGTGGGATGTGATTGGTTTGGTGCGAGAAAGTTGGTTTGGTGTTTAACACGCAGCCACTCCAGAAAACCTATGTGCCGGAATGTTGAAATCGAAGGAGGGATGGAAGAAGGCTTCCAGCTGCATCCACTGCATCATGAGGCAAAAGGAGTCCGAGGAAAGGGAACATCAAAGACAAGAAAGGAGACTTTCCAGGTGGGCAAACACAAAGTAAGCACCGCAGACTTTCGGATGGAAGCCGCTTATACCTGATGCTATGTCCTCCAAGGATGGTTCCAGGTATGAGAGAGGGCAAGGGGTGGTTTTAGTCAGTAGGAGTCCGGCACTGCTGGCTCGCGATGGAGACCAAGCGGCCAGCGTGCATGATGCATTTCCACCCCCCAAAAAAAAAAGAATGGTTAGGTGAGGTTAGATTGGTTGGGTGAGGTAAGATTGGTCAAGTGAGGTTAAATTGGTCAGGTGAGATTAGATTGGTAAGGTGAGGTAAGATTGGTTAGATGATTTTAGATTAGTTAGGTGAGGTTAGATTGGTTGGGTGAGGTTAGATTAGTTAGGTGATGTTAGATTAGTTAGGAGGGGTTAGATTGGTTAGATGAGGTCAGACTGGTTAGGTGATGTTAGATTCGCTAGGTGAGGTAAGATTGGATAGGTGAGGTTAGATTGGTTGGGTGAGGTTAGATTGGTTGGGTGAGGTTAGATTGGTTGGGTGAGGTTAGATTGGTTGGGTGAGGTTAGATTGGTTGGGTGAGGTTAGAACAGTTAGGTGAGGTTATATCAGTTATAGTCGAGTTACGAAATTGTAGATAGTGACTCATATTTTCAACATAGACCTTCGCGGGTCTGACGGGAAAGGAAATCGACGAGTCATAGGCGTGCGGTTATTCTTATAAATAATTGAAATGAAGTTGTTAGGATTAGATGTCTTCTACAAAAACCGGTATTTGATTCAATACAAATATAGAAGATCAAAGCATCATCATATATTTAAAATAATCGTCTGCAGTTTAGAACGGATTGGTTGCCACAAAAATTATTTGCTTATTGTAAGATACCCAAGGTGGAGAAAACCGGCAATAATAATTATCGAATCAGTATAAATAAATTTTGTTTTGGGATGATCGTAATAGTACTAAATAGTTTCTTTCACATAAATGAATATTTATTTCCATAAAATATAAACCATATAAACATAAAAATTAACATTCAATCTGAGTCGTCTACGTCATCTTCAGATTCATCAGTAGTATCATCGCCTAGATGCACAACTACGGCTTAAATGGTAATTTCAATGCAGTAATCAAGATTCCACATATTTTGATCTTCTTTTACCACATGTTCGATAGATTTTATCCACGACTGTGAAGTCACATTGCTGATGGCACTATTAAGCAGTAGTTTTACGTCGTTTAATTTGAAATTAACATTGTTCTTTGCTACTTCATTTTTTATTTGAGCCCATATAAGTTCTATTGGGTTTAAATCACAATGGTAGGGTAGCAATCGAAGTACAATTACACCTCGTTCTCGCGCCATTTCATGTACTACATATTTTATATATTTATCTTTATGACACCTTGCCAAGTTTAGTAACTAGATTTTCAAAATAAGTTCATTGAATGTTATTTTTTTCGTAGTAAGCCAATCTGCAATCTCGGCTTTTCTCCATGTGGTGGTTGGTAACTTTTCTACACGCCCGCCGGCTGTGGTATGGAGCGTTATCCATAACAATAACAGATCCTGGGTCGATTGTTAAAAGAATATGTGAAAACCATTTCTCATAATGTTCTGCACCCATTTCCTCATGATAATCTTCAGTCTGTTTAGAAACAAATGCGTTTAAAGCTCCTTCAACAAATCCTTTAAATTAGTTAGATCAGTTAGGTGAGGTTAGATTAGTTAGGTGAGGTGAGATTGGTTAAATGAGGTCAGACTGGTTGGGTAAAGTTAAACTGGTTGGGTAAAGTTAAACTGGTTGGGTAAAGTTAGATTAGTTAGGTGAGGTTGGGGTTAGATTGGTTGGGTGAGGTTTGAAAGTTTGGGAAGTGGTGAACCATATTGTTTTATTGAATTCGGCCAAAAAGTGTGGATATAATGACTCTCCTCACGTCCCAAAATCTGTAGGAAATAACGTCGATGTTATGACCTACAAATAATAATAAAAACAAAACAGTACTATATCAGACGAAGTCTGATGGCTTCACTGATCAAAGCATTACTTGTCTCACTGCTCCACATTTCAATAGCCCCCTTTTCAGTATCCTTGGGCTACCAATCCCAGATTTGCTCAAATATGTAGGACAGGAACGAAGACGCACTGACAAGGGCGAGTCTCCAACAAAGAATTGTGATTCGCGAGCGCGAAGTCATAAGTATTAGCTCAAGAGACTACTTTCCGGAGGATGTTCGTCCTAGTAAGTTTCAATGCAATTCATGCCAAGGAAACTCTGCGTCCAAGATAGGGTTTAATCAGCACATCCAAAAAACTTTCTATCGAATATAACCATGCGACTGTTCTGGAAAGGACCAAACCTTGATGACCAGAGGAATAGGTGACCGTTATAGCATGTATGGAAGCCGGTGCAATTAGGTGGGAAGTGGGATTCATGAACCAAGGTCCGGCTGATGCCAGTTAGAACTCTACATATCTACTATGTTTACCTAATCAAATATGCTGTAACCAACTGTAATCGATTCCTATGCAAATTATTTCAACTATTTTTTATATTAATATCTTGCCATATTTTTTAATCACTGCTTTCCTTACACACAAGCAGATACATTCTCCGTAAGTAGTTGTTCAATTCATTCACCATATATTGTAAATGAACTAGTATATAATTCAAGCTGAAGTGAATAAATTATTATTTATTAATCATTTATTCATCTTGACCTGTCCAAACTGCGAACTTCCTATCCATGTACAGACGGATGCCTCTGACTTTGGTACCGGTGCTTAACTTTATCAAGTGAGCAACGACGGTAAGACGGTCATTTGTTACGCAAGCCGATGACTGACGGAAACGAAGAGAAAATATAGCACCACCGAGAAAGAGTGTTTGGCCATTCTGTACACGGTCGAGAAGTTCCGTCCGTACCTCGAGGGCACTAGATTCACAGTTGTGGCAGATCATCACAGTCTCAAGTGGCCAAACAACTTCAGGGATACTGTTGGGAGGATCGCCAGGTGGGCGGTAAGATTCCAGCAGTACGACTTTGAGATTGTCCACCGTAAGGGCAAGAAACATATTGTTCTTAACGCCCTCTAGAGGTTTGTTCCCTGCATTGATGGTTTTGAGTCTGACCACTCATCTGAATCTCTGAAAGACAAATGGTACACTGAGATGAGTTTGAAGGTCAAGAGGTGTCCAGAGAATTATCCACAGTGGAGAATAGTTAGCTCATCAACCGTATGAACTGGCACTATCCAAATTTGAGGGCTGAATCTGAAAGTTGGCTCATTGTCGTTGCGAAGGAAAAACGAGCCAAAATAATTGCTTCCCACCATTAGCATACCATCTGTGGATACCTAGGTATCGTATAGCACAAACATAGTACTGGCCAAAGATGCGGCAGGATATAGCGAAATATATCCGACGTTGTCTTGTATCCAGCTCAGAGACCTCCAGCAGGACTGATGCTCAGCAATGCTCCGACAGCCAATAGGCCATGGAATGTTCTCAGTATGGACCTAGTTGAACCTCCACTCCGAACCAGTGCTGGTCACTGCTATATACTACCAATCTTGAAAATATTCAGCAAGTTCATCTTGTCACCCTTGCGTAAGGCCACCGTTACGAAAATTGCATCAGAAGAAAATATCCATGTTCGGAGCTCCACAAAAAATCATTATGGATAATGGACCGCAATTTCGTAGCAAGGAGGTAGATGCAGTAAACGATATAACTTGAACCAGCAGGTTTGGAAACGGAACTATGCGCTTTCGGATGCCACAAACTGTTTCACGGCTGAATTTGACAAAAAGTTTGAAGGACCCCTAACTATTGCGAAAATTTTATCCCCATGGACTTATGAAATAGTGGATATGAATGAAAGGAGTCTGGCACGCTAAGGAATTGATGGTACACCCATCTAGCGATGAAAACTGTTCTGAGGAAGAAAATTGCAACATTAAATTACAATGGTTGTATTATACTCGCATAGTAATATCTGCGTTAATTTCAGTTATTAGTTTTCAGATATCTCGTAGGTAATTGTATAAAGTTTTTTTTTTTCAAAACTCTTTTTATGAAAGGGGGGGTCTTGTTGCGTGGTCAATGGAATCATGTTCAATAGAACCGTGGTCAATGGAACCGTGTTCAATAGAACTGTGGTCAATGGAACCGTGGTTAGTTGAACGGTGGTCAATGAAGCCGTGATCAATGGAACCGTGATCAATGGAACCGTGATCAATGGAACCGTGATCAATGGAACCGTGATCAATGGAACCGTGATCAATGAAACCGTGATCAATGGAACCGTGGTCAAGGAACCGTGGTCAATGGAACCGTGGTCAATGGAACCGTGGTCAATTGAACCGTGGTCAATTGAACCGTGGTCAATGGAACCGTGGTCAATGGAACCGTGGTCAATGGAACCGTGGTCAATGGAACCGTGGTCAATGGAACCGTGGTCAATGGAACCGTGGTCAATGGAACCGTGGTCAATGGAACCGTGGTCAATGGAACAGTGGTCAATGGAACCGTGATTAATGGAACTGTTGTCAATGGAACTATGGTCAATGGACAAAAGTATCAATCTATGTGGAGGTGTCTTTTGGTTTGCTTCGTTGTTAGTTTCTCATTTTCCAGTCTCCTAATATCACAGACAAAAATGTTTTCAAATAAAAGGTTTATGAACAATGGGAGGAAACCATCTATATCGTATCGAGTTTCTCTCCCACAACAAGAGGCATGACAATACAACAAATGTATGTTTTCTAGAAAATTATATCTGAAAGAACAACTGCTTAAAGCGACATTTTGATATTCAATCAATCCGTGAATTTATACGTTCGTTCTGTCTGCGCAACCTATCGCAGAATATTATTTACCAACATTTTGTATTTCTGTTATGACTATTTTATGTCTTTTGGAGCATGAGTGAAATGTTTTGCTATGTAGCGGTATATTGAACGATAATATAAGAATTCACATTTGTAATTTGTAACAGACAGCCTCAAATGCCAATTCTTTTTTTTGCAATAAAATTTGTGGATTCGTTCATTCAAGTATTCAAATCATAATGTCACTTCTGCACTATTGCCCTGGCTATCACCGCAGCATGTTGTAACTGATAGTGAGCCCATTCAGTCTGGTCCCACCCTCAGATTTTAGTCGGTTTGCAACTATATGTATGTGGTAAAGTTTCAGGTCGTAAGTGATACGTCAGAAGTTTTAAATTCAGAAGTTACCATTCATGCACAAGTCTCAAAACTGTCGATTTTGTCTTGCACTTGGAACGCTTTCATGAATATCCTTGAATTCATTTCGAATTAATTTTTCTTCCCGTCAACAATTCATAATACAAACAAATCTTTGGTTTACCAGAATTCAACGATTTTTCCAACTCTTGTTATATTTGTAAAAGACGAACACCTAAACTGTGTCATTTCTCTGATTCCTTCGACATTCCATTTGTGAAGAGGTTTGATTCAAAACTGTCACTTTTACGTCACCGGCCACGATATCCATCCACAATAACTCCAAGGAAGAGACATTATTTGAAAAACATTCTCTAGTACTTTTGGAAAATGCTTCTCAGCACAATGTGGAATCGAAAGAGGGTCCCTCATAAATTATAACAGAATGAGACATACTCACTTGGAAACAAATGGAAGGTATTTCGTCGAAAGAAGATTTATTGAAAATTCATTTATTCAATATAGTGTAGACTTTCTGTGACACCTCCCAGCATATGTTATTGATGAAATATTGGATATTCTGGAAAAACTATTTAACACTAACCCCCTAACAACTGTTATGGATCCGAATGGCACGAGGCTATAAATAACAAAACATACCAGATTTTTTATTCTTCTGTTATCACAACCCAATTTTATTTGCCTCATTTTTCAATATCTTACCGTTCATCAGATATCAGGCTATCTCAAGTCAAACAAACCACAGATGATAACTCGCAAAATATTATATAGCCGAGACAACGGATAATGCTAATTGATCAATCACCTAGTCAATATTATAAATAGATGATAGGGAAGAAATAATTCTAGAAAATTCACTCAAGTATTACTTGAGAATACTCAGAATGATTGTTTCGAATAATGGAATAATTTTCCACCAATTTGAGATACAAGTATTCATAATATCCAAGAGTTTTTCCGTAAACAATAAATCGTACTTGTATTGTTTATATTCAATCTTCCTAACTCAAGCGAACTGAGAATACGGTCCCATGAGTTTCACCGCCATCGAGATACTATTAAAGGACGTAATAGGATACCCATCATAACAGTGAACCAGACGACATGAAAGACACCTACCGACAAGGAAATAGTTGTTTAATGAATTGGTCGGTTGCCCGTTCGGAATCGGATAAAAACAAGTTATACAGCCTCGTTTTAATTATTGAAGAGTAAAAAGTGTTATCCCTCTAAACAGTAATGATAGGCAATGTCGCCTCCGCTTCGATGTAGGATCAGGATGACGAGTGTCTTTAAAGAAGTCATAAATACTTATACATAATATTGGCTGGAATAGAAGTTGCAATTCAGCCTTCTAGCGTGGAACTATAGTTTAACGGATTATAGTACACTAGCTTCTACTTGGAACAAATACTTTTGCATTTGCCTGACATCTCTCTGGACTCTGACAAAAACGGACTCTGAACAAAAACGGACTCTGAACAAAAACGGACTCTGAACGAAAACGGACTCTGAACGAAAATGGACTCTGTGACGAAAACGGACTCTGTGACGAAAACGGACTCTGTGACAAAAACAGACTCTGTGACGAAAACAGACTCTGTGACGAAAACGGACTCTGTGACGAAAACAGACTCTGTGACAAAAACGGACTCTGAACAAAAACGGACTCTGAACAAAAACGGACTCTGAACGAAAACGGACTCTGAACGAAAATGGACTCTGTGACGAAAACGGACTCTGTGACGAAAACGGACTCTGTGACGAAAACGGACTCTGTGACGAAAACGGACTCTGTGACAAAAACAGACTCTGTGACGAAAACAGACTCTGTGACGAAAACGGACTCTGTGACGAAAACAGACTCCGTGACGAAAACGGACTCTGTGACAAAAACGGACTCTGTGACAAAAACGGGCTCTGTGACGAAAACGGACTCTGTGTTGTACTACTATCTACGACACTCGTACGGTGTAGACGAGACACCAGTGTTGCCTTATGCTCCGGGGGATATTGAGTCCGTTGTGGAGAATGAGAAGTGCCGAATCTATTGGAACTACTCATTCCCCACCCTCAGGCAAATACAAGCCAATAAGCCTGATGTAGTCCTCCTCCTCCGCGCCCTCCGGTAGTATCGGAACTCCGGAGACAGGGCCTGACTGGTACATTCCGTATGGAAAAAAAAATAATAATAATAATAGTCTTTATTGGAAAAAAATGGGATACATATTTACCAAAGGACAATACAATTACTGCGGCTGTGCTCTTCCACTTAACCTCCAACGAACCACCTATTTAAGTAATTTTCAGCTCTACAAGAAAAGAAAGGTGGTTAAAAAAAAAGAAAGAATCAATTCACAGTATGTTAAAAAAAATCGACATATGATGAATTAAGCGGTGTATAGAAAAGAGTTATCATGATTGTTCACTGATTGAGTGATAAATTCTTTAATTTTGATTTGAACGTAGCGAAATTTAATTTTTTGAGAAAATTTGGTAGCCGGTTATAGACATAGCAAATTTGGTATGAAAGAGATCTTTTGAAGAATTCGTGATTGTGTGAGGGCGGCGTTAGGAGACTCCTGGAGCGCACATTTATATTATGAATATCTGTACGGAACGTTATTTTGTTGTATAAGTATGGTGGACTTTTAGTTCTTATTATTTTGTGGTACAGGCACGATGAGTGTAGGTGTCTCCTATTTTCCATGTCGAGCCATCCCGCCTCTATCAACTTGTGGGAAATACGGTGTCTTCTGCGGATCCCATATAGGAGACGAAGACTGGAGTTTTGTATTTTTTAAATTCTTTTTTTATTGAAGAGAGTTAGACTCGGACCATACAAAGTGTCTGCGAAGTTCAGTGTTGATAATACAAGGCTCTCGCAGAGATTGATTTTAGTTTTTCTCGATAGATATTTCCTGTTTCCATATATAAGTTTAAGAGATAAGTATGCCCTTTGTGTCAGTTTGGTGATATGAGATTCGAACCTAAGTTCACTATCAATGATGACACCTAGGTTTCGGGCTTCTACAGCTCTGGCCAGCTCATTTGAGTTAATACTTATTTCGATCCTATCACTAATTGCATTTCTGGCATTTTTTTGGGCCGAATAAAATTACTAGGGATTTATTCGCATTATTTATCAGACAATGATCTTTCGAAAGTGAGGAGAACGTATTCAAATCACGATTAATTTTTAAAGGGTTTAATTACAATATATATATATATAATATATTTCCATTGTTGATGGAAAAAAAAAAATTCTATATTCCACCAGGCTCAGCGGCGTTGGCCTCTAGCTCAGCTGCTGCCGCTTCGGCTGTAGTAGCAGGTGGCACTGCGATTTTCGCTCCTTCTGCCTCTTTTTGAAACTGGACCGTATCTATATCTAGCTCGACAGCTTCATTGAAGGATTCCAAGCTCCCATCGATCATCTTGATGTGGTTCAAGATACCTCGATCTGGAGGGATTCCGAGTCCATGAAGAATTTTGCTTTGTTGATATTGCTGCTCACTATCCAAAAATCCAATAATAGCTACAATTTGATACTGTCTAGCTTCCATTGCGGACTCGGTTTTTCTGAGGACTCCCAATGCTGCATCAACACTGCTGGCGTCTCCAAATTGTGCCATCTGTTGAGGAGAATGACTTGGATCGAGAACAGGATTAAGTTGCCATCTCGGTGTACTTCTATACCCATTATTGTCCTACTATGACCTTGATGTTGTAAATATAACGGCTGTCTGAATTCACCTTCTACTGAACTCTCAAAATATTTTAACACCCAATTAAATAATTCCGAGTGGGTTCCAGCAGGTCCTGTTGGTTTGTGAAAATCAACAAGTTGACATTTTATTCGAAGAAATGAAAAAAGGGTTACAACTTCTGAGGCTCATATCCATTTTCTTATGTTGACCAGCCTACAACCTAATTGTTCAGAACCCTCAATATCAAATCCTTGAGCCCAAGCTTGTTCAATTATGGCCTGAATCCTGGATATACTAGGAACTGAACTTCTTGATGGTTTGCGACCTTGCCATAATTTATAAAGTCTTTCACTGAATCCAGTGTAAGTCAAAAGACTGGAGATGAGCATTTGAGTATTTCTGTATCCACAACCCCATCCTCTGTCATCATAAGATGATGCGTAATGATCAACACAAGTACACAAAAGAGTTCGTACTACATTCGTATCGTTGTTGTTCATTGCTCTCACTCTAGGAACAATGTTTCTAGTAATAGAATTTTCATCATCCACTCCATAAATTTCAGCAGCTCTTAAATCTAACGTTCTTTCATAGTAATCAGCAATACTCATTTCACCGGCATAGACTGCACTTTGCATATTAGTTACAGACTGCTCTTTGAAATTGCCTTGATTGTCTATACCATATTGTGCCCGCAAAAGTTCAAAATCTCTTTCTTCTCTTTCATGAATTGCTGCCTTTTCAGCAGGTTGAGAAAATCCAGCGGGAAAATGTGATCCAACGTGTTGAGCAGCTTCTTCACTATTGACGTCAGAGTCTAGAACAATTCCACACACTGGGCATGAATGAGTTGCAGGCGACAGTATATCAAGATGTTCGATATTTATATGAAATTCCAACACATAATGGAAAAATATAGACTTCAGTCTCAATATTTTCAATGGATGGCAATTTTGGGACGAAATGACTCCTGTTGAAAAGTTTTTCCAACTCGTTGGGACTCAAACTTGTATAGTTGCACTTAGAATACTGGAGCCTTGAAGAAGAACTCCTAAACTTCAAATATGAATTATAACGTGAAGACGAAACATGTCCGCGACTGGAATTACTTGGACTGAGCTCTCCTTCTTCATAGAACTTGGGGGCCAAATTGATATTAATACTATTTCCGAATTCTCCTGAGCAATTTTTGTTATTGTTAGAATATGACAAAAAGTCCCAATGATTAATATGATCATTCTCCCCATTTATTCCATTAAATTCATTGGTGGTGTTAAAGTGTTCACTAGTTCTATTTTCCTCTGAAAAGTTTCTGGAACGGTAGTTGCCTCTTTCAGTGGAGCGAAGTGATAACAAAATTGAATTGGGTCTGCTTGCTATTGTTCTAGAAGGCGAAATGGTAGATCTGATGACTTCTTGAGATTTAGTGTATTCGTGCAATCTATGCGGATGATTGAATATTTCATCAAAACTTTTATTCGCAGGAATAGAACCTAAGATGGATGTAGCATTTCCTCTTTGCATGGCAATACTGATGCGTTGTATCAAAAAATGTCTTGCTCTTCTATCATCTGTTTTATTGATGAGTTTTTGACCAATAAGGTTGATCAGTTCAGAGGCATAGCTACCAAAACTACCGTACGTTTTGATTGCAACAGGGTAAAAGATAAATTGGTCCCTCAAACTGGAATATTTCTTCAATTTCAATTTTTTAGCTGAATCTGCAGCTCCACCAGCATTTTTCGATGTTGAATCAATATGTGAAGCTGCAACTGTATCAACGCAGGTGAAATCCCAGACCAAAGGTTTCCCGTGGCTCCATGGAATTAGAGACATTCCATCCGATCTCTTACCATCATCACGAATGATTCCCAAGGGTTCTAAGATGGCAGGAATATCAGCTGTTGATAAAGCTCGCTTGATAAGATCATTAACAGTTGAATGTCGCGAAAAACGCCCGGAACTGAATCTACAACTCAATCCATGAATCAATCCCTTTTTCATTTACGATGGAACCACATCTGCATTTATGAGTCACACAGATAGAACATCCTAAACGTAAACCCACGGAAATCCTGAAAGATTCATCATCCAACAAAGTTTCTAGGGAAGCTACAGGAAGTGCATTGAGCCAAGCTCCAGATTCCTTCGTACTTACTGCCCTGAGACGAGCCCTTTCAAATAGAGAATTCACAGCCGAGTCAAGAAGTTGTTTAGATGATAATTCAATGAGAGGGATATCCCAAGATTTCTGCGAGATAGGTTTCATGGGTGAAGAGATACCAGTTATAGAGCACCAAATAGATTTACACTCCATATAGTGGATATCAGGGACACGAGAGAAAGAATCAGGTAAAATGTGATAGATCAGATGTTGAATGCTATTATAGGAAGAAAGGAATGCTGGTAAAGAGACTGAAGATGCTTTGCGGATACCCATACCTCCATTCCTCACAGGAAGTATTGCTTGAAGCCATGTAGTTGAGCTGTAATTATTGTGGTTATCTGCTCTAAAATCATACGAAGTGCTGAGTCGAAGATATCCAGTTCCTTCTGGCAGCGCCACATGGGACAACATCTCAATGTATAGGTTAATTTTGGTATTGCTAGACAGTTCTTCAAGAGGAAATATTCAATATGTTTCGGAATTGTGTCAATGCGGGATGCCATCAAATTTAAAGAATTTGTTTTATGGTTTAAGCATTCTGCTAAAGCTTCTTCCGAAATGGGTGCACCAAGAAGATTCCAATTACATTTCTTCACAATTTTTATGCCAGCGGCCAAACTAAAGAATTTTCTTGGTATGCTGTCTGAATTTTCGTTCAACATAAAAAGTTCGCATTTTATAAAATTCAGTTTCAGGCCAATTATTTCCTATAATGAAATAATCTTCTTGAACTGATCTAAAATTGCATCAGCTTCACCACCTATGGAACCATCATCATCAAGGTACCAGCAATTGAAATAAATCTGCCTTGATTGATTTTGTTAAGTTGTCTATACATAAACAGAAGAGTGCTGGGCCCAATGGATCTCCTTGTTGTATACCTCTTTCTGATAAAATAACGTTATTTCCAAAATTCAAAAAGGTAGGGTCTTGGTAAAATTGAACAACGAATGGGAATAAATGTGGTAATGCATCTTTTACTCTTTCCAGAAGAATATTCCTACGGATCATATTGAATGCATTCTGGAAATCTATTTTCAGGAATGTGATGGAATCAGGATCTGGATGGTGATTTAGAAATCGTCGTGCAGCATGGGCAACGGCTTCGCATTTTCCTGGGGTTCCAAAACCAAACTGAATTGGACGGAATAAGTTACCTAATGATTCTTTGATCTTCGAACAGGCAATTTTTGCCACAAGACGACAAAAAACTGTACCTACAGCAATTGGTCGGATGCCACCATCTTTTTTCCTCAGGGCAACTAAGGAGGCTCCGTACAGAACTGGAATCACGTCGTGGTTGACTTTACCACTGAGTAAAAAGTTACAAAAAGAAGTCAAGGAACATAAGAGTTTCTCGCCCATGAAACCAGAGCTTTTAGAGAGCAAATCTTGGAGATGTGATGGCCTCAAGGAATCCAGATTAATTCGAATACATGCCTCATCTAAGTCATTTGGGTCGAATGAGTAGTAGATTTGGGTGTCGTCTGTATAGAGGTGGGCACGACAGTTTTATAAACATTTCACCAGTTGACTAGTGTAAATTGAAAATAGTAGTGGACCCAAAATAGACCCCTGAGGCACACCATAATTAAGACTAAGCAATTGTGAATGCTCCCTATTGATTACCACTTTCTGTTTCCTATTTAAAAGGTAGTTTCGAAAGAGTAAAATCGCATTTTCAGTCAAACCTATGTAATGAAGCAAAGCAAGCATTAGAATGTAGTTGATGGTATCCAAGGCTCTACTGAAATCTAACAAGATGAGAATGGTGCAGCAGTTGATATCTGAAGCTCTCAGAATATCATCAGTTACTTCTAGTAGTGCCGTAGTGCAACTGAATCCCTTCCTAAACCCGGATTGAATAGGTGGCAAGATGGTCGCGTTCATGAGATAAGGCACTATTTGCATTTCGATCACCCTTTTTTATTTTTTGAGCATGTAGGAAGTATAATTATTGCACGCAAATCTTTCAGTTCTGAGGGATTACTTTTTAATGGCACCGGAATAATTTCAGCAATTTTCCATTTGGAGGGATAGACGTGATTTTCCAAACAGTTGTTGATGATGTGGGATAAATAGGGAAGGATGTAAGGACAACACATAACAAGCATTTTAGTGTTCAGCCCATCATGGCCAGTAGCATTTTTTTTTAATTGTGAGGTGATTTGAGGTATTAAGTTTTCATCTACTGTTGTGATCTGGAATCGACATTCAGTTATGTAGTTTTCAGTGTAATGATTTATAACTGGCTGTGAGGGTGAATGTGGCAGATCATAGACGAAAAATTCATTAATTTCATTCACATCTTTTAGAATCACAGGAATTTCTCTTTCATTTTGAGTTATAATGTTGTTATTTTTCAGTATTTTCCAGAATTTCTTGGTATCTGAATTTTCAAGTGCGTATGTCAAATATGCCTTTTTCTCCCTGGTGATGGCTTGTGATGTGTAGTTGCACAATTGTTTATAATATGTCCAGTTATCGTTAGTGCTAGACTTCCTGATTCTAAGCAAAGCTCTATTCCGTGTCCTCATCATATATTTCAATGCTTCTGTCATCCAGGGAACTGGGCGTTTTGTTATTTTAGACGTTTTCATTATTATCAACAAGAATGTTCATTTTATCATCTATACTATTCGTTTCGTAAATACTGAAAAAAGGTATCCGACATAGATCATAGTTGAATGATTCATAGTGAAGAACATCAGGTATGTAAGCGATAGAAAAGTATATATGATTTGAAGCTAGAGGATATAATTCTCCGCTTTGTTCTGTGAGTAGTAATATCGAGATATCAGTTCCTTTTTTTGAGTCCCTCAATCTATTTGCATTTGTCATTTTCTTTCTCTGTATGAAATGAGCTTGCTCCTGAATAATTTTTAAAATTTTACATTTTCAGAGAAGGAAGCCATTTTTCCATCTATACAGAAAATTGAGAAACTGATCACTTCTCATGTTAAATGTTAGTTCTCCTGACTTTTCTGTACAAAAATATTTACTGGCTAAGCAGTATTCATTTTAATATTTTTGGGATTTAATAGATTTTTAAGGGTTTTCACATTTATGTGGAGTGAAGAAGCTGTATTGAAGTTTTATTACTAATGAATGGATCTTTTTTGATACTGTAAACTTATTTACCAACTCTTTACACCTAATCGCTTGTTGTTTTTTCATCACTTGAACATACTTTGAAGGGGTGCGAGCAAAGTTCAGATGTGATGGCTAGTTTATTATTAGTGTTGTTGTGCTATAGGTGTTCCTACAGATTGTTGAAAAAATTGTTAAAATTGTGTTATCCGTGAACATATCAATTCCATTAATGATGGGGTGAAAACATCGTGCTTCTCCTGACCTCCACTGATCTTTTGCAGCTAACGATTTGCTTGCAGTATACCATTTTGCTGCTCGTTTTTGTAATCGTGCCTCGGCTCGGGCTGCACACGGTCCTCGTGCAGCCCCCGTACAGGAGGAGGACCAAAATGTGACGACTAGCGCGGACTCGGTCGACGATATGGAGACGGGACAATATGTCATTAATATCCCGTTCAGAGAAAGGTCCCGCCCGAAATGTCTCCTCGAAGGCAGGAACCTACTGCAAGTGACCTTGACAGCTGAGGTCAAACATATCACGGAGGTCCACCCAGCCTCCAACATTATGTTCGGATGCGCCACATGCGAGAGATTATCCGAACGTAGACATGTTATAATGTGTCACTACCCCACGTGCAGGGGTAGATTGGATGTGGATCCCGCAGCTGATGACGAGTTTCAGTGTGGCATTTGTGGGTTCCATTATCCCACATTACGTAGTCGTTCACAACACATGCGGCACAGGCACCCTGAAGCCAGAAATGAGGCTAGAGCGACTGGTTCCCGTCCACCTCGTGAACACGTTCCTCAGGCGAGAGGTAATCAACTCTATTCTGGCAGCTTCTCCGCCGATAGCTGAAGAATATGCCGTGGCACCTATCGCAGCGGAAGAAGTACTACAGCAGCGCGACACTCCTCCATGGAACAGGGAGTGGCGCGTGGGAGTTGTCAGACAAGCTCTAGTTCAACAGTTGCCTCAAAACACCAGGCAACTCCCACAATTTAAAAAAGCCAACACGGCTCTCCGCACGGGGCTCCTAGCGGCTTCCTTGGATGAGACGTCGATGGGCCAAGAAGATATAGACGATCTATATCAGTTGATCCTCAACTGTATCATGGTAGAGGAGCTCAGGAGACCTCGGAAGCGGAAACCTGGTGGTAGAGGTAGTACCAGGCGCTACCTCCACGCACGAACACAGGAACTGTTCCACAAAAATCCAGGCTTAGTGGCAAGGCACGTTCGTAACAACGTTGACTGGGTGCACACCGGGGGAATGAGGTGTCCACAAGCGGACATGCGGGAGCTGTACACCGAACTTTGGTGTCAACAGCCTGAGGTGCGGCTCCCAGATCTGAGCGAAAAAGAGCCCGAAATACCGGTGGATCGGATTCTAGGTGAGATCACAATCCCCGAAATAAAAGCAAAGCTAGCTCAGATGAAACGGTCAACGGCGGCTGGCATCGATGGTATACGTCGAAAAGACGTCAAAAAGTCAGCCGTAATCGAAGTCCTCCATCTCCTTTTCAACGTTGTGATGGTAGTAGGCAAGATACCATCGGAGTGGAGGAAGAACCGTGACGCTCATTCCCAAAGAAGGTAAGGACGCTAGTAAAGCGGTTAACTACCGTCCTATCACTATCGCCTCCCTTCTCAGTCGAGCGTACTTCGGTATTCTCGACGCTAGAGTAAAGGGTGCAGTACGGCTCTCTCCCCGGCAGAAAAGGTTCGTCGCCGAGGCGGGATGCTTCAATAATGCTCAACTCCTGAACGAAGTGCTGCGGCACTCAAAAGTCCACACGGGTCTGGTGGCAACGATTCTGGACGTGTCTAAGGCGTTTGACACGGTACCACATGGGGTACTAGGGCCAGCGTTGCTCAAAAAGGGTCTTTCCTTCGAGTTTGCGAAGATTGTGGAAGACGGTTACACAAAAGTGAGTACAACCATAGAACTCGAAGCACCGGTTGAGATACGCCTCCAGCGCGGGGTCAAGCAAGGTGACCCCCTCAGTCCATTTCTTATCAATGTAGTAATAGAGCCGTTATTACTGGCGCTGGAAAGTCAACCCGGATATCAGATTAATAATGATACTAACGTGTCATGTCTAGCCTTCGCGGACGACATCCTATTATTGGCCAAGGATGTCCCGCAGGCTAGGGCACAGCTAGGGTACAGCTAGGGATCGTGGAATGGTATCTACAGGGGCTAGGTATGCAGCTTTCTGCTCCAAAATGCCAGACATTCCACGTCAAACGTACAAGAGACTCCTGGTACCTAGCTGATCCGGAGTTGACACTCAACGGTGGTGAAGGGGTGCCTCGGCGCTTATTTCTCTCCAAGGGTTGGGATAACCATTGAGGGTACAGGAGCCGACCTTGTGGCAGTCTTGAAACGAGTAAAAAAGTTAAGACTGAAGCCAGCGCAGAAGGTAGACTTAATCACCACCTACCTAGTCCCGCACTACATGCATAAACTCACTCCCGGTATACCGTCTCTGAACGATATTAGGGCGCTAGATCAGGAGCTGCGTGTAGTGATCAAAGAAATACTCTACTTGCCGCAAGCAACGACAAATGGAGTTTTATATTGCGGCCAGAAAGACGGGGGACTAGGAATTCCGAGGTTAGAGTGGCTCATAACCTCAGCAACCCTACGAGCGGGTCTTAAGTTCGTGGACAACCCTGACCCCGCAATGCGAGCTCTGGCCGCCAGGACCAGAATGGAGAGCCGTCTAAAAACTCTGGCCCGAGCGGCCCGAATAAATTGTCCGGTTGACCCAGCTTCAATTCGCAATTACAACGCGAAGATGAAGAAGCTAGAGCTCGCAAGGTGGCGCAGCCAGGTCTCTCAAGGTAAGTCCGTCGCGGCCCTCACGGATAGCCGAATATCCAATGCATGGCTGTACGAGAGCAATCTCGTAAAGCCATGCAGGATGATTACAGCCCTCAGAATGAGGACCAATTCATGCGCCAATAGGGTAGCCATGAACAGAGCTGTGCCACAGCCTGATCTGAACTGCCGACAATGTGGTACCCAGATGGAGACTCTGGGCCATATTCTCGGTATGTGTCGGTACACTAAGCCGTCTAGGATCAGGCGACACAATGAGATTTGCGACCTCATTGTTGCAGAGACAACAAAGCAGGGCCCAGAGGTAGTAGTAGCGGTGGAGCCGACACTGGAAGCTCCCTGTGGCGGGAAAAGTGAACCTGACCTGGTGATACAACACCAGGAAAGGGTCTTCGTGTTCGATGTAACAGTCCGCCACGAAGATGGGGATGGTCTTGCTCGGGGACAGCAAAGTAAGTTAGAAAAATATAGCCAGCTACTACCCCAACTCCTGCAACGGTATGGTGTTACCGAAGCCGAAGTCCTACCAATAGTGGTAGGAAGGAGAGGGGCAATGCCCATGGAGAGTGCCAAGTGTCTTGCGAAGCTTGGCATACAAAAGAAGGAGACGCTTAAGACCATGGCTCTTATAGCTCTCCGTAGTTTGATAGAAATCTACCACGATTTCACGGACTACAATGCCCCTCTCCGCCAACGCGATTGGCAACCCCCATAGGATCCGTCTCTTGTGGGGGAAAAACTCTTGGCCACCTAGCTGCCATGTGCGCCCAGTGGCCTGCTCCCCTATTGGAGCAGGTCTGATTTTATCTTTAGATATCATTTGATATCTATTTTATTTGTATATAATATTTATCCTTTTTAATTCATGTGTTATTTATATTGACTTCAGTCCGATAGTCTCCCTATTGAGGCTATCGGGCTGATATTTTCATATTATCACCTGCACATGGCATGCGAGTCGTACGACACTAAGTGACGGCGGCGGGCACGGGGCGGGCTTAAGCTAACCCCGGGCGGCGGCTTCCACGAAGCTTCCCCGGTAACCAGAGACCTCTCGAGCTCCTGGGCCAACAGCCGCTCTCCTAGAGGAGACCCGTTCAAACTAATTTTTCCAAGCATCGCCTTCCTTCCCTGGCAAACATATGGGTTCTCCGGCCAAGAGTGCTAGAGATGATTATGAGCATAATAACTATATTATAATTTTTTCAAAGAATGCGATCGCTTAAATCTTGATTCAGGGAAATTGATGGTTGTCTCTAACAATCTGGAGACGATCAAGTAATAATCCCATTCAACTGTTCCTTGTCATTGGGAGTGCCAGCTGTTATTGTCTTTCCATAGGTAGGAAGTAATTTTTCCTTGTAATGCTCTCTGCACCTTTCTCTTGTAGACAGTTTCAACTTTGTAAATGCTACGATTCACATATTCAATTCCTTCATATTGATTTGTCTATATCATACAGGGTGGGCCATCAAAAACTGAAATGCATAACTTCCAGGAGAATCTACTCTATATATATAAAAAAATACATGTTTTTTTTTTAAGTCAGCCGATCTTATCGCATATATACAATACAGACAATTCAATTTTTGTACGATTCGACTTATGACGTTGATGCTTGCTTCATTTTCATTTTCCGAAACTCGGTAAAAGTCATAATATATCCTGTATATTGTTTAATCTATTTTACTAGCCAAGTGTAGATAAAACTATACTAATAATTTTGTGATATTATCACCCGTAAGGTTAATGTAATAATAACCCCAACACTCTGTATCTCGTAAAATATACATAGAATTTGTGTGTGCCCACGGTGATTTCTGTTCAAAAGCCAAAGTTCAACAACATATTGAAATTTTGGACAATTCGACCGAAATACTTTCTGCATAGGATGTGTGCGTGGTCCTTCGTGCCGAAACATATTTGGGATCGTTATTGCATGAGGTGGGTCTTAAATATCATTGTTTCATAAAATATTTCATGAAAATATTCATTTAAACGACCAACTAATGATGAGGTAGCTTTCATGTCCACAAAATGTATCAAAAATATTAAAATTGTGTTTCGTTTCTCTGATTGATGGATGTGCAGGAAGAAATCTCAATTTAATTTCATTCGGCGACCCTCCGAAGTGAAGAGTTGCTCCAAAATAAAAATCACCCTATGTATTCTGAATCAGAATAACTTTTCCTCTGTAGTCATGCTTTCCGAAGTTCTTCCCTGATAATGTGGATAGGCTTATTTCCCAGTCAAATTTAACGAATAATTGCGAACAAAGCTCTCGGAAAATATGATTAAAATATTCCAGGATACGCCTTGTGAAATTTTCTCAGCCATTTTATTGATTATACTTAACATTGCCGCTGAAAACTCTTTCATATAAACTTTATGCTCTCGCTTCAGGCAATTTGCTTATACTGGAAGAGCTTTCTTAACAAAACTTTCGGAGTATTATGTTCGGCTTTGACTTTTATATATTTATTCTACTCCTCATGCTGAAAATGTCTTACTCTCCAATTATCAACTGTTGTTCCTGAATCTTCATTATTCTGTATTTTCAGTTTAGAAAGCTTTTGTTTCATGAACATTACAGATAATAATCTGATTTAATTGGAAATTGACTGATAATAATTTTTTATTAGTAGAAACCTTCGATGAACACGTTTTCATTGCACAGAATCGTTATGTAAATAACAGCAAGTACATCATATCTTAAGAATTCTGGATTCCAGCGTTTTTCAGTCGAAAAGAAAAAATAATAAACCCACCTACAATCTCTTTCCGGAATTACCTCACACTGGCCAAAGAATTTACCAAAACCATTCTGTTCAAATGGTGGTTGTCATAGGGGTACGTGGTGAAACGATAGACATGCTGCTTTCGAGTCAAAAAAAGATACCGGCTTGCTGTGATGCGGTAGAATACAAGAGTCCGTAATGTTCAGTTCACTCCGCTTACTCTGGGCACATGATTCTCAGACCAAGTAATATATCAGCCTGGGGTTCAAGAGGGTGCCTGGAGTCCGGGCATTCCAACGCTACTCTCACCTTCACGTGGTGAATCCTGGGTGACGACATAATCTGTCATGACTGCTAACGAGAGTGAAGCGGACTCTAAGAGTAGCTGAGGCACCGCAGCCAACAGGAGTAGCGACCGGTGGGCCCCTAGCTCACCGACACCAAAAACATGATCCTTCGATACTCGAAACATTCACATTCATACACCACAGTGGGAAGTGAGAACTGACAAACCTGTCTTTAATGAAAAGGGGGCATCGAATCAGAAGATGTGGGACTGGTACTTGGTGAACGAATCGCCCGCGGCCGCCGCACCGTCCGGCTGAAAACCAGCCCTATCCATACTTCTGTGAGGAGACCAGCCCTACCAGAATTTCCACAAGAGGGCGGTTTGAAGGAATTCGCTGTGAGAACTGGAAAATCTGTAAAAAAGATACCCAAGGAGAGGCCCCGGATCGGATACTGCGGGACTGGTAAACAGGGGAAACGCGTGTCTGGAAAGGATCAGCAACTGGATGCAGGAGACCGGACTGGAATTGGCACCAGAAAAGACGGAGGCTATTATCATAAAAGGCCCAAAGAAAAGGGATAACATAAGATACACCCTGGATGGCATACTTATCACGCCCAGCAAGTTCGTCCAGTACTTAGGAGTCTTAGATAAACGATGTGCTCATTTACAACGAGCAGGTCAGAACGACGGAGAAGGCAAGTAGGCAAGTCACGGCTCTAACAAGGATACTCTCTAACATCGGGGGACCTGTAGAATACAAAAGGAAGATTTTATATGGAGTGACCCAGTCAGTGCTCCTCTACGCGGCGCCGGTATGGGGTAGCGTAACGAGGGTCAAGACATACCGAAGAATGGAATCCGCACAGAGAAGAATGCTCCTGAGAGTGGCTATGGCCTACCGGACGACTGCCGCCGAAGCTCTTTAGGTAAAAACCGCGGTACCACCCCTGGACCTATTAATACGGGAGAGGATTGCCCTAGCAAACAGGCAAGTGGTAAGCGAAGCAGCAAAAAGGAAGAAGAGAGCTAACACTATAGCAGAGTCTCAACGGAGATGACGAACCCACGTAAGTAACTCTCAGCGGACGAAGAGACTAATTCCCCAAATAGGGAAAATAGGGAAAGCAGAGAACGAGCATTGTATTTACTGCGGGGACAGGGATGACCCTGAACATACGGACTTCTCCTGCGTTAGGTGGCAATGAGAGAGGTATTTGGCAGATGCGGCCCTTGGGGCGACCATCACACCAGACAACCTGATCTCGACCATGCTTAAGTCCAAAAGAAGTTGAGATGCAGGTGCGAAATGCGTACATAAACATCATGAAACAAAAAGGAGGAGGAGGAAAGAGCCCACCAGAGAGAAGAAAGACCCTAAATAACAAAGTTCCAGACATAAGGGACTGAATCACCCTCCGCCGCACCGCCCAGACGATAACCAGCCCCACCGAAGCTTTCATGAGAAGGAGGATTGAAGGAACTCGCTCCTTTTACAAGAACCAACACAATACACTCACTTTAAGGCGCGGAATTTTGAGGAAACATCATAAGACGGCGAAAACAGGAAGTTTTGACAGAGCATGCAATGGATGAGGAGACCAGGGGATGGCAAAAAGGGCCCATAGAGAACTACTATTTCTACTACTACTTTATCAGCCCACGAACGTGGGGAGTATTTACCGGGGCTAATGACATATAAGCGCGCCCTCCGAATGAATCAGGGCACCAGAGACCGGACCCGACTGGGAATTTTCCATGCGCGGGTAGAGGACGGCTATTTTCATAATTTGCTGTGGTCCTACTGGTCAACTCACTAACTTCTGGTGGTTCATTCACTTTTCAGCTGTAGGAAAACCTTCGAAATTAGTATAAACAAAGGAAAGATAATGGACTCTTGGTACTAATGAAATGTGTAAAGTACTGCATGTTTCCGTTCATGGAAACGTATGTTTGTTAATGGAAACGCATGTATGTTAATGGAAACCTATGTAAGTTAAATGAAACGTATGTATGTTAAATGAAACGTATGTATGTTAATGGAAACATATGTTCGTTAATGGTAACGTATGTCCGTCAATGAAAACGTATGTCCGTCAATGAAATAGTATGTCCATACATGTAAAAGTATTTCCGTACATGGAAACGTATGTCCATACATGGAGACGTATTCCCATATATGGAAACATATGTGCGCACATGCAGAAGTATGTCCGCATATGGAAACGTATGTCCGCATATGGAAACGTATGTCCGCATATGGAAACGTATGTAGGCATATGGAAACGTATGTCCGCATATAGAAACGTATGTCCGCATATGGAAACGTATGTCCGCATATGGAAACGTATGTCCATACATGGACACGTAGTTATGGCACAGAGTCAAAGTTATGGCACAGAGTCAAAGTATGGCTCAGAATCAAAGTTACACTCAGAGTCGAAGTTATGGCTCAGAGTCGAAGTTATGGCACAGAGTCAAAGTTATTACCCGGAAACGTTTCAACATCATCCAAGATACTATAATTCTTTGATGAATTTTCAATATTACTCCGAGGATCATCGCCAACAAGTTAAGCACACATTTTCAAATATGAAATCAGAAAAAAAGTGTCGGTGGGTCGTTTCGCAATATGAAGATCTTTTACAAGAAAAATTTGGATTATCACGAGCAAAATGTCAACCAGGACTCCCACAGAAGTTTTTTTGATGATGTCAACAAATGTAGTTATTGAATAAAAAAAAACTATTCGGAGAAAAATGACGTCTAAAAAGTTGAATTTTGCCACTCATGGAAATACGTGATGTGAAGGCAACACAGATGCTTCACATGTAATTGAAGACGTAATGCAATCTCCAGAATGTGCGAAGCGAAGAAAAGAAAAGCAAAAGCAATGATTGACGGCAGTGTGCCTATATTCGTAAAATTGACCTCTCCAGGAAACCGTACGAGATGATTAGAAACTACAATAAAACATTATATCTCTGATACTCAACTCTACAAAATACCGAAGAAGTCTGTTAGCCTGTGCAAGAATTCTTAGAACAACAACTACTTGTGCTGAAGTTAATCTTAGGAGGTGTTGTGACTCATACTGTTTCGCGACTTTGGCCGAGTGGTGAAAGAATCAGCAGAAATCACAAAAGACCAAATATATCACACAAATGAAATTTTTTCGGTGACACATGATCATGTTCACGATGGTTGAAGCTAAAGTGGGAGTGCAATGCTGTAACCAACACGACATCCTCAATGAGATGAAATGTTAGATATGTGGAGTTACATCCAAGTACCAGTGAGAAAGCAAGTAGAGTAAGAAACTGTAGAATTAAATATTTATAAAGCACTCCTCCATCTTTTATATAAATTCACATTTAAAAAATCTGAAAAATAAAGAGTCCATTTCCATATCAAGCAACTTCTCGTAAAAATTTCATATTGTTTCATTTACCACCATATCGGAAATATATTTTCAGAAGATCAACATGGGTTTATAGAATGAAAGTTGTGTGTGACCAATCTTGCAAGCTTTTCTCATATTTCAGTCACTTTATATACAGTGTCACCGTTAAAGTCCGCATCATATGGGACTTTTTTTTATTATTCATTTATTGCAAATTTAGAGTTCGTAAACAGTTTTTGCTTTGAAAATAATGCAAAATGACGTTTACGATTGTTTTCCATCGATTGGCTACACCTGTCAAATTTGACATTTTTTCAAAAAAATTTCAAAATGTTAGGTTATTTCTCAATTTTTCGAAAAATATTATATGGAAAAGTTGTTCATTTTTCGGTTTCCTACCCACCTGCCAATTCTGAACGAGTTGAAAAACTTTGATTTTTTTCGAGTTTTCTTAACCTTACACTTTTTCGGATAATTTAAATTTGGTAAAATCTGAAATAACCAGTTGAGATGTAATAATCCCATCTGCTGGAAGGATTTTTTCTGTTTAAAAATGTTTCTACTTGGATATTAGAAAAAAAATACAAATATGCTAAAAAAATTATGTTATAGTTGATGCAAAGTGGCTCTAGTTTCGAATTATCGAATATTTTTCTAAAGCAATACACCTAAAGTATTTTCTACTTCACTGATGTATTGTGATAAAAATAATTGAAGCAAATTTTGCTATGGAATATTGAAACTAGAGCCACTTTGCATCAAATATGATGTTATTTTCTTAGCATATTTGTATTTTTTTTGAAAATATCCAGTTAGACATATTTATAAACAGAAAAAATTCTTTCAGCAGATGGGTGTATTACATTTCAACTTTTTTTTCCAGATTTCATCAAATTTAAATTATCCGAAAAAGTGTAAGGTTAAGAAAACGCGAAAAAAATAAAAGTTGTTCAAACTGGTTCAAATTTGGTAGGTGGGTAGGTTAGGTTATAAACAACTTTTTCATTTCTGGAACTTTTTTGAAAAAATGTCAAATTTGACAGGTGTACCCAATAGATAGAAAACAATCGTAAACGTCATTTTGCATTATTTTCAAAGCACAAACTGTTCACGAACTTTAAATTTGCAATAACAGAATAATAAAAAAAAATCCCATATGATGCGGACTTTAACGGTGACACTGTAGAAAAGAACAGGTAGATTAACATGAAAAAGGCGTTTGATCACATTTATTTTCACATTATTTGTCAACGAATATCATCATTTGGCTCTTCTAAACGTTTAATTGAACTCTTCACAAGTTATCCCTTTGACAGAATACAAAACTTGGGATATCAAAATGTTCAGTCTTCCTTATACACCACCAGATCGTGTGTGCCACAAGGTCGAAATTTGGAGCCTATTATTTTATTATTATTATATATAGATTGTCCAATACTTTTACGCTGATGACCTGAAATTATTGACAATTATGAATATTGCTAGAACTTACAAAAACTTCGATTTGTTCCAAAACAGAAATGTTAAAATATTTGCCTTTCAAGGTTATAGGAATATATCTTCGAATGGGGGCAGATTCTTCAATTCTTCTGAATCAGTGTAATCTCACGACTTTTCGTTAAAACCTCATTCATTTATAAATCGTTTCGGGCAAATCTGTTTATTGTCGAAAACGAGACGTTCATCACCGGCACGGACTGCTGTCTTGAGAGAAGATATGCTCCAATCCCTGCTCAGATTTATCATCATAATATAAAATATGCGAAGATCGTTTATGATGGTGTATAAAAATCCATACTTTGATGCTCCAAAAATAATGTTTGTCAGTTGTGCTCTCCCTAATTATGAGATATCTAGATACTGCCGGAAGGAGCGGTGCGGTAAAGGGTGTCCTATGTTAATTGAAACCTTTTCTTTTGACCCTTTCGATCTACGATCAAGTCTGGTACGCCCGAGGTCGTGCAATTTGAAATTCTCTAGGGGAGCCGGAGCCGGCAATCGTGGTCCTCGTTATATATTTATATATTCAGTAAATCAAATCAAACATAACATTGTTTGATAATCATTTACCCGAGACCCTGGTCTTGAAATATCGGGGGTGGCAATTATTTTGATAGAATTCATATAATAAGTATCAATACTAAGTACTAATCGATATCCAAGTATTAGTACGGGAAGATTTTCTAAAAACACTATCGTATTGAATTATGCTGATGCTGGTTCATTGAAATATTTGTTAAGAGCTTGAAGCGTAACGTATATTAGGCTGGAGTCTTTCTAATACAAGTGTCAATTTATTGATCATTTGTTTGTTAGCTATTTCAACTAGAATGCGAAACTATCTGAAATAACAACATAGCAAAATAATGGCCTATCGCATATCGATATCTATCATCGTTTCTGAGTAACAGCATGGATTTCTAAAATGAGCGTGTATGAGAATTATGAAAACTGGGATATGACAGTCTGTTTCATATAAACCGGAGCAAGCAATGTGTATTACGAGAGGTTTCCAGAAAGAAGACAACCTTTCAGAGACATTTTCGCAAGATTGCGACACAGCCTAATTCATGATAGTCAATTTGAAAAGGCCAAAATTATATGAATCGAATAGGGATAAGGAGTTGGAAGAAATAGTTGTTTTAGGAGCTGTTGAAAATAATTTCAAATCGTCATCGCGAAAGGCCTATCAAGAACTTACGTTAGGCGGATTTTGAGAAAGCACAATCATAAGCCATACAGGACCAGAAGAGTTCATAATCTCAGACCAGGAGATTTTTAACGCCACTTGGATTTTTGCCAATGATTCCTGGAAAATTGTAACCAAGAGCGTGATTTCTCGCAAAATTGTATTTGGATAGACGAAGTTTATGTGATCGGTGCCAACATCTTCAACCGCTACAATTCTTATGCTTGGGCAAACAAAATCCTCATTCCATTGTGGAGCCTGTTCATTTATAATGGCACTCTCATATTTCAGAGTAATGTAGAAATTTTAATGCAAAATATTGAACCAGTTGTTTATGAACTGCCACTAATGAAGCTTAGAAAAATATATTTTCAACAAGACGGGGCTTTGCCTCACAACACTGCAATTGTCACCAACTCTTCGGCAGCAAATTTTGGTAATAATTGGATAGTCAACCAAGGACCCAACCGTTGGCGGTCTAGGTCACCGGACGTAACGCCTATGGACTTTTACCTCTAGAGAAGATTGAGAGATCTTATTTTTGAATTGCCGACCAATTATAGATACGAATTGGAAGCGGCAGTAATGCGAAGTTTTGCTTCTCTCACTCCTATTGAACTAATGAATTCGAGAAAATACGTTCAGAAAAGGTGTCGCCTGTGTGTAGGAGAAGCTGGTGGACATTTTAAACACCTTCTCTGAAGAAAATATTTGTTTGTTCTTTATCATTATTATTATTATTGTAGTTTCTTTCATTAGCAGTCAACATAGTATAAATCGTTATCAGTTTTATTGAAACTATAAGATTCAATGAATGCTGTGAAAAGCTTTCTCAACATTTGATAGCTACTACTGAACAATTTTCTACTGTTTTATCGCCCCGTCTTCAAAAGGCTACTTTTTCATAGTGTGCGTTTTAAAGTCTACATGAAAAACCTAAAAGTTCTGTATTTGAAAAATGACTAGCAAAACATCAAGTGTGCTATATTTTTGGAATGGTAATTTCAAGCCCTAGAAATATTCAGTGTATCTCGTTTGAAAATATATTTTTCTATCAATAACTATGGATATCTTATTTGAAAAAATAAGTTACTCGCGCCATTGAATTCTACGTGAAAAAAAGCTGTGGAAATGTTTTCACAGAAACAAGAATTTTTTTCTAAAATGAACATTTTAGACAAAAAAGATAAATATCGATATGCGGTTTTCATCATTAAGTTTGTCATAAAATTTGACCCTCCCACACAGCCATCAGTTTTCATCTATCTAGTTTGAAAACAGGACTTTCTCTTTAAAATTGTCCAATTCGGCCCACTCTGTACATGCTGTGGCCGCTAAGAAGTGTTATGTACCAAAAATTGCCAGGAGTTTGTCAACAATATGCTGAGGCACTTAACCCTGTAAAGTTCCAATGTTTCAAATCTGTTTTCTACCCTCACCAACAATCTCTCTATCCCTCAGATAATCATCTGTCAAATCTAGAAAAGTTTTCCGGAATCCAGAGTTATAGAGTATAGAATTCATAATAGGGATCCATAGAATAAAGTGCTCTTGACAGATCAGAAATAGCCCTATCACTTATTTGCTATTGTCCAAGGTACTATAAATGAATTCAATCAAACTACGATAAGCTGTTTCAGTAGATTTTTTTTTCGGAAGCCGTTTTGTATTCAGTAAAAATTTTGTAGTTGGCTAAATAATTATACATTCTCTCGTATCGATAACTTCCGAAGATATACTTAGGATGGATATCGGTCAGTATCTCACTTTCTACTGTCAAAGTTAGGAGGAACCAAAGACAAACAATTGTATTGCTCTCTCCCAGAAATGTATGAATACGATAAAGCGGAATTAAGCCAGGAAAAATGCAGAAGGGGTAAAAAAAAAATGTGATGATTGCCCGGACAAGTCCACGATGTGCATCGATTGTCATGTGGAAAACACAAAAAAATAATCAAATATATCTTTCATTCATGTCTAAATGTTGCTTCTGTCACTGATTCACTCTGTGCAATGAAAATAACAAAAAATTATTGTTTGGAACCAACCCATTATTTTTTATGTTTTGCTTCGGGCCTAACAAGCAGAGCCTCTACTGATAATGGACGAAAAACCAGTATATCCGACTGCTAGGAATCGCATGTTAAAAGTTAAGACCTTGTTAATCCTTGGCTCGCACAGTTTCGAATCCTAAGGGCTGTCGTTCGTGAGGAAACGACAGCGGAAAAAATATTTTATTTTTAATCATGGACTTTTGTCGTTATACTACAGTCAGCCAAACAATACTGACCGGTCAATATTTTTTTATTTGTCAACTTTGAGAAATGAAGATAAGATAAAGACTATGGGTAGCTGAAGTGTTGATTTTTCAAATATTTTTTCGGATACAAAGCAAGATATGACACATAGGCGATGAATTCATAAATGTTATTTTTGACTGCTTGGTGAAAAAAATCAAATAACCAGTCTCGTGAATTGGTTTTTGCCATAATATTTTCATTTAGGTGACGACTGATAATCAACCTTTCATAGTTGGAATCGATCCAGAGTTGAAGGAACGAGATACAACAAAAGTTTCTGGACACGAAATACTCATTTCACACGTTTTAACTTTCGGCAAGGACAACATTTCTGGAATAATTAAAAGAAACTCCAAGTGAAGTCAAAATTAAAAATTTTCAGAGGCCAGCCTCGTTTCAAGATCCAATAGCTGTCGAGAGCCAATGATTGGAATACCTGATAATAGTCGACAATCAGAGAATACAAGGTCTAACACGTATGATTTTGTCACACACATATCTTGTGTTAATTGTCAAATCCTATTGAAAAATCTAGATAATATAGTTTACTATGTTCATCAGTATAATCCATGACTCATTTGCCTATCTAAAGCATGAGCTCAAAGTTTATAGTTATAACTTAGTTTTATCGAATTCAAATAGTAGACACACAGGGGGAGTAGCAATATATGTTAAGAAAGGGATTCACTTCAGACAGATTCTCAGTATAATATGAATCTATGGATATTAGCAATAAAAGTGAAATTATTTGAAAACTGGATCAAGATATGTTTTTTTCATCACTTACCAAATTCTCCACATGCAGAGTTTCTAGAATATTTAAAAGAAATTATTGAAGAATTAGTATCGGATAAGTCAACTATATCATTATAGTTGGTGACTTCAATATCAATTTGAATTTAGATTGTAGCTACAGTCGAAACATTATAAGCATTTTACAATCAATGGGCCTGAATCAATTGATAAAGAAAAACACGAGGCAATCAAAAGATTCAGCTACACTCGCAGATTATCTAGTAAGTAATGGGGACAATGTTGATATAATAACAGATTTCCCAAATGTTTCTGGTCATTCTAATATGTTTATTACATTAAAAAATAGAGAGAATAAAAGTCCCAATTGTAAAAATTCAACTATCAAGAGAAATAATAAACATTTTGACGAACTGAAATTCCAATTTGCTTTGATAGATAACAAATGGAATTCATCCACTATTGATATAGAATATGTCGATGGCATTAGTGAATAATATTGTTGATAACCTGAATGTATATGCTTCTTTCAAAGAATATAAAATAATTAACAAATTTTAAATAAGTATATGGTTTTCTGAGTGATGTTATGGATAAGATAAAAGAAAGAGATGCTTTATATAAAATAGCCAAACATTCTAGAGTAGATAATGACTGGGTTGGATTTAAGAAAACTAGAAATATTATAAACACTCTGATGACAAAAAAAAGTATTATGATAAGGGGATTGACAAAAACAAAAATGATAATAATAACATGTGGAAATCATTGAAATAATTGCTGAAAGGAAAAAAATTATTCTTTAAGTTTCAATTTCGATGGTGCGGTGATAGGATATTTTTGAAAAGACTAAATATTTGTTGATAGGGACCAGAAGCAAGCTCAAAAAATTTAAATTTTCAAATGACCTTGATGATCAGTAACAGAAAAATTGAGAATGTTTGAACTTTCAAATACTTAGGAGTAATGATAGACGATGAATTGAATATGAATTCTCACTGTGACTTCATAAAAAAAAGGATTGAATAAAAGTAAATTTCTTGTACAGACTCAACGGCAAAGTTTCAACTTTTTCCAAGTTGACTAATCTATAATAGCACCCCACATTGACTACTATGGAACACTTTTATTTTTTCTCAATAATGACCAGGTGAATACGATCCAAAAAACATATAATAGAGCCATGAGAACAATACTTATGTGTAACAAACGTACTCCAATAAAAAGTATGCTAGAGACATTGTCATTAATGTCGGTGAAACAATGTGCTGGTGTTCAAATTCAAATTAAAAAATGATATGCTGCCTAACTATCTCTGTGATCAACTTACTTACACATATGATGAACACACTCATAACACTAGAACAAGAACTGTTAATGACTTTTGTGTAAGAAATGCTAATATACTATGTGAAACAGTGTTCAATAAGGGTTTAGTACTTTTGAATAGTTTACCTTCTCACACAAAAAACGTCATGTCTTTGAGCCTATTAAAAAAAAAAAAATGCAGACTATGTACTCGACCAATTTCAATACCTACAGACTAGATTTCATTTTATTGTACAAATTTTCAATCTGTTAACGAAGCTTCGACATTTTGAATTTCTAGAACTTTATTATTCAAAATACTTTTAATGTGTTGCCTTTTATTGGTGTTTTCATTTCTGTTTCATTTTATTATATCTGTACTTTCTTTCGTAAAAACGAAATTTTGCGCTAATCAATAATTCTATAAAAAACCAGCTGATTTCAACTATGATGAAGGAGACAACGCCACGGGATATAATAATAATAATAGCCGTCCTCTATCCGAACAGACTATGCCTTTGTGTACATTCTATGAGTGCTTATGAGGGAGTATTATTATTATTATTATTATGAAATGCTGCTTATCCATGAAGTCTTTGGGAAATGAAATTAACTTGAGACCCTCACATGCTTCTGAGATATTTACTTCCTTCATTATGGACTTATAGTAAAGAACACCCCATATACCCAGTGTATATGAACATAATTCAGGAATTGTATTTATAGCGTGAATTTCCAATAAAGAAAACCAAACATGTGAAAATCAAGGTCATAAATAAAGGAATGAACCGTCAATAAATTTATAAGAGTCTATAAATAATAACGTGTTAACCACTGGACATTTTACATTCATAACACATAATAAATATGGTTTCGGCATTTCGAAACTCAAAAGGTCCGACAATGGACATTCATTTGTTTTGGGTAAAACACATTAAAATATAAATCGAAGCAGGTACGTGACACAATACGTGGTCCTCAAGAGCCCTAGTGTCCCGCTGTGAGATACAAAGATTCATGACACTTAACTATTTCTTGTCTCATACACGCGTACTGAAGTTGGACTGGGGGATTCCTGTGCCCCACAAAATACAACAGCGTGAACTATGAAATAATGCATCACCAACAGAGTCGAAGTAGGTTGGTCCTTCAGTGCATTTCTTCTTACTTCAAGATGGAATTTTCTCAAAATTAAAAGTCGGCAATTTGAAGGCAGTTGAGCTGTTATATTTGAAAAATAAAAACCCAGTTCCTGCGAATATTTGGAATTGATTTTTTTTTTTCTAGAAACTACAGTCCATTTTTAAATGATTTCAAATGATTGAGGGTTTTCTTCAACTTGACAAATCATTAACCAATAATCAACACCTTGACTGCTAAAGAATCCATGCTCATCCATGATGCCATATAAAATAGATAGTAACAGTGCTGTTCTTAGGGTGGAGCGAGTAGAGCGGTCGCTGTAGGCCTCGCGATCAAGAAGGCCTCGCGATCAAGAAGGCCTCGCGATCAGGAAGGCCTTGCGCTACGAGGCCCAACTTGCGCTAAAAAATAAGTGAAAAGTTTTAGTTGAATGAAAATAATATAATAATGTACAGATATACGTGCCTAAAATATTTGTCTGATTACAAAACATCGTTTGATAGCGGTGGTGGGGTGACACTTTTTACTTGGCGATTTTACAAAATATACTTGACGCCAGCACAAACCCCGCCCACAGTCGCACGTCATCATAAAATTCGATAATATATGCAGCCCCAGCACGCCGTTACTAAATATACTTGATACACCAAGTAGCTGAAAACTGTGAGTCTTTGTGAACAATAATTACACTACAAAAGCTCACCGATTTTGGCACTTACGTCGTTTAGCTTTCAATTTTGCAAAACGCCGACCCCCAAAACAGGTCAGGTATAGAGGTACAGTGATTCTGTCTACGTTAGGTTAGTCAGGTCAGGTTAGAGTGGCTTATGATTTATGCATTTTCAACTCAGTTTGCATGCAGCTGCCTTTATGCCAATTGATTTCAACACTCTGGTATCGCTGATTTCAAGTATATTCAGTAACGGTGTGATGGGGCCGCGTATATTTTCATATTTTATGATGACGTGAGACTGTGAGCGGGTTTTGAGCTGGCGTTAAGAATATTTTGTGAAATCGCAGACCGGACGTGAGAACAAGTGAGACATAACTACTTGAGTCAGAATGAAGCTCAGCCGACCCCTCTTTTCCAGATTTTTAACAGCAAAAAGTAAAATCTCAACCCTAAACATCAAAGGCGCTGACTGGAAGTGAATTAACTGTTTATTTGTCTACGGTGTCAGTGGCAAGGCAACGTTCTTATTAGTTGCATTAGTTGCATCACACGTGTTATAATTGTGAAATATGTGGTTTATTATTTTTTGACAACCAATCGGAACCATCAATTCAAAGCATTCATGTACGTTCAGACTAATCACAGCATTATTATAGTGGGAATTTTCTATCTTAAAAATTGCCGCGGGAATTTTTTGTGGTATTTTGTTTTTATTATGTGACAACTGATACTTTTGATCTGACGTCTGTCATCAGTTAGCATGAAAAGTCAAAAATTATTCGAAAACGGTTTAGTACATTATCATTCGATGAAATTTTAAGAAAATGCATGTTAGAATACTATTTTGAGTAACGTGTCAATTTGGAAACAGTTTCAATTGATAACCTAGGGACAGAGAGAAAGCAATAGCTTTCAATCCAACAGAACGAAACAATGTTACGGAATCCTCCAGCCAAGGACAAAACATCCATAATAATTGTATATTTCATTATGAGAACTTCAAATTCCAAATTTCATTCTGTTTATAGCGATTCAAGTAAATAGTTGAAATAAAAATGTTATATGTATAGAGAATAGGTCTATAATTGGGGCATCAATAAAATAATCTATCGATTACCACACGAGAGTTCGATAAAGTAGAAAATAATTCTCCAGATTTTTTCTCAAACTTGTTGCCATTTGGCAATAGCGACTCGAGCCCTTCGTGCTCTCGTGTCTATTGCCTGGCAACAATTTTCACTCTCTTGTGATATATCAACTGATAATTCAATGTGTCACCCTAAGCCGTCTATGGTAGTAGTGTCGTCCTGTGGAAAAATTTGGAATTTTCTGTTGGATATGTGCATTGTGCAATTTTAAATATGATCATCTGACTATGGACAATTGCATTTATTATTTGTTCATCGGTGTTATAGAAACTAGCTACTTTTACTAATTCATATTTACATCACACCTATACCTAGTTATGAGCACCCTTCAGATCGATTGCCGAGAACATTATGTACCTAACTTGACAAAAAGTACATGAACAAGATATGAAAATTCATAAAGCGACAGAATGACAAGATTTTCATGTGACCAGTAATCATGTAATGAACTTTCGTGGAAAATATTCAAGATTTCCACTTAATAATACTAAACAAATAAATATGTACAAATAATATTGATATTTTGTAACAATATGTGCTTATTTATAATCGATTATTCATTACAAAAGCAACAAAAATGTTGATTTCTTATACGAATTTATTTATTTTCCGTCAGACCTAAATTATTATAATTTTCCTAATGATTCATTGATTTAAAAACTAACACATTGCCCACTTCAAAATAATAATAGATTCAATCCTGGTAAATGAATAAAAAATAACGTAAATAATTGGAAAATAATTGGAGAATAATTGGGGTGAGAATTGCTCAGAACACACCTTTTTGTGCGAAAAAAAAAGACTTCGGGATAGACCCCCAGACCATTTTTGTGCTGGACGGGTATTACTTACATCCCAGATCCCCCGAGAGGTCAAAGCAGCGAAATAATCACTCTCTGAAAAAATCAATAAACCTTAATGAAACATTCGAAATATTCTCCACAATCAATCTTATGAGAATAATGGATTATAAAATTAGTAATATCAACTGCAAACAAGACCCCCTTGAGTTTATAGATTTCGGCGCTCATTACCTGCCTAACTGGCTACATTGGAATCTATCAATCTATAATTAACCATTTTTTCAACAAGTTTTTATTATAATTCTTACCACGCAGAAAATTAATTGCCTTTGGAATCGTTGACAAGATATAAGACTATCATCTTCTGAATCTATATTCAAACACAGCTATTAACTGCGTTTCCATCCACACCCCATCAGCTGCTGTTATATTACCTGCACTTTCATTTGTTGAACAAATTGTTATTGATCATTTTGTTTTTTATCATTTCGATGTATCGCTGAAATGAATATAGGACAGAGTAAAAACTGAAAGAAACAATGGTGAAAGTCGAAAAATTAATAGAAATTCGACACTCAGAAGTTTTTAAATAGTAATTCTTCATAATTTCGATCACCGGGAAATAAAGTAACGTGTTTTTGAAATCAGCAAGTTGTGAAATAGAACAAGTTACGAAATAGAACAAGTTACAAAATAGAACAAGTCGCGAAATGGAACAAGTCACGAAACAGAACAAGTTAGGAGAGCAAGTTTTGAAATAGATCAAATTGTGAAAAATTCATGAAATAGAACAAGTTGTTTAACAGAACAAACATTTGTAAAACAGAACAACTATTTGCTAAACTGAACAATGAATTGTCAAACAGAACATCGATCTGTAAGACTATCGATTTTCCAAACAAAACAACAATTTGTCAAACAGACCAACGATTTGTGAAACAGAACAACGATTCGTAAAAAAGAACAACGATTTGTGAAACAGAACAACGATTCCTAAAACAGGGAAAACAAATTCTAGAACGAAACAACGAATGGTAATATAAGACAATTATAATAATAATAATAATGAGAAAATCATACCGGCATGCCGTGATGCGGCAGAAAACCTAGCCGGAATAATGCAGAAGGCCGTTATTCTTGGTTCACTCCGTTTACTCAGAGCACATAATTCTCGGACCCAGTAATCACGGGGTTAATGATACACCAGCGCGCCCTCCGGTAGTATCGGAGATACGGGGACAGGGCCTGACTGGTACATTCCGTATAGAAAAAAAAATAATAATAATAATACTCCCTCAACGTTCAGCTCGTAGACGAAGGCATCCTATATCATCTGGATGCCGGAGAGACGTATACCTACCTAGGGGTGGAACAACGCCACACCCAAGAGGTAGCTACTGTCTGGTCATCAGAACTGTCGGGAAGAACAAAGTTGCTACAACTAATATGCTTGCCATTCCGATTCTACTTTATTCCTTTGGAGTAATGAAATGGACACAGGAAGAGCTGCGACAACTTGACGTAAAAACTCACAAAATGATGCATCTTCATAGGAGCTTGCATCCTAAAGCGTCTGTTCCACGGTTATACTTCCCCAGACAGCGGGGAGGCCGTGGACTTCTGAGTTTGGAGTGTCTACACAACAGAATGGTACTGGATGGAGCCTGTAAAGTCATCAGGAGTTCAGATCCCCATCTCTGCTTGGTATGCGATCATGAAGAAGCAGGGATTGGAGCATTTCTTTTCAAGGCAGCAACCCGTGCAGCCGATGAACTCGGTCTCGTATTCGACACTGAACGGACGAACCCAAACTCTGTCACCGAGTTGAATCCCGTTCAGCAAAAAGTCCACGTCAAAGCTGCATAGTGTGACAGGCTCCTACAGCTACATAAGGATAAGCCAATGCATGGGGTCTTCTTCAAGAACATTGAAGACCTTGGCTTATCCAGAAACCTGACATTCGCTTTCCTCAGGGCAAGTGGGCTGAAGTCGGAAACCGAGGGATTCATAATAGCCTGCCAGGATGGTGTCTTCAACACTCTCGTTTACCGTAGTTGCGTGATGGGTGTAGAGGTCCCTGACACTAGATGCAGAGCGTGTCGTGGGGCAGCTGAGACCATAATGCATTTGCTGTCAGCTTGTCCAGCTTATGCGGTCTCAGCCTATATCCACAGGCATAACGCGGCCCTACGAGTGTTGTACTACTATCTACGACACTCGTACGGTGTAGACGAGACACCGGTGTTGCCTTATGCTCCGGGGGATATTGAGTCCGTTGTGGAGAATGAGAAGTGCCGAATCTATTGGAACTATTCATTCCCCACCCTCAGGCAAATACAAGCCAATAAAACTGATGTAGTCCTCCTCGACCATCAAAGTAGGACGATTTTCGTCATTGAGTTTTCGGTTCCTGGCGAAACAAACATCGTCCGAAAAGAGAAGGAAAAACGGACTAAATATCGAGATCTTCTCTTTGAACTCCGCAGGCTTTATCCAAACCATTCTGTCAAGATGGTAGTTCTGATGATAGGGGTCCTAGGTGGAATGATGAACACGCTGCTCTCAAATCTGAAAATCATACCGGCATGCCGTGATGCGGCAGAAAACCTAGCCGGAAGAATGCAGAAGGTCGTTATTGTTGGTTCACTCCGTTTACTCAGGGCACATGATCCTCGGACCCAGTAATCACTCACCCCACGGACGTGGGGAGGTTTTGCTGGGGTTAATGAACGAGATTAACGACTTGTGAACGAGATCAACGACTTGTGAACGAGACGAACGACTTGTAAACGAGATCAACGACCTGTGAAAGATATCAACGACTTGTGAACGAGATTAACGACTTGTGAACGAGATTAACGACTTGTGAACGAGATTAACGACTTGTGAACGAGATTAACGACTTGTGAACGAGATCAACGACTGGTGAACGAGATCAACGACTTGTGAAAGAAAACATATAACAACGATTTGTGAACAAGAACGACTTGTAAAAGAGAACAACGTCTGGTGAAAGATAATAACTTCTGTGAAAGAGAATAACTTCTGTGAAAGAGAATAACTTCTGTGAAAGAGAATAACTTCTGTGAAAGAGAACAACTACGCTTGAAAAAGAACAACGTCTTGTGAAAGAAAACAACGACTTGTGGGAGAGAGCAAAGACTTGTAGAAGAGGAAAACGACTTATGGAAGAGAACAACGACTTGTAAAAGAGAATGACTTATGGTAGAGAATAACGGACGTTTCAATAGAATAACGACTCGTGAAAAGGAACGACTACTTGTGTGGAAGAGAACGACGACTTATTGAAGGAAACAACATGTGGAAGAAATCAACGACTTGTGAAAGAGAACAATGACTTGTGAAAGTAAACGACTTGTGAAAGGAAACGACTTGTGAAAGGAATCAATGACTTGTGGAAGAGAACAGCAACTTGTGTAAAAGAGAACAACGACTTGTGAAAGGAAACAACGACTTGTGAAAGGAAACAACGACTTGTGGAAGATAACAACGACTTGTGAAAAGAATCAATGACTTGTGGAAGAGAACAGCGACTTGTGGAAGAGAACAACGACTTGCAATAGAGAACAACGACTTGCAAAAGGGAACAGGACTTGCAAAAGAGAATAACAACTTGCAAAAGAGAACAACGACTTGCAAAAGAGAACAACGACTTGCAAAAGAGAACAACGACTTGCCAAAAAATAATTTTCTGAAAAAGAACAAGTTTTTAAAGAAAACAACGAGTTTTTAAAAAAAACAACGAGTTCTGAAAGAGAACAAGTTGTAAAAGAGAACGAGTTGTGAAAGAGAACAACGAGTTGTGAAAGAGAATATCGAGTTGTGAAAGAGAATATCGAGTTGTGAAAGAGAACAACGGGCTATAAAAGAAAACGAGTTGTAAAAGAGAACGAGTTGTAAAAAAGAACGAGTTGCGAAAGAGAATAACGAGTTGTGGAATAGTTTCGACGGTAGCAAAGAATAAAAACGCCGAAAAATAAGGTAAAAAATTACTGTTCGTTAAATTAATACTAGAAGAATATTTTTTTACCACGTTTTTATATATATTCATATAATCTTCCACCAATGAAAAAATATTTCTGACTCTTTTTCAGGATGACCTGGAAAATTATTCTGTCGGACTCTGGGAGAGAGAAATAAAAATGCTTTTGTTGATGTACGATATTCATTTGAGCCTTTATATTGTTGATTAAAAAGACCGCATAAGCTGGAAAGCTGACAGCAAATGCATTATGGTCCCAGCTGCCCCACGACACGCTCTGCATCTATTGTCAGGGACCTCTATACCCATCACGCGACGACCGTAGACGAGGGTGTTGAAGACACCATCCTGGCAGGCCATTATGAATCCCTTGGTTTCCAACTAATTTTTTTTTTAATTCCCACAAGGAATGTACCAGTCAGGCCCTGTCTCCGGGGCTCCGATACTACCGGAGGGCGCGCTGATGTGTAATTAACCCCAGTAAACACTCCCTACGTCCGTAGGGTGAGTGATTACTGGGTCCAAAAGTCATGTGCCCTGAGAAGACGGAGTGAACTAAGAATTACAGCCTTCTGCATTGTTTAGATAAAACTTTAATTTTGATTTTCACTATTTGAGTTTACAAAACTGCGACATATGTTTCGCCAATACAATGGCTTCTTGAAGCAGCAGTATACTAAGTTCTAATTACTATGTCCTTCTTTTATATTCTTAATCGTTAATTAATAAGAGGGCAAATTGATACCTGTCCTCGGTTTACGCAACCGATAACCAAAACAAAATTTGTTTACATTTACCTGGACTTATGGCCAAACAAATTCAGAAGAGGGGAGTTGTTGAGTTCTGTTTGGTCATTAATTAATTTCTGAGAATTCTTCTCTTTATTAATTTCTAAACTTTCGAGTAAATTCAACTTCACCCCTTTTCCTTCCACATGCAGTACTTCAAGTTCATGCTCGAAGGTATGATTTTCTGCTAGTAGATGGGCAGCAAAAGTTGAATTTGTTTTGCCATTTACAAAACAATTTCTGTGCTCAACTAGGCGCTTTTTGAAGGTTCTACCAGTTTGTCCGATATAAAACATTGGACAAGAACCACAAGTTAATTTATAAACTCCACTCTTTTCTAGTTTTTCGACTTTGTCTTTATTTTTTTTAATATATTTACCCAAAGTATTGTTAGTTTTGAAAGCAATATTAAGATCTTGCTTTTTTAAAAAATGTGCTATTTTATTCCTACATTCTCCGATATATGTTATTATTTTAAACTTCTTGTGATCTTTAATACTAGGATAAACTTCTTGAATTGCTTTTCTATATAATTTCTTCGCTAGAATACTGTCTATTAACGAGCTTTTAAAACCATTGTTAACTGCAATTTGTTTTATAATGTTTAATTCTTCATTATAGTTTGTTGTATTCATAGGAATGTTGATTAACCTGTGGATCATACTATTATAAGCTGCTATTTTGTGTTGGTAGGGGTGGGATGAGCTGTTGTGTATTGTCGTATCTGTTTATGAAGGTTTATGGAAAATTGAAAATTCGTGTTTATTATTAGATGTCTTTATGGTTAAATCTACAAAATTTATGGCATTATTCGTTTCTAATTCCATTGTGAAATTAATTGCTGGGTGAAGAGAATTTATAAAATCGAGAAAGGTGTTGAGTTGTCTATTTGTGCCTATAAAACACGCCAAAATATCATCCACATATCTGTACCAATATAAAAAGTTGTTAGTCATTCTATTATTGTGTATTTGTGTTTCTATAGCGTCCATGAAAATTTCGGCCAATAATGGACTCAGAGGGTTGCCCATAATAAGTCCATCATTAGCGGAATAAAATTGGCCATTGAACTGGAAGTAATTTTGGCTTAAAACAACACTAAGTAAATCCAATATTTCTTGTTTTACAACTGGGTTGATATGTTTTTTATCTAACAGTTGTTCTACCAATGAAATCGTTTCCTTGGGAGGGATACTGGGAAATAGGTTTTTAACATCAAACGAGATTAATTTTGCGTTGTCTGGTAGGTGAATATCATTTATATTATCAATCAGGTCATACGAATTTCTTATGCTGTATTTGGAATTGAAACCACTATATTCTTGTATCAAAGAGATCAGTTTTTCGGAAACTTTAATTGTAGGAGCAGTTACAAAAGATACTACCGGTCTTATAGGGCAATTTTCCTTATGCCTTCTGCATTCTTCCGGACAAGTTTTCTGCCGCATCATGGCAGGCCGGTTTGATTTTCAAATTTGAGAGCAGCGTGTCCTTCATTCCACCAAGGACCCCCATTATCAGAACCACCATCTTGACAGAATGGTTTGGATAAAGCCTGCGGAGTTCAAAGAGAAGATCTCGATATTTAGTCCGTTTCTCCTCCTCATTTCTGACGATGTTCGTTTCGCCAGGAGCTGAGAACTCAATGACGAGAATCGTTCTACTTTGATATCGAGGAGGACGACATCAGGCTTATTGGCTTGTATTTGCCTGAGGGTGGGGAATGAGTAGTTCCAATAGATTCGGCACTTCTCATTCTCCACAACGGACTCAATATCCCCCGGAGCATAAGGCAACACCGGTGTCTCGTCTACACCGAACGAGTGTCGTAAATAGTAGTACAACACTCGTAGGTCCGCGTTATGCCTGTGGATATAGGCTGAGACCGCATAAGCTGACAGCAAATGCATTATGGTCTCAATTGCCCCACGACACACTCTGCATCTAGTGTCAGGGACCTCTATACCCATCACGCGACTACGGTAGACGAGGGTGTTGAAGACACCATCCTGGCAGGCCATTATGAATCCCTTGGTTTCCGACTTCAGCCCACTTGCCCTGAGAAAAGCGAATGTCAGGTTTCTGGATAAGCCAAGGTCTCCAATGTTCTTGAAGAAGACCCCATGCATTGGCTTATCCTCATGTACCTGTAGGAGCCTGTCACACTATGCAGCTTTCACGTGGGCTTTTTGCTGAACGGGTTTCAACTGGGTTACAGAGTATGGGTTCGTCCGTTCAGTGTCGAATACGAGACCGAGTTCATCGGCTGCACAGGTTGCTGCCTTTAAAAGTTTTTATTATCATTATATTTTTTTTTATACGTAAGGAATTACCCAGACAGGCCCTGTCTCCGGAGCCCCGACACTTCCGGAAGGCGCGCTGGTGTATCATTCACCCCAGTGAACACTCCCCACGTCTGTGGGGTGAGTGATTACTGGGTCCGAGAACCATGTGCCCTGAGAAAACGGAGTGAACCAAGAATTACGGCCTTCTACATTCTTCCGGCCAAGTTTTCTGTCGCATCATGGCAAGCCGGTATGATTTTCAAATTTGAGAGCAGCGTGTCCTTCATTCCACCAAGGACCCCCATTATCAGAACCACCATCTTGACAGAATGGTTTGGATGAAGCCTGCGGAGTTCAAAGAGAAGATCTCGATATTTAGTCCGTTTCTCCTCCTCATTTCGGACGACGTTCGTTTCGCCAAGAGCTGAGAACTCAAAGACGAAAATCGTCCTACTTTGATGGTCGAGGAGGACGACATCAGGCTTATTGGCTTGTATTTGCCTGAGGGTGGGGAATAAGTAGTTCCAATAGATTCGTCACTTCTCATTCTTCACAACGGACTCAATATCCCCCGGAGCATAAGGCAACACCGGTGTCTCGTCTACTCCGTACGAGTGTTGTAAATAGTCAAACTCGTAGGGCCGCGTTATGCCTGTGGATAAAGGCTGAGACCGCATAAGCTGGACAAGCTGACAGCAAATGCATTATGGTCTCAGCTGCCCCACGACACTATTATTATTATTGTTATTATTATCATCATTATTATTGATCGGGAGCAGTAACATTATATTACGTATTGATTAGCAGGAATAATTTTATTCGATCCACCTCCATTATTGTTGCTAGGCTAGATTATATCTGGCATCTAAACATATTCATCTAATGATAATGCAAGCGTTCTTCAACAACTCCAAACATCCATAAATATTAATATCTTGTCAACATTATCATCTGCTCTAGAAAAGATGAGTTATTCACAGTGGACACCAGTCCTTAAAAATATTATAATTACAACCCAGTCGGCCAACTATAGTGGGTTCGTGGTTTGTTCAAACGAAAAGTAAACGATCAGTTACATACGAAAAACCGACCATAAATATTAAACAAACATAGCGTTCACGACAGAAGTCTGACTTGGCGCTAGCTTATGTTTATGGTTATATTTTATAGGTGTGACATGCAGCATAGCAAGATCACAACTGTTCAGAACTTTTATTTAAGCCGTTTTGAATACAAGACAGTTGCCGATCGGTATCACTACTGTTGTTAGAATTCATGTTTAAATATGGTTCTTGTCGGAACTCTAATTTGAACATGATGCATCAAATGTTGAGGAAGATATCCCACATGATTTTGATCCACAGGATAACAGATCTTCGATGAGGCCTGAAAGTCTACGATAACTTACACAAAAATTAACGTCGCTTCAATATTCATTATTATATCTTACCTAAAATGGTATGTCTAACGAAAATTACCTGTTATCAAAAGCAGTGAAAAGACTGGTAATATTATTCAATGACAATATCGAAACTCAAGTTTGTTGCCGTCAATACTTTATTTCTCAGATTACTTAAATACCACTGAAATCAAATAATTTCAGCCGTCAGCTCAATAGAATTCCATACTCTATGCATAATCCTAAAATTAGTTTTCCTTTCATTCCATTCCTTCGTAAATTATCTTGACATTACAGCTGTATGTGCCGTAGAGAGTAGACGTGTTTTCTCTAGTGCTAATATAAATATTAAATACAAGAGAAATATTGAAATCTTTACAGTGACTCAGTTTCTAATTACTGAACTCAATTGTGTAAAGTGTATTTTTAAGTGCAATTACTTGTTCAAAATGTCTTCTCGAAACAGATGTGGAAGCGAAGATGAATTGCAAAGGGCAATCAGAACCATGGTTATCAAACTATGTACATCTGAGGAATTCAATAGCCAATTAAGTTCAACAATTAATGAGACCATCAGTAAAAAATTTCACGAAGAAATTGATGCACTGAAAGCAGAGAACGAAAAAATTACTCAAAAGCTAGAATCTCAAGAGGCAGTGATACAATCAATATTATATAAACAGGAGACACATGAAAGGTGTATAAGGTAGAAATATTCGATTTTTTGGAGTCGCTGAGAACAATCAGGAAAACTGTCCCCAAGTTATTCAACAAATATTAGCTGAAAAAATTAAACTCAGTTCAAAAACTGTTATCGAATATGCATATAGATTTGGAAAGTCTGTGAAGAACAAATCCCAACCCATAATGGTCAGATTTTCTACAAATTGTGACAAGAACCAATGTTTCAAAAATAAAAATTTATTGAAAAATACAGGCATAGTTGTTCGGGAAGATCTTACAGAAAATCAATTGAAATTACTCAGAAGTTGTCTGCAGAAAGTTGACAAAGAAGGCAAAGTGTGGACTAACATGGGGAACATTTTTCTTAAATACAATTCCATTATAATATCGTGCATGTGAGGTTCTACGAGGACATGTCCTAATAATTGTCACTGAAAACTAATGCCACTATAATTGAAATCAATCATTGTGGTTTATTCATTTATCTACATCTACTCATTTTATACTTCTATACATATTTTTATTTTGTTTATAATTCCCTTTCAATTCAAATTCGCTACAACAACTCGAATTATTGTTTTCTACAGTAATTTCGTTTGTAATTTATCATGTATGAATGTTAAAGATATAAAATTGTGCTTACGAGTATCAATTCGTCTGTGCAATTCTAGCAGTGTTTTATTTTCTTATCGATATACAGATAAAAACGGGTGCGTCTTTTTCACTTTGAGAACATTCCATATTTAATTATGGAGATTATCTTTATGGCCCATGTTTGACATCACAATACAAAATTCAGAAGGTACAAAACTCTTGTCTACGACTTATTTACGGAATTCGTAGAGGTAAGAAAATATCTTTCGAGTTGAAAGAAGCTGGCTGGTTGAATATGAACAACAGAAGAGAACTTCATTCTGCAAACCTGTATCACAAAATAGTGATATCCAAAACTCCGCCTTACTTACATAGGAAAATCACTTCCCACTCGGACGTCCACAATTTGAATGTGAGATTTAAGGGAACTTTATCACCCCATTCATTCAAAACAGAAACATTCAAGCGTTCCTTCTCATTCCAAATCAGCAGAATTTATAATAGCATCCCGAAAACTATCAAATCTGAACCTATCTCCCGTTTCAAAAATCACTGGAGATCACACTTGTTACAAAATCAATCCAAATAATAAGTCATCATTATGAGCATATCGACGGGAATTCCTATCCACATGTCAAAACAACCTTTACTATTATTAGTCTTAATTATACTCATTGTAATCTTTCTTCATTTACTTTTGATTTTTTTAATCACTATTTTTATCTAATACCTATTACTTGATAAATAATACAGCGATCTTGTTTGAATGGAAGAACAAGTTTTGTGGCGATTTGTCTCCACAAAAATTGAATTCCGCCTTTTATTTTCAGGATATTTCTTCAAGTAAACTATTTCATTTCTTTGTTACAATTCTGAAAATAATAAATCCGTTTTTTTTATCCGTTAGGAATTACCCAGTCAGGCCCTGTCTCCAGAGCCCCGACACTTCCAGAGGGCGCGCTGGTGTGTCACTAACCCCAGTAAACACTCCCCACGTCCATGGGGTAAGTGATTACTGGGTCCGAGAATCATGTGCCCTGAGTAGGCGGAGTGAACCAAGAATTACGGCCTTCTGCATTCGCCAGGAGAGGATTTCTGCCATGAAACGGCAAGCCGGTATGATTTTAAAGTTTGAGAGCAGTGTGTCCATCATTCCACCAAGAACCCTTATTATCAGAACCACCATCTGGACAGAATGGTTTGGTTAAAGCCTGCGGAGTTCAAAGAGAAGATCTCGATATTTAGTCCGTTTTTCCTCCTCTCTTCGGACGATGTTCGTTTCGCCAGGAGCTGAAAACTCAATGACGTAAATCGTCCTACTTTGATGGTCGAGGAGTACTACATCAGGCTTATTGGCTTGTATTTGCCTGAGGGTGGGGAATGAATAGTTCCAATAGATTCGGCACTTCTCATTCTCCACCACGGATTCAATATCCCCCGGAGCATAAGGCAACACCGGTGTCTCGTCTACACCGTACGAGTGTTGTAGATGGTAGTACAACACTCGTAGGGCCGCGTTATGTCTGTGGATATAGGCTGAGACTGCATAAGCTGGACAAGCTGACAGAAAATGCATTATGGTCTCAGCTGCCCCACGACACGCTCTGCATCTAGTGACAGGAACCTCTATACCTATCACGCGACTGCGGTAGACGAGAGTGTTAAAGGCATCATCCTGGCAGGCCATTATGAATCCCTCGGTCTCCGACTTCAGCCCACTTGACCTGAGAAACTAGAAGGTCAGGTCTCTGGATAAGCCTAGGTCTTCAATGTTCTTGAAGAAGACCCCATGCATCGGCTTATCCTTATGTATCTGCAGGAGCCTCTCACACTCCGCAGCTTTTACGTGGGCTTTTTGCTGAACGGGTTCCAACTCGGTGATAGAGTTTAGGTTTGTCCGTTCAGTGTCGAATACGAGACCGAGTTCATCGGCTGCACGGGTTGCTGCCTTGAAAAGAAATGCTCCAATCTCTGCTTTTTCATGATCACATACCAAGCAGAGAAGGGGATCTGAACTCCTGATGACTTTACAGGCTCCATCCAGTACCATTCTGTTAAACTCAAAAGTCCACGGCCTCCCCGTTGTCTGGGGAAGTATAACCGTGGAACAAACGATTAAGGATGCAAGCTTCTATGAAGATGCATCATTTTGCGAGTTTTTACGTCGAGTTGTCGCAGCTCCATTTCATTACTCCAAAGGAGTAATGTAGAATCGGAACGGTAAGCATATTAGTTGCAGCAACTTTGTTCTTCCCCGACAGTTCTGAAGACCAGATCTGTCGGTGTTTGTGCTGATACTTGCCGCGGAGAGAGCTTTTGACAGTAGCTACCTCTTGGGTGTAGCGTTGTTCCACCCCTAGGTAGGTATACGTCTCTCCGGCATCCAGATGATGTATGATGCTTCCGTCTACGAGCTGAACGTCCTCTCCGTATTCCTCGCATCGTCCTCTTTTGAGATGAACCGTGGCACATTTATCTATCCCAAACTCCATTCCGATAGCATGCGTGTACTCTTGCACCACCCTTAAGGACTGGTGGAGGTCCTTTTCTCCGGAGGCATAAAGTTTAAGTTCATCCATGTAAAACAGATGGGTGACCTTATGCCTCCGGTTGCTGGGGGTGCCGCAGTTGTATCCGCGTGTTTTCCGTAGTGCAACGGACAATGGCAGTAGTGAGATGCAGAAGAGAAAAGGGCTCAGGGAGTCTCCCTGAAACACGCCCCTCCTAAAGATAACCTGCTCTGTTTGGACTCTGACTTGACCATTATTATAATTATTATAATTATTATTATTATTATTTTTTATTTTTTTATCCGTTATGAATTACCCAGTCAGTCCCTGTCTCCGGAGCCCCGACACATCCGGAGGGCACGCTGGTGTGTCATTAACCCCAGTAAACACTCCCCACATCCATGGGGTAAGTGATTACTGGGTCCGAGAATCATGTGCCCTGAGTAGGCGGAGTGAACCAAGAATTACGGCCTTCTGCATTCGCCCGGCTAGGATTTCTGCCAAGTCACGGCAAGCCGGTATGATTTTTAAGTTTGAGAGCAGTGTGTCCATCATTCCACCAAGGACCCCTATTATCAGAAACACCATCCTGACAGAATGGTTTGGGTAAAGCCTGCGGAGTTCAAAGAGAAGATCTCGATATTTAGTCCGTTTTTCCTCCTCTTTTCGGACGATGTTCGTTTCACCAGGAGCTGAAAACTCAATGACGAAAATCATCCTACTTTGATGGTCGAGGAGGACTACATCAGGCTTATTGGCTTGTATTTGCCTGAGGGTGGGGAATGAATAGTTCCAATAGATTCGGCACTTCTCATTCTCCACCACGGATTCAATATCCCCCGGAGCATAAGGCAACACCGGTGTCTCGTCTACACCGTACGAGTGTCGTAGATGGTAGTACAACACTCGTAGGGCCTCGTAATGTCTGTGGATATAGGCTGAGACCGCATAAGCTGGACAAGGTGACAGCAAATGCATTATGGTCTCAGCTGCCCCACGACACGCTCTGCATATAGTGTCAGGGACCTCTATACCCACCACGCGACTGCGGTAGACGAGAGTGTTGAAGACACCATCCTGGCAGGCCATTATGAATCCCTCGGTCTCCGACTTCAGCCCACTTGACCTGAGAAACGAGAAGGTCAGGTCACTGGATAAGCCTAGGTCTTCAATGTTCTTGAAGTAGACCCCATGCATCGGCTTATCCTTATGCACCATGGCGGATAGAACGAAAATCTACACAGATGATACTAATGAACTAGTAGCCATAAATAACTGACCATTTGTGCTAACAAACAAAGGATCGCAATTTACAACATATTGGTCAAAATGTTCGTAGGATTCAAACGAGGGCATTGGAACATAGGGAAATTATTGAAAATCTAAAAAAACTGACCTAATTTTACAACACAAAAAGCACATGTAATCAAATTCTGAAGTCTCACCACCTCAAGTTTATAAATATAACTAGGATGCCTTCAGCCTGAGCAAAACACAAATTGCAGAAACGACAAAATTAAATTTTAAACTAGTCGAATCGTAAAAACTTGATATCGTTATGTCATTCCGGATTGAATTCTTGAATTTTAGTCAACTTTTGCCAAATAAAACCGCAACCGCAGTAAAATGAGTTCAATAAAGAATGAGCGAAAATATATTTGTAAATTTCCACTATAATATACTTTTGAACGGGTTCGAATTTTATTTTGAAATTTGCTTCTCACATTTCCCAACATTTGTGGTGTAAGATTCCTGCAAACGTCTCTTTGCGTTCCCCCAATTCATTTATCGTTCCTGGGGCGGTTCCGTACACTTGAGATCTGAGATATTCCCACAAGAAAAAATCTAAAGAGGTCAAATCAGACAATTCAATATGACCCCTCCTACCGATTCATCTTTCCAAAAAATGTTCGTTTGAAAGTCGGTTACTGTCCTAAAAAAATGAGGGGGTCCCCCGTCTTGTTGGAAATAAATATTTTTTATTTTATTTCCAGCCAGTTGAATCATTTTCGAAAAGATGCCTTCTTGTAGCATCGTCATATATCGAACTCCGATTGATACGGTTGCCCAATATGCCAGCCCAAACATTTACTTTTTGTATGTACGTAGTATGTGTTTTGCTGAACTCATTAGGATTCTGAGGGGGAAGGCAGAGTTTGGGAAGGAAGGCAGAGTTTGAGAAGGAAGGCAGAGTTTGAAAAGAAAAAAAGGTTGAAAAGGAAGGAAAAGTTTGAAAAGGAAGGAAAAGTTTGAAAAGGAAGGAAAAGTTTGAGGAGGAAGGAAAGTTTGAGGAGAGAGGAAAAGTTTGAGGAGGAAGGAAAAGTTTGAGAAGGAAAATTATGAGGAGGAAAAGTTTGAGTGGGAAAAGGAGTATTGCTATTTAGATAATTTAATGGGACTTCTTGTCGCAAACCTTTCCTGCTCTTTGAATCATAGACAATCTATGATTCAAAGAATCAGCCATTGCCTTCCTCATCCTACTGAATGATGGAAATCTGGCAAAGTCAACAGGTACTTGAAATTGAGATAGAAGCAGTGAAATTTTTCCGGGCTTGGATTCACGTCGTTTGCAAGGAATAACTGGATCTGAAATCATGTGAAATGGATACGGGGTACCCTTCTCTCTTAGCGTTTCCTCAAAGTGGAAAAATAAAAGCAAATATCTGTCAGAAAACAACTACTTCCCTGGCTAATACCACGACGGATATTGAACTACATCTGACAGATATTTGTGTTGTATTCATTTTACATGGTTTACACAATGTTTTCAAACTTCGTTCGAAATATTACAGATTTGAATACGGCATATTTCTTCAGGTTGGGAAAACCAAGATGAACCAGATCACCAAAGTCCAAAATAAGTAGTAAAGATGAATATATGCCTCTAGTTGATATCTCGGTGAGATTCTGATTGGTAATAATGTAATTACAGAAATGTTGGGATGTGAGTTGTAATAAGTGTCCTCATCCGTGGAGGACAACATTCAAATCACACCGGAGGTGAAGAGATCGGAAACGTATATTTTCAGATGAAATCACTTGTTTATACAACTTCGTAGGGACTAAGGTTAGGCGGAGGTGATGGGAAATATTTCCAACGAAATCTACTTTACGGATATATACGGTCACCATAATAGGATTCTGCAAAAGGCCCGCAGTGGGCTACCGCAAAGGCACCACAGTGAGCTCTCGCAAAGGCACCACAGTGGGCTCTCGCAAAGGCACCACAGTTGACTTCCGCGAAGGCACTACAGTTGACGTCTGCAAAGGCACTACAGTTGACGTCTGCAAAGGCACTACAGTTGACGTCTGCAAAGGCACTACAGTTGACGTCTGCAAAGGCACTACAGTTGACGTCTGCAAAGGCACTACAGTTGACGTCTGCAAAGGCAATACAGTTGACATCTGCAAAGGCACTACAGTTGACGTCTGCAAAGGCAAAGGCACCACAGTTGACGTCTGCAAAGGCAAAGGCACCACAGTTGACGTCCGCAAAGGCAAAGGCACCACAGTTGACGTCCGCAAAGGCAAAGGCACCACAGTTGACGTCCGCAAAGGCACCACACTAGGCTTCCGCAGAAGAAAACCTCAGGAAAAAGAAAGAGAGCTGTACAAAAAATATAGAGCCAGAGATACTGGAGATAGAGAACATGGAGGCCGAAAATTTCGCAAGGATACTTCTAGACATTGTGGGAATGAGCCCTGGAACCAATACGCAACAGACCAACAACCCAGAGATGAGGGTAACGGAAGACGCGACCACAGAGGTGCGAAATGACCCACCCAGTTCGACAAACATTTAATTTAATCCAATGGCTATAGAAATTCTTCAAATTAACGTCGACAGAAGGAGAAATGCCCACCACCTTGTGCAAAAAACAATAAACGAAAACGGAATCGACATAGTGCTGATGCAAGATTATTAACGACAAATAACCCCAAATGGATCAAGGATGCGAATAGTGACACCGCGATCTATTAGTGACACCGCGATCTATTAGTGACACCGCGATCTATTAGTGACACCGCGATCTATTAGTGACACCGCGATCTATTAGTGACACCGCGATGTATTAGTAACCCTCAACTGCCGGGTTATAACCTACGACCTCGGTCCAGGATACACTTGACTAATATTCAAAAACTGGGCTATATAAAGTTGTTACATTTCCCCAAACTGTACCTTAGCACAATATAAAAAGTACATTGAACAATGAAACACACAAAAGTGCCATACAACCTCGACCCTGAAACAAAACTCGAAAAGGCCAAGGAAGTTTTCCCGACATACGTAGGCGGAAATTGGACAAGGAAGCAACCCCGTTACGCCTTTTACCATGGTGGAGTTCAAAGCAGTCATCGAACGTGTGAAATGCAAAAAGTCTACCGGCCCGGATGGAAAAGTTCCAGAAACCCTCAAGCTCACAGCGAAAAAAGTGCCATAAACCATACTGACAATCAAGAACGAGATTCTTCAGAAATGCGCCTTGCCAGTAAAGTGGAAGTCCGCGAAGGTAACGCTGGTCCCTAAAGGGGAACACAAAGAAGCAAATATGAAATGAAGACCAACTGGAGACACTGATAATAATAATAGGTCTTTATTTCCCAATAATAATACAGTAGTAACAGTAAATGACATTGGGATCAGCTAGATGTGCCTCACGTCACAGTCTCTCTTTTTCATTACCTACAGTATTTTGTCATTTGACCAAAAAAAAGTAAAGAAACAGAAACTAATGACAAATTTCAAAACTGTTGAAATGAAGAAATTTTGAGAACACCCAAATTGAATCAAATTACAATTGAACCCAGAACTGAACAAATTTTTAAATTAAACTGTAGCTTCACCAACACTGATGCTATACTGTTAGCACAGGAAAAGGAGAAAGTCAGACTACCAAACGCTTCAACTTCAATCATGAATGCAAATGCCATTCCAAAAACTATTGATTTTTCAGACTTGATGCAGTCAATGAACATTTGTTCTATGTACTCTATAAAAAACAAAACGAACTGGATCTTTCAAAAATCTATTTCGTTGAGAATAACTTAGAATTACCCATACTGGAAATTCTTTCTTTCGTATTCGCGGAAAAAGAAATAAAAATAACTGTATGCCAAAATTTGACAAGAACTCCCGAAAAAGACGAAATACTTATTATTATGGATCAATATCATACCGGTAAGAGTAATTTACATCGAGGAATTAATGAAACTGTTAGAAGAGTGAAAGAAAAATATAATTGGCCTAATGTAGTTAAAGATGTGAAAAAGTTTGTAAAAAAATGTGAAACCTGTCAGAAAATCATGTCTACCCTAAGCTATTATTGGCTACAATAATAGTAAGAATAAAACACGTGGGTTCACGCCTTATGAACTTTTATTCGGACACATCCAGTCGACCACCAGGAACCCTCTATAATCAAGACAAATTAATCACAAAATACATACGAGACCTCAATAATAGAGTCTCGCATTACTACAAAGTTGCCCGAGAAAAGACTCAAAGACAAAAAGAAAAAGCAAAAATTAGATATGACAAACATGTAGGACAACCTATAGAATACAAAGTAGGAGATAAAGTATTCGTTAAAGAATCTCAAATTGAAGAGAAACTTCAAAATAAATTCAATGGCCCATTTGAGACAATAGAAATTTTTCAAAATTCAGCAATGCTCGTCAATTGGAAACCGCGGCAGAAAACAAAAGTAAACTATGATATATTGAAACTTTACATTGAATATTAATTTCTTTTCAGGGTCATTTTGCTGTTTTCAGCAGCCCATTCACAATATTCCATTCAACCAATAAACAATACCGTTGGCATCTTCTTTCATGAAGAAAGCACTCTGAAAATTTCAAATGAAAAATGGACCCTGCTATAAGGACTAAGACCACATAAAATCCGCTTTGGAACAGTGACAAAATTCTAGAAAATATGTTGTAGACGTTTGATCAACAAAGTGCACGAATGATATCATTCAAAGCTCAAGTTCAGACACATATGAGCCTTCTAAATCAGATATCAAACTCACTTAGTCTGAAGTATCGAGAAATATTCGCCGATACTGAAAATTTCAATAAACGACAGAAACGCGGACTAATTAACAGAGTAGGTACTTTCTGGAAAGCAATAACCGGCAATTGGGATGCATCAGACGGTGAATATTATACAAATTGTATAAACTAAATTTCACAATACGAACACCAAATTGAAAATCTTTTGAAAAATCAGATATCTGTCACTACATCTGTGATCAAAAATTTCAACTCAACTATACAAAAATTGGAAGTAGATGAGGAAACCTTCAATAAAGATATAAAAGAAATTGAAACATCAATATTTACAATTTCAGACGATCTTGCCTTTTATGACGCACAAGTAAGAACCTTCGATATTTGCGAAACACTGATGAATATTTTGAATTCTATAACATTCGCTAGATTGAATATTCTTCACAGTTCAATCATAACTCCAAATGATTTGATTGAATACCTCCTAGATATATCACAATCTCTCCAAAAAATAATTTACCATTACCAACAATTTTTTCAAATATTGCTCCATACATCGAAATAATTAAACTTGAAGCATATCAAGTTGATTCAAAAATTGTATTCATTTTGAAAATACCATTGGTCGAACCAGAAACATATACTTTGTATCGACTTCTACCAATACCAGTACCGGATAATAGAACAGGACTTCATCATATCCTGTTATCATTTCAAAAATATATTGCGAGAGATGCTGATTCGTTGTTGAATATCCCACTCCAAAATTTGGAAAATTGTAAATTCTTAAATCATGGTGTGAGAATTTGCTCCGATTTGTTGCCATATCCGATGGATAGTGAATCCATCTGTGAAGCCCAACGACTCAGAAGAGTGATCGCACTTCCAAAAACATCACTTATTTATGCCAAAGACTATACTGTTCAAGAACTTAGTACCAATATTTGGCTCAATACCATTTCGGACGATCTACCGATTACCGTCAAATGTTCTAATATGGGACCAGTGATAGAAATAATCACCACCAATTCTTCATTCAGAGTCCAACCTGAATGTAATGCCAAGTACAAGAATATAGCATACAAGAACTTTGCGGTACCAATACCATACCAATGCTGTAAAGATCTTCCTGAAAAACAATACCTACCCGAGTTGAAGCCACTGAAGCTGAACAAAATCTATGTGGACGATCTTAATATAGCTCAACACAAATTGAGTCAATATTAGGATGTGTTGGATAAATTCATCAATGAACCGTTCGTCAGTAAACACATTTCATGGTTTACATACTTTACCATCGCCCTGATCATCTCCTTGATCATTCTTTACATCTTCTGCAAATGATGAAGACGAAAATCAATAAGGATTGGTATAACTTCATCCAATGACCAACCACCACCAGGATCTCCAAGGACCGGGAGGACTTCACGCACCTTAGCCAGATTCATTCCAACGAGAAGACCAAGTATCAACCCCCAAGAACCCGTTGAGGAAGAAGTTGAACTTAATACAAACTTCAAAGGAGTAGTCTAACCCAAAAGTTGTAGCACAGCAACAACTTTTTTCCAAAAAGGGGAGTTGTTATATAGTGAAAATAGGTTGATATATACTGGAATTGTGTCTCGGACAAATTCCAATGTCAGGAGATAAGGACTTGCTGATTTAACGACGCCAGCGAAGACCACCTGCACTGGAACAAAGGAAATGCTGACAGTGTAAAATTAACTTAATAAATACGACCTGCGAGTCGATTGAAGTCAGTCTGTATTTTATATTCGTTTTGATATCAATAAATTTGTATACAATATAACGGTGGTACGTACCACCCCTGTATTATTCTTTAAAAAGTGTATAATATTTGAGTTCGTATCAGTTTCACTCATGAAACAATGTTGAATATTTTAGGGCCTTGGTCACAGAGTTTTCCTTGGAATTGGTTGCTGAGATGGTGTTATTTCCTTCTTATTTTGGGTCTTGATATTTTTCAGATATACTGTGAAGAGATCAGGACGAGATTCCAGATCCGAGAGAGAGTGGAAGTCGTTGTTGATCAGTAACTGGTTTTTACAAATTCTTGCCTTCACTCCGTGTTTTTTAGCATTATTGAGGTAACCTCTGAGAGCTTTGTAGATGACTTGGTCTTATCGACTTAGATCGTCTGTAACACTAACTTCTTTGCATTTGAGCTTGTTCAAATTTCGGAATATTTCACTTTTCTTCAAATAGGATATCAATTAAATTTTCAGCACTTTCGAATCAGTTGTATTTGTAATAAAATAGGCGTTGTTGATATCCGATATACCTAAATTTATTTCAAGCTTATTGCTAAGGAATAGTAGTGATGCTGGAATATCCGTAGCTTTGATGCCAAAGACAATAATGTTTTTCTTTCGAATAACGCGATCCAAGGATTTGACCTGATCTGATAATTTAGCGTTCTCTTCTTCCAACTTTGAGATCTTTTTGTTTGCTAACTGTTATTCTTCTTTGATTTCATCTAGAGTATCGTTGGTTTTATCACTTTTTTTGTCCAAATTAACTATAAGATTGAAGACCTCAACTAGGGATATTTTGGGATGATTTGTACTCAGTTTGGTTGAGAGTGGCATGTTCATGAGATGTTGATCATAGAATCACGTATTCTATCACTATCACGAATTTGTGTAACTATTCAATGAATTAGCTTACCAAAGTGTGGAATGGTAGATGCCACTGTTCACGATCACTAGTGAACATTTGACTTTTTTACATTGTTAAGAACTCTTAGTATCGGTCACTCTTCGAATACTCAAGAGAAATCAAGAGCAGACTAGAAGGAGAAATACAAGACAAGGAAGGAATTTCAAAATCGCAGTTCGGTTTCCAGAAAGGAGAGTCAACTGTCCATGCAATAAAGTATGTATTACATGAGGCCAGTGAGGGCGCTGTTATTATGATTGACGTTAGAAACGCACTCAATACAGCAAAATGAGGGTACTTAGAATTAATCTACCACAGGGATGCCACACTGCGGCGTATGCCAATGACCTGGAAATGGTAGTAAGGGCAGACTAGGAGGAAGACCTAATTCTTGAGGCAAACCACGACCTACTACTCATAAAGCGCGGGATTGGCAGAAATGGTTTGGAAATTGCGCCGGAGAAGAGAGAGCTAATCATTGTCAAGGGTCCAAGGAAAAGGAAAGACATCTATTTCATCTTGGCTTGTATCCAAATAAATCCGTTGAATACCTAGGAGGAGACAATATGTGCCAAGGAACTGTGAAAAGGCCGACAGACAGACAGGTTGCAGCATTAGGCAAGAATCTTTAGGAATATTCAGGGACCGGAAACAGGGGAAAGGCGGATATTATACAGGGTAGTACAATCTGCCCTGTTATACGCCGCGCCAGTATGGTGGTGAGCGATGGACGTCAACGTTTACAGGAAAATGGCTACATCCACCCAGAAAAAAGTGCTTGCAAGAGTAGCATCTGCCTATAGAACCGTCTCTGCGAAAGCCTTGTCAGTGATAGTAGGGATCCTGCCCATCGACATCCCCGCGGAAGAGAGAAGAAATCTGGATAATATGGACATCATCACTAGAGAAGGAAAGAATCAGAGCCGACAGGAAGCAATAAACGACTGGCAATGCAAGTGGGAAGCGAATAGGGGCACAGCGCAGTGGACAAAGCTCTTCCCCTAGCTCGCACAAGTCTCTGACTTTTGAGGGTTGCACGTAGGGTTGCAACCGGATGACAAGTACCTGGCTAGAGTGCACTTTCAAGACCACCGACTACCAAGTGCTAAGCGGGCACGGATCGTACAGATGCTTCACGTATATGATCGGCAAAAGCCAGGACGGTAAGTGTGTATACTGCAACCAAAGGGACGATCCGGAACACACTCTTCTTCTGCGAAAGATATACTGAGGATAGGCATTACATAAAAGCAGCACCAGGTCATGAAGGTAACACCGACAACCTGATAGATATCATGACAAGCAGCAAGCCGAACTGGATAGCAGGAGCGGAATTCATATGAAAAGTGATGTAACAGAAAGTAGCTGAAGTTTATATGTTATAAACACTCCATGCACCCACAATCACACAAACTAGCAGCATATCATTCTGTGATTCACAGACCGGTAGATATACCTCAAAGTGAATCAGATTTCAAGTGTGAGTTGGCTAGAATTAAACAGATCGCCGTAGATAATCGATATGAAACATCAATTATAAATAGACTGCCTAAACAAAAACAAAAAAAGAAAACTCCAAATTCAATATAATCGCATATCAAAGAAAAAACCGATCAACCTTTTCCCCAGACGAACAAAATCTCTCGTTTCCTTTAGATGCGGAATATAAATGTTGCATTCATACCCAACAACTTATATTCATTTATTAACAACGCAGTCTGTACGGGATATATTCAAGAAGTCTAAGGTTTACAAACTTGATTGTGAGGATTGCAATGCATAATATATATATAGGCCAGACAGGCAGCAGTTTTTTTCAAAGATTCAGTGAGCATTTGAGAAATTACAGATTAAATAAATAGGATTCAAGCTAAGCCAATCATCTTATTGACAATAACCATAGCTTCACACAGAATTCAAAAATTTTGCATATCCAACCTAAAGGTCAAAAATTAAACACATTAAATTCCATAGAAATCAAGACACATTTACATAATAGCCATTTAGTTCGTAATGACCAAATTGACCTGTACAATTCTCTAATAATTAACTACCATACTAGTAAAAACTCATCAAAGGCTCACTAATTCAAATGAAATTCCGTACCTGCCATTGTTATGAATTAATTTTTGGAAATTATGTTATGTTAGTGAAATTTTATACAGGTTCTAGTATCCAAGAAGGTGAGATTTTATCGTTACTTCAGTTCATAACTCAGCTCAAATGATGACACTGTTTGTCGAAACAATTGTAAGCGTTATTTCCTCTGTATTTGTCAGAAACACAAGAGAGAGCCCTCCATCAAAACTCACAAGGATGATAAAAAAAACGAAAACAGCTATACGACATAGGTCATGCCACTCTCATAACATAGGCAATGTACCTGACGTATGTCCCCAGGATAGTCCCGGGTTCAATAGAGGGCAAGGGGTGGTTTTAGTCGGTAGGAGTCCAGCACTGCAGACTCGCGACTGACATCTAGCGGTCAGCGTGCATGATGTATTTGGCAGGTTGAATGGAAGAGCAAGTTCCGATCAAATCTCCGGATTAAATCGGAAATTGAATTCTGCCTTTTGATAGAGGCTTGTACATTGTAACTTAATATGCTTATCATTGTAACTTATCATTGTAATTTCATGTGCTTATCTATCAATAAAATCAATTATTATTATTATTATTATTTCCACCCCCACCAAAAAAAAAGGTTCGAGTTTCGCCGAATTGAGGAACATTATCCTCAGATATCAGATGATCCAGGATTCGATGTGCAATCGCAAACCTTCAGTATTATATTGAGTGTTCCACAATCAACGTAATGAGAGTGATACCTACACAAAAAAAAAATACCAATTTCTGCATTCCATCGAGTTCATAGATATCCCTCGTAATTATGTCAAAATTTATTTTATTCCTCAAACAAGAGAACAGAAAATATTGTGATGCGTTTATCATAGAGACAATTCGAAATAAACATTCACCTACACATGAAAATATTACAGAAATTCTGAAAAAACAACAACAACAGCAAATACTACCAAATTCTTAGAAAACAACCCGAGAAGCCAAAACTAGATATGTCTGATCATTATATGTTGTTATCTATCGAGCTGCCTAGTCAAATAACTGAATACAAAAAGGAGCATGAAAAAAGCACCTACATCAATTATTTCAAATTCGAAAAATATGTTTCAAAAGAAAAATGGGAAGATGTTTTAAAAACGGAAGATCCAAAGTTAGCCTATAACATATTTATGAACAAAATATCAAAAACCACCGAAAATAGCAGAACAAACAGAAATTCAAATAACAATAACCAGAAAAAATTCAAACCATGGATGACTCAAGGTCTCCTTCATTCTATTGGGCATAGAGATCTACTGAAGATTAAACTCAATTAATCTAAACCTCTCACTTCAAAAATAAACTATGAAACCTACCGAAATTACATCAACTCACTCATCAAAGAAACCAAAAAGGAATACTATTTGAATAAAATAAAAGAGACAGGAAAAAATTTTAAAAAATCTTTCAGCAAATTAACAAACAAAAAAGCTCACTCTAAAAATGGCACCCAATATAATACAATTGATGAAAAGGAAAACAAAATTACAGATGACCTAAATAAAGCTAATTTAACTTACTTTTTGCTAACATTGATAGAACAACTATTTTTATCCCTGAACAGCAAAGGCAATATTCGAGAGTCCCTATTTTTCCATCCAGTAACACGCAATGAAATGATAACTCTAATATCTAGTTTGAAAAATAACACTTCTGCTGGACCTGACAGAGTGCCGGTTTATTTAATAAAAAAAAATCACCAATACTTCCTTGATCCCCTATGTCATATATTCAACCAATGTTTTGTAGCTGGCATGATTCCAAATAATTTCAAAGAAGCTATCACAACACCTATTTTCAAATTTGGAAACAAAAAACTTGCAACAAACTACAGACATATTTCGGTTATAAATAACTTTTTGAAAAGTGCATGAAAAACAGACTTGTACATTTTTTGGAAAAACACCAGATCACCACGCCAATATGGATTCAGGGAAAATATGTCAACAGAAAACGCCGTTTTTCACCGAGTTAGTAACATTCTCAATAACGGCAATGCACAGAATGTCTAGCAGTGTTTTTAGACTTAGCCAAAGCATTCGACACTGTGAATCACGATATTTTGTTACAGAGGTTAAAACATTTGGGAGTCAGAGGCAAGGCTCTAGAGCTATTAGCTGATTATCTACAAGGCCAAACCCAAAGGGTCAAAATAAATAACACTTATAGCCATACCCTACCTTTCACCATGGGTGTACCCCAGGGAACTGTCATGGGCCCAATCTTATTCCTGATATATATCAACAATATCTACAGTTTGAAAAACATTGAAGGTAATATTGTTTCATTTGCTGATGACACAGCATTGATTATCAGAGGTAACACATGGAACACTACCTATGCAAATGCACAAAACGGGTTGAACATTATATTTTCCTGGCTGAATTCTAGTCTCTTGGGTCTTAACATCGACAAAACAAAATTCTTGACGTTCTCATCAACAATAAGAGATCAACCACTAGAGAACAACATTTTCATATATACAACTAATTGCCAATAAAATATCTGGGCGTGATGCTTGACAAACATATAGATTTTGTCGTGAAAATACTTAGAAAACTCACTTTCAAATTCTACCAGCTCAAGAACAAACTAAATAAACATTTACTACTAATGAAATTTTATACAGGTTCTAGTATCCAAGAAGGTGAGATTTTATCGTTACTTCAGTCCATAACTCAGCTCAGATGATGACACTGTTTGTCGAAACAATTGTAAGCGTTATTTCCTCTGTATTTGTCAGAAACACAAGAGAGAGCCCACCATCAAAACTCACAAGGATGATAAAAAAAACGAAAACAGCTATACGACATAGGTCATGCCACTCTCATAACATAGGCAATGTACCTGACGTATGTCCCCAGGATAGTCCCGGGTTCAATAGAGGGCAAGGGGTGGTTTTAGTCGGTAGGAGTCCAGCACTGCTGACTCGCGACTGACATCTAGCGGTCAGCGTGCATGATGTATTTGGCAGGTTGAATGGAAGAGCAAGTTCCGATCAAATCTCCGGATTAAATCGGAACTGTCATGGGCCCAATCTTATTCCTGATATATATCAACAATATCTACAGTTTGAAAAACATTGAAGGTAATATTGTTTCATTTGCTGATGACAAAGCATTGATTATCAGAGGTAACACATGGAACACTACCTATGCAAATGCACAAAACGGGTTGAACATTATATTTTCCTGGCTGAATTCTAGTCTCTTGGGTCTTAACATCGACAAAACAAAATTCTTGACGTTCTCATCAACCACTAGAGAACAACATTTTCATATATACAACAAATTGCCAAAATCCTGATAATTGTACTTGCTCATGCATTCAATAAAATATCTGGGCGTGATGCTTGACAAACATATAGATTTTGTCGTGAAAAGACTTAGGAAACTCACTTTCAAATTCTACCAGCTCAAAAACAAACTAAATAAACATTTACTACTAATGACATACGATGCCTTAGCTGAATCAGTTATTTGATACTGTATTATTGTTTGGGTTGGGCTGAATAAATCACAGTTACATAATCTCCAAGTGATACAAAACACCTTGCTTAAAATAGCACTGAAAAAAGATAGAAGACACTCGACTCAGAACTTATATAAGGAGGCTGGTTTATTCAACATCAGAAAATTATATACCTACCACTGTATACTATGGATGATGAATTCACCTCTTAAATATCTGATACACTCACAATTATTGTTCTTTTTTGTGAAAATAGATATACTCAAAGGTTTGTTACTTATTTTGGGCCAAAACTACTCAATGTAGTTCCCATTTAACTTAGGAATATAAAAAATAGTAAAAAACGCAAAAAAAAATTAGGCACTTCGTTGACCACAATTTTGATAATTTAAAAGAAATATTTGAATCAATTTACTGAATTACTTGTATACCCACGTTCCATACAAACTTGAAATTTACACCTGTGTCTCTCTAGCGTGATTGTCATATCCAATTTCTTGTGAATTGAGCATTGATTTTTAATTTTTAATTTTTAATTTTTTACAGCTAAAAAAAATGTTATTCTTACTTAATTTTTTGGTTGGGTCCAAATCTGGGAAAACACTCAACACAAGCTTTGCTTAGGCGTTTGCCAGGTACTGAACACCACCATTTATTCATTTTCATTTATTTTTTGCATTTACAATCATTACTACTCAAGATAATGTACATCATCTTATATATGTATCTGAATTGAATAAATTGATTGAATGATTGAATGAAAAAGCCGGTTATAATCAATGAATTCAATAGACCACTCAACAGTGAAGAAACAAGCTTCTTAAATAAGGGAAGAAATTCCAGCGTAACTTTATCGACAAAACCTACAGAAGAAATCATCACGAACATAGAAACCGGGATTGAAAGATTTCCTGCTGATGTTAAAGAAGATTGCAAAGCAAAGGACCAGGCAGCCGGCTTATGGAGAAATGGGCTTCAGTGAAATTTCATGAATTGTTAGTATATTGTAGTTGACGAATTTCTGAACAATAGTGTCCATGACTAGTTTCAGAGATACAGGGTGTTGAAGTTGAGAAAATAGCCATTTTTCAAAAGCATGTATTTCTTATTTTCTTCATTGTATCAAGAATTTTTTTCTGTGGTAGTGTTCAAATGACACTAAATATCAGTCCAACTTGAGAGAAAGTTTGATTTGCTACAGGGATACTCAAAAATAAAAAACGGAACGTTGACTTGAAATATAATTCAACTTTCAGGAATTTCAATATCTGGCTGGATTTACTTCTGGTTGGTTTATAATAATAAGACATGCAAACATTTTTTACAGGGCGAGTCAGAAAGTTGATCTCCCCTGTTTCCTATATTTAATAAAATTTTGTATACTTTGTACTGCATGTTAGTAGGTGACATTAAATCATTTTGAAATATATATAATATATATATGATATACAGGGCAATTCAAAGAATATGTAAGGAAGAGAATCCGAGAATCGATTTTTTTTGGAAATCTCCCTGTAATTAAATACTTCCTCGGTGAATTTCTGTGATACTTTCATATTACGTTTAGTTTGAGTTTGTTAGTCGGATGTAGAAGTTTTGTCAACTTGCTATGATCAGTTTTTTTATCCCGACAATATGATGACATCCCTAACATTATTTTCTTCATATACGGTTGTCACGTAAAGACCACATCAAAATGAAGGAGAATGTAGATCAAAGGGTGCCCTACCTGCTATGAAAAAATCCCCCCTCCTTCTGATCGTCGTTTTTTTCATCGATGTACTCGCCAAAACCTAGTAACTCCAATTTTTCACAATGGGGAATGCCACGTTTGATAAAAGTTTTTTGGAAATTGAATATTTCGGAAGAAGACATTAAAATGATGACACCACTGAATTATTTTCTTCAGGCGATGCTTCATTATATACAATAAACAATTTTTGCTGCATGTGACGTCATTTGATCACATAGTCAATATGGCAACGGTGCTTACTGAATTTGCGAATTAATCTTTTGATTTGGACAGCTGTCAGAGTGAAGTAACACAGACACATGTGTTAGTGTCACTCGTCAGCGACCACGGAGCAAAAGTTATGGTGTCAAAACTGGTGGAATATATTTTTTTGGCATGCAACATTGCCAAATGTGGTTTAACTACATATGACGCCACAATTTTATTTTTCGCTTTTTTTAACAAAGATCATGAAAAAAATTATACATTACAAATTGTACGTATCGCGTATTATTGGAAAAGCTATACATTCATGAAGAAATCGACATATAGTAGCATTGCCCATTCAGGTGAATACATGTTTACAGTAACTCATATTTTATTTGATATTTCAATATTGCTCATCAACCGACCTAAGAAATCTTTAGTCAAGGTCATTCATCCATACCCAGCATCGTATGTATATTCCACATTGACAGCCTTTCTCAGGGGAATACTTCGAAAAATATACTTTTGATCTGCTATATTCTATAGGTTACATGTAACGCTTAGCGTAGCCCTTGAGATTAAAAACCCGATATATTAAATGGTATGTCAAAAAGCAACCATGGGAACGGTTACTGTTTGAATGGAAGACTGGTACTCTTGGACACTTTCAGTAAGAATTCTCGCCCATGCCTATGATTGCCCGTTGAAAGGGAAGACCTTATTGAATCCCAGCTCACACAAGTTCCTCAAGACTTCAGGGGATTGCTCGTAGCCGGATGACCGTTAGAACAAATTTATGTATGTTTCTCAGTTTCTAGCCGACTTTGTGGAAATACGAGAAGAGGATTGAACACCATGAATTACTCATTTTTGGATCAATGTCTTAATACAGCTCAACTAGGTACTTTCTTCAGACTCAACCATAAAAAAGGGTTTAGAAAGGGAACTGTTCAAATATTCAATAATCTTATTCACTTATTTCTGCCTCAATATACTCAGGCAAAAAAATGAGTAGCAAGATTCAATGAATCAACTCGTACTAGATTCAAAAATGCATGTAATAAAAAACGTTTATATGTCTCTTTTCGTGCGATACAGCAGCAATTGAGCAGTTGAAATAAATGAACAGAATTCAAGAAGAAGTGGGGGTATATACAGAAGACTTCCTTGTAATCATGGTTTCTTTCATTGACAAATACCAAGGAAAATAACTGATGCCATAGTTCATCCACATTTTATTTGATGTTTCCATATATAGCTTGTCAGACTACTGAAAGAATCTTTGGTTTGATTGAAATCCACGCATACAGCTGACTATATTCCACTTTGGCAGCCATTCCCTGATGAATACCTCGAAGAATATATTTTTGATCTTCATTTCACAGTTTCAGCAAGGAATTGGATCTTTTGTTGATGATAGTAGTTTGAGAATGTTCATATAGGATAAAAACTACAGTAACATCATTGTAAAAACTATCACTGGTGCAAAAATCATAGGAAGTCTTATTTCTCATTTATCATGACATTTTTCTGTTCTTTGCTACTTTCGTAGATAGTAACATCCATCTGATTCCCAATTCCTGATCGACTAATTGAATAAGCAAAGAGAGGAATAAACACCATCGATCACTCATTTTGGAATAGATGTGTCAATACAGCTCAACTAGGTACTAGTTCTATTTCCTTCAGATTTGACCTTATTCATACTCATACGAAGGGTGTGGAGAAAACTGTTCAAATATTCAGAATTCAAGTTTATCATATTTCAAATATGCTCTTCTTTGCGGAAAACAGGATCTCAGCAAAGCAAATGAATAGCAAGATTCAAGAAAAAATAGTTGCAGAATTCAGATAAGGAAGAAAAGAATTTGTCATATTTGTTTGCCGACTTCTAATCAATATCTTGAAATTTTAAAAAACAAATTTTCTTCATTCTGATCATATTTGAAAAGATGTGTCATAAATATTGAACTAGGAATAGAGAGAAAGAGAGAGAGAGAGAGAGAGAGAGAGAGAGAGAGAAATATACTTTATTGTCGGAGAAACAAATTCTTATTGACAAAGCTTGTAAAGAATATTAAAAATAAATATAAAAATAAACAGCCATTTTGACGCAGTTTCACGAATATGTCATAAAGTTAAAAAATATTAGTAAACACATATATATGCAAGACAATGTATGAGGTAAAAAAATTAATAATTAATGATTCAGTTCACAAACTCATCATACGTCAAACAATTAAATTTAAAAAAATTGCATTTATGCCTAAAATGTAAATTATGTAAGTTAAAAATAAACCTAACAATTATACAAAACAACAGATATATACAGTAGGATTCAAACAAATTAAAATAAATAAAATCAAGATTATAACAAAGTATCATTGTAAAATTCATCTCGAGTGTAATAGGTTTTCTTTAATAGTGCTTGTTTAACAGCATTTCTAAATTTACTGTACGTAACCTCATTTCTAAAAGTTGCGGGTATGTGATTATATATTTTTTTACTTTCATAGATTAAGGAATCTTTTGTCAAGGCCGACTTTGGGATGGGAAGACATAGTTTCCCATCTGTAATTTGTCGGGTATTATGTCTTACTTGCTTCAGAGATTCTGGTGTGTGGTATTTTTTGTAAGTTAGGCAAACAGATCCTAAAATAAAAATACAGGTAAGGCTTAAAACTCCTTCCCTTATGAATAGGGGTCTACATGACGTTTGCGTCCCAACTTTGCATAAATATCTAATAGTTTACTTCTGTAAAATAAATACTGACTGAAACAGATATTGATTACAGAATCCCCAAAAGGATATACCATACCTCAAGTGAGACTCAATTAGAGAGTGATAGAAGAACTCATCAGTTCATTTGTTACAACTCTAAGCGCGTAACATCCTGATGCCAATTTTTTTGTTACTGACATGATCAAATTTCAGTTTGCTATCTATGAATATTCCTAGAAATTTGGAATATTTTTTATTTTCCAATGTGTCCGTTAAGGTTTAGATTATCATCATCAGAGCTAAATGAAAGTAAGTTAGTTTTATTTGTATTGAAGCACAAATAATTAGAATCGCACCATTTCTTTACTATTTCCAGATCTTTAATGATAGTATCTTTCATAATTTTTTATCCTTTCCATGCCAAAGGAGGGTGGTATCATCAGCGAATATTGTGAATTGTCCCCGAATTTAAATAAGGGCCAGGTCATTTAAATATATAAGGAAAAGAATCGGGACCAGGACAGATCCTTGTGGTACGCCCCATAAAATGTCTTTTCTGTTAGATAAAATTCCATTAGATTTAACCAATTGTTTTCTCGCTTATATAAGACCTGAACCATTTATTACATACTCCTTTGAAGCCATAATAACCAAGCTTATTTAAGAGGAGTTCATGATTTACACAATCGAAAGCTTAAGAAAAGTCGCAGAATAAAGGGATACATTCACTGACACCTAGGCATATATTCCACTTAGGCGGCCATCGCCCGGTGAATACCTCCTAAAAGATATTTTCGTTCTGTAGTTTATTACACATGTTTGTATATGCATACCCCTTGGTACTCTTCTGCATAAAATAGGTTGATTCTAACGAGATTCAACGATGGATATAATGAAAAACATTGAAATATGTGCTCCTTTTCGTGCATAACAGTAATAATTGAGATACTTTCTTGGGTTAGTCGTTCCTTTCAATGGTGGAAATATCAAATACCATTCCCTATTTCTTGTCGATTGCTTGAAAATTCAAGGAGAGGACTGTCCACTGTCACATTTGATTTGATGATTCAATACAGCTCACCAACTGGCAAAATCTTTCTTCAGATTTAAAGGAACTAAGGTCAGTGGGGAATAGAATGCATTAAAGTCGTGCTCGAATAATAAATGTCACGGATCATAGAGAAGGGACGAAATTTCCTTCTGTTCGTCGCTTCATCTATTGAATACCCTTAATATTAACGATTGGTTCTCCTACATCAATGCAATATCCGGATATTTCAAAGAAAGGAATAATTGTTATCTTGTTTCAATCACATTTTAATAAATGCATCATATCTCGAACTGATATTTTCCATCTGCATTCATCCATACCTAGACATTTATTTCACCTAGGCGGTAGTCGCCCTGTTACTACCTTCAAGAAGATATTTCGTTTCACGATCTCTTATTCTTGAATGTGCATAACCCTTCCTACTCTGCTGCATCAAGAGTAATATTGTTAAAAAAATTGAATTGTTCATACGATTCAACGAGGGATACAATAAAAAATGTTTATATGCATATATTCTTGCAATACAGCAGCAAATAAAAAGTTGAAATGCATCGGCAGAATAGAAAAAGAAACAGTGGAGTTATCTAGAGACGACTTCCGACTGATCGTCGTTTGTTTCATTGTTATAATCACCAAAATCTAGTAACTGCTCGATATCACAATTCAAGGAAATTTCTATATATCATATTTCACTCACTTTCTAGAACAGATTTTCAAATTACAAAAAATCTTTGGTCAGAGACAAATTCATGCATATCTACACATCTTTGTCCAACTCAGCAACCATTTCCTGGTAAATAACTCGGAAGAAATATTTTTGAAGTGTGATTTAGTGTCAGCGAGGATTCAAATGTATAGAACTTTGTGTCAAAACAAATTCAATTTGTTTAGAAAACCTATTATTTGGTTCATTGCTACTTTCATATTTGGTAACATCCACCTGTTTCTGTTTCCTAATTCCAATTCAATCATTTGGAAAGGCAAGGACTCTTTGAATATTTAACATTCATGATCACATTTTATTTTTGAATATGCTTTCCTTCGTAAGGAACTGTCTGGTGGTGGGGGATCTGCTAAACACACTCGAAAGAAGCGAACACAAAATACTTAGTTACGCAGATGATAGGGTCATCATGGTACAAGGAAAATTCAATACCACGGTTAGGGAGAGAATGCTAATGGCATTCAATCTAGTCAACATATGGATATATGAAGAGGATTTAACCATCGTAGCTTTTACCCGAAGAAAGAAAGTGAAGAACTAAGGACATCTGACCCTTCAAGGTATGCTCATACAGCTGTCAAGGGAAGTCAAATATCTCGGGGTGATTTTAGACTCGAAACTCACCTGGAACCAATAGCTGACAAAAGTTAAGAAGGAAGCCGAGGCGACACTGATGATAGTCAGACGAGCACGCGGAAAATATGGTATTGGTGTATTGAACCCTTGATCACTTACGCATCTTTGGTATGGTGGACCAAGATAATCCAATAAATAGCCGTGGCTGAGTTGAGCAAGGTACAAAAACTTGCCTGCTTTGGCATAACTTGAACTATGAAAACAACACCAACATCAGTCATGGAGGCACTGTTAGATCTCCCCCCGATTGATATAGCAATCATCGGGAAGGCAAAAATGGGATTTCCGAGGCTTCAAAACACGAGTGATAGATCGGACTACAACAAGATAAAGTAAATAGTCGAAGGAAAGATTCTCGAAATGAAACCCACAGACACATGACTCCCAGATATTTCTTCAACATTAACTTCGAAGTGATCACAAGATCGAAGCAGACGGACGAACGACAACATCAAGGGCAAATCTGGAGAGATGATCTGGTATAAAGACGGATTCAAAACTAAGGAAGGAACAGGTGCTGGAATGTATAGTGACTCACTAGGAACAAACACCTTCGTATTCCAGGCGAAGATGTACGGCTATCTTGCAATGCTTGAGAAAGAACAATCAGAGATAAATGTCCAATGCACGGATCAAAATATGCACAGACAGTCAGGCGTCACTAAAGGCTCTTATGAATCCAAAAGTGACATCAAGACTGGTGAGGAAATGGTATGGAAAAGAAGTTAGTGTTCATGCAGAACACGACAAAATAAACTTGTTGTGGGTTCCAGAACACTGTGCCAACGACGGCAACAAAAAAGCTGATGAATGAACCAGAATGGGCTTATCAACTCCAAATATTGGCCCAGAAATCGCACTTGGGGTTACTAAATCGGACATCCAAGGATGCATACGAGACTGGGTCAAACGAAAATAAAAAAAGGGGTGAAATAAAGCCCCTCTCATGCATCACGGAAAAACATTCATTAAAGAACCGTCAAAACACAAAACTGAGGAACTGTATGTAGGAAGTTAGGCAGGAATAGAGTTAGGACTATAACGGGTCTTCTCACTGGTCACAGTCCAATGAGAGGACACCTGCACAATATGGGTCTGTAAAATAAAAAACTTTCCTGCAGACAATGTGGCAAAGGGAGAAAATCGGCCAAATACGAACTGTCAGAATGCGAGTCATTAGATCACAAATGACAGGCAATATTCGGGAAACCTACTCATACTCCAAAGAATACAACAGGCAACCGTTGATTAATATTGGTACAGGGGACTAGAGTCACGGAGTGGGTGCTGTAAGCTTACCTGGAAAACACAGAAAGCCTAAGAGGCTGAGGTGTAGCTGGCGACAGGACCAGCATCCGAGGAAAAAGTATGCTCTCCTCGTAAGAAACTGTCTTTCAACAAACCAAATCGTTGAGGAACCGCTTTTTTACAATTTCTCTATTGGTTATCAGATTAGCATCTTTGATCGCTCAGCAATGGTAGATTGTAGATTGCAGATTGTAGGGGGGTCGTGCAGGCTCTGCAGCCTCACAAGCATCTCGACCTATAAGGTCTTTTGTGCGTGACCCTTTGTCTATTTGAGTCCCAGGATTCTGAAACTGTGAAGTTTATCAGTTTCCTGGGAGCTAAGTTCCTGATATTGGAGAGCGTTAAGAATGTCCCATACACGAATTTAACCCTAGAGTAGTCGCGCCATGGTCTCTGAGACCGGGTGGTACAAAATTTTAAATATTTTTAAGCCCAAAGCGCCGCCGGCACTGTGTGTCCACAAGTCTGCTTGCATTAGGTCAAGTATTTGACAGTATCAATTACAACGTCGTAGGGGTGTGATCTTGTGCTAGAGAACTGAACACGATGTACTTTCCATCGCGACTTCTCGAGTACACGGTCTGTTATTCCAGCGCGACTAGCTGTGCGACATTTCTATCGGATGTGAAGGTCAGTATTTTGCTTTCATAAGCCAAACATTTGTATTATTTATACATTATATTACAAATCAAATGCCCAACATTTATAAGTTGTGATTGTTATGAAATTGATACAATTTTACGAGTAAAATTAAAGACATTCGAAAATTTCGTGCATTTGTAGATGTATTCTTACGAGAAGGAGCAGAGAAGGTTGCAAGAATTAATGCAAGAAGTACTGGAAGAGCAACTTTCACAAAAACATTATCAAGATCCAGATATTGTTGACAATCAATCCAATCAAGATGAGACAGACTATAAAGTGCATGAAGAACACGATAGTGACAATGAACAGGATGTGAGTGATTCAGAAGAATCTAATGTGCTCAGCACAGAGTTATCTTTCATTGGTGTGTAAATTTTGTATTATCTACACAATTCATTATTTTCAATTGATTGTTCTTTCAGGAAAAAATAAAAAAACATATTGGCGAAAACATAACTTCGAATATAAGTAGGAAAACTCGACAGGAAAATATCATAAAGAGGCTTCCTGGATCTACGGCTGTAACACGATCCCTAACATCTCCTATCGAAATAAAGACCTATTCTATAAATGATGACATCATTGATATTATCGTTGACTCTATAAATGCATACATAGAAACAGTTAGAGAAAGCTTTTCACGCGCAAGGGATGCAAGTCCAACAACATATTTCACATATTTCTATAGCATGAACTTCACATATTTCTATAGCATGAACTTCTGCTTGGAAGATGGTTGGGGTCTCGCCAAGGTGTTTTGAGAGCCTGAAAATTGGCCCTGTAACGCCCACACCAACTCCTTCATCTATCTTGGATCCATCTGTGTACCACACTTAGGCATGCGTTGCCAATTGAGGTCCGTTCTCTGTGCAAACCTGATGGTTGTTTATGACCACTTCAAACTGCACTTCGAAGTAGTACCTGATCGGCACGATATCTGTCGGTTCAGACATGGCTTCAAGGGAGATTTGTTCCAAATTCTTCAGATGTCCGTCAGATCTCATGCTTTCAAGTTTTTTGTCTGGTTTAGTCTGAAGGCACAGTTTACTGCTTCTTTTTTGTTTCGTGTCGTTTATCATTGCCCTACCTGTAGTAGGGCACGTCAATATTGCCCTGTGATTCCCAGACAGGCTAGCCGCTGCAAGTTCTGCAGCTTGACTTGTGCCGAAATCTTTTGAATTTTTGGTCACTATAGCAGTGAGGCGTAGGTGACCATGGGATTAATGATTGTTTAGTATGACCAATACATCATTTTTGGTTCTAGACCCCATGTCTTACCAATGACTTTGCGGCATGTCCAGCTTGCCGTTATAGCTTTGGAAAGAATTTGGTTAATATGGCTGTTCCAAGTCAGTTTTTGGTCTATTATAACTCCCAAATATTTCACCTTTTTGTGAAATGTTAGCTGGGTTCCATTCAAAGTTGGGGCTTTAAGTTCTTCCTTTCGCCGCTTGGTGAATGAAACCAGCACTGTTTTGCTAGGATTGACGTTGAGTCCTTCCTCAGCGCACCAGCTTCTGATTGTTTTTAGGGCTAAGCTCAGCAATGGTATTCCTATTAGAACTTATTGGCACCTCCTGGCCCATTACTTCTGTTGGTACTAGAAAACTATAGCTGGCTCACTAGGAAGGTTGAATTGCGGTAATAGATATAGAGGAAGAGAGAGACAGGAAGTCATATATACCTCCTGCGTGAGCAGTATGTTCTATGGCACTCTCGGATGAGTTCAAAGTTTATGGCAACTCTCAAGTAGTGCAAATGTATGAGTATATGGAACTCTAGGACACTTGGACATTATACCTATCCTAAATATACAGTCCAACCCTCAAAGTACTGGTGGTTGTCCAGTTGCGCAATTGAGACGTTAGAAGGCAGAAAACCAGGTGAACGAATTTTTATTTTCATTGTTAGCGGAAAGGCCATACCTAGTTCAACATTCAACAAGAATTAACAGCAATATCACAGAATATAGACCTACACAGAAAAGAATTTTCAAGCTTTTGGTGTATCAGCAATTCATAAAGCCACTCCCTCTCTAAGTGGGACACCAATAAGGAGTGTGGTGTTCGTTGTTCTAACGGCAACACGACTCCACCTCTTGAGAACAGTCTTCTATATCTTATATTATTGGAATAAGACAAAGACAGATGCAGTGTTTATGGAATCAGAGTGAACAAAATAAACAAACATTTGAGAATATTGAACTATCATGAAAGATGGGCGACACTACTTGACGGAAGATCATAAAACTAATAATGAATTATGGTGGATTACGTAATCCAATCTTCCGCAAAAAACCTATACAATAGGTATGGTCGTCGGCAAGTATTCAACAGAAAACAACTACTGCCCCCTACGACCATTGAATTGTATAGGTTTTTTGCGGAAGATTGGATTACGTAATCCACCATAATTCATTATTATATTGAACTATGACAGATGACAGAGAATGACAGAGATACATATTCGTAAACTCAAGTAAACTGTTGCAAATCGTAAATAGACGCGCTACATATTCATATGCATGTGCAAGAATATATTTTACTAGAAGGACAACCACGTTACTTATTGAATCGTATTCTCAAGTGAAATTATTTGTACAAGAACATTTTTCATTAGTTAAAAATGCCTCGTCGATGAGGAACTGTTTGTATATGTTCCGGATGTTCGTCAAAAACGGGTGGAAATGTAAGCATGTTTTCTCTTGTGAAAGATCCTACAAGGTATGTATAATAAACTTCACATTATAATGAGTACATAATATACAATTTATCAAAATCATCAAATACTGTTTTTTTTAGACTGGCATCGTGGCTTAGGGCAGTAGGTAGAGAAGATTTGCTTGGAAGAAACTCAGAGGAACTTCATAAGAATTGTAGAATTTGTGAGCTGCATTTTGAGGAAAAATTTATTATCCAGGGTCAATCCAGGAAACATCTCTTTGATCAATCTTTCCACAAGTAATACCTACCACAAAAGAGAAACTGAACTTCCAAGCAAAATAATGTATCAAAGTAAGTAATGAAGGGGATAGCATAAATCAAAATACAATGTGAGGCTCGGTGCGATTGTGAATAACCAAACAATATTTCATCATTTTACTTTCAGTTTTCAATGATGTTACTTTTTCAGATGTCGATGTCCCAGAAGGTAACATATCAGAAGTGGATCTTTCAGTGCAGTCTTCTGTCAAAGGTATACCATAGCTTTTTGATTTTACCAAAGTATAGCATTAAACTTTCAATGTATAATTCAAGAAGGGTGTATTTTTCAATATTATAAGCAAGTGTTAAAAAATTACCGTGAGAAACTTGAAGTGGCGATTTTGCTCTGTTTAATGGTGCTCAGTAATATTGACATACCCCTTCCTCAGCATGTTCACTAGCATTAGTTCATGGAACACTACTGGGTTTTGAATTCAATAAAAACTTGAGTTTTCTTTAATAATAATTTGATAATTCAGATGTTTGATTTCAGGACTTATTTCGGGTCCTGATACCTCCTCTTCGGTTGCATCACAAACCCCTGCAAGTTTGAACTTTATTTCACCAAGAAAACAGAAGTTGAGAGCAAAAATTGTTTCTTTGAAAAGAAATATTCAAACTCAAAGGAGGAACATGAAAATACTGTCATGTTCTGAAGAAAAGTGGCCAATCAAAGATTTTCATAAGATGTGCAACAAATTTTTGAGCAAACCATTTGCAGAAATTGTAATAGAACAATCTCTTTTACAAAAAAAGGAACCCAAAGCCAGAAGAAACTCTGATGAGTATAAACGATTTGCCTTGACTTTGAATTTTCTGGGACCCAAGGCTTATACTTTTATGGGGAAATTGTTGTGCTTGCCAACAAAACGTACCCTTCAAAAAATTACAGAAAACTTGGCTTGTAGTCCTGGTTTAGAAAATCCTGCCATATTTGAAGCACTTAAATTGAAGGTGAATACAATGATTGAAGGAGACAAACACTGCAGTCTATGTATAGACGAAATGTCTATCGAGTCAAATATTTTTTATGATAGTGGTAGAGACGAAGTAATTGGTTTATGTGATATAGGAAATGGTCGAAAAGAGTGTAATGTAGCTGAAAACGCTCTCGTTCTTATGGTTCGAGGTCTGTATTCAAAATGGAAACAGCTTTTGTCATATTTCTTTGTTGACTCTACTTTTGCTGCTGAAGACCTGTTTCCTGTTATTTCAAAATGTATTCTGAAACTGTTTGATATTGGGTTGAATGTAGATTGTCTCGTTAGTGATATGGGTTCTAATTTCATAGAACTGAGCAAAAGTCTTGGAGTAACATCTGAAAATCCTGTGTTTGTAGTTGGGGATAAAGAAATTATATATTTATTTGATTCCTGTCATTTGATCAAGGCAACAAGGAATAATTTAATCAATAATAATTATTACTTTGATGATAAAAAAACTTCATGGTCTTTTATAGAGATGTTTTATAACGAGGATAAAAAACAAATTTATAGATCTGCTCCAAAGCTTACTGATTCTCATATCCATCCATCCAACTTCGAAAGAATGAGAGTTAAATTGGCAACCCAAGTTGTTAGTCATAGTGTTGGAAGCGGTATGAATATGCATTTGACTTTAGGTTTACTGCCTGCAGATGCAATAGGCACTATTGAGTTCTTGGAGAAATTTGATAAACTTTTTGACTTACTAAATTCATCCTGTTTGGAAAATTCGAATCAATATAAAAGATTGTTTGATAACAGTGACTACCAGAAAAATTATTTGAATAATATGATTGAATTTATAAAAAAATTGAAGATATTTAATAAAAAAGGAGTCAATGTCACATGTAGATCAAGATCGAAAAAGTGCTGGATTATAACCATAAACGGTATAAAAAAATTATAGGTAAAATTATCACAGAGTGGTTTCAAATATTTACAAACCAGACGGGTTAATCAGGATTGCCTTGAAAATTTCTTTGGTAGCATGAGACAGCAAGAAGGAAACTGCAATAATCCTACTCCAATTCAGTTTCAAGAAGGTTTCAAGAAACTTTTTTGCCAAAGTTTCTTACACTCAAATGAGATGAATTGTAAAGACGATATGGATGACCTATTGATCAATTTCAAAACTCAACATGTTAAAATAGACACCTTTTCAGAAAAAAAGCTATGAGAGCCATTACTCTTCCAGACTATGATTACCGAAAAGAACAATTGACTTTCCATAATGCTCTCAATTATGTGGATATTTAATCAAGAAAGTACTTGCTATCCATAGTTGTGACATCTGCATCCAATTTTCAAAGGCTGTAGAAGTTTTAGATTTAGGCCATTTGCTTACATATTTCAAGGCTTATGATTCTGAAAAAGGTATATTTGGTGGACTTAGAGCGCCTAGTGAACAATTTGTAAAATTACATCTACAAATTAGAAAAGAAGTTCTCTTCTTCATTCGACGATTTTTGTATGATCTCGGCAATTTCGAATAAGCTCTTTCAAATAATTGAGAATGTACCTTTCGTACATCCATGCTTCTCATTTCCGCTATCTCTTTTCTTCACATCTTTTCTTCTTCTTTTTCTCACATTGCCATAATCACCAAAATCTTGTAACCAGTCGGTTTGTTCACTAGTCAAGGAAATTACTGCATACCGTAATTCACTCACATTTCATTTTATCTTTCATTACAGCTGATCAACCGACTGAAGAAATCTTTGGTCAGGGTCAAATTCATCCATTTCCAGCTAGGTATGTATATTACAACTTTGCAATCATTCCATGTTGAATAAATCGAAGAAGTTATTTTTGATTCATTATTTAGTGTCAGCGAAGGATCAAAAGAGATCGTTGTGTCAAAATCAATTCAATTTGTATAGTTAAACTATTCTTCAGTTCGTTGCTACTTTCGTAGTTGTAATAACCATCTATTTCCAATTTTATAGTCAACTATTTGGGAAGACAAAGATAGGAATGAACTCATTTTTGAATCAATGGGTCATTAGATCTCAACTACGTACTTAGCTTCCTTCATATTTTACCTCACCGATACCAAAGGGTTGACAGAGAGAACTTATAAATACTATTCATCTTTCCTCTGTTGTTTTTTAAAACGCTCTCCTTAATAGGAACCAATCACTCAGCAGAGAAAATGAAGAGCGGGATTTAAGAAAACCAGATAAGGGAGAAAATAACTTTTGTTCAACGCTTTTATTCAATACCGAAATGATAGTCATTTTGTTATTATTTGAAAGTGTAAATGAAGCTTGAACTAGGAACTTGAAAATATCTTTCATCAGGTATACATTCACCTATACCTAGGCATATATTCCACCTAGGCGGCCATCGCCCGGTGAATACCTCCAAAAAGATATTTTCGTTCTGTATGCAATTTTTTTATGTGTATACCCCGTCCTACTCTGCTGCATTGAAAAAAGTGATATTATTGAACAGAAATGGATTGATTCGTACTAGATTCAACGATGAACACAAAGAAAAAAATTTGAATATCTGTAAAACAGCAATACATCAGAGTATTTCTTCTGTTTTATTGGTAGTATTATCAAACACCAACATTCCCTAATATTTAGACAATTTCTTGAAAACTCAAGAAGAGAACTCTATACCGTCAAATTTGATTTGATATTTCATACAGGTCACGAACTGGCAAATCTACCGCCAGATTCAAATTCATCTTTACTTAAATTTGGAATATTTGGTGATACGAAAACTACGTTGATTCCACTCGACGTGAGTTTCGCGAAGTTGTCACTTTTATGAAATGATTGTTTCAAAATGCGAGAAGAGGTATAAAAACCATGATTCCAGATTTAACTTCACCCACACCTAGGTAAGTATAAGTACTTAAGCGGTCATCGTCCATAAATTTTCACTATTTTAGGCTAATAAATGACCACTTGACTTCACTGGATTGTAGGACTCACTAGTACAATAATACCCCGAAATGGGGAGAGCAAGATCTTCTGGATTTTCGTCACCTCTTTCAGTGAAAACAATCCAAAGCATATGTTTCGCAGCATTCCTGAACCGAGAACATATTCTGAATCGTGGAAAATTGGGCTCCCCATGTAACTCATCGACCTCTTGAATGTTGTCTACTTTACCATCTCTACGGATTGTATCTTGGATATATGATGCAGCCAAGTGTAAATGATATGTTCCAGTAAGAGATTTTAAATATTCAATATCAAGGTGAGGGAACGATTGTATATGAAATGTATTTAAACGAATCCATCGACCATTCATAGTACGGAGGTTTTCAGCTTCAACTCGGGCCTGGACAATGTTGACATCATCGGAATCAACTAACATTTGTGTGGCCGTATCCAACGTTCCAGGCATAATAATCAAAGGATGGAAATTATAAGAGCACCAGCAAGCGGGTAATAGTCACGTAAAATAGACTCAAAATGTCCATTTCTAGCGTCTACAATCCATCTAGTAGTGGTTATTAAACGTGTAAAAATTCATCTATACTTAGATATGTATATATATTCCACCTAGGCTGCCATCACCTAGAAAATACCTTGATGAAAATATTCTCATCTGTCACTCAGATTATCAGCGGGTAATAGAAAGTATTGAAATTTGTGTTCAAATAATAGATGACTATTTGGAACATTTGGTGATACGATAACTACGTTGATTCCACTCGACGCGTGTTTCGCCAACGAAGTTGTCATTTTCATAAAATGCGGGTCAAGTGACCAAGTTTAGGAGTTGAGTGTATTTTCTATTTTTCGAAAAGATACGATCTGTATGGACAAAAGATGTTTCTGTTCGTGGCTCCACTTGTTGATAACATGAATCTCTTTACCATTTTCTGCTGATTGTTTCAAAATGCAAGAGGAGGTATAGAAACCATGGTTCCAGATTTGACTTCACCCATACCTAGGTATATATACTCAAGCGGGAATCGCCCATTGAATAACTTCAAAAAGATATATAAAGAGACGATGTGAAGTTTTTCGTTTCAAAATTGATAATAACTTGGACAGATCTTCCCAATACGTCAAACAGAAATCAGTTATTCGTATAGGAAATCGATTAAATGCACAAATAGAAAATACTCCCCGATATCATATCCCATTCGACTGCCATCGACAAAGTTGCCATCCAGACGTACAAACAGCACTTGTTTGTTTCCAATTCAATTTCATCTAGTGCAACAATTCTGCTACGAACCATTCACCAACAAGATACATCGTAAGAACTGATATTTTGGGATGCAATTTCAGTAAAATAAAACTCGATTTTTCTGTGAAGGTCCATCTCCTACTATCAACGCTGACTAACCAGTTGAACATTCGCTTGATCATCTACTAAATGAATATAAATTTGAGTTTTTCATTTATGCCTCTGAAATTTCATAAAATAAAACAGAACTCCATTCGTATATCAAATTTGTATATTCGAATACGAATTACTTGGCTATATCAAGAAGCAACTTTTGTTTCAAATGAAACACCTCAGCTTTGTCAATTTAATAAGTATATTCTTGTAAAGCTCAATTCGTATAAGTGGTCTCGGTTTAGTCCCATCACAGTAGAATCACGGTCAAGGATCACGTTGTAACCAGATATTGACATGATCACTTTTAGACATGTATTTCAATGATAATCAAATTAATTCTCGATGAAGAGAAACAATACGATGGAAACAGACTAGAGGGTTTTTGAGTTCACCCATTCGTTCGGACTCGCCAGGAAGAAGAAGAATAATCAACTTTGTATCGCCAGTTAGTAAACGAAGTCGCAGAATTTTATGAACAGTTTCGTATGTCCCATGTATTAAGAAGACACCTTCAAAAATGTTAATTGATTGAAAAAATGTGGTCATACAATTTGGGAAATTTGTCGTCCATTTTGAAAAATTCACGATGCCGTTGACCCACACTAGGTAGTCTCTACTAAAAAGCTGGTGACCGCCGAGATCTGGATCGCATGGAGAGGTCCAAACCTGACAGAACCAGACTGTGACATACTGTGTAAATCGTTTCATTGGATTACGCACTAACAATGTTGACCGGAGTAACCTAACCGTGATCAGACCAAACCCAGACTACTGCTGTTGTGAATTGAGCTCAACAGAGCACCAAGTTCAGTTGAAACTGAACCAAACAATGAACAAAAAATAAATTGAATCAATTATCAATGTCAGAGTATACTCCCAATGGCCTCTGCTTTAACTACTTCCTCATCCAATTAGCACTAATATCTCTTTGTGGTAGCATCATGTACTGGATACCGTCCAATATCTTCGAAAGTTGTCCAGCGTTTCATAGACTCTCCCCTGAAAATAAAAGTAAAACTGATAATTCCTGTTGCAATTATGTCATTCGAGGTTTCAGCAGTTTATTGTATTCGGTATCATAATCTTCATTGCAAAAAAGATCCAACCCTCAATAGGTATCGCTGGACCATAATAGATTTTTGAGAAAATTGTACTATTTCCGTTTAGATCATAATTCAATAAGCTTTTTCAAAAATTATTCGAGTAGGAGGCAACAAAGGGTAGTGGGGAGAAAAATGTCTGACTTCGAAAACATTTTGAGGGGGGTTCTACAGGGAAGCATCCTGGGGCCACTATTATTTTCAGAGCATACTCCAGATTTCACTTCTTTTTTAAAATATGGTCAAACTCACCAATAGGTACGTTGACGACACGCAATTTTATTTTTATTTTTTTTCATTTTCAATATCTGAAAGTTATCTTGCAAGCGTAGTATCAACGAAGACCTTGAGACTATAGCCTCAATGTCGAAATCACATAAGGTAATGCTAAATGAATTAAAAACCCAACCAATATTGTTTGGTCGTAATAGTTATTAAATATCAAATGACACCAATTTTGAAAAATATTAATCTGGATACGATTTTGAAATTCGAAAGGCATGTGGTAAAATATAACTATTCTTCATCTTACCGGCATATATTATGCAAGTTTTTGATTATATCTCGTTTGGCGTATTGCTCCGAAATATATTGGCCCTCCCGTCTGGGAAGGTATAAATATACTTGTTTCTCCAATATATGAGAATATGAAAATGTTCAATATAAAGAAAAGGTTTTTTAGCGGACTAGCAGGACTCATATATCAAATCTATCACTCCAAAACATCGGCCAACCTTTTAAAAAAACTTACGAAACTTGAGGACTATCACAACTGTCTGATAAGAGTTAGAAATCTTTATTTTATTCCTGGGCACACTTCCGTATAATTCAAACAAAGCTTTTCATTCAGTGCAGTGAAAATTTTCAATATTATTCCTACGCACATTAATCGTCTAATAACTGGCATTACTTCAAGAAACATACAGTGTCTTTCAAAAATATCGGAACTGTCTCATAATTCAGAAACGACCCAGAGAAAATTTATGAAAATTTCGACAGGGTAGTCTTTGATGATGCCCGATTCAATGGTGATATCGCTTGATGTTGAGGGTAACTCAATTTTTTCAAACGGAACACCCTATTTGTTTTCATTACAATCAATTCAGCGGTGCCTCGTTACTATGTCTCCAAATATCAGATTTTAAATTATTATAGTTTTTGAAATATGACAACATGGCTTTTTCGTTCAAAAGTCTGGGAACGTTCCAATATTTTCAATACGGTTCAAGAAAAATTCATGAAATTTCATACATGCATGTTGTCAAATTAATAGTTTTTCAGATATTGAGGGTAACTCAATTTTTTCAAATGAAACACCCTATTTGTTTTCATTGCAATCAATTCAGCGTCGCCTCATTACTCATTTCTCCAAATATCAGATCTTCAATTGAAGTAGTTTGAGCAACCAGCAAATTCAGAAATCTTAAAAAATTAAATATGTCACGCCTCCAATGCTAACTAATACCTTGAGGGAATTTTATAACCGCTTGGACTATTGTTTAGCAAATTATGGCAAACATTTTGAGCACTTGGTCAGATAGTTTTCAAATTCTGTTATTTCATTCAAAACTCTATTGGAAAAGAATTTAAATATAAAAAAGTTGTTTTAACAAAAACCATTTTTTATGAAATTTCATTATATTTTTTCGAGCCATTTTGAAAATATTGGACCATTCGCAGACATTTCAACGAACTATGTTCTCATATTTCATAAACCACATAAATTCACAATCTGGTATTTGGAGACATAAGTAACGACGGGGCGCTGAATTGATTGCATTGAAAATAAATAGGGTTTTCCATTTGTAAAAATTGTGTCACCCTCAATATCTGAAAAACTTTTGATTTGGCAACATTGCCGATATCACCATTGAATCGGGCATCATAAGAAACCATCTTGTATAAATTTCACGAATTTTTCTTGACAGTATTGAAAACTATTCCCAGACTTTTGAACGAAAATGCCATGTTGTCGTATTTCAAAAACCACATTAACTTGAAATCTGATATTTGGAGACATAAGTGTTGATGGGGCGCAGAATTAATTGCATTGAAAATAAATATGGATTTTCGTTTGAAAAAATTGAGTTATCCCTAATTTCTGAAAAAATTTTGATTTGGCAACATTTCCGATATCACCATTTAATTGGGCATCATCAAGAACCATCCTGTATAAAATTCCACGAGTTTTTCTTGAACCGTATTGAAAATATTGGAACGTTCGCAGACTTCTGAACGAAAAAGCCATTCACGATGGAGAAAAACTCAAAATCATCTCCACAAATTTAATATAACCGCCAAATGTTAGTGCTGTTAGAACGATAAATGACTATCGATCAGTTCAATGGTTTCATAGTAGTTCATGTTTCGAACCTATATAGGTTCATCATCAGCTAAGTTTAAAATTCTACAATAAAAAGAAGAACAGTGTAACTATCAATAGTCTAATACACTGTTCTTTTTATTGTAGAATTTCAAACTTAGCTGATGATGAACCTATATAGGTTCGAAACATGTACTACTATGAAACCATTCAACTGATCGATAGTCATTTATCGTTCTAACAGCACTAATTTTGGTGGTTATATTAAATTTGTGGAGATGATTTTGAGTTTTTCTTCATCGTGAATCTATACCACTCCTCTTCGAGACACAATGGACTTCTACCACAGGTTGAAAAAACCATGTTGTCAAATTTCAAAAACTGCAATTATTTAAAATCTGATATTTGGAGACATAAGTAATGAGTCATCGCTGAATTGATTGCAATGAAAACTAATACGGTATTCCACTTGAAAAAAATAAGTTATCCTCTATATCTGGAAAACTCTTGATTTGGCAACATTCGAAATTTTATAAAGTGTGACTCAAGTATACACAAGACTGATATTGAGAAAAATCACAGAATATGAAACGGATCAGTCAATTTTCCTGATTTCTTCTCATTTTACAGAGGATATATCATTTGAACTTTTGAGGAAAATACAGAATTTTTCTACGCATACTTTTCGTTTAACATAGAACAACAAATATATTCACCTTCCAATTTATGTTTCAAATACCAATAAAGTTTTTTCGAATATCATGAAATCTTCGATTACAAAATGGTGATAGGTCAAAGAGGGCCTTTTGTCAGGAATCAATTTCAAATATGCTTCAAAACAATAATAAACGATCTCTTAGCATCTTCATCCAAAAAAAATACATAGAAAAATTCTTTATTTGATGCACAAGTTCATATATCTTCTCTAGAGAATTTTTTTATACAGGGTATTTCTGTAATTTTTGGTTATGTTGGGTTCGTTTATTCTTGAGTCACACTATATACTTACCACTAAAAATTCACGTCTTTTCAAGTCGTTTCAGCGTACATGTAATCGGTGCTCTGAATTGATTTAATCACCTAATACGAAGCAAATATAACGGAGACCCATATACTTCCAAGCCCCTCTGTATATAAAATGATTTTTCATGAATTATGAGTTCAGCCGTTCTTATCAAATATATCCAATAGAGCAACATCAATTTCGATACGGATTGGTAAGATATCACAGATTCGAATGAATTTCATTGGTATTTAAAACAATTTGGAAAGTAACTATATTGTTTTTTTAAATTAAAAGATAACTGTACATAGAAAAATCTTAGATTTTCCACAGAAGTTCATATGATATATCCTCTGTAAAATGAGAAGAAATCAGGAAAATTAACAGATCCGTTTTTTTTATACAGGGTATTTCTGTCATTTTTCTTTATTAGTATCGTGTATGCTTGAGTCACACTATACAGGCCGTTTCTTTTATCATGTGGTAACATTGCTATATTCTAAACCGTAATAGATACAAAGACGATTAAACGGGAAAAAAGGTAACTATTGTGGTAAGCAGTAAATTGGTCATAGAAAATTTACGGAGATTCTCGCCCTTTCCAGCTTATACAGGGAAAACTAAAGATGCTGTTTTCGGTTTTTTACGAATAGAATTGTTATTTCAGAAAATATCAAAATATTAAAAAGTAAAGTTTTATCAAATGTTTCGTGTCAACACAGCCATCATCAACAATTTTTTTTAAATACGGACCTGTCTATTTCATCACAAATATTGATAGCGCGATAAAATCACAATTCAGTGGTATATCACACTCGACATTTTTATAACGTTTCATATAAAATAACTAGCATCATCAGTGACAACAATTTCTAATTACGGTCCTGTAGTTAGTTTGTTTATGAATTCCACAGAATCTAACGCTTCGATATAAAAATTATCAGTGACGTTTTGACTGAATGTATCTATGAAAATAGTATTTATACTATAAAAATTCATAAAAGATTTCTGCAGTTTCAGAGACGAACGATAGCAATTTACCCCAGAAATAAACTTACTTAAGAGGAGAAGAAATCAAACAAACAGAAAAACAATTTATTTCATAATGAATTACAAAAAAAGAATTCTACATTAAATGCTCGAATTGACGACCTATTTGTTGAATGCACATAAGTTGTCAGTCCATACAATTTCTGTGGCACTTTTCTAGCATGATGGTTGTAATACTATTACATGCATCTCTTATTTTCTGTTTGAGATGGTCGATATCGGTACTAGGTGTCGAAAAAACTTTATCCTTTATGTATCCCTAGCCAAAAAAATCCAAAGGAGTAAGGTCTGGGGATCGAGCTGGCCAGGCAATTGGTCCATTGTTTCCATTCCACTTTGTTGGGAATATTGCATCTAAATGTTCCTTTACTATTTCTGCATTATGGGGAGGGACACCGTCTTGTTGAAAATATTGTATTTCACGGCGGGTGCCTAATGGCAATTCACCCAAGTAGCCATCAAACTCATTGGATAAAAAATGTAAATACATGTCACCATTCAAATGCTCATCGTAAAAGAAAGGACCTAGTATGTTTGTTCCCAAAATTCCCAACCAAACATTTATTCCGAACCTCTCCTGAAAATTGGTTTCTCTATGTAAATGTTCATTCGCATTATTCCACCTATAATGGATGTTTCTGTTAAACCAACCATTGTTGGTGAATTTTGATTCGTCCTTCCATATTATTTTTTACAAATATTTAGAACTTCCATATTTCTACGTGTTAACCATTTCGCAAATCGTACTCTCTATTGAATTGTACCAAATTAGACAACACTTGTATTTTGATCAAAAACTGATATTTTCATTACTTCCAGGATTGAGAATTATGAAAATAATCCGTGTAAAAATTGATACAGGAGAAATCAGCCTTGAATCAAGGATTACTGTAATACAAAAATCCCCAAAAAGGAAAAATACGAATGTTCGTTGTGTTGGGGTATCTTCCAATCGAAAGTATTGGGTAATGACTGAAGTATCCTAATAGTTGAATGAGTTCTGAAGAAATCAAAACAATTTACAAAAGAACTAACGACAGGACCGTAATTAAAAATTGTTGTCACTGATGATGCCAGTTATTTTATATGAATCGTTATGAAAATGTCAAGTGTGAAATACCACTGAATTGTGATTTTATCAGCAGCAGCGATGAAACCACCCATTTTTCCGGTTATAGTAGGGGGCAAAATTTACCAGAAATTTCTTTGGATTCATATTCAGGATCCCTAAATTACTACTAATACACCTGTCTCCTGAAAAAATTTCAGTTCAGAAAAATTCTAATTTGTTTCACTTCCATGGCAACGCCCCCGCGTATATCACGTATGATCACCCCTTTTGTGCAGTTAGTTCAATTTCAGTGTATCTATTCTGAAAACTTCATCGTCCTACGTCGAAAATTACGGAAAGTACTGGGGCGTTTCCATGAGAAATTAAACAAATCAGAACTTTTCAAGCCTGAAAATTTTTCAGCAGACAGGTGTAGTAATTTGATGATCCGTGTTCAGGATCCGAAAGAATTTGGGCCAATTTTGCTCCCTAATATGCCTTTCCAGAAAATGGGTGGTACCTTCGCCGTTGGCGTGCAGTGTATATCACGTAGAATGACACCTTTTGTGCGGTAAGTTGATTCCTAGTCTATCTATTGACCCTGAAAATTTCGTGGTTTCACGGTAAAACGGAGGATACAGGGGTGTTTCCATGAGAAGTGAAAGTGTTATCGTATATATTCAATAACTTTAATTTTTGAACGATCTGACTCTTGACGTTGACGCTTTATTCTGAAACTATTTTCATTTTCCGTAACTCGGAAAAATATATGATTTACCCTGCATATTTGACTCTGTAAAGGTTCAGAAAACATGTTGTACTGACCAAGTGTAATACTGTGTGTGGATGAAGAAACCACTTATTAATTTGTGATATTACCACCAATAATGTAATATATGTACGAAATAAAATGTACCAATAAAATGTATCACCCTGTATAGAGCATATTGGTATCCACTGGCTGCCCCACTCGAGCGACACCGATACACAGTCAGTAATGTCACGTCTGCCGTTAACATTAAACTGAGTTAGCTGGAAGCGTATTTTTATTTAAAAAATAAGGGATATTTCATCTGGCGACGAGTTAGTGAAAAAGTACCAACGGAACGCGGGTGGAAAAAAGAAACACACAGGTGTATCTGATTGTCCATATAGTAAGTGAAAACTAACTCCAAAAAGGTTTCAAAATGGCAACGGCAGTTGACATTGGACTCACCTTGGTGTTCGACCCAAAAATTTTGGAGTGGAGCGTGTTTATCAAGAGACTCGAACAATATTTCATAGCTAGAAATATTAAGGAGGATACAATCAAACGGGCAGTTTTATTGTACAGTTGATAATGGCCTGAAAGTGACTTATTACAACTTCAACACTCTGTATCTCGTAAACTATACATAGAATTTTTGTTTGCCCACGGTAACTTCTCTTCAGAAGCCCGGGTTTGAAAATATATTGAAATTTTGGACAAGTTGACCTAAATACTTTTTGCGTAAGAAGTGTGTGTGTGTGGTCCTTTGTCACTCTTCAACAAACTCCACGCACTATACCGGGTGACCACTTTTTATAAAGTTTTAAAGATGCAGGTTTCAAATTTAGTACTTCGATATATTACTCGAATACGAATATTTTGACTCCATTACCGAAAATTCACCACTTCCGGTTTAACCGGAAATAATCCCAAACTTTTTTTTCAAATGACACCCTGTACAATTTTTTTCATTATCGGGAAGAATACGCAATTTGTGAAAAATGGCAACATGCTCTTTTCACATTGTCGTAATGAAAAATTATGAATTATTAGATTACCCGAATAAAAAGATTTGATTTTTTGCTTAGCATTCGCAGGTTCAAGCCGCCTCTGTTTAAGGATATTCAATTTTGAGAATACTCATAATGAAACATCCCGTATCTTCGTTATTTGGATAACTCATAAGTTTTCAATAAGACTATGAAAAGAGTATGTTGCCATTCGAGAAATGGCAGTTGTGAGCATTTCTTTATGGGTTCTACTCCGTTTTGAGTAAATTTTTGATAATTTTTGGAAAATATGGTTGCTGCAATTACATGAGAAGCTCAATTTTCAGCTGTATCTCACCGCAAACCTCTCTCGTAAATGTTGACGTCATTCGTCAGTTTGTGATGATTTGAGTCCGATGTTCATGGCCAGCTTTTTCAGATCGAACAATCAACTGTATCTCCGCCATTTTTAAAGCGATTTTCAAATTTGAGAAACACCAAAAGTGCGTGTTCTTCCGGATAATGAAAAAAATTGTACACGGTGTCATTTAAAAAAAAGTTTGAGATCACTTTCGGTTGAAACCCTTTGTGTGCCAGCGGGGCTTCATAGTCCCATTAAATTTAAAATGTATCTGGAGTAAATGTATTCATCCGAAATTAGTTGTGCGAGGTTGGGACGCATTAGTACACCTCCTTTGCCCGATAGAGCAGTTTACATTCCTTGAAGTAGTCGCATAGTCTTCAATAACCTAACTTCACGACTGGGCCGCATGGTGGACACGCGTGTTGTTTAATGTGTGAACTTTATCTGCCGATATATTGTTAATTACGCATATTAGGTGGGTTCATTCAATTTACTTATTTGTATAATATGTTATTTCAGCATGTGAGTGAATAATTTCAATTGTTTATACATGAAGATTTTGTAATAAGGACTTTGGAGTCCCGTCAGTACCAGGAGTACTAATATCGGATATCGTGCTTTGTGATGTTTGTAAGTGGTATTTTATATGAAAAGATTGTTTTTGATATTATTGGAAATATGAACAGGACGTTCATAAAGTCAGCTGTGGAGAATCATCTGCGACTGAAAGACAAACTTTAGTCACTATTTTCCATTGTTCAAGATAACCTCTCTTGGAAGGGATTCATGTTGAAAAGGGAAACATTGTCGATTGAAAATTACACCAAACATGACTCCTCTGGAAATGGAAAAAACTCACGATAAAATGGAGTTACTTTTTTGTAATATCTAACAGAAAACAACTACTTCCCCGGCTATATAGCCACGCTGGACATTGAACTACGTCTGATAGATATTGTGGAGTAATGTTTGGTTCAATTTTCAATTGACAATGTTTCTCTTTTCAACATCTTTTTTTTTCATTTTTCTTCAACTGAGCATAATAGAAATTATAATCTTTTCTTATGTTCACAAATAATTTGGTTTGATTTATTTCGTTTTCGTTAGGAGTAGACTAAAATACATTTCAGCTAGAAGAATTGTTATATAGGTACCCAAATGTTGACAAAACTATTATTTTACAGAATATTCTGCAACCAAGATGTCTTGGAGGAGACAGCAGAGATTTTTAACAGACGAAGAACTTCTGCAAGCAGCAGATCAAGCTGAGGGTCCAACTGAGGACTACTTTATTAGCTGCAATACGTTTACGGACTATTTTCTTCGTATGCTGGGTCAGGAGACCATTGAAAATATAATATTTCAAACCAATCTGTTTGGTATCCAGAAAGACAAAACAATGAACTTACAACAAAATGAGCTGCTGTCTTTCTTTGGTATAAATTTCTACCTGGGATACCACCCACTGCCAAGTTACAAATTATACTGGTCGGGTAATGAAGACCTAGGTGTGTCTGTTGTAAAAAGACCAATGACGAGAAATAGATTCGAACAGATATTATCTCACTTGCATATGAATGACAACGCAAAAATTCCTATCGGAAATAAAGATAAAACTTACAAGTTAAAACCTTTTATCGAATCTCTCAATAGGCAATTTGACTCATTACACAGTGGATCAAGAGAACTCACAGTCGACGACAGTATAATAAAGTTCAAAGGCAGGTCCACGATGAAACAATATAACCCAAAAAAAACCATCAAAAAAGAGTACAAACTTTTGGTTATTGCGGACAAAACTGGATACATACAGAGATTTCAAGTTTACCAAGGAAAAGATGAAGCTACTGAGGAAAAATATAGAGCTTTTGGTCTTGCCGAAAAAGTAGTGCTATCATCGACTGAAAAATATTGGAAACAAAATAGAAAAGTATATTTCGATAATTATTTCACTAGTTTAGAATTACTAGAAAAACTAAAATCTCAGGACACGCATGCTTGCGGGACTATTCGACGTGATAGAGCAGGGTTACCAACAGGACTGAAAGCAAACGAATACATGGATAAAGGAGACTCGGACTATAGAATATCAATTATGGATGTGTTTTCAAATGGATGGACAATAGAGCCGTTTATTCTGCATCAAATTTCCATGAAACAGAAGAAACAACTGTGAAGAGAATGCAACATGATGGTACAAAAAAATACATTCCGTGTCCCACAGTTGTCGATGATTAAAATCGTTATATGGGTGTAGTTGATATCCCTGACAGACTGCGTCAAGCCTACTATACAGATCGACGATCAAAGAAGTAGTGGCACAGAATCTTTTTCGGTACCTATAATGGATATGGTCTTTGTCAATAGCTATATTGTGTATCAATCTTTGAACCCGGAAGATGAAGTAACGCTACTAGAATTTTGGCGGGGTGTTAGAATGAGTAAACAAGGCATGCGTACCAAACGTTCGGCAAGTGGTTCCAGGATTCCGAGTCCGTCAACTTCTAGAACTGCTGGTTCTTCTGATGCGAAAAGGAGGAAGTATAATTACTCTGTTCCGAACGATGTGAGATTGGGAAATAAAGTATCCCATTGGTCAATTTTTGTCAACAAAAGTGGAAGATGTGAACAATGCGCATCTACATCTATTGAATCAAGGCCCCATTCAAAATGTTCTCGATGTGGACTGTTTTTATGTATCAATGAACGGAAGACTTGCTTCAACGAGTACCATGACGTTCTTTTTTAATTATTGAAATTATGTAACCTAGCAGTATTTGTACTTTGAATTAACAAAAATATTTATTTTGAGTTACCATTAGCATTTTCAATAAAAAAAAGATTGTTCGTTTCAATGACTCCTCAGTACCAACGGGACGCTCAAGTCCCATACCCACCCCAACCCACTTTAGGGGGGTAATTTTTTTTTAAATTATGTAACTGCCTTAAATTGATGCCAAATTAACCGAATTCACCGGAAACAATTTAAATATAAAAAAAAATCTTCTTTGGGACACAAAGGGTTGAACCGGAAGTGGTGAATTTTCGGTGATGGAGTGAAATATACGTATTTCAGTAATATATCGACGTAACAACCTGTTTATTTAAAACTAAAAAAAAATTGAGGGGGTGTACCTCACCTCGTGGTCACCCGGTATATGTACAAAGATCCCATACCAATATTTCTCGAAACATGATGTTATACAAGAAAAAAACAATGTAGGTATCAAATTTGTAGTCACTGCAACCCATTTCAACAAATTGTTTGGTTTTTTTTCAGGAATTATGACGAATTACTTTCAAACACGGAAACTGATGAATTTTCCAACTGGACAACTTGAACAAATCAATTTGAAACCCCGTTCATTAGATACTAATGAACAAAAATGGTATAAATATACGTTCTTCTGTTCTTGGAAAAAGATCACAATTGATAATTAAAATCAACAAAGCGTGACAAGTTCAAATTTCCCTCTAATTATATATATGGAAACAGTAAACATAATATAGTTTTATAATACGTTCAGAAACGCACAGGGGGGTCACTCCTTTTATTACCATTATTTAAAGATAAAGAATATCTTCCAATTAAAAAGCATACCGCCGCTGACTCGATATATCAATCTATAAGAACTCAGCATGGGACATCGTCCATGGGACTCCGACATAAATGTGCATTAATATTGAACACAAAAAATAAATAATGCTAAATTATACACAATATTTACATGAATTAGATCTTCTTCGTATAACATTTCCTGATTTATAATATATATATTGATATACTGTTTCACCACGAGTGTAAATATACACATGAGAATTAGTCATGTTGTTTTGTAGTCCGTATGAATTAGTCATATTTGTCAATATCGGGTGACACAGGAAATACGGTGCCCTCTTAATAAAGTTTGCATCATATCGGAAAAACTTTTCTCAATAATTTATTTTGAATTTCGACTTGGGCGTTAGGTTGTGCTTCGAAAAAGATGTAAATTGATCAACTCGGGTGTGATCACGTGACTTCCGCTATATGTCAAAAGTTATCGCTGAATATAGGCAATATAGATTTCACACCTACATTCCGAGTTAGAACGTTCTATTGCAATTTTCACTTTTTGGTATTTTTTTTATTTCGAAATTTCTGGAATATTAAAAATTTTGTTACTTCGACAAAACTGTTTTATACCTACGATGGCTCTGAAGGGAGATGGTAGACTTTTTTATCCCATAATTATTATGAATTAGTTATCTCATAATAATAAGGTAGTTAACTCATTACAATGAGAAAACTTAAGTCATTATGTGAAAGAATACGGGGTACCCTTCTCTCTGATCTTCCCTGATTAATACCACGACGGACATTGACCTACATCTGACAGATATTTGTGCAACGTTCTTACAAGAAGACCCAATTGCAAGTGCTTGTCTTGTAATTAAACAGAATATTATCCTTTATTTGGCTTGGAATGACCACCTGCAGACATGCATGTTTCGAGGTTTATTGCCTCTTATCAGTGGAAGGGTAGGTCGGATAATTGGCAGGTACAGGACAATTATAATGTTGTACGACCTACCCTGTCACTGATGAGGGGCAGTAAACCTCGAAACATGCATGCCTGCAGGTGGTCATCGTCAGCCAATTGAAGGATAATCTTCTGTTTAATTACAAGACAAGCACTTGCAATTGGGTCTTCTTGGAAGAACGTTGTACAAATATCTGTCAGATGTAGTTCAATGTCCGTCGTGGTATTAGCTAGGGAAGTAGTTGTTTTCTGACAGATGTTTGCGTTTAATTTTCCACTTGGTGGAAACGCTTCACATTGTTGATACCTCTCTGCCACAATATATTCAAACTTCTTTGGAATGATTTAAATTATTACAATGAGTTGAATTATCTCATTATTATGATATACGATAACTAACTCATTAATGAGTTAATACTTTGTTGCCTCTTTGATACCTCTTTGCCACAATGTATTCGAACTTCCTTGGAATGATTCAAGTCATTATAATGAGTTGAATTATCTCATTATTATGATATACGATAACTCATTAATGAGTTAATACTTTGTTGCGTTGCCAACAGATGCTGATTTTCCTATTTCGTTATGTATTTGTGAAGAAAAAAGCATGTAGGTTTCTCAAAATCGATTAAGTTATCATCCCATTTCAGATTTTCAATGCGAGGATTTATTTAAGTTTTTGAGGATATTTTATTGCCTTACTTCACTGTCCTCACCGGTAATCTTCAGTTTAGTTTTGAGATTTGTTTTTCAGAGAAGAACCATAAATTATTCAAAATTGGAACAATGTGGTCGATTGTTTGAAAGACTATAATTTAATTTTTTCAATCAACAATCTACCTAACTTAATCATGTTACTAATGTTTCGAACTGCTATATGCAAATTCTCACAATTTATCATTGTAACCTGTTTGTTTTCATGCAGATCATCATTTTTCTACTAAACGTGAGATCAGTCAAATAAAATCAGAGACGAACGAGCAGATTTAGATTTCTTCCTATTATTGAGGGTCCAAAAATATTTGAAAACTCAGTTCTGGCATCAAATAAGTGGATAATGGTAAAAGCAAGTAAATAATTGATAAAACTCAAAACTGAAAGGGCTTCAGTTTTCAGGGTTTTTGTTTAATAATGGCGCTAATTTCAAAATACCTATGTTACTTTCTTGAACTTGAAGAGATTTAGTGTTGAGGATTTGTACTATACAGAAGAGCGGATAATATATAATTTCCAGATATTTTTGCTTAGTTATTTTCGCCATCTATTCACTGCCCCTATTCTCTGTTCCCATATTATTTCTCAAAGTTCTATAGCTATGCTATATATAGCTGATGCCTGATGCAGGTATTGGACTTCACTAAATTCAGATATGTTTCCTTAGTCTATGCAATATTATACATTGTACAAATAAAGTTGTTTCAACTACCGTTCCACCTACCATTCACTGATCTCTAAGATCTATGTAAAAATTAAGTCATCAATTCGAAATTTTCAAATTCAATCCAGAAAAATAACTTTTAATTAGTTGCTTGGATCCCACTATCCATACTAGGTCAAGCTCCTGCCGATCTATATTTTCTTTAATTAAAATATACCTATATCGGCAGGTATATACCTACCTTTTTAAATTTAGGTTCTAATATATTATTATTCTCATCAGCATCAGAGTTCTTTAGAACTTACTAAAACATAAAAACATCAACTGATTAAAAATACGAGAAAAGTGAACAATAACTATGGCAATGTAGCACTAGCAAAAAATTATTTTTCCGAATTTTATGTTATCTCATCATTATGACTCACGGTATCTCGTTATAATGAGATAACTGATTCAGTATAATGACTTAGTTATCTCATAATCATGAGAGCGTAAGTCATTATAATGAGTCAACTATCTCATTATAATGAGATAACTTACTCATAATCATGGAAAGAAATTTGCCAAGTCCCTTTTGAGCCATCGCATATAATAGTTGCTCTAATGAGAGACTAATTTTCAAATAGGAATCATCAACAAAACGAACGTTTTTCTGGAAAAAAGATGAGAATTACCGCTGAAAATGTCTGTTATGTTTGATGCAAAGTTGACGTATCTTCAAGCATTTATAGTAGAAATAAATTTTAGTATTTTTTTTCAGTATTGAAACGATACCAAAGTCATAATCCAAAACTTAATATAATAAAACTTCTCTACGTATATAACCAAAGTTTAGGACTTCAACGGTACAAATCTCAAATTTAATTCTTACTAGTCCGGCTAGGAAACTTTCATCAATTTCGTAAAGTAGGCTGTAGAGACAAATGAAATGGGTGATCTATGATAAAAATTGAAAATGAAAATTTACAAAAAAAAAATTGTTCACTTTCTTACTGTACTGAACCAGTACTATTGAATTCCTTCAAAATTCTACTAACAGTCGACTGCTGTATATAGTTTTCTGGGTGCCGTACATCAAAGTCTTCAGCAAATTGTCGATGGGGAGTACTTTCTCCACATAACAAACTCAATTTTTTTTCAGTTAACAGTTAACATTATTGCGTTCTTCTGATTCAAATGTATTGAACCGCGTATTTAACTGCCAAAGAATGCTTGATGAAATTGTTTTCATTGACTACCTTTTAGTCTTTAGAGCCTACTCTGCAACATTGTTGAATATTACGGTGTTCTACTATAGCTGGGCTGTAAAAATTAAACTTGTAATCAATTTGTTCCGTAAAATATCATGAACTTTTGTTTGATACCTAAAGTAGTTTTTTGATATTTTGATTGATGACTTGGTATCATTTCAATACTGAACGAATCGATTTAAATGAATTCCTACTCCAAATGATTAACAATACATCAACTTTGCAATAATTATATCTATTTAATTTTTATAATATATTTTTTATTTAAATCTTCAGCAGTGTTTTTCATTTTCTAAAAACGTTGTATTGTTGATAATTCGTATTTAAAAGTTAGTAGCATACCTATTAGAGCTAGTGGTATAAAACAGTTTTGTCAAAGAAACGAAATTTTCAGTGAAAACTTTCCACCCTACCCTACTTTCAGTAAATAATATGCGGAATCGAAAAAACAGGTAAATTTTATTTTCAAGGGGGACACTTTCAAGGAATATTTGTTGCACTCGTGGTTCCACCACCTAGGAGGGGTAGATGTTACCCTTAGAATCCCTGATGGGAAGGGGGGTCAATTTTGATTGGGTTTCAATTCTTTTTCCAATGATACCCTAAATTTTTGTTTTTTGATGAGCAGCTTCCAAAAAATAGCATTTTAACTTACACATGTGATGAGAATTTGTTCTGAGATGCATTATTGTATTGACTCCTTTTGATAAAAATGGTTAAAAGAGTAGGTGGCAACCTTTCAACTCTTGAAGAACAGGAAAAAATTCATTAGGTACACGTAGGATGTTTTATTTGTTGGATATTTTCCTTTTCCAAAATAAAATTCAATTCGTGAGAAAGACATTGCAAACATAAAATCTACTCACGCTTATCTTATAAACTGTTTGAAATGTCGTCCATTTTGCTCTAAACAATAATTGGTCTGTTTTCGAACTCCTCTCTAACATTACGGAAAACTTCACTAGGAATCGACTGGAATGCTGCTGTAGTTCGCCTTTTGAGTTCTTCTATATCAGAAGGTTATGTTTTATAAACAACGGATTTAAGATGCCCCAAAAGAAAGAGATCTAAGGAGTTATATCCGGTGATCTCGGAGGCCATTCAACTGCTCCCCTTCTGCCACCATATATCCGGAAATCTCTCGTTTAACCACTGTAGAACCGGAAGAAAATAATGAGGTGGAGCACCGTTCTGCTGGAAATGCAACAGATCCGCCTGCAAAACTTCATAACCTTCTGCATCAATTTGAGTTTCTAGCTCGTGAGTGATAAAAGGATCGATAGTCTCTTCTAGCATTTCAAGGTACAGATTGCCAGTCTAATCTTCTTCCAGAAACAATGGACCAATAATGGCATTTCCAAGAATACGTTACCCAAACTTTAACTTTTTGTGGGTGTTGTGTATGCCCTTCCCCAAAAATATGTGGGTTTTCGTCACTCCAATAGTGACAATTTGGACTACTAACATTGCCATCCAGAAAAAATGAACACTCATCGCTGAAACAGATGTTTAACAGAAGATTGGGGATGGTATTGACTCGAGACATGCTTTCACAAAATAATAATAATAATAATAATGACTTTATTAAGGCGGGGCTCAGTCATAGACTGCTCTGGCCCAACCTGAAATTATATTCGAAATTACAGAAAAAATAAGTACATTTCTTATATCAGATATGACACAATTTAATAACTTTCTATTATTTTCCTGACAATATTTAATAATATTCAATGGATCAATTTTCAATGAATATAATTGCTGACTCATTTGAAAAATATTTTGAAGGGTTTTTCAATTAACAAAATGACTGATTAATTTGGATTTGAAAGTACTCAGAGTAGTCATGGATTTGATATTTGTGGGCAAGGAATTATATATAGAGGATTCACAATACGAAAAGGAGCTCTTAAAGGCAGGTACTCAATAATTTTGTTTCTTAGGTAAGAAGGGACGCTGAACAATATAATTTTATGAACGAAGCAAGCATAATGGATGTCTCTTCTTACGCGTAGTTTATTTATTTTTTGTTCAATATAACTAGGTGTGATATGATCTCGTCTTTTACAATTTGTTGCAAATCTCATACAAACATTCTGTACTACCTGAAGACGGTGAGCATCTTGTGCTGAAAGACAATGGCCATATACAGTATCACAATAATCAAAGAGTGAAAAAATTAATGACTCTATCAATTTTAATTTTATTGAAGTGGAAAGAACGTATTTGAATTTAAACAGTGATCTTAGTCGTCCATAAGCAGCTTTTATCAAATTATCTACATGTGAACTGAAGGTAAGATTCTTATCAATTGTCAATCCAAGACTTTTACTAGTTTCTGAAATGTTAAGTGAAATAGCATTCAATTTTAATTCATTTTCTAAATTTACTTTCGCACACTGTCTGTCAGTACCGATTAACATTGTTATTGTTTTTTGTGGATTAAGGTTTAGAGCATTTTCATCAGACCAATCCTTCAGAACAGCTAAGTCATTATTTATTTGATCAATTGCCTTTTTTTGATCACTTGGCAAAAATGTATGGCACAACTGACTATCATCTGCATACTGATAAAAATGGGAGTTTATAGTCAAGGCGACATTAGCTGTATAAATAACAAAAAGTAAAGGGCCTAGAATAGACCCTTGCGGTACTCCGCTTGGGATATTAATAGTGTCTGAATATATCATATCATTTACAAGTGATATTTTTACTTGCTGCTGACGATCAGTGAGGTACATGTTGAACCAGTCAAGGGCAGTACCTGTGATACCATAAAAGTTCAATTTTGCTAGGATTTGTTTGATTTGCATTTAACTCATTTTCGAGAAATGCTTTTTTTTCTCTCCAAATGGCTGAGGTAACCAGATTTCGCATGTTTTTATAGAAAATCCATTTCGTTTGAGACTGTTCTGCGGTAATATTCAAATTTGTTAATGACCTTCGGTAGTCAGATAAGGCCCGATCTCTTATGTGCATCATGTGTTTTATATATGTGGTAATCCATGGACTACGTTTCTTTGTTATTCTAATTTTTCTTTTTGGGGCATGTATGTCAAAGAGACGGATTATCGCGTTTTCAACGAATTGTACCTCTTCATCAAGGTTTCGAATATCACAAACATGTGCCCAATCAGCGCGCCTAGCGCGATTATCAAATTCAGTCATATTTATACCTTTTATATTACGCGAAAACACAAATGTTCCTTCTCTTTTTCTTTTGATAGGCGAATCTACAAAACAGTGAACTAATGAATGATCACTATGAAATTCTGGATAGTTTATAACTCCTGTATTTAGAACTTAGCTTGGTTGATTCACCCATATGTGATCCAAGAGTGTGCTAGTATATGAAGTTATTCTAGTAGGTTTTTCGACAACTTGTGTCATATTGAAGGATTTTGAGAAAATTGTGTCCAAAAAAATATACTCATAACTACAGGTATTCAAATAATTTATATTCATGTCACCCAAGCAGAAAACTAAATCTGAGGATATGATGCAATCAGCTATAATATCTTCTAGAGCCTGCAACGATTTATAATTCGTTGACGAGGGATTATACACACAGCCAATACTTACAATTTTTCCATTAATTTTTGTTGAGATCCATAAGGAGTCAATATTAGATATTGAACATTTTGAAGTGATTTTGATTTGTTTTATGTAACTACAATTCCTTATATAAATTGCAATACCTCCGCCTCTGCCTTGTCTATCATGCCTGTAAAGCGTATAACCCGGAATCTGTATTAGTGAATTTTGAATTCCATCAGAAAGCTAAGTTTCAGATATTGTGAATATATCATAATTATTAGTTAGCAAGCAGTCCTTCAAAATATCGAATTTGTTGAACAAGGATCTTATATTAAAATGCGCAATTAACAGATTTGATTCAGTCATTTATCTATTTACTATTCTTCTATCATAACCATCCTCGTGGAGCTATTGAAGAATCTACATTTTATATGGATGAAATGTATCAAAACATCAATTTGAGCTTCTTCATTTAGTACTCTGGGGTTATTTCGTTTTTTTATTCGGCACTGGACCAGTTTCGTAAAACTTATTGACCAAATCAAGCACATACCGGTGAATTACATTTCAATTTGGATGTATTTCGTTGAAAAGACATGCCGCCCTTCGTACGCACTTCCCAACTTCTCCATAAATTAAATCATTTCAATTCTTTCTTGAAGAATGTAAACCATTTTCACACTTTAATACACTTATTGAAGTAATTCACTAATCAGCCCAACAGGAAAAACAGTATTCACAATACTACCGTATCGTTCAAATTTGCAATACAATTTTTTGCCTGAGAATAGAAATTTTTTACAGCAGAAGTTGCAAAAAAGGAAGGTTGTATCTAAAATTTCTGCGATGGGAATTGAAAAATTCAGCATTTAATAAACACAACTTTACTTCCATCTACGTTCACTATTACTTTTTGGTGTAATTTTTTTGGAGCCAATGGCTAATGTTACCCCTAATAGTCAGGGTACCATTGGAAAAAGAATTGAACGACCATCAAAATGATGTGCCACTTGATCCCCCTTCCCAATCGGAATTCTAAGGGTTCTAGGGGGTTGAACAACGAGGGCTACAAATATAAAGTCGTAAATAATAAAGTCTGGTTAGACAGGTGATGAAGTTTTATAATGTTTTCTATTATTACTTTATTATCACTCCAATACTGCTATCATAAATGCTTGAAGATACGTCAACTTTGCTTCAAATATAACAGGATTTTTTTGCAGTTATTTTCATTTTTTTGAGAGACATTTTATTGATGATTCCTAATTGAAAGTTAGTCGCATATTAGAGCTACTGGTATAAAACAATTTTGTTGATGTTACGAATTTTTTAATATTCCAGAAATTTTGTAATAATGAAAAAAAATGCAGGTTGTATATGTATACAGGGCGAGTATTTTACTTGGAATGAACTCAGTAAATCAAAGTCAATATTTTGGTGGAAATATTATGTTCGGACAGGTCGGTTATTTCTTAAAATTGCACTCTTTTTGATTATGAAAAATGATGGATTACGTAATCTAATCTTCCACAAAAACTTACTATACGTATGGTCGTCGTCAAGTATTCAGCAGAAAACAACTACTGCCCTCTACGACCGTTGAATTATATCTGTTCAATACTTGGCAAAGTTTTCTACAAGAACTACTTTTCAATGCATTTCATATACCTAAGCTGAAATTATTTTTCAATTCAATTGGAAGAACAACTCCGTACCGGTTTCATGGTCCTTGCCAATCATCAGCGAAGGCTTGTTCGACCCAATTGAATCAAAAAATCCTTTCACCCTAGTTGGAAATCCGTGAGACAAACACTGAAGTATGGAATCAGCGCCATCTCTGAATTCCAGATTAAAATGCACTCCGACTACGTGTCGACTTCAACGAGAAGCCAAAAACATCATGCGGAATATTGGATCATGTTTTCCACCATTTTCCATAATTCGTTTAATGGTCTTCCGTCAAGTAGTGTCGCCACTCTTCATGGCTCTTTTTGATGTGAGAAAAAGGTATACAGCGTGTTCCAAAGGTCCACGCACAATTGGGCAAAAAAGTATTTTATTAAAATTTTCCAAAATTTCAATATGTTGTTGAACTCGGCTTCCTGAACGAAAATTATCATGGGCACACAAAAATTGTATGTACACTTTACGAGGTACAGAGTGTTGAAGTTGTAAAATGTCAATTTTAGACCATTATTCACTGAACTTTATTGGTGGTAATATCACGAAATCATTAGTATTTTTTGAATTTATACCACAGTACCACACTTGTCCAATGCATGATTTATTCGAACATTATACAGGGTTAATCATGACTTTTCCGAGTTATATCAATAGAAAATAATTTCAGAATGAAGCATCAATTCAAAAGTCGGATCGTACGAAAATTGAAGTTCCTGAATCCAATAAGTATGATTTTTTTTATATATACGGAGAAGATTAAAAGTATACATGTTCTTGCATGTCCCTGTTATATATTCACTTTGGATTACGTGATTTGATCAATTCAGTACACCAGTTTACTCGTGAATTATGACTATCATACAGTGTGACTTGGGTATACTTGAAGCTAATATTAACAAAAATTACAGAAGTGTCCTGTATGAAGAAAACTGACTGGTTGATTTTCCTATTTCTACCCATATTACAATAGATATGTCATATGAACTTTTGTGGAAAATATAGAATTTCCCTGTCTAGTTTTAATTTGACCAAAAAACAATATCACCACTCTCCAAATTATATCTCATTCGAATCTGCTGTGACCATTCCAGTCCGATTAAAAAAAGTTGATAGGTCAACGAGAGCATTTTTCATTAATTTCCTAAACAACAGTATTGTCAACAAACGGCAAGAGCCCCATACGACTGCCAAATCACTCCTGTACAACGTTTGGCAGAGTTCTTCTACAAGAATATGCAATGCAATACTTCCTGTTACAACTACCAAATGTTAATTGAAACCAGGTGTGACTATTTACATACTAGTTTTACGGTTCACCGGATCATCAGTGCAGACCCGGTCACAACATGCAATCGATTTCCAATTGGTTTTGTCAACTGGCCCAACGATAACCCCAGCTTCCGCTAAGACAGTGAGCATCAGAGCCATCTGAAGGAACCACAGAAAACATTCCCACTGGTACACTGACTTTGTTTGACCACAGACATGAAAAATGTTGAAATATTTTCCATGTGGAATTGTGCAAGTGAATATGTACATTTTTGTTCAGATGATTATGATGTTCATAGATGTCACTAATGGGGGCAAAAAGGGACATTGGCCCTCCCCCACCAATGAAGGGACAGAGCGTGACTAAAATCATGGTCAATGATGTCTTTGGTGAACATGGCGGAAATAATTATTATATTACAAGTTTATAGTGGAAAAAGATATGTTTATGTCGATTAGATTCTAATTTCATTATGAAAAATATTTGAATATTATTTATATGAAGTTTAGAAGTGATTTTGCAGTCGTATTGGGCTGTTGAATTATTTTTTATTTGACGTTTTTCAAAAATTCATTTGTATAGGAAATAAGCGAAAGGATGGGTTATTTCCAATCAAATTTCATTTAGTGGATTAATTGCCTTTTGTCAAGTACACACTATTCCACATGAAAAATATATAAATATTCTCCATGATGAAAAAAAACAATATAATTTTACTATGTATATCTAAATTCATAGGCATGAACCCTGACGTTTTGTTTCTAACTAAACACAGATAGGAACCGACAACAACGACTGTAAGGCGACAAATATACAATCGTCAAAGAATACTATCAATACTAAACAAAAGGTCACCCCCGGACTGCTTTGTAATGCGCCCTTTTTGAGATATAAAGGGGATTTGCTTGCTCTTTTCCGCAAAACAAGCACTGCATGTGTGTTGGCGAGTAAAACAATGCCACCCTTCAAATGAACTAAAAGAATACAATTGGTCTTTTCACTGGTTGAACAAGTTCCCTTCAACGCACCGGCCAACAGGAATAACGAATCTGTCACATATAATAATTAGAAATATATAATGAGTATTAGTGTCAGTAAGAACAAGAATATTTCTATATATCAGACTGAATTTGGCAATAAAAATTTTTTTATTAGTTCTATCAACACACGGCAAATAATAATAGCCGTCCTCTACCCGCACAGGCTATGCCTTTGGGTACACTCAACGAGTGTTTATGAGGAAGTATTATTATTATTATTCATATTGAAATCAGGAGCATTATTGGATTTTGATGAAGCTTGAGACCATGCCGATATTTTGGTCATACTTATGAAGAAAAACAGCAATGCTCACACTGTATCACGACACCTGTATCAAGGATTGTGGATCGGGATGTGCAACTGTTGAATCCTTGTGAATAAATCAGTACATTTTTTCCTTCATGAAATGTCAGAAGTTGGACCATCTGAAATCGCTAGAACTCTTCAAAGTACAATCGCAAATATATAAGGAAATGAAATATCTTGGAACAAGTTGTTTTGGGTATAATGCATGGATTTGATTTTTTGCTATAATTCGGAATTGATCTCTCTCCAAAATACTACTTATAACGCCTAAATTTTAACTAATGAATTTCTACATTAGAATGAAAGATGATACACAAAGGGTGTTGCATTACAGCATGGCGGAACAATCGGTCAAGTGAATAATGTATATCTGAGAATACCAACATGAATTTCTCACAAAAACTTGAGTAAGAGCTGTTGCTTGTATTCATTCACCTCATCCACTGTTCATAGTAACAGATAAAAAACTAATCATTTTCTTATTCACTCAATCTGTTACAACTGGAAAACAAACTAGAAGTAACCAATATTCTGAGGAAGTATGGGTCTTCATCAACAGCATGAAGATTCACACGACTGCATGTCCTTTTCATTCACAAGGTGACAATTTTTATATTTGCACCTGCTGTATACCTATTGTTAACGAAATGATAATTATAACGAATTATCTATACCTGTTCCTAGGATATGGAAGAAAAACTGATATGACTCGTGAAATAACCTAGTCTCTTGATATCCAGTTACTCCCACTCAAATAATTGCACTAAAAACTCCCTATTGAAAATAGCTTTTCATATGCTTTACCCAGTTAAAAAACATAAATTTGGCAGTTGGGTCATGTTCATTTCGCATAAATCACATAGTCAGGACAATGCTGATTTTAATATGAGATAACTCAATTTCATTCTTCCCGCTTCTAGTCTCACAATGTAATCTGGATTGTTTTCCATGAACAAAGAAAATTCCCGAAAAGAATATACTTGCAACCTTTCAATCAGCTCATCATAGTTGTAGTAGCAGAAGCGGAGTGGCGGCTACTGCAGCCAGGCAAGTAAGCCCTTATGGGCCTTTTTTGCCACCCCCTGTCTCCTATCTATGACATGCTCCCATATCAACTTATCTCAGTCTCCAAGTGGTCCAATCACTTATTTCTACCCGATGAAGTAGACGAGATTTCTGCATATTTGATGCAACAAAGATGTTTACCAAGACCAAGAACAAGACCAACACCAAGATCAAGACGAGACTGGTTCAGTCGTGGTCTTGGCCTTCATAGTCTTAGTCTTGGATCAAAATTTGTCTAGAAATTTGAATTATTCAATTCTATTGTCCAACAGTTCATATGCATATAATAGGTATTTTGTAATTCTGCCTTTTACAATCGTCAATTTTTATGGGTAAAGTAAGCGAAATAAATTTCTCATTTCACCATCATAATATAATTCTTAAGAAATCCTATATGAATATCAAATTAGACACACACAGGTCGACGCCCAACAGGCCAGAAAAAAGGTTCAAAATGGTTGTAATGTTAATTGAGTCTTTATTGACCATTTTACAATGGATTATTGTGTGATGAGCAATAAGATATGGTTGCTGCAGAGTGGTAGAATCGGAATCCTGAGGAAATACTTATCAACCACTGTGACGTTACCACATTCACCTATTTATTGTTAACTGTATATTGTAATATTGAGAAGATTTCAATTCACTACTTTTCTTTCGAGACCAAGACCAATACTCTTGGAGGAGAGTCTTGATCTTGGTCTTTATCTCGAAAGTCAAGTCTTGGTCTTGGTCTTGGGAAGATTTATTAATTCTTGATATTGGTTTGTATCAAGACCAAGACAAGACCAAGACTGGTCTCTTGGTCTCGCGTAGTCCTACCTCTAGATGTCATTTATCCCTTCAAGAAGAATTATATAAACACTCAATTCATGATTTATTGTAAATTAAAATTGAATTAAATGAAATTGAATACAGCTAGTGGAATAGCTTTAAGATAACAATGATCGTTTTGTATATTGATATTAAATAGCTCATTGGTGTCAATTGAGTGGTACTGTCATGATGATCGCGTGTTTCCTGGTTTCCACATAAGTCGCTCTTTTCAACCTAAGGAAGGAAAGACATGAGTCTTGTTGCTTACGATAAAATGCATAATAAAATATCATTTCATGAAATATTTTGAAAACGAGACAGTCATTTTTTTGTGTTCAGCATCGAGAAGGTCATGGTGGAGGCTTAGTTTGGAACACCCAGTGTACTGTTGAACAGACAATCATATGAATCATCATGATGTTGATGAAGACCCATACCTTTTCCAAAAATTGGCAAAGTCAAACAATTTGTTTTCCAGTTTCAATAGAATAAGTGAAAATGAAAATGATTATGTTAATGATATCCATTTTTGTGAACATAGTCTTGCCATGCTGTAATGCAATTCTCATTGTGAAATAGTATTTTTAATTAATCGAAACTCACCACTATGCATTTGGGGTGGTTTCTTCACGCCTTCAAGATTTCGAGGAGGCTGGGACTTTGTCAGCTTTTCTGAATACGGTGTCATTGCATCCGACGGAAACATCTGGAACTCGTCAATCCTTCGCTTCTCCGATTTTCGTTTACTTCAAGTTGGATTGAACAGAGATTCTTCAAACCTACAATTAAAATCACGTAAATATCGTGTTTTACTCTTTCATTCTTTCTAATTTTTCCGTTATTTTCTGTTGAACTCATTCGATTCAAATAACTGATATTTATATCAAATTGCACAACAACATGTAAATAGCAGAAAAATTACAGGATGTTCCGATCATCAGTGCAGAACTGGACCTACGACAACCCCTGTCCCCACTGAGAAAGTGAGCATCAGAGACATACCACAGAAAGCACTCCGAATGATACACAGACTTTGTTTGAAGCCAAAGAAACTTATTCCATCATGCATTTTCTTTTTGAATAATTACTCATTTTCTTGAACACGTTCCTAACGCGAAAAGGGTAAGAAAACACCCCAGATGCTCCTGCTTTTCACCCTCACGACGTACACAGATATTTTAACCTGATGAGAATTTTTTTCAACGCCTGTTTTTATTGAAAAAAAATGCATTTTTTTTACCGATTACGAAAACAACAAATCCTGGCTAATCCCGGCGAGATTCACTAATTATTTGCTGTAATTGTTTGATTGAGTGTGGTTAGCAAAAGATTCTACCCTCATTTTTACGCCCTATACGTGTATCATTTCACAAAAATATTGAAAAAAGGTAGAATTCCATCAACTAATAGCCACAAGCTGTCAAAAAAATTAATGGAACTTACATAGTTTGGTCTCCTAAACAAAAAAAATTTTTGGCGGTCTAAGTAATTTCCGGTAATTTCAGAGATATCGGCCCATTTTTGAGTTATGATTGGCACTGTTTATGACTCATTTCTATCTCAAAAAGAACTTATCCTTCGTTTATGATCAGAAAAACAACTAATACTTATATGTATCTCCGTACATAAAAACATTTTATTTTTTCCAGGTTGATAACGACTGGCAGTTCACAAAGTCAACTGGAAAATGCGACGTTACCAAATTTTAGGAATTCATCAAATTATTATAAGATAAAATCTTCTTCAGCGTGTCTCTTTCTTCTGGTTATTCATAAAATACGAGCGCAGCGAGCTTCTTCTATGATTCTACCTTTTTATACTAATTAGTGATCGAATTACAAGCATTAATTAACTAAATAGGCAACTTAAGTAAGTATGTAAGGTTAGTTCGTGTCCCCTGCAGAAATAAGGTCCATGGTCGCAAACATAGGCACACCGAAAGCGTGTCTTATATTCGAAGGTTGCGACTTGTTATCTTCTTAATCATATTTTTTATCATTAATATCCAAAAAATAACAGATTCCAGATTAGTCGATATTTTTAAAAACTAAGCATGACAAATGCAATTTTCACTTGGTTTGCAAAAATTTAAAAGAACTGACAACGTCGTTTTTCTTGATTGTTGAAGTTAAAGTTTCAAAGTTACCTACCTGGCATGAATGAATTCACTTATCAATTTGCGTAGATTTGTTGTGTTTCATATTTTCAAAAGAAGGTTGAATTTTATAATAAACAATGCCGTTTCCAATGAAAAAATTATATGAAATGGGAAATTAGTTTGAGTATGGAATGTGCTAGAAAATGCCAGTCATCTATCAAAAATGGGTCGATATCTCTGAAATTAATTAGGACCGCTAAAAATTTTATTTGGATTACATATTCAGGACTGTTACCAAAATTTATTTTTGAAAGCTTGTGGCTATTTGTCACGAGTTCTGAGTTGAATATTTAATTGTAAAACTCACCTTGTAAGCAGAAACAAGAGCACTCAACATGTAGACACTTTTCGAACTCCAAAATATGCCTCAAATGCAATCCATATTAAGCCCCAACATTCAAAGCTTGGCCTTTTCCGGAAAAATGTTGAATAGTACATCTGTAAAATATTCTAATTTCAATACCGTCGCAATTCGTTCTCAGCAGGACATAGGAATGATGTTTTTATCAGGTGTACCCAAAAACACAACCGAACGATAAGAGTCGGCAAAGGAACTGATCCACGTAGTGGGGACAGCACTTTCTACTTCAGAATTGAGAATAATCATTCAACTATAACGGAATACTTCCTCTAATTTTTAGATATAAAGTGAAAATTGAAACTGATATAATCGAAATAACCAACCAATAAAGAAACGCAAAATATGCCTATTACGTTATTAGTTGGTAGTTACACGCTATCAAAACATTTTCATGGAACTCCCGTATTTTGATCTCCTGAACAAAAAATACAAATAAGATGACTGGAATCTACTATCATACGTTCCTACAGCGAAAAAACACTCGACATACTTCCTTTCCACAACCACGATGAACACACGCGAATTCACTAGTTTCGAATCATTTCTATTATTAAACGGTACTTTTAAAAAATGCTCTTATCATTTTTTTGTGAGGATCACAGAAACAACAAATCCAGTTACCAACCTAGTTACTAACCTGACATGAATGAAATTTACTAAACATTTTGCTGTCATGTACCGGGATCTGCACGATTTGTTCAAAAGGAGGACGAGTTTTTTTATGAAAAGTTTAAAACAAAAAAAATGTGTAGAACCGGTGAATTCGGCTGTGATCTGTACTGGTGAAAAGGAGGCATCTTGAGTTTTTTTTTTTTCACTTTTATCACCAAAATGATTTTTTGTTGGCTTGGAACAAAAACAACCAATGTCAAAAGTTGGTTTGTTCTTTTACAGAATTATTTTTACATTACCGTGTATTGGGCTCTTCAATTCAAGAATTAGAGGTTACAAAGTTCCGAGGACATTGGGTGCTATTGGATTTAGGAATGTATTCTCAATACATTGGTTAGAACAAATAAAATAAAAATCGTGGAAATGTACATTGGTTCTTCCAATTACGTTCAATACATTTTTGACATTAACTATTAACGAAATTTTACCGATATTTCCTCAAAAGAAATTCTAATAAATGGCAATCCTTTGAAATTGTTTCCTTGGTCAAATAACAAGAAGCATAATCTGTCCAAAGGGCCCTTAATGAACTATTATACTTCAGCGAGTTGAAATCCGAAACTTGCATTATGAAAATAAAGAACTAAACACACTAATTCTTTAATGTAGAGAAGAAATGAAAATCGTGGGGGTTGGTATAGATTCTGAGCAACGTGTAATAACCAACATGTACCTTTAATACCAATTTCCTTGAATACAGGGTGTATCAACAATGCGTGGGTGGACGATATAGCTGCTTCCTCATTTAAGATAAGAAAAAATGTTTCAAATAAAAGTTGTAGAGAGCAATGAAAGCTGTTCAAAAATAGTGATAAACATACAGAGTGTTCGATAAATGTGTGACTCATCAAAGTTTTGTTTTTTTCAATGAAACACCTTATAAAATGTGTTTCATTTCTCATGGAAAATCATAACAATTTCAGGATCGATAGATACAGTTAAGATGAACTCTCTGCGTGATATACACTGCACGCCAGCAGCGATGAATCTACCCATTATTCCGTAAAGTTATATGAGGGGACAAAACTGGCCCAAAATTCTTTCGGATTCGTGTTCAGGATCCCCAAATTATTAATAATACACATGTCTCCTGAACAAATTTCAGTTCTGAAAAATTCTAATATCTAGTGTATCTACTCATCCTAAAAAGTTTATGATTCTAGATTGAAAATTACGGAAGATACGGGGGCGTTTTCATGAGAAGTGAAACAAATTAGAATTTTACAGGACTGAAAATTTTACAGGAGACAGGTGTTTAAGTAGTAATTTGGGGATCCTTAACACGAATTAGAAGAAATTTTGTGCCAATTTTACCCCCTAATACAACTTTCCAGAAAAATCATCGCTGTTGGCGTGCAGTGTAAATCACGTAGGATGGCACCTTTTGTGCAATTAGTTAATTTCTTGTGTATTATCGATCCTGAAAATTGTATGGTGTTTGCATGAGAAGTGAAACACACTGTATATTTTCACCTCATTGGATTTATTTGAAAACTTTTTTTCCAAACTATAGGGTTGTAAAGGATTAAACCAGGTGTTTCAGATGTTATGGTGACATTTATATCCCAAAATGGGTTCATCCAACACCACATTATATCGAAATCAATAATTGGGAATATGAAACATTTTTTCACCAAATCTTGTCAAAAATGTTTTTTTTCTAATTCATATTCATAAATTTCCCAGATGGCATTTTTCCTATACAGGGACAACCAAAACTCGGGATCAATTTTTTCTCAGTTATTCTTTCAAATGGAACACCTTGTCAATAAGGCCATACCAGAATAGTCCACACTATGAGCTTTCAGAAAATGTAGGGTTCGTCTATTTGATTTCCATCGAAAATGTATATAATTCTTAAGGAAAGTATAAAAAAATCATAGAAGCAATAATGACATTTCAATTCAATGAGTGACACAAGGCAATAAAATAATCTAAAAAAATATTGAAGAACGTCAATTCACAGGACATGTTCAATCATTCTTTCATTTTGACCTTTACACAAATTGAGTCATCTGCAATGACTCTTCGAACTTCATTTGAAGTTGATTTTGTAATAGAGCAAAAATCTTGGAAAAGAGCGATCTTATAATAGAGCGAATTGTATTGTTAATGTCTCCTGGTGTCGTTGGTTTCTCTTGATAGACTTCGCCTCCAAAATATCTAGAGGCGTGAGGTCTGGGAACCTTGCTGGCCACTGAATGGGTCCATTTCTTCCTATTCATTTATTTCGGTGCCATCTGATTCAAAACCTTTTCACCTGATTGTGATTGTGGGGAGGTGCGCCACCATGTTGATAACATAACCTGTTTCTGGTGTCAATCGTTACATCCCGCATCGAATTCAGTAAATCACCTCAAAGAAAGTCTCTGTTAGCTTCTCCATTTAGAGGCCCATCAGAGAAATATTATCCTATCAGCTGTTATCCAAGTATATCCCCCCGAACATTTACCCACCATCTTTTTTGGTTGCCTAACCCAATGGCGATTTTCTGTCGAGTGGCAGTTGCAAAATGTATTCCAGAAACTCACATCCTCTCGTTCCATCATGAGGATCCTCAACTGTTGAAAGAATTCCCGCTAATTCATTTTCATCGTTTGTTGCCATTTTATTCACTACTTGCCTTTTCTTGCGCTTGCGATTGACACAGCCTGCTTCCTCAAATCTTTCTTTAATCTTCCGAAAACTATCTGGTCGTATGACTATTGAATCAGGATATCAAACTGCATACATTTTACTGGCTCATAAGCAGTTCCCGTCACAGTTACCCAAAATGTAGATCTAAATTTTTTATCATTTCTTCAGTGAATAATTCAATTTTGAAACGAGAAAATTTCATATTCAACTATAAATTCACCTAGACAATTAAATGTCACGTTCGTTGACAGTTCCTGTAACATTCAAAAGTTACAAGGTTGATTTGATATAATTGATTATTTTTTTCAAATGTCAAATGTTTCTGGTATTTCAACCAATGGCAGCGGATTCTGCTGGCCAATCATTCGGTTTCATACTGATAAAACCGCCTGGTCCTGGATAAAACGTTGTTAACCTTTGAAATGTCAAAACTAAATAGGGTTATCTGCGTCGATTTTTTTGACTGGGTCATATGAAACCTTATAATTAATAAATTTATTATCAAAAGGTACGAAAAGTTAGCTCATTATCAATGGTTATTCACTTTTCAGGTATGCGAAAAAAAAATTATCTTTTTAAAAAAAAATCTTTCTTCAAATTTTATTGATAATTTTTCATTTTCATCACTCAAACACGTTTATTCGACAAAACCATTCAAACAAACCGGTTTGTTTCCATATAGCCCAAAACCTCTTTCATGCATGGACAGAATTCGAAGGGATGATTTCTATACATTTAGATGTTATCCAGTTTCTAATTGTGACGGATATAGTTAGGTATATATGAAATCATATTATTTTTTCCTGACCTATTCAAAAGTGTAACAAATTACAGCGTGTTCCATTTAAAAAAACACTACTTCGATATGTCACACTTCATTGAGCCACCCTGTAGACTACAAAATAATTCTGTTCTGTACTGCGCCATCTATCGAGCAATCACAACGTGTTTTATTACATAAAGTAGTATCGGTGAAACCCTCCAAACGGTTTTTTCATGTTTGTACGTCAAACCGTTCGGGAGTTAACATCAAAAGCAGCACTGTATAGAAAAAAATCAAAAAATTTTAAAATTATCTTTTGAATAATTAATTTTCATTTTGTTAAGATTTTGTAAAACTTTTGGCACTTTGCGAAATCACCTTATCAAAACGTGTATGAAAATTGTATACAGTGTGGGCCAGTGGCTAATAAGTATTGCAATTTCCTCGGGATTCTGATTCCACCACTCGGCCGCAACCGCATCTTACTGCTCATCACACAATAATCCATTCTAAAATGGTCAATAAAAACGTAATGAACATTCCAACTATTTTGAACCTTCTGGTCTATTGGGCGTCGACCTGTGTGCTGTGTGGGTCTTATTTAATATTTATTTAAGATTCCCTAAAAATTATATTATGACGGTGAGATGAGAAATTTTGATTTCGCTCACTTTACCCGTACAAATTGAAAATTGTTAAAGACTGAGAAATACGAAATAACTATTATAGGTATATAAACTGTTGGATAAATGAATTGAAATTTCCAAACGAATTTGATCCAAGACCAAGACTATCAATACCAAGACCAAGACTGAGCCAGACTCATCTTTGTCTTGAAACATCAAGACTTATGTAATTAATGAAATGATACTGTTTAGGTTGGACTCAAGTGGTTGTGAAAATTTTAAAAAAACAATTTTTACTATGACCTCTGATGAAGCAATGGTTCATATCTTCCAACTTCGTTCGATTTTTTGAAACATTTTAAACTGGAAGAGTCAATATAGACTGCTTTTCTCGACCGTACTCAAGTTTTGTGGAAAATGAAGGAAAACAATATATATTGCGCAGTACAACGTAGAAACTTCATTTTAATTATTTCCCCAAAAATTCTATCATTTTTGTATCTATCAAATATTTGTTTTCAATAAAGTGAAAAAAAAAACGATGTTTTATTTCAGAAATCAGAAAAAAAAATAAAAGCAAAAAGAAACACGATGTTTACTACCAGACTGCTGAGGGCTAGAATCCTACACTAATTAGCAAATCATAATCATTATTTATTTATTTATTTATTTATTTATTTAAATTCCACACATCCACCTCCGCGCTCCATGTATAACATTGTCTCAGACGACATTTCTCTACGAACATTTTGAAACATAGAGGGGGTAATTAACGCTAGGCACTCTCTTATACACTGTTCCGAAGGGCCCCAACTTGTGATCATAATTTTTTCTCATTCCAAATATAAAATCTATTGAGGTGAGATCTGGTGACCTAGCTAGCCAAGGATTAACTGAATATCGCCAATCCATTTTTCACCAAATTCACTTTCCAACCATTCCCTGACTTCTGATGTTGAGTGGATGGAAGCACCGTCCGGTTATAAATACAGTTTAATTCGCTGAGACAGTGGAAGATATCCGAGAACTTCAAAAATCCAGTATTTAAAAAATAAAATATCTTCGAGAATTCGGGTTCTGTCTGAAAAAAATGGCCCAATGATTCTCGATTGAAATATCCCTTACCAAACATTAACTTTGAAATAATATTGGTCGTTGCATTGTACAATGAAATGGGGATTTTAAGTTGCCCACCACCGACAATTTCGGGAGCAAACATGTCAATTTGAAGTAAAAGTGGCTTCATCCGTGAACATAACATTTTCAAGAAATTTAGATCAACTTGCCAAAATCTGGGTCGATGAGGATACAGTTCTTTTTTCAAAATTCGCCCAACAGATGTTCTAGCAACGCCTGTTTTAACAGCAGTTGCCTTGTTGAGGTTTTCGGATTTCCGGCAACTGATAATAATATAGAGGCCGTTTCTTTTATCATGTGGTAAAATTGCTATATTCTAAACCGTAATAAATACAAAGACGATTAAATGGGAAAAAAGGTAACTATTGTGATGAGCAGTAAATTGGTCATAAAAAATTTACGGGGATTCTCGCCCTTCCCAACTTATACGGGGAAAACTGAAAATGCTGTTTTCGGTTTTTTACGAATAGAATTGTTATTTCAGAAAATATAAAAAAATGAAAAAGGGAATTTTTATTGTATTCAAAATGTACTAGAACTGCGTGACGATACATTTTTAATCAAACGTTTCGTGTCAACACCGCCATTATCAACTATATTTTTCAAATGCGGATCTGTCTATTTCATCACAAATATTGATATAGCGATAAAATCACAATTCAGTAGTATATCACACTCGACATTTTTATAACGTTTCATATAAAATAACTAGCATCATCAGTGACAACAATTTTCAATTACGGTCCTGTCCTTAGTTTGTTTATGAATTCCACAGAATCTATCGCTTCGATATAAAAATTATCAATGACGTTTTGATTGAATGTAACTATAAAAATTGTATTTATACTATAAAAATTTATAAAAGATTTCTGCAGTTTCAGATACGAACGATAGCAATTTATTTCATAATGAATTTGTGGAAGAAAATAAAACCAATACAGAAAAAGAATTCTACATTAAATGCTCGAATTGACGACCTCTTTGTTGAATGCACATAAGTTGTCCGTCCATACAATTTCTGTGGCAATTTTCTAGCATGATGATTGTAATGCTATTACATGCATCTCTTATCTTCTAATTGATATGGTCGATATCGGTACTAGGTGTCGAAAAAACTTTATCCTTCATGTTTCCCCAGACAAAAAATTCAAAGGAGTAAGGTCTAGAGATCGAGCTGGCCAGGCAATTGGTCCATTGATTCCAATCCACTTTGTTGGGAATATTGCATCTAAATGTTCCCTTACTATTGCTGCATTATGGGGAGGGGCACCGTCTTATTGAAAATATTGTATTTCATGACGGGTGCTTAATGGCAATTCATCTAAGTAGCCATCAAACTCATTGGATAAAAAATTTAAATACATTTCACCATTCAAATGCTCATCGTATAAGAAAGGACCTAGTATGTTTGTTCCCAAAATTCCCAACCAAACATTTATTCCGAACCTCTCCTGGAAATTGGTTTCTCTATGTAAATGTTCATTCGTATTATTCCACCTATAATGGATGTTTCTGTTAAACCAACCATTGTTGGTGAATTTTGATTCGTTCGTCCATATTAATTTTTAACAAATATTTCGAACTTCCCTATTTCTCCGTCTTAACCATTTCGCAAATCGTACTCTCCTTCCGTAATCCCTTTCATTAAAGTGATGAACGTTGCGTATCCTGTAGCATTTGTATTTTTTCTTTTTCAAAATATTTCTGGTAGATTTTACAGATATCCCAAGTTCGTGGACAATTTCTCGTAAAGAACAATCTTGATTAGAAATATTTTTGTAACTGACCAATCGTAGATTAAAAAAAAGACGTTATTTTTCACTTTTTAGTCTTTATAAGGTAATATTTGCTTACCCAAAACATTTATTTGGTTCTTTATACTTCTACGTCTTAACATTTGAATGTTTGGAATGCGACGATTCGGGTATAGCTCGCCATACATATTTCTTGCCAAAAGTGGATTTCTATTTGATTTTGCATAAGTAAATAGCATATCAGTCCTTTCGTCATTCGAATACATCTTTAATATGTAACAGAGTGCTTAAATGTCTGACAGTTCTTAACAGATATCAACAACTCATTTATTTTTCCTGCCATAGATATCAAGCAAAGCCTACGTGTTTAAATATGGTAAAAGAAGTGAGATGCTATTTAATTGTACTAAATTAGACAACACTTGTATTTTGATCAGAAACTGATATTTTCATTACTTCCAGGATTGAGAATTATGAAAATAATCTGTGTAAAATTGATACAGGAGAAATCAGCCTTGAATCAAGGATTACTGTAATACAAAAATCCCCAAAAAGGAAAAATACGAATGTTCGTTGTGTTGGGGTATCTTCCTATCGAAAGTATTGGGTAATGACTGAAGTATCCTAATAGTTGAATGAGTTTTGAAGAAATCAAAACAATTTACAAAAGAACTAACGACAGGACCGTAATTAAAAATTGTTGTCACTGATGAAGCCAGTTATTTTATATGAAACGCTATAAAAATGTCAAGTGTGATATACCACTGAATTGTGATACCATCGCTTTATCAATATTTGTGATGAAATAGACAGGTCCTTATTTGAAAAAAATTGTTGATAGTGGCCGTGTTGACACGAAACGTTTAATTAAAAATTCATCATTACGTAGTTCTAGTACATTCTGATTACAATGAAACTTTCTTCTTTAATTTTTATATATTTTCTGAAATAACCATTCTATTCGTAAAAAAACGGAAACCGCATTTTTAGTTTTTCCTGTATAAGTCGGGAAGGGCGAGAGTCCCCGTATATTTTATCTGACCAATGTACTGCTCACCACAATAGTTAAATTTTTTCCCATTTAATCATCTTTGTATCTATTACGGTTTAGAATATAGCAATGTTACCACATGATAAAAGAAACGGCCTGTATTCAAAGTGTTTTCTTCATTGGCAACGGTCTTTTCATGGAGAACTTTCAATAAATTAGCAACAGAACCAGTTTCTTTGACACAGTAGAACTGTGAAAATTCTTGTCTGGATGCCTCTGATTGAATATTTTGGCAACTTCTATACTACTTTTGTAGTGTTCCCCGCATATCAAAATCTATTAAGTCTTATCTTGTTTTGAAAGTTTAAATGGCATTTTAAAAAGATTTACATTTTCTTACTGTTTATGTCTTGTAGATAGACCAATCACATACTCTTCACTATTTACTATTTGATACAAACCAAGACAAATTTTATTTTTGATTTTCACAATCAGTCGAGCAAAACTGTTTATTTCTAGGCTGATTTGACTTTATTTCTAACAACATGCAGAAATGTCGTTCATGATAAAGTTTTGTATGGAGCGAGGTGTACATGTATGTGGAATTTAAATTATATTTTTGTTCAATGATAACACTTGTAATAAAGTTTGCATTTTCATTTGGAACGAACCTGAAAAGTACTATTTCGTTAATTACATAAGTTTATAATACTCCTCGAAAATTGGTCGATACCAAAAAAAAGAGAGTTTTTCCAATCAATAAAAATATATTTGGAAAAAATTGCTCTTTTCAATTTTTTCGAATAGATATTTCAAATTCGCATGTCGTCCTGAAATTGAATTATAAACAACTTTCTCAAATAACTGTTTTTGCAATGTTTACAAATAATCGCACTTTTGCCAATTCGTAATAAATTTTTTCAAATTGCCGCCATACCGGTAATCAAGTGACATGTCAAAATCGATTAATAGATTTTCCAATATCAAGAAACTATCCCCTATAACGATGAGATTCATGTGAAAAATTTATCTTCTGTGAGTCGTCAGATATATCTTATTAACTTTGTACTGACATAAAATATTTCTGGGAGCTGTGTGGTACGATTTGAGGAAAATTAGTTTTTGGAATGTTGCGCTTTGATGAAAGACCCTGTTTAATCCAAAGTATTTAACAAAGCAGCAGAAGCAATAGTCCTGTGATTTGTTTTCGAAACATTTGTTCGTGAAGTTGTAGGTACCATGAGTAAATAATAATTCTTCTTCGCACCAATGGGCCACCCTGTAGATGTGTACGTGGTAATAAGAATATAGTTTATTTCTGTACCCATGGTATTTACTTTTTAGCTGAATTTTGAATATTTTCACTTAAGCCATTCACGAGTCTTTTTACCATTACTATAGTGACCTATACTCACTTTCAACCGGAGTTGAGGAAGAAAATAAAAATACTTGCGCTGTTGCAAATCCGTGCTGTCGATTGATGAAAGTAATTAATAGGTATTGTTTCTTCAATTTCCATTGCACACTTTGAACTGGAAATGAATTCGTCGATGTGAAAGTTCCCAGTATAAATTAGTGTCAAAAAAGAAACACTTCATTCCGAATTTGAAGTATATTTATGTCAAAATAATCATAAAGAAAAAGAGTAAAAATTAAAAAAATTGAGTGGATGAAAACAGAAAATATCGTGTGCATAAAATAAGTGATTGAAATGGCATTCTAGTAGTTTTCCACACAGACGTGTTTATGAAAGATATTATCATTATATTTCACTCTGGAAATCTGTTGGTATCTTATGAAACAGTGAGTTTCAAAAGGTATGCACCATATGGAAAATCTTTTCATTATCCAGTCGTCAGAATATTTTACAATTGGTGCATTGCGGAAAACTTGCATTTGAGTAATCAAAATTTTTAATTTCCAAGTGGTTTACAGAGGTGAACAGAAAATATAAATTGGTATGAAGAGTAAACTACCGTTATTTTCGAAGTTGTCAAAAAAGTTTATAAAAGTTGTTCAAAATCGAAAACAGTATTCAGATTTGACATCGCAGCTACATAGTTACACAATTTTTTTTGTTTCTAACCTCATGAGAGAAATAGTATGTCATATACATCTTGGGCACTTCCCTTATATTACTATAAACATTTTAATACAAAAGATGGTCGACAATATTGACGTTTGTTGAAAATAGTTAGAAATTTTACTAGTTTCCTGGTGCAAATTTTATATTTGACTCATTATGTATGTGCATAACGATTATCAAAGCTTCCTTGGAGTTCGCGCCGACCACCCGGGGGGTGCTGTAGGTTTTCCGGGTTTTTCTACAGCTGAAAATTGAATACGCCACCAAAAATCAGTAAGTCGTCCCGGAGCGCCACGGCAAATAATAATAATAGCCGTCCTCTACCCGCAGAGGCTTTGGGTACACTCTACGTGTATTTATGATGGACTATTATTATATTATTATGTAATGAAAACAAATAATTGAATAAATAAATCCATTGATGCTGACTAATACATATCTATAAGTTTTCACGGTCATTTTATTGATAAAAATTGGGGTAAAATTCTAACAACTAACAGCCACAACGTATCAAAACATTATTTTTGTAATTTATACAGTTTGGTCTTCTGAACAAAAAATCCAAATGAAATTTTCGGCCGTTTATATATTAATTAATATCGGATATATGAGCCTATTATTCAGTGATGACTGGCATTTTTTAGGACACATTTCTACCGCAGATGAAAAAATTTTCCTTCTTCATAACACTAGCATAATGCACTCACCCTAAATCATCCATTTTACACCATTTTTTTTAATTGAAAACGGCATTGTTTATCCAAAAAATCAACCTTCTTTTATAGAAACATGAAAACATGTTTTTGCAAATTGTTTAGTGAATGTATTCATGTTGAAAAACAAACAAAAAATTTCAGGTTGGTAACATTGAACTTTGCATGTTTTCTCCTCCAACTTTTCGAGCCATATAACTTCAACATGAATAGGAAATTATTCATTCACGTTATTTTTCACTTGTCATGAATAAAATTTACTAATAATTTTGTTAAATTTCCGGTATGTGGTCATATAAGAAGGATGAGTTTTTCCTGAAAAGTACCGTTTTCAATAAAGAAAAAGTGTTTAACAGATAAATTAGTGTGTTTACACTCTGCTAGTGATAAGAAGGAATTTTGAGCGTTTTTAATGTTTTTTTCGCTGTAGAAATGTGTACTAGAGAATGCCAGTCATCACTCACCGAATTATTCAAGACCACCGGAAATTTTATTTGTATTTTTTGTTCCAAAGACCAAACTGCATAAGTTCCAAACAATTTATTGATAGCTTATGGTTATTTGTTAACGGAAATTTAACAAAATTTTCTGACAATGGGATATCAAACAAGTTTTCCATTTGGTGCAAACTTTATGAAACTCACTGTATACAGTGTGTCCGCTCAAGTTCTCTACATATGGAAAACTTTTTTTATTATTGAGTTTACGAAAAAAAAGCTAATCTTCTTGAGAAGTTCTGCATGATCTGAAACCTATATACCACTGTCAGATAACAACTTTTTTAGCCGTATACGAGGGTTGTCAAAAAATATAAAATTTTCTCAGCAATAAAGTACCTTTCTTTTCGACAAAATCGAAAATTGTTATGAAGAAAAGTTGATAAGAATTGAAAACTACGTTCAGATATTCAACTACACCTATCTACATGAAATGTCAGGTTCTGTTACTTTTCACAATATTTTTGTTTATTTTAGAGCAAAATGGAAAAAGAAAATGTTACTGGGATAAATTGAAGAATATATCTAAGTTAAGATTCGTAATAGGTACGATTGTTAAAACAAGAATATTTAAGAATATAACATTTCGAGAATAGCACTGTTTTTCAAGATACAAACATCAATCAAAATACCTGATATTTTGAATCTTTGAATAAATAGTATTGAAAATGAGAGGAAATATTATACACGAGTAAACAACTCGAAATGCTAATCGTCTTCGTTTGCCATTTTCGTGGTTATGTCTTTCTCAGAGCGCCTACACTTACCAAGGCATTATATGTTATAACCATACTTTAAAATTATAGGTGAAATCGAAAGTATTCAAGTATTTTTAAAAAAACTTTCAGTTTTTGTGTAATAATGCATTCTATTCTTTAGAAGAGTATCTGAAATTTCAGTATTGAGTATTTATACTTTTTATCTTATCTTTTATATATTTTCAGCAATGAAATTTATCTTATCTTATCTTATCTTATCTTATCTTATCTTATGCATTAACTCTTGCCTCTCACTGCATATCGGTTTGGCCTTTTAATACTTTGCTAATTTATTCAAGGGTAAAAACATGAGAGATTTTTCTTTATCAGATGGATATTTTCTTCGACGAACTACAATTAGTAATGATCACCTTAATTGAAATTATCATTTGCAGTTGTTTCCAACACTATTTTTATAATGTTGTTTTTATAATTTATTCACATGATAAAATTTTCTGAAAGAACTGTTGAATGTATGCAAAATGAAGGAGGATATGTCGAGGCAAATATACAACAGTGAACGAGAAAAGACATTATTTTAATTTAAATTATTTGAATGTTATGTTAAATGTTAGAATTGCATTTTTCTAAAATAAATAATAAATATATTTCTAACGGAGAGTTACGTTGAGAAGAGAATGACGTCACGTTTGGTAATTTTGTCTATCCGACACAACAACATTATGTTTCAATAGCGATGAAACTAGTCAAATTTCAGGCCGATTTCATGATAAAGAAGTTTACCATATGAAAATATACTGAAAAATAAATAACAAAACCTGACTTTTCATGTATATATATATGCAGTTAGATATCTGATCGTAGTTTTCAACTTTCATAAACTTTTCCAATTTATAATTTTCGATTTAGTCCAAAATAAAGGTACTTCATTCTTGAGAAAATTTCATCTTTTTTGACAACCCTCGTATACGGCTCAAAAAATTGTTATCTTACGTTGGTACTCTAGGTTTCAGACCATGCAGAACTGTTTATGAGGAATAACTTTTTTTCGTAAACTCAATAATGAAAAAGTTTCCAATATGTAGAAAACTTAAGCGGACACAATGTACATGTTTCAAAAAATCAATTGATAATATTCTCAACGAAATCATAAGAAATAATTCGACAACGACTCAAAACACCCTTCTCTCCACACATTTCCACAAAGTGGAAAAATGAGGCAAATATCTGACCGAAAACAACTGCATCCCCCTACGGACATTGAATTACATTTGTCATCCATTTGTGCAATGGTACTCAAGGAGGACACTATTTACAAGTGCTGATTGTTGTAATAAATCTGGTGAATATCTCTCATTTTGTTGGTAATGACCACCTGCATACATGCATGTTTCGCGGTTAATTCATCTCATCAGTGCTAGAATAGGTCAGTCAACAATGGAGTCGTCTTGTTCCACAAAATGAACGATAACCTTCAAGAGCCCTATAGAATTCCTCTACGAATGAAGCCGGGACTTACAGTAAAAGTCAGGATGACAATTGCAAAGATGTAATTCAATGTCCTTAGGAGGATGTTGTTGTTTTCTGTCAGATATTTGCCTCATTTGTCCACATTGTGAAACTGTGTGGAGAGAAGGGTATTTTAGGTCGCAGTCCAAACCGACCTAGGTATAATTTTCTGTGCCTATGAGAGACAAACCTTTAGTAAAGCACTTCCTAGCATACAAACCCATATCACCAATTGAAAACACACAGATATACCTATACAGCGGCTTTTAATAGTGCTCCCCTATAAACTTTTGAATGGTTCAACGTACAAACAAAAAGCCCTTTGGAGGGTTTAACCGATACAAATTTTTTTGATAAAACACATTGTGATTGCTCGATAGATGGCGCGAGGGGGAATATCAACTAAAAAATTTTAAATGGCATGGGGCTAATGTGTCACATCGTTGAAAAGATAAATCAATTCTCTTTTCAACCATCTAAAATTTCTTAGAATTTCGTTCCAATAAAAAAAATAATGTCCCCTTATTTCACATCAAACCATTCAAAAGTTATCGTCAGGTAAGAAAAGGGATTCAGACCGCCAGATCCGCACTTATTTTGACATTTCAAATGCATATTGTGAAAAATAAAAAAACTTACTAACGTAAATCAAAAAAATTTAGATGGTTAAAAACGATTTGACACATGACTCCCATGCCATTTAAATTTTTTTTGTTGATGTGCCCCCCTCCCTCGCGGCATCTATCGAGCAATCCCAATGTGTTTCATTTCTAAAAGTAGTATCGGTGAAACCCTCCAAACGTTTTTTTGTCTGTACGTCAAAGTTAACAAGGGGGGGACTATTGCAAGCCGCACTGTATAATATTTTGAACATAAAACAAAAGGTCTCTGTAACTAAGTAATCATCTTCAATGCGTTGAAAAATATAAATTGTTCTGTCTCAGACAACGTCAAATTAATCTGCTTCGAATCCGTTATCAGTTTTGCAGCTAAATGACGAAAACCAATAAAAAAATCAGGTCGGCTGCAACGCGTGCGCGCTTGATGTAGGATACTCTAGTTATTTATGTCCATTAACCTTGAACCTATCCAAGGACAACACAAAAGAATAAATAATTCGACACAGGAAAACTCACAAAAACTATCATGTTCTGAAGTCAAAGAAACTAGAACTTCACAGTGAACTGAAAAAAGGATTCAAATTTCATCTTTGTAAAAATTTTTACCTATTCGACAAATAATGCTGATGAACAGAAAATAGAATATTATTATCGTTACCTGCCTGAATTATGATTGGACACTCATTGTTTTCGAAAAAAATTGAAAAGTGAAAAACAAATAACTCACCTATCACACGAACGTGATCGAAATCTTTTCGAGGAATCATTAGATGAGAAGCCAAAAGTAGAATATCTATAAAATTATATTCAATTATATTTGCAGACAATAACTTCTCATCAAAATTGTCACCACACTCACTTCTATCTTATTTCGTTCTTAATTCCCGCAGTTGTATTTCATCGGTATCGCGCACGCCTCATTTCAGTGAACACCACTCTGTTTTTTTTTTGCTATTTGGGAAAGACATAGACGTGGAAAAAGGAAACGAAAAGTAATATGTAGAATGTGAGATGAAGTAAAACATACAAGTATACAAATTTAATATGTATCAAACAAATATCCCAATAGAAAGTTGAAAGTTGCAATTCGAATTTGAAGTTTTTGCACAGAAATACATTATACCTAGTGATAGTGGTTTACAAGATTCGAAAAAAATCGCAGTCATATCAAATCCCCGAATAATTTTTCATTACAATATGGTCATATGCCTGATATCATTTTATCAACATATTTGATAGATTTTGTTGAGTCTCAATAACAACAATGAATATGGTTCTGATGGAATTCTGAAGATTATTCTAAAAGACCAGACCTTTAACAAAAATGGTGATGATTTGAGTTCAAAAAGAGAAGGAAAAACAGATAATATCTACTCTTTGAACTCCGCAGGCATTACCCGAACCATTTTGTTGAAATGGTGGGTTTGATAATAAGGGCTTGCCGCAATATGGCAGAGATTTTGGCCGGAGGGATGCAGAAGGTCTTCATCCTTGGTTCATTTCCCCTGCTCAGGACACATGATTCTGGGACCCAAAAGTCACTAACCCAACTGTGTGGAAAGTGGTTATTGGGGCAAATGAGCCAGCTCGCCCTCCGGAAGCGACGGAGCTTAGGAGATAGGGCGAAAGTTATCACAGATGAAAAAAATAATATTAGCAATACTTGCCAGTGAAGCAGGGGGACCAACTATTATTCAAGGTCTTGGTAAGTTGCCCAATTACTTCCCAATAAACGAGGAAGAGGCCCCCCACAACTGACTTCTCAAATTTGAAGTAAAACGCAAGCTGGTGGGACCAACAATAATGATTTGCGAAATGGTGACAACCTCGACAACAAGGACGCTTTGTGTGGAGGGAGGAACTCAAGGATGGTCTTCTGCATTGCTATGCATGCTCTGTGGTGCGAGAAAAATCCAAAGCATGCCGCCTTTTCCGCACAAAATCTCAGTGACTATGTATCTTTTCTTTGGAGTCAAGGCTATGTCGGAGCTCCTCCTCAGCCGGTTGACGATGTGGCAGAAGTGGCAGATATTCCACTTGTCGGTCTGGCTGTGGAGAAGGCTCGTATTGTACCACTAATGGATGGCATCAGAACCCGCGGGCGCTTCATAACACCAAGCCCCTGGAGCGACAGTAACTGACACAGGTGGATGCGAATATTTAAGATAGTCCTCCAGAGAAGGCTGGTATCTGACAAATCAACTGTATGACGCCGCTCGGACTTTGTCTCAAACAGCGAGAAGGGATGCAAGCCTCCGCTGACTGAGATATGATATAAATGCTGGTGGCTGCAAAGGAGTCACTAGGAGCGAGAAGCATCGCGGAAAACATGGAGTCCCACAATGAACTTTCTCGCTTATTTCAAGAGCCTCCACTTGTTGTAGTTAGCCACTGATCGTGTGAAAACCTTGTGGAAGAATATCCATGAGTATTTGCAACCATTCAACGTAGATACTGCAGCCCTGGCACATTTCAAAGCTTTCCGCAGGAGGCTTCGTCCTCCTGAGCTCAATGAATTGCGCAATCCGATAACTCCGGAAAGAATTTGGCGTACCCTCAAAGGCACGAAGAACTTCGTTGCTCCGGGCCCTAGAGGGCTGAATAACTATCCTTAGCCCCCAGCACTATCCGTTAAAAGTTTTCAACTATTGGCTAGATGGGGAGCAACAGATTGGTTTGTCGAGAGGCGAATCGTGCTAATCTCCATTCGTCTTATCCAAAGAACTACAGACCGATAACATGCTTGAATGCATCTTATACATGCGAATAGTCTTCGCAGTTGATCCGGTCAATTAACGGAGAAAAGAGGGTCAAAGAAGTAGGTCGCTGACTGCAAGGAGAACCTGCTCATCTACAGATGTATCACTTCGTCCACTATAACCGTAACCTTTCAATAGTCTGAATCGATTACCGCAAGGCATTCATTACAACATCGTCTGAGCTCATGATGCAATTTCTCAGATGCCTTGCAGTACCCGATAACATAGTAAAATGCATTGAACTGCTGATGCTGCTCTGGAGGACTCGCTCCACCATAAGATCTGATGAAGTCAGCGGCCAAAGGTTATCTTTAAAATAGGCGTGTTTCAGGGAAACTTCTTAAGGCCTCTTCTTTTCTGAATCTCCCCATAGTAATTTCCTCTTTCACTACAGAAAACCCGCGAACACGAGTGCGGCACCCCCAGCAGCCAGAGGCAAGAGGTTATCCCCTCACACTTTATGCTTTGGGATTAGAGGATCCTCATCAGTGTCCTTAACGGTGGAAGAAAAGGAGGTGGAGGCTGATTGTGATTTCCTTATTGAGCATCCATCCCCAAGTTTTTTTCTTGTACCTCCTTCTTCCCCAGCACTTGCCTCACAAACTCTTTCACCACCCCCTATTCAGTAAAAATCTCCGCCATTCGCTCCACCAACTATTCCACTCTATCCTGCCGTTCAACCAATCATATAAATTCATCCTATCCCCAATACAGCGAGGACACTGCAACAACGTGTCCATTACAGTGTCCGTTTCAACGCAATATAGGCAAATGGCATGCTCGGTCTTCTTGAACCTCTTCAGGTAGGCGCGAAAGCACCCAAGGCCCGTGAGCATCTGCGTGAGAAAGTAATCCAATTGCCGGTACCCAAAGGCCATCCACCTTTCGGGGTCCGGGATTAGAGTCTTGGTCCACTGTGACGTAGACGGCAGGTCCTCCCAGTCGTTCTGCCATACCTCAATCGTTCTCATCCTTTCGTCTCTTCTAGCTTTCTCATCACCATCCTCTCGCTCATATATCCTACTTCTTTCCTCCGCTATCAGATTTGTGAGTACGAACCCCGCTATAACATACAGGGCCGCGGTTCTGCCGTACGGTACGCACAGGTGATGCGAATGAAACACGGCCTGTCCGTTCGTCTCATCAGATCTCTATAATAGGGAATCCATGCGATTTTGTACCACACTGGGGCAGTGTACAACACTATCGAGTGCACCACTCCTCCATGAAGAACCCTCTTTTTTTCGGACCCGTGGCCTTGCCTTGACATGTTCTACACCCGTTTGGGTATTGTACACATGAACGAATAAAGACTATCTATCTATCTTGGGAGAATTGAAGAAACTCGCTCCTTCTACAAGAACCAACACACTACACACATTTTAAGAAGCGGAGTTTTGAGGAAACACCATGGGAAGGCTAAAACAGGAAGTTTCGACAGAGCATGTCATGGATGAGGAGACCAGGGTATGGCAAAAAAGGGCCTATAGTGGCGTACTCGCCTGGCTGCAGTAGCAGCCCCCCACCAACTACTACTACCACTCCTACTTTTTCTCTTCCTTATCCTAATTAAGGATTTCAACGTCCTCCTCAGCCCAGCCAGCTCTTCATCCATTATCTGCGTATCGTCTATCCTTCCCGCATTCTTTCTCATGTTAGATACCTGTCGTCTGAGAGACAGGCACTTCGCACGCATTTCACTTATTTTCTCATCCCACCAGTACGGCATCTTCCTACCTGGCTTCCTTGTGTTGTGTTCGGCTGAACATAACAGCAGATCACGATCAAACGTTCCATTGTTACAACCACGTATCCGGTATGTGCCTCCATCCCAAATACTTCTGGCTCAGGATGCATATCGCCACCATCCCCGTGATGTCATTCATCCAGCTCTGTTCCTTTGCCATCGTGAAGTTTGGGACGTATACTTGCCTACCTAGATTACGTGAGAACAGAAACTCGGTCAAAAACAAATTTTAAGTTGTTCAGGTACCGAAACAAATATTTCTAACGCCGCCCATGCTCCACAAACTATTTACCGTCAGTTTCACTTTTTATAATGCTTCAACTGACTGTATATTTATCTGATTGAATGAAAATCAGGGAGAAAAGGACATTGATATGTTTTTTTCTTTATTAACATGTAAGAAAATGATGATTATGACCAACATCAAAATGAACGAACTTCTTAATAATTAATAATCGATATGAGATGTATCAAATATTCAATATTAACACCATGAAGGAGCTGAAGGCCAATATTTTTCTTTATTTATAATCTAGACTTGATTTTCGTGATCTTGATTTTGATTTCGGGGTCTAGACTTTTTCACGATCCCGACTTCAACCTTGGGATCCCGAATCGGGATCCTGAATTTATTCCCCGGAATCCCGAATACAATAGTGTGAAATTAAATGCATATACTGCAATTGGATGTTCTTGGAATAATAATAATAATGATAATAATAATTTATTTTCTGTATGAAAAATTTGTTACACATTAAATTCTAAAAGGTAATAAAAACAGTATAGTTACATAAAAATGGTAAATGAATTGTTGCAACCACTAAAGGAAGATCCTTGAAAGTGGTGTAGTATTTCTTTGTCAATTAAATATAAGTACCAACTTACTGAACTTTTCACTGTCCATTTGTTTTTACATGTTTTGGGTATTTGAATGTTCATTTGGCTCATCACACGACATACACTACCGAACACATGTCAATAAACCATTGTAAATATGGATATATCAAATGTAACAAAGAAGTCATAAATAGACCAAGTTATTGAATTAGCAACAATACAATGTAATTATTATACAATGGAATATACAATAGAGTTTTTCGTTCAGATCAATGGCACGTCAATCCTATAAGTTGAATTCTTCAATAATATATATTTGTAACAAATTGATGGATTCCCAAACTTGGGATTTGTTTAATCCACTTCTTCAACTTGGAGGTAAAGACACTTTGGGGAGTTATCAGTTTGAGTTCGGTTGGAATGAGGCTGTAAAATTTTGGTCCCAATTAAACAAGATTATGTAATGTATTTTTGTGTGGCCGAGGTATCACGTGGAAGTTTTGTTTGTTGCTAGTATTGTAGGAATGTTCTGTTAGCCTAAGTTTAGTTCTATGTATGTGTTGTCTAGCAACAGTCATTTTAGTCATTTTGGTTTTCTCTCTAAAGGATTTCTATATTTGTTACTGGCGGACTACCACTATAGTATTCTGTAACGTAGATGACTTTCAGCAAGAGCATAGTAAAGTATTCCCATTTGCTATTGATAGTATTTTATTCAGATATTTGAGTTTATATAGGGTATATCTTAGTTTTTTTCATCACTTTATTCATTTGTATATTCCATCTCAAGTTGTTGTCGACTTTATGTGATTTTGAAAATATTTTGAAAGATGTATTTTGTCCTATAATATTCATCGTCTAGTATAATGGCAGATATTTAGGATAAGCACAAAATGGTATAATGTTTGTTTTGGTTAGATTTACAGTAGGTAGGCGGTTATTAAATCAACTTATTATTTTGGCAAATTCTCTCTTAGCTTTCATTTTCACTTCACACCAGTCCGCTGCATTTTATAATATAACTGTATCATCAGCAAAACTCACTACGTGTCCCTCTATATTGATTCCGAAAAGGTCAGTGAGAGCATTGGTCCGAGTACTTTTCCTTGGGAAACTCTGTATCTAATCAGTTTTTTTATACTCAGGCTATTGCCAATTTTCACGTGTTGCTTTCTATTTGTCAGGTAAGTTTTCAATAGATTATATGATAATCCTCTGAATCCAATGCTCTCCAGCACATTCATCAATTTCTCGAGGCAGACTGTATCGAATGTCCTCCAAAGATCAACAAATATGCCAAATATTGGGATTTCTCCATCAACAGATTCATTTATCTTATCAGTAACGTTGGCGATGGCATCTTCTGTCGATTTATTTTTTCTGAAGCCATTTTATTTGTTCGATAAAATCCTATATTCGTTCAAAAAACTAATTATCGTTTTCTTCAAGATTTTTTCGAATATTTTTGATATTTTTGATATCTTTAACAAAACTTCCAAGATTAGTATAACGGACAGGAATGCATAACAGGAGGGACCTCCCATCGAAGCTGGAATTGCTGTCCACACGGATGGCTCAAAATCTGATAAAGCTTCGGGAGCCGGCATTCATGATAAAAATGTCATTGAGCTTAGGTATATACGCAATGATATTTCAAGCGGAAATTGTCGCAATACACCGTTGCGCTCACCATTGTCTCTTACTCAGACATGTGATAAAAGCAGTCAACTCAATGCAAGATACCTACAAACATGTTTGGGAATGCACTGAAGCCTTGAAAGAGCTGAGCAGTGAAAACAGACTGGCCCTAGCCTGGATACCAGCACACAGAGGTTGAAGAGGCAATTAGAAGCTAATTCACTAGCCCGCGAAAGGGCGAGTAAGGCCCTATATGGCCCAGAACCATTCTGCTTTATGGCAAAAGCTGTATTGAGAACAAACAGCAAATCATGGATCCAACAGAAATCTCAAGAATGTTGAAACAATGCACCAGGAATGAGACAGGTCAATGAGTTTAACTAACAACATTCACAGAATATCTACTGAGCCAGAAGAGGAGCATTACCAGAATATTAGCAGGACTTCTCACAGGACATTTTAGGCTCAACAAACATATAAGTACAATCGGTCTGGCATTAGAAATGCTATGCAAATTCTGTCAGGAAGGAGAGAAAACACAAGCACACATACTATGCCACAGCAAGGGCTTGTCAAGGCTAAGGTTACTAACGCTGGGAGAAAAAAAACCAAGAGATCCCAGAGACATGGAAGTTCTATAAACAAGCCTATGAAGTTTCGTATCGAAGACAGGCCTAGAAAAAGAACTGTAAGCGATTTTGAGAGCACACACAAAATAGATCTGAAAAGGTCGCGGTGCAGAGGCTTGAAGCACGAAAGCCTCCAAACTAATCTAATCGAAAATTTTCAAATACCATTGGCTTCGAGTAGTTATCATGAACTCATAAAACTAGGTCGAAAGAGACCTATATCTGGCAGGCGGACTAGCGGACTAGCGACTACTACGAGGGTATTTATATGTTATCTATGAACTTTTGATTCCGAAGAAATCTTACAAAAATTTAAACATGGAAAATGTTTGCCCATCAAAATTCAGGCCTTTAAAAAGTTTAATTAAACAAATTGTTGAAGACTTTAATGTTAATTTCAACAAAATATTTAAAAATTGCTGTGGTTACTGTGATCTCTATTTGGTGATATCGGTGATCATTTTTAGCCAATGTAAGTGCATTGGCTTTTTTTATGCACTTTTATTCGTTCGCGACACTTTCCAATACAGTTGATATAGTGAAGCAATTTTGAAACAAGGACAGAGTGATAACAAGTGATAGTGAGATAAACACAACAACCAACTGACAGAGACAGAGTGAGAGTGACAGAGACACAAACAATTGCAGTGAGTGCAACGACAAGTGTACCGCTGGAAACTTTCGGGTAAATATTAAGTTAGGTTAGGAATAGTGAAACAGTCATACACAAGTGAGACAGACACAGTTAGACCGTTTTTACACCCAAAAACACCCCCTTTTTGTGACATTTTCTGCCGAAAAGGCTCACTAACAAACGGTGACCTATTTGGACTGTTTAAACGGGCGACCTTGAATTTATTAGCACGTATAGAACTTTCGCCACACTTTCCATTAGTGAAAACCCACGGGAATAACTATGGAAAGGCCAAAACCGGACACAGGGACGAAGAGGTAACATTCATGTGCTAGAGCTCACGCACGCCGCGCACCCCTTCACAAGAACTAGACAACGCTAATAAGAAACAGAAAAGGAAAGAGGAACACACGCACGCAGATACAAACCTGGACAAAACAATAGGGAATATAATCCTAGACACAAATTTGGAGAACGAGAGCAATCAAGAGGAAGGAGCAACAGGAACCATCAATACCCCACAGGAAGTGCAGAACACAGTGGTAGAATAGGATGAAGAAGACAGAGACATGGAAGACGTTATCTCAGCCATAGAGAGAATAAACGAGGGCTTAACAGGGAGAACCACGGGAAAATATCAAAAGCCGACCAGACAGCCATCCGAGATGCAACCCATGGTATTATGGCAAAACTTACAAGGATAGTAAGGAAGCTGGGATCACTTCAAACAGCAAAGGCAAGACTGATGGGCCGAGTACAACTGTGGTGGACAAAGGCACAACATAACCAACAGACCAAAGACCTGAAAGAACACTTCCCCCGTTAGGATGATCAGAAAATATACAAGGACAAATTGAAGAGATAGTACGGAGAACATATAACCAAATAAGGACGCAACAGGGAACTAGCACTACAACAAGCCACCCAACACCACCAAATGGCAACATTCCACGCCAAGACTCGAGGTCAACCGACAACTACAATGGCACAGGACATCTTCCTGCAATTTCAGCCAACTCCCATCGCTCAGCCACTAGGTCCAACTTACGCCACAATGATGAATAGGACACCTACTACCAGACAAGCCTCTGAACAATGGACGTCACCTGTACGTAAACATGGAATAATAGTCAGAGTACAGGAAAACGAAGACCCAACAACAACCATGAAAAAAGTCAAGGATACACTGAACAAGGACAAAGATACGGGAGGCCTCAGAAGTTTCAGACAAACAGCTAACGGAGCGGTCATCATCGAGGCTAAAGACGAAAAACAGATCGTTAAAGTCCATGACAAGCTAAAGACTAATAACGAACTGCAAACCAAACATATGGGAGGGACGGAACCGATGATAATGCTAACAGGAATTGAGACGGGGCTAACAGAAGAGGAGATATTAGAAGCCCTCATCACGGAAAACGAAATCCTCATCAAAAACCATTGAGAAGAGCACATCAGGAAAGCCATCCGAATTGTCCAAAAGCGGCCATTCAGAAACCCACATAGGGAGAACTGCATTATCCAGACATCACCGGCAATTTTCAGGACGCTGATAAAAGAGAAAGAAGTAAGCATAGACCTCATCGCGGTAAGAGTCGAGGAACATGTCAGGCTGGCCATGTGCTTCAAATGCAGCCGTTTTGAGCACGTCGCCAAATATTGTAAGGACAAAGAAAGGTGCTACCGATGCAGAGGACAACATGAAGGGAAAGAATGCCAGAACAGGCCAAATGGCTGCAACTGCGAGGCAATGAAACTGGCACCAAGAGGATACGAATCGAGGGACATAAACTGTCCAATATACATCCGAAAACTCGAGCTAACTCGGAAATACACAAACTACAGAACTAAGAATAAAACAAAGACATCAGGATAACATGAGGGTGCTAAAAATAAATTTAGGCAAGGGAATGACAGCCACGGATGAGCTCACACAGACCATCGAAGACCAGGACATACAAATCGCACTCCTACAGGAAATCAACAAAAAAATTACTGACACAGACACACACACACACTATACAGACATAATGAAGATTCAAAAACAGGCATCCTAATAAGTAACAAAATCAAAAACACCATACAAGTAAACAAACTCACTAATGAAAACACAATAACTATACAGATCGGACATGGGGAACAAGGACTGACATTAATGAACATATATGACGAACCAGGGGGAAACACAAACGCAAAATTTAATTCAGTAAAACAACCACAATTAAGGAAAGGGTATTGTTAGCAGGGGATACAAACGCAAAGGACATGGTATGGGGGGGGAACAAGAAACAGACAACAAGGGAGAGGAATTGATGGAATGGGCGGTGACGAAAGGATATAGAAAACGACAGGGCAGACATAGCGACATACAATAGTAATAGGGGGCAGAGCTGGGTGGATATCACCATGACGAAAAACATAAACGCACATGACTGGACAAAACACGAAGAGGAAACACTTAGCGACCATATATACATAACATTCACAATAGGACATAACAAGCAAAAACACGAAACAACAAAACGCACATATGACACTAAACGGGCAGACTGGCACATGCTAACGACAAGTCTATCCAGCTACAGACCACCAGATTCGCTAAACATAAACTTACTGACAAAGGATATACAGCAAGCATGCAAAAAAGCCTGCGAGGAAGCCATTTCCAAAAGGAAGGCTACTCGCAGGCACAACCAAATTTGGTGGTCTGAAGAGCTGAAGGGATTGAGAGCTGAAACGGACCACGTAGAAAAAGATGGCAAACAGATAGGAATAACAAAAAAGAATCAATGTGATGAAACGAAAAGAACGTATAAAACAAAAGTCAAAGAAACAAAAAAGCTCTCAATCCAAAAATAAACAACGGACAATAACCAAAGCGAGCCGTGGGGCATAGCCTACAAAATTTTAAGACGGAGAAAAAATGAAAAACCGAAAATGACAACGATACAAAGACCGGATGGACCATGGACAGAAACTATAGACGAAACAAACAACAAACTGATCAATCAATACTTTCCTCCAGACACAGAAAACGAGAGAACACACACACACATTCTCAGAAACATACAAGAAGACAGAACTAACGCAGACAACGACGTACAATTCACGATGGAGGAACTTGTCGATATAGCCGGGAAACTAAAACCAAACAAGGCGGCAGCAGAGGACGGAATACCTAACGAGTCTGCACGATATATAGCGGAAGCTATAGGCCCCCACCTGCTGGGTATCTACAACAAGGCACTACACCTAGGGAGGTTCCCAGACAGGTGGAATGAGGCAAATATCGTGTGGATTCCAAAAAAGGATAAAGGCCAGAGGCCGATATCACTGCTGCCGATCTTGGGAAAGCTACTGGACAAGGTCCTCACCAGACGACTGACGTTCTTCCTGGAAACGAACACAAAGATCAACAAACGGCAGTTCAGATTCAGGAAGACGTTGAGTACCACTGACGCCATACACAACATGACATGGACGCTGAATTCAAATAAACAGAAAAAACTAAACACACACATCATTACACTGGACATATCAAACGCATTTAACACAACATGGACTCCAAATATATACAACACACTGACGGAATTAAACACACCAGGCAACTTGAAACGCTTGTGTGTCAACTTTCTGATGGGAAGGAAGATAACAAGCGGTAAAGTTGCCAGACAAACAGAAAGAGGGTGTCCACAGTGCTCGAGCCTAGGACCTATCTTATGGACGGTAGTCATGGAAGGATGGTTCGAGGCTGTGGACACCGAAACAGACAGGGACGACATGATTGCCCTGCAGGCGTTTGCAGACGACCAAGTCATAATCATAGCGGAACGCACCCGCGCTCAGATCGAGCAGAGATGAAAAAGGCTTGGTTCAGATGCAGCACCTGGGCGGCAAAAAACAAACCGACATATAACAGAGAGAAAACGGAGACAATGTACATACCAGGAACAACGGACACCACACCACCAAATATAAAAATGGACGAATACACGACACAGAACAAAGAGACTGCACCGATGGACGCGCTACACGTAATGGAGGGGGTCATCCCCCTACAGATTGAAGCGGAGGTAGAACACTTACACCAGCACACATACAGAGAAGACCACACAAAAAATCAAGATAAAACACGCAGACAAACCACACCCGGCAAAGAAACACAGGAAACAGGAAATTCCATGAGAAAGCAAGATATACATCTACACAGACGCCACCTCAAACAATCAAGAACACAGAGCGTTCGGCGTGGCGAAAACAAGGAACCATCGAACGTGGTAAACGTCTGGAAACGCTCGCCGAACGGCAAAGACATACATCACACGGAAACACTAGCCATTCAACAAGTCATAACACACATCAGAATAACAGACAGACACACATCAGTACACACAGTCATCACACATACATCAAGGAACCAGGAAGGCATAAAGATTGCAGAAAGAACAGCACAACACAACACACACAAAACAAAGAAAGAACTGAGAACACTGAAACACACACAAAAAACACAATGGTGGCAAATACACTGGGACACGTCGAACACAGGCAGAGACACACACAAAAATTTTCCAACAGTACACAAACAACGCATTCCCTCTCCTAGAAAACAACACAAGTCATCACAGGACACGGAAACTTAAACACTTACTACCGACACTTTAACCTGCGGGAGACGGATGGCATCTGTCAGTGCGGACAAGAGGACGAAAACACAGGACATATAATCAACACATGCACAATCGCACAAAGGACAAACGCACGAGACAACTTCATAACATGACGTACCCTCCAACTTACACAGACAGAAAACAACTAGACAGGACAATGACGGATTATCCGAATACCTGGGGCAAATGATCACGGATGATGACGAATAAGTGGCATCAAGGCATCCCCGGGCAAACTCCAGCAGATACGGAAAAACAAAAATGTAAGCAAAGTTGTAAATAGATTTAGGAAAATTAGTAATGTATAAATGCAAGCAAACAAATAAACAAAATGTACAAGAAAATGAATAAAGGTCCCCGCTAATTTTTAGTAGTGGTAGATGGGATGAGTTGGTTTCCTTGTCGGGGGTTCCGTTAGATAGATGGTAGGTCAAAGCCCCAATACCGAAAGGAAGGAAGACCATCCGTGGGGAGCGACCGGTCGCTCACCACGGAAAACGTACACTTCACTGTAATCTACAATAAAATCAAATATTTATTTCACTTTCATTACGAGAAAGGAAATGGACAGATTCGGTACAGAAATTAAAACTAGGTGTTAGAAATATGAAAATTTTTGATAATGACTTTTACTCACCATCTTGATTTCATTTATGTAAAAAATAGTTCAATTACTGGTTATTCCGCGATTCTTTTTTATTCACAGGCTCGAAATAATATTGATGGTCTCCTCAAGTGTAATACTTGGAGGAGAGATCTTTCGGAAGCCCCAAATCACTGAAAAAAAAATCTCTTCTACACCATCTGCGCACTCAACATCAGCGTCAATGCTACGACCATTTTTTCTACTACAAAAATGAAACCTTATCACAACCTTGGTGTTGAATTGAATTGATATCACACCAAATGAATTCCATATGCTTTGTCTTGGATACATACTTTTGGAAATATTCGTCTCTTGAAGATGATAGCGAACGTTATCAAACCCTCGTAGGCTTCTGGAATCAAATACTTCCAGAAAGCCTCGTAGGGTTCGACAACATCCACATCTTTGGGAGAATGCACCCATTTCATGCGGGATTGTTGTCACCAAAAACTAATCATACTTACCCATAGATATATTATTTATATCATTACAAATACCTCATCGCGGAGAGAAATATGCTCCCAAATGAATTTATCACCAGGGTCCCATTAAAAAACAAATTTCTTAATTTTATCTTTGTTTCTCCTCATCGACTCATATTCATCGATACGGATGTTTAATTAACGAAACAACAAAAATAAATATCTACAAGTATTTTTTCGATTGATCGAAATCATGTTTCCCTACAATAACTCGGAATACTATTCAGAATGTTTAGCTAGTAATCGTGTCATGAGGACGAATATGCATAGGCGTTTCCAAATTCTTTGAACCCCTCAAGTGTCGAGCAAAACCAAGAGGTGCCCAGAGAATCCTAAAACTTCTGCATTCATAATAATTTATCCAAAATAGGCCTGTGCATAATGCGAAATAGATTCTTCATTGTATTATGACACTGTTTTACTGATTTTGCCGTCAACAGATTATTACATACAAATCTGGTAGAATATTGTCGGCATATAGCATTCCCAATATATTCGGTTGATGGTTTCTGTAGCCAGACGATCCACACAAAATCTAAGAAATACTCGCGATGGACTACTGTTCTCCTCCATACAAGCTGCTTCGAGCACATTTTCAAAAATTTTATCTTTTCTCCATTTTCACAAGAGCGTCTTTTAATATTAATCGTTTTGGGCTAAATGCACTACTGCAACTGCGATAGATAAAGTAATCGATTGTATAAGCTGGTGGGGGGTTCTGATATCTTTTCCTTGAATTTTTTTGGTTTTCTGAGGTGATTTTGTCGATTCCAGGCATTCCTAATGACAAACACCACTTTTTTTTGTGTTTTTTGTATTTATTTGGCAGTATTTGCCGGATGGGGCATAATGATCATGGAATATGTTTGCTGTTTCAATTCGATTTCCAATTTCCGCCTTTTTCCTTTGATTGGATTCGCATGATTGGGTCCATAAATATTCTTTGAAGTTTCCCAAGAGGAATTGACTATCATTTCTGCTATTATACTGGATCATGATAGTACAGTTTTTGGGTCTTTCATGATACCGATGTAGGCAATTACGATACTATAATAATACATTTTTCGTTTCTGTTATTGGGATTATTTCTGTGCTTTCTGTACATTGGATCTGTCTTATTGATATATCTTCAGCTGTCCACGTCTTCCTTTGAATTTGTTTGTGTTTTCCCTTCAATGATGATGTTATATAATTTTTAACAATATCGATGAAACGATACTTGTTTTCAACATATAGTGTAAATATGGAAATCACAATATTCCTTTCATATCGATTGTAGGAAAGAAAAACTATTTGGTATATCCAAGTTTGATAGCATATTGGTTGAATATTTTTCCACCAATATCCAAGAATCATATTAACGTATATTTGGTCGATATGGGTTAACAATAATTTTACAAATGTCAATGAAATAATATTGTCTACACATTGATTGACAGTTTGGTTTTGTGAGGGATATTCGTTTCTTGATATAGCTTTTTTGGAATTTCAACTCACTTTACTTATTCCTTTACAGCTTCTCATCTCAGCTGATGGTCTTTTCAAGTGGAATACTTCAGAAGCAAGATACATTCACACATCATTGAAAAAAAATTGCTTCCGCAAATCTGTTCACTCAACTTCAACGTCAATGCTGACACCATTTTTTGCCTACAAAAATAATACCTAACCACAACCCTGGCGGTGAATCGAATTCATTCCACAACATATGCTTTGTCCTAGATTCATACTTCTGGAAATACTCGCCTCTTGTAGATGATTGCGAACGTTATCAAACCCTAGTAAGCATCTGGAATCAAATATTTCCAGAAGCCTCGTAGGGTTCGACAAAATTCTCATCTTTCGCAGAATGCATCCTTTTCATGCTTGATTGTTGTCACCTGAAACTAATTGTACATACCCATTATAATAATATTGACATCATCACATATACAAGGCAGTAAAAAGTATGTTCCCAAATAAATTATAGATATCCATCGGTCAAATCAGTCAAGATTTTACTAATATTTTCATAATGCTGTAGATACCAGTATCGTCCCAATTTGTATGTGCTAGCTGGGAGCTTTGCCAAAAAATTTCAGAAGTATGTCGCTAGTTCACAAACTCTAAAATTCATGGGATCGTATTGTAGCTATCGGAACTTCGGAGCATATGAAGGTAACCGTACGGAAAGGTTTCATGCCAATCTGGAGTACCCCGATGATCCGATTGGGGTCCATTGCTATTCCTTATATTCATCAATAACCTTCCACAAAGAAATAATTACTCTTAATGGCCATTGAGAATGTTAGAGATCTGGGTATTTCTCTAAACTCCGCACTCTCGTATAAACCACACATAGATCATATCACATGTAGACATTTCAAAGATTCCAAAATGTACGTAAGACTCTATTATGCATTAGTTAAAACAAAACTTGAATATGGCTGTGTATGTTCATCCGGATTATAATTCCGTTATGACGATTTACTAGAGAAAATCATTTGAAATAACCAGCACCGAGAATCGCAGAGATCTCAATACGGCACCAATGTTCTTTACATTTTTTATAAAATAATACAAGTGCCCTGACTTTCACTCCCTGGTGGAAAAAAAATAAGAGTTTTTCGATATTCCATTACAATCTACAAATAACTGCTCACCTATTATAATAATACTCAAAATAGCAAACACCAGCTAAGTTCCACAATATGCTTTGTCCTGGATTCAAACTTCTGGAAATATTCTTCTCTTGAAGATGATTGCGAACGTTATCAAACCCTCGTAAGCTCCTGGAATCAAATAATTCCAGAAGCTTCGTAGGGTTTGACAAAATTCACATCTTTCGTAGAATGCACACATTTCATGCTGAATTGTTGATATCTGAAACTTATTATTCATACCCATAGTAATAATATTGATATCATCACAAATACGGAATATACGGAAAAGTATCACTATTATCTCTATTAAAAATAACGTCATCACTATTTTTCCCCATAATGTTACTTTCATTTTATACAGATTGGATTTCACACAAACAATTTTTCAAATTATCGAATACATATTTTTCAACAATTATTTTGAATACTCTGGATCGTTTAGCTAGTAAACGCGACGTGAGGACGAATATGCATGGGCGTTTCCTAATCTTTCAAACACCTCAAGTGTCTAGCAATATCAGGAGGTATCACTGGACCAAAGACTTTTGACCATCCTCCTCAAAGGTCGAAAGCAAGAGACCCTTCAAGAGACCCTTCACCGATCTCGCAGAGAAAATATATCTTCATCCCGATTCCCTATGCAAATTGACGAGTGGCTTTCATCCCACTATGTCGAAATGCTGCGATCTAGAAATTCAGAATTTGCAGAACAAGGATAAATATATGTAAAATATGACTTGAACGAGTATTTGTTACGAACCTAAGGAAATATATTGAATACTTCTCACGGCTAACTAGTTTTCAAAGTAGTTTACTCAGTGGTTGAGATAACAAAAAGGAACACTTTGGTAGCACTTTAATTTAAAGAAAACTGTAATTGTTGCAGTTTTCATCAACAATTTTTGAATATAACTCCCTCTGGATAACTAATATACCAAATGATATTTTACCAATATCGCTAAATGTTTCAAGGCCAATATTGCTCTCAAAATGTACAAGCATTATTGAACCAACATCGCGAAATGTTCACATTTTATTTCACCAATATTTTCATATTATTGAAACAATATTATTCTATTTCGAGGGTGCTACCTGGGAGCTTGGGCAAAAGACCAAAATGCGAACATAGGACGAGTTTTCATCGTATCTTGACGTAAGCCTTAATTGAAGATCCGACTGTGTCCTAGCACAAGTTTCTAGCTGCAGCATATTCTGATCTGATCTCGGGTCCTGGACTCTCGGAGCATCTACGGTTCGATTATTGTATCTTTACCCGTGCGTCATCATCACAATATCATGATTCTTAGCTAAGAAGACAAATGTTAACGAATTTTGATTCGCTCATAGCGGTTGTTAGAAAGAGATGTTCGATAGATGGTGTGTGATTTCTTCGTTCATAAATTGATGACGCATGGGTGAAGATAAAATAATCGAACTGTATTGTGTGCTGCCTGTTTCAAGGCGATATCTTTGAAGCCTAATTATCACATGATGTTTTTCTTGACGTATTGAGTATATCAGTTGGCATCCCCTGCATGATGATTTCAGAACGTGTCTCTATACTTGGATCTCCAGAAAAGTAACAAATTATTTGCAATGGAAATGCTGAGAAGAATGTGCACAGACCATCCACTTCTATAACAGTATTCAGTCGAGTTCTAGTTTACCATTATACTTTATACACAGCTATAATTTTGTGGTCACAATCAAATTGAAATCAAGTCTCTGATTTAAAAGTGTCGACCACTGGTTATTCTACTATTATTTTTTAGTCACAGCTTCGAACTGATATTGATGGTCTTCTTAAGAAATTTTTGAGAATTCGCACATCACTGAAAAAAATTTGCTACCAATCACCCTAATCCAAATGGGAAAACACTCTGGGAGTACTCGTTGGACAATGTTGTCATCGACTCCCCAGACACCCCCACACATTTCCCGACGAATGGATTCGAGCCCTCAACCCTTGACTCGGTGGTGAACAAGAACGTCACAGACATCTCGGAGCTCCGAACCAGCTCCGAACTCATCTCCGATCATGACCGGATGTTCTTCACTGTCAGTGGAGGACTGAACCCGAGGAAAAAGAGTCCTGCATGATTATTGCTCCATCGACTGGAAGGAGTACAGAAGGATCATGAACGAAAAAATGGTTATAATACCCCACATAGCATATTAGAACATAGAACAAGAGAATCAGAGGTGGATCGGAGATACATAGGCAGCAAGAGGAGCCACTACCAAGAAAAAGCTTGCGAGGGAAAACCGGGAGATTCTTCCAGGCTTCATCCTTGAGCTAATGAAGCTGAACAATAGAGAAAGGAAAAAGTGGCATAACACCCGAAACTTCAGGCATAAGGAGAACATGATGAGCCTGTGAAGGGAGATTAATAACCTAATTCAGAGCCACAGGGATGAAGCCTGGAAAAAGAAGCTGGACAACCTAAATGTTCGAGACAATTCCCTATGGTAGGAGCCCAAACGCATCAGGAGGAGGTACAAGGACATCCCAGCCGTGGAAAATAGTCAAAGACAGGAGGTGATGGATCCAAAAAGGGCGGAAATAATTAGTGAGTACTTCCAGAGTGCATTCCAGACAAGTGCTGACTCCTTCCAGACGCATGAAGAGGTTTCGCGGAAATTTAGAGAATTCAGAAACGCTACGAAATAGAGCTCAGACGACAGAACCTTCTCAAAGTTAATGACGAACTCTGAGGAGGTTCTAAAACAATCCAAAGACTCTCCAGGAACAAAAGGCACCTGGCATAGATAGACTGACGCAATTCTGCTCAGGAACCTACCGAGAAGTCTCTAGTGCAACTAATATATGAAATAAATTGTATAATAAAGTGGCAGCACTACCTGATATGCCAGAAAGTCGCGGAGTTTATGCTTATCCTGAAGCCAGGAAAAACCGAAGAAAGGGTCAACAGCTTCCGTCTCATCTCGCTGCGGTGGCCAAGGTGGTGGTCATGATCCTGCTGAAGAGACTTCAAGAAAGGTCATTCAACGACCTCTCAGGTAGCCAGGATTGCCACGATGTGAGGGAGGGCCTCAACTGAGATCTTGGCACCGTAATGGTCCTGCTGGATATTCAGAAGGCGTTGGACACCGTGTGGTCTAGTCATGAAGATGTTACGAGCAAGCATACTCGTACCTAGTTGACAGGACTTTCAAGGCCAGGGTAAATTGAACCAGCTCCACAACAGGTGTACCACAGGGATCAAGCTTGTTGCCGATGTTGTACTCGCTATATACACAAGACTTTCGCCAATACTAGTACGGCTATCTATGCCGATGACACGGAAATCTACGGCAGGGCGCATTCGTGCAACGCATACGCGGTGATGATATAAACACACCTACAGCGAAAAGTCGTTCCGTATTCGGAATCCGACAGAGCTTATGATTTTCACAAAGAAACGCAAACCGGTACTGGTGGAGATCGCCGGTAAATTCAGAGCTCTGGGAAACCGGATAGGCAACTCGGACTCTGTGTGGTACCTGGGAGGACAGCAGGACGAAAGGTTCATTTGGTAGCCATGTCAGCTTCATAATTCAGCAAGCTGCGGCAGCAGTCAAAATGTCATAACCGTTGATAGCCAGGAATTCCAAGCTGTGCATGGATAACAAGGTGTTAATACACATGGTGTCCCAAACTCGATGGCCAATTAGACGTTTCTGGAAAAAGGAACGTAGGTTTGTTCTGAAAATTTGGTTTCTTGGATATTCAGATCTACTCTATCGATCTAAAATATATTCAACGCTGCAGCGTAGCAACAACTTTGATATTTTAAATGGAATATCCTGTATATTATCGCATTTTTCACTTTACTATTGCTTTTCGATTATTTTCATATGATACTTTCCTATACCTATCTCCAGTGGTTTTCGAGAAATTTATTCATTTCCATATTTTTTGTACGAAACATAGCTTCAATTAAATGTTTATTACTACATTAATTGACTACGTAGAAAGCTGAGATTTTGAATGTAGTTTGACAATGTCCTGTCTTTTAGTTATAACCAAGGGAATTCGGTCTCCATTATACAGGGTCGTTGAAAATTTGTGATTTCACCGATTCATACTAAAGTGGTGAAAAGTGCATTTTTCCAAATGGAACACCCTGTATATCATCAAATATCCTGAAAGACAATTGAATTTTTTTTCAAATGATGTATCATAATCCTATACCTAGAGATTCAGGTTTCCGAAATAAAAGCAAGATTTCTATAAAAATTTTATTATTTTGTCATATTTTGTCATGGAACATGTCATCACGATAATTCAAAAATTAGTACATTAATAATGCATTCCCTAACTTAAATTTTATTCACGGTACACTACTATCTTTTTCAATTTCCATTATAACGATTCGAAATAGGTGATATTTTCAATTTGAAATAATCTGTAGTGAGTGTAGTGTGCCGTGACTAGAAAAGAGCAAAACAATCTGTTGGTTTGATACCCAGTGAATTCAATTGTGTTTCTGCCAGAAATCAGTATAAAAAATGGAATGCCAAATAAATGTTTCCAGAACGTACCGGAAGTTCAATGAGCTTCATCCAAATTTACCACAAATGAATAGAAAATAAATCCGAAAAATCGAACGGAATTATGCAGTTTACGGGAATGTTGAAGCGCCAAGAAATCAAATCAAGCCGATAACTGGAGATGAAGTAAATCAAATGCCTGTGGTATTTCCATGCCCATCCTCATGTATCATTAAGAATAGCTATTGTGGATTTAGGTATGACTCGCACTTTGATATGGAGAATTTTAAAGAAACATAAAATACATGATGGTGGTCGGTGGATCAGCGGTCTAATGCACAGGCCGTTCGAAACTCCAGCATAGCGATAGTCGGTTCGAATCCGATGTAGGTACGAGAATTTTTCTCAACTACTTTATATCGGATTCGATAGGCGGCCGCATGCCTTGTTGAAAAGCAAGTGTATTGTGAGTTGTCTAGATGCCAATCTCGTCTAGTGCTAGCTTGGAGTGCACACCGACCACCCGAGGTGGTGCTGTAGGTTTTCCGGGTTTTCCTACAGCTGAAAAGTGAATACACCACCTGAAACATCAGTAAGTCGCCCCGGAGCGCCACGGCAAATAATAATAATAGCCGTCCTCTACCCGCACAGGCTATGCCTTTGGGTACACTCAACGAGTGTTTATGAGGGAGTATTATTATTATTATTATTATTATGATTATAAATTCATAACAGCTCATGTCCTACATAGAGGTGATCCTCCAAAACGTGTTGATTTCTGTTAATGGATTTCAACAAGGACTTATGAAGACCCAAATTTCCTTCAGAAATTTATATGGACAGATGAATCAAAATTTTCAAATTCTACTGGACTACTCTCCTTCATACAAACTGCTTCGAGCACAATTTCAAAATTTGAATCTTTTTCCCTTTGTAAACGTGAGCATTCAAGAATTCACAAGAACGCCTTTTGATATCAACCGTTTTGGGCTTACTACTGGCACTGCTGCAACTGCCATTGTTATGATATCTTTTTTTTGAATTATTTCGAAGTTTCTGAAGTAACTTTGAAGATTCCGTGGCATTTGATATCTTTCAAATGACAAACACTACTTTCTTTCAAAGGATTTATTGGTGGTTTTTGTATTTATTTGCCAATGGAGCATAATGATCATTGAATATGTTTGCTATAACAATTCAATTTTCAATGTTTCCGCATTTTTAGTTCTTTAATACTTTGACAAAGTTTTGGGTCCATAAATATTATTTAAAGTTTTCCAAAAAGGAATTGATTATCTTTTTTTGCTCATACTACTAGATCATGATAGTACTGTGTTTCTGTGTCTTTCATGAGACGATTTAGGCAGTTACGATAATTTAACAATACATTTTTCATTTATGTCATTGGGATTATTTAGGTGGTTTCTGTACATTAGATCTGTCTCATTGATTGATATATTTTCAGTTGTCCACGTCTTCCTTTGAATTTGTTTTTATTTTCCCTTGAATGATGATGTTAAACAATTTTTAACAATATCGATGAAACAATACCGTCTTCTTGTTTTCAATATCTGTAATGAATATGTAAGTCACAATATTCCTTTCATATCGATTCTAAGGAAGAAAAAGTATTTTGTAATATATCATAATATATTATAATATCCAAGAATAATATTAACCTATATTAGGTTAATATGGGTTAACAATTATTTTACAAATGTCAATGAAATAATATTGTCTACACATTGATCGAAAGTTTGGTTTTGTAGAGGATGTTCGTATCTTGACATAGCTTTTTTGGAATTTCAGCCATCCAATGTCAGAAAATAAACATTTTGTGAAGTTTAACCATAATGATTTTTACTCATAGTCTGGATATCAGAAATCTCAAAAATTGTTCAACCACTAGTTATTCTACGATTCTTCTCCTTTCAAAACTTCGAACTAATAGTGATATTATCCTCAAGTGTCATACTTGAAGTTTTCGGATGAAAGATATTTCAGAAGCCCCACATCACTGAAAATGAATCGCTTCTGCAACATCTGCGCATTAAACATCAGCGTCAATACTCCAACCATTTTTTTACAAAAATTAAACCTTGTCACAACTTTGACGGTGAATCGAATTGATTCCACACCAAATTAATTCCATAAGCTTCGTCTTGGATACATACTTTTGGAAATTTTCGTCTCTTGAAGATGATTGCGAACGTTATCAAACCCTCGTAGGCTTCTGGAATCGAATACTTCCAGAAAGCCTCGTAGGGTTCGACAACATCCACATCTTTTGTGCTGGATTCTTGTCACCAGAAACTAATTATACTCACCCATAGTTATATTATTATCATCACAACTACCTCATCGCAGAAAAAATTATGTTCCCAGATGAATATGCACAGGCGTTTCCAAATTCTCCGAACCCTTCATGTGTCGAGCAAAACCATGAGGTGCCCAGAGAATTCGAGAACATCTGCACTCATAATGTATCGATGATAGGCCTCGTTAATCCTTGGCTCGCACAAGTTTCGACTTCTGAGGGCTGTCGTTCGTAGGGGGATGACAGCTGGTTAACGGAAAAAATAATAAAAAAAAAACAATATAAATGAGACAAAACTGACAAAATCAGACTAGTCTTGTGGTAACTTCATTATTGAAGAAAAAAACACACAGACAACTCCATATCTATTGATTTCATCTTTAACAACATGATTCAACATAGAAAGACTCAAACTATCACTTGGTCGGAACAGTACAAACAGAAAATATAAATGAATATAATGAAATAGCTAACTTAATGGCAATGAAAAATATAATTTTGGATTCTCCATCAAAACATTCGAGGTATATCAAAAAATCTTAATGAAATGAAAGTTTGTATTTCACAACTAGGAAAGCCTTTTCAAATCATGGCACTGACAGTTGATGACATTATTATATTTCAACATTTCAGGCTATAATACAATCCTTTGTCATGGTGATCTTAAGAGAATTGATAATGTTATCTTGTAAGAAAGGGTGAAAACAAATATAATGATTATAACGAAGTATGAATACCACTCACTGTCGAAGTGTTCATTTTCGGCCGAAAAATCTAGATCCGCCTCCCTTGAGCTCAAGAATGTTGTACCATTTTTGGAGCAAAGGAAGGTTGACATATTAGGGCCTGTAAGTTCGTTAGTTATATTATTAAAACCATATCCTCGATGGAGCACAATCTCCCCAAAATTATTATCATCACCCAAATGTTTCACCACGGGAATATTTAATAAATCTTCATTATCAAATACAATTCCAGCCTGGTCGATGACCTTACTGAAATCTTCTGGACTGAGTTCATTATTCAGTATAATATGATCCAAAGAATTACTGTTGATTTGGCTGATATCATTAATTGGTCTAATGTTCTCTTTATTACATTGGTCCTCTTCGCATGTTTCGCTGTTTACGACATGCCTCCCTTGCTAATTCCATAATTTTTTTGGTTCTGGACGCCATGGTGCAGAGATGGTAATAGCCAATTTAAGCACAACCCAAGTGCAATACCTATGTAACTAACTGTTCACTGTTTTGAATCATAAACGCAGTAGCTCGTAAGTGACAATCTGAAATAAAATAAGATTCGTCAATTATGACTAATTCTAAATTGCATAAAATGTTGCCAACATAGATTTACAAATAATACTGAATAAAACAAACTATAAATATTCATATTAAATTATATTTTTACCTTGAATACTAGATGCTTAACGTGGTCGTGCTTATAGCTGACAGCATTGCAATGGCTGACTATCTACTATACGAGCAACTGCGTTTAAAATTTTGCAATTTTAGTTACGAGGAACTGTTTACTGGTAATAACAGATTTCCATTCATATTATCAAAAATGGTCTTTTCAGCGATAGATGGAGCCAGCAATTTCAAATGAAATGTTAATACCATTTCGACAATATTGTTACATACGAGGTACTGCGTTTTGGCCCTCGATTTGTAATGACTATAGGAAATCTAATGTTTGTTATGGTGAGTTTAATATGGAAGACTTAGTGTTAGTGAAAAATGATAACGCTACAAGATGGTAGAACTTTTAAGGACCATACAATGACAATACAAACATAGTTGTGCAAGAAATCGATGATAAAAATAGAACTTTTGTTGTGCACCTACGGAGGCTTTTCTAGCCAGGGTCCCTGGGGAGGTAACCCTGCTGACTTGGGTTTTTGGCGTGCCGTCGGATCCTCTGGTACTCTTTTCTCAGGCACCCGCTTCCGCACCAAGAGTTTCAAGTTATAAGCACTCTAGTTGGTGTCATCAGAACGGTTGACTTAATGTCTAATAGGTCTCTGGTCTCTGTTAGGTTTCCTGGTCTCTGCTTCCGGTTCCCTCGTAGGTGCGGTATTTCAGTCGCCTCTGACGACTAAGGAAAGTAGTTTTAGGATTCCTTTGTAAGAGTCTCCTGCTAACTTGGGTTTTTGGCACTCCTCCGATTTCTCCACATTTCCCTTCACTCTCCTATCGTTTTGTAAAATCTCACTAAATTTCTATTTCTCTTTCTTTCTTGATGCCTGATTGACCATGCTGGATGTCCTCAGATATAGTGAGCTGCATTTTGGGTGGATGTTCAACAACGTATGCTGAGATATCCGTCTGTCGAAAATACTTATAAGAAACATACTTATCATGGTGGAAATTTGATATATGCTGTTATCCATTCATGACTTGTAGCGTCAAATGAAGCTATCCGTAATATTCACCTTTCAAACGCATCCGTTCCACTTCCTCAGCCGATTTGCAGAAAGGATGCATATGACAGTGGTCGCATGGCTAAAAGTGTTCCCTTTTTTACTTGGTAATCACCATTGAATCTGTAAAATCGCTAAGAGATGCTGGAGTGAGATCCTTGATGCCACCCAAAAATGTATCAACTAGAGGGTACTGTTTCGTGTCGTATACTTTTCATCGTGCGTTCTCAATGATGATAGCAGCTGTTGTTTGAACAGTTTTTATTGCTTCTTCGATATGGCAACTTCTCCTCATACCAACATTTTGTAAGTAGCTTTTGCCCTGTAGAATTTTGCATTTTTTCAAGATGAAATTGTATGGTGGTATCAAATTCTTCGAATGTCTCTTGAGTCGAATTGTACCAAGGGACACTCGAAGGATCTGAAAACACTCACACTCATGACTTCTTCGTAAAATCGCAAAAATTGCAAACGGTCCCATTATTCCCCTATAATATACCTTTTCATCGTTGAGGTTTGCAATTTTTCACAATATCTTCAGAGGCCATTGGATGATGCCGTTACTGTTCCACGAATGAAGCTGCAGTGTTTTTGCTAATTGTAGTACTAGCAAGGAGGATATTACGTCGATGATCGCCAAGATTTCACTGAGTATGTAAGGGGTTGCTTGTGCTAGGATTTCTAGCACTTCCGCCCTTTTAGAACACATAATTTTTATAATTATTATAAAAGAGAGGACTCAACGGCTTCTCCCAATCAATATACATTATACTATTTGAAAGAAGGAAGTTTAATCGAATTAAAAATTGAAAAACCTACGAATATTCAAGTTGAGCTACAAAAAATAATGCTTTTAATTTACATTCTATAATGTTTTGGAACTGAAAATGAAATTTTGAATTATTTTCAACAAAATAAGACTGTGTAAACTTGTCAAAGCGTTCTTATATAACCATAAAATATTGAAAAATATGGGAAATGAGGAATTATCTAAAGGAAATTGCTTTCCTGGTTCATTATGATATTGAACAATGCTCTTGTTAATTTGAATTTGATGTTAGTGGAATTCTTCAATATTTGGCATTTTTAGTTGTGATTCATGAAGGTGCTGATTGCTATCACTTCCAGATACTTGTCATATTCACCAGTTATTTCATGGAAACTGGTAATATAAACCTGTGATACTTGGGTTGTAGATTGTAGATTATAAGGGGGTCGTACAGGCTGTGCAGCCTCACAAGCATTTCGACTAATAAGTTCTTTTGTGCATTCGAGTCCCGGGATTCCGAGACTTCTTGCGAAGTTTATCAGTTTTCTGGGAGCTGAGTTCCTGATGTCGGAGGGCGTTAAGAAGGCCCCTTCCAAGAACTTAAGCCTCTTGCAGCAAAGCGATGGGCATTCGCATAGCAAATGTTCTGCAGTTTCCGCGAAATTCTCGCAGTAGCGGCAACTATTACTCTCTGATTTACCCATCTATTTGAGGTAGTACCCCAGAGGGCAGTGTCCCGTTACCATCTTCAAGACTTTCTTGTCCAACTCGAGAAGCTGTTTAGCTTTCTTTGACCTGGCACTCAATTCCAGAGAGATTTCATTTCATCAGTTTCCCAGCGTCAGAATTCTTCTTTTAAGTGGGCTCTGGAGAGTCCACAGAAGGGTTCTGGGAAGGGAAATTGTGAGGTCGCCCCTTCTTTGGCAAGGCAATCTGCTTCTTCGTTGCCTTCAATTCATCTGTGACCTGACACCCACATCAGGGTGACCTGATTGTTTTCTGCCAGTTGTCTTAGAGATGGTTTACAGTCCCAAGTCAACTTAGACTCACAGGTGTATGACCTCAGAGCTTTGATCTGACAGTATATACATTTCTGCCCTTTGAGTGCCTCTTTCAAGGCATTCCTGAACACATAATTCTATAGCATGTACTTCTGCTTGCAAGATGGTTGAGGTGTTACCAAGGGGTTTTGAGAGCCTGAAATTTGGTGCTGTATCACCTTTCGTCCATCTAAAATCCATCTGTGTACCACACTGATGCATCCCTTCCCAGTTGGGGTCCGTTCTCTGTGCAAGTTTGGTGGCTGTATGTGACCACTTCAAACTGCATTTGGAAGTCGTTCCTAACTGGCATGAAATCTGTCGGTTCAGACATGGCTTTTAGGGAAATGTGTTCCAAAATCCGATCAGATCTTCTGCTTTTGAGTTTTTTGTCTGGCTCAGTCTGAAGGCACTGTTTGCTGCTTCTTTCATTACATTACATGGAGTAAGGTTCAGCATTGCCTCTAAGGCTGCAGTAGGGCACGTAAATATTACCTCTGTGATTCCCAGACAGGCTAGCCGCTGCACTTTCTGCAACTTGACTTGTGCCAAAATTTGTTGAATTTTTGGCCACCATACCAGTGAGCCGTAGGTGACCATGGGTTTAATGGTATGACCAATAAATCAATTTTGGTTTCAGACCCCATGTTTTACCAAAGACTTTGCGGCATATCCAGCTTGCCGCTTTAGCTTTGAAAATAATGTGGTTGATTTGGCTGTTCCAAGTCAGTTCCTGGTTTTTTATAACTCCCAAATATTCCATCTCTTTGGAAAATGTTGGCTGGGTTCCATTCAGAGTTGGAGCTTCAAGTTCGTACTTTCGCCTCTTGGGGAATGGAACCATGATACTTGGTTTGCCTAAGTATGAACATTTGATGAAACCTCACATTCACAAAGTTAGAACTCAATTGTAGCAGTATGCTTGCCAGCTTGAAACTAAAAGTGAACTGAAGATTATCAGAAGCTTTCAAATGGCTCCCTCATTTTAGGAATACGTCTTCGACAGAAATCAGTGAACTTTGGCCAATTGTCTGAATATTCATTTACTAGCAGTTAGCATTTGTACCCATACTATGAATTCACACCAAGAGTAAGTGTACTTCAGAAAAATTTGCAAAAATGTATGTGCTCGAAGTATGCATTTATAATTTTTCCGCAAGGAGAAGACAAAATTGAAAAGTTTCAGGTGAGTAAACAAATATCAACTTGAGAAATTCAGCATCTGTAATTGTACTGGAAGTTAGAATCGAATTCAATCAAATTTCTGACAAGTTTGAAAATGAAACTTTTGCAAACGTAATGCCATGACGGGGAAGATTTGTTGTTTGCAGGACACTTGCTAAACGTTGGCTGCATTGGATGTGAGAACTTCACAGTTGCTTTTGATGTGTTTTTGAAAACTGTATGCAACTGCACCTTGCTTAGTGGGCAGGAGCTTTGTGAAAGCTCTTCAATTTTTCTCTTGCGAAGTATAGAGATATGTGCCATCGCTTCTGGCTTTGTTACCTTTCTTGACTTTGGAGTGATTAAAATATTTCCCAGATAATTGAGGGAAGTTATGTTTTGTCGCAAGGCATTGGTGCGCTGGTTATAACGATTTTGTCGCTGGGATGATGCCTCTAGACGTTTCTTGTGTTTGACGTGAGTTCACCGTTTTAGTCTCTGTAAACGGCTGTCTTTCCAGAAGGGTATTTTTCATTTGAGAACTGATGACTTGGCGTTCTTATGTAGTAACAACCCTTTTAGCATGGTTCGTTTCAATCTTGAAGATTTGCACGCTTTTGCGTGCATTCGACGAGGATTATGATGCTATAATTGAAAATAATATTATTCGGCTAATTCGTTAGTTTGTTGATACTGGTATCAATTGATGATGTAGAGAATGGGCAAATATTCGTAGTTATTACAATATCACCACTAACGTTTGTAACCTAACTGGATGAAATTGTTCCTGAGAACAAAAGGAGATGCTCACATTCGCATTTCGAAAAGTCATGCATCACCTAAATTCAAATTATTTTACCACTAAAAGAATAATCCTCCAAAATGTAGAAATACCACTTTCGATTCGTTGATGTCAGTTCAAGGAATCAAACTGAAAATGATGTCATCTGATAACGATATCTGATGATGAAATCAAATAAAAAATTAGGTTAAAATAAACGTCGGGAAAAAAAAGTACACAGGAGTTAATATATCTTTTGTATCGCATTATATCTAGAGTTCCTTTACCATGAATCAATATGAAATCATATGAGAAATCTCATCCAAAAAAGTTGAAGAATATGAAGTGCATGGGCGTTGCCGTATTTTCAGAATGCCTTTTGTGTCAAATTATACCAGAAGGCATTTGAAAGATACGGAGACGCACATACTCAGGCATTTTCATGATTAGTTCCCAAGTTGTTCATCCTGTTCTGGTTCAATCCGCTCCAGATTATATTATACCTTTTCTTGAAAATGACAAACTTGAATAGATTTTATTGATGAAGCAGACTATGAATGTTTTATAACTCTAACTGGATCCTCAGGAGTCAGATCCCACACGGAGAAAAATACCCACTTCATCTCCACTTTTCTCAATATGCCAATCTAAAAAAAGTGCTGGGCTGATATAATCAAAACTGAAAAAATGAGCCTCGAACAGACCCTAATCTACAAATTTTCAGAGAAAAAAGTTAATAAAAATCATGGAATGCACAATATATTATGAGGAATGCACTTTACTCCTTCATCCCTGATACTACATATGAGTTTGTCAGGCCTTACAAGGAGGAAAAATGGGGATGAGCATGGATTTTTGCCAGTAGTTCCTCGAAAATTGTAATCAAGAGCGTGACTTTTCGTTGAATTGTATTTGAACAGACGAAGCTTATGTGAGAAGTGCCGTCATTTTCAACCGCTACAATTCTTATACTTGGGCTCAACAAAATCTTCATTCTATTGTGGAGCGGACAGGTGTTTTCAGGGGTAGAATAATTTCAACAAGACGGAACTTCGCTTCAGAACACTGCAATTTTTACTAACTTTTGGGCTGCAAGTTTTGGTAATAATTGGATAACAAAACCAAGGACCCAATCGTTGGCCGGCCAGGTTACCGGACCTAACGCCTATGGACTTTCACTCCTGGGAAAGGTTGAAACATCTCACTTTTGGATTGCCGAGCAATTCTGAATACGAATTGGAAGCGGCAGTGATATAAAGATTTGCTTCTCTCACCCCTTATCTGCAGAAATATATATATATTTTTTTTCATAGGGAATGTACCAGTCAGGCCCTATCTCCGGAGCTCCGATGAAACCGGTGGGCGCGCTGGAGTGTCATTAACCCCAGTAAACACTACTCACGTCCGTGGAGTGAGTGATTACTAGGTCCAAGAGTCATGAGCCCTGAGAAGGCGGAGTGAACCAAGAATTACGGCCTTCTGCATTCTTCCGGCTAAGTTTTCTGCCGCATCATGACAAGCCGGTATGATTTTCAAGTTTGAGAGTAGTATGTCCATCATTCCATGCTGGACGCTGTCAACTGTGGGATTGGTTTCTCGGGGTAGTACGTCACAATGGCGCTAAACAGAAGCCATTTGAAGTTATAATCTTTAATATTTTTTTTTCAAGTTTCAGACAACTTGCAAAAAAACAAGAACATTATCAATAGAGTGTTCATACGCCGTAGAATCCATTAAAAATGTTTTTAAAATTTCGTGTCCTCGACTGTTATTGAGATAATTTTTGTTAATCAATATACAGGCGTATTCATGGAACAAACTGAATGGAAAGTCACCCTCTATTCATAATAATAACGATAATCAAATAATTTAAATTTATCAAATCATATTAATATCCAATGGTGAAAATGATTCAATGATGGAACTTATATTCCGATCACACCACATTTTTCTGATAATAAAATGAATAAAACAAGGTGACTTTTTATATCTACTTATATTTGTGCTCAACAATAAAACTCTTACCTTTTGCGATAATATGACGATACTTGAAGATATCAAAGAACGATCACTCTGAGGGTGCCAGACGACTTTTGGAATTAAACAACCAAAAAGCCATCTGCAGCCCCAAAGTCACACATTCTCACTATATGGTGGTGCACAATCAAAGTTGCTCGTTCAAAATAAACAATATGGTCTGGAATATAAAAACGATGTGAATATAATAATGATGATAACAATAATGTGATCACTTCAAATTTGCATATCAAATGAATGCAATTCTGAACCACATTACAGGTAGAACATTTCGATATTTCATGAACTGAAGGTAAACACAAATAAATGTTCCCAGAAAGAGGCCATTCCTTGCTGATTTCATGAAAAAATTCACTGAACTCAGGTAAGATAAACTGATACTTCACATTTCAATGTATGTTATAGCGTTATTCATTACTTCAGAACTGAAATAACACTTCTGCCCCCCTCCAACCGTATAATGTGGGAGATTTGAAATTGTTTAGTTAAAACACTTCCGGTTTTGGGATAATCAGAACTTTCTGTCAACAGTGCGTTTTTCTCAATAAATGAGCAATGAATGAGTTTGTAAACAACTTAAGCGGACACACTGGATTTAATCACTTGGCTACATCGCCCTGATGAGGAAAAAATATCATAAAGCACGTGACGAACAGTTGCTCTTTTGCAAATAGCACTCTCATTTCTTCTCGTTGATATATTTACTACCTGGAAGTGAATTTTCTGTTACGTTTGAGCTACTGATGATGATGATCATTGGTGTTTGAGACCTTCAGAAGGAAAAACCAAGGTGCCATTGTGGGTTTCAAAAATTTTCACTGCAGAATGCACTGAAAATGAATTGCCCTTTAATGGTTTCGATGACAGATGTCAAGAAGGAGCAGAGCCGAGTCGAGCCGACTCATACGTGGATCGCATTCCGAATATGTGAGCAGAGCAAAAAATTCTTGTCAGGTTTGAAAAATTTCGCTAAAATTTTATGAAGCATTAAAGTCACCTGAAATCAAATCCTTTTGGAACTTGGGAATGAAAAAATAAATTCCAGATATGATCTGCTTTCCTAACAAGAGGTGCAAACCGTACTTGCCCCAGGCGCACCTGGTCGAAGAAATTCTAGACTAATACCCTAGTTAACCGAATAAATTGGTTCCTAATGAATGAATGCTGCCCAAACTCTGAGGGATTATGAATCCCACCTTTGAAGTTGATGCTTTGTCAGAGTCCTTCCTCAGACGTTTCACGGAGTGGCAGAAATGTGACGAGTAGAGGAGGTTCGCATCATACCGCCAATAGGAGGCAGCAACTCACACAGGTGGATGCTGATATTGACGATGTCTTTCCAGAAGAAGCTAACTTCTGTCAAATCCACTCTGCCATGTATAACGCCTCTTAAATTTTGTCTTGAACAGAGTAGAGGGATACCGCCCCTCTGAGGCATGAGCAGCGCGTACACAAGATGGCAGCTTGCTTCGTATCCTTTGTGTAGCGGACTACGTGGTAGCCAACAAGTCATTACGCATTGCCGCAAATTGCTGCAAATTCGAGAATTGCTCACCACGCACTAAATTGAGGCGTGAAGTTAACCATTATTCATCATTGCCTTGATAGGATAAGAATGCTGGTGGCTGCAAAGAAGTCACTAGTGAGGCGGACGAAAAGCATCGCGGAAAACATGGAGTTCCGTATTGAACCTCCAGGATGAATTCGACAGACCCACAAAGACTCGAATAACTTCGCTGCTGATGGGCTTGATATCTATTGGTGGAAAACATTTCCAAGCCGCCACCACGATTTGGTAACAGTTTTCACCTCACGGCTAGATGGAAAAAGCCGGGGAGCTGAAATCACCAGAGGCGGAGAGAGAAAGGGACAAGATGCAACGAACAGAAAAGGTACTGGGAGAACTCGTAAATCAGGCAGCCGGAGCAATGCAGAACGCTATGACTGACATCATGAACAAGTCGGTGGAAAAGCTGCAAGAGATAGTAGCAAACCAGCTATCATCTACCATGCATGACGAAGGGGAGGGAACTGGGAAAGAGGGAGAACGGGATCTGGAATTCAGTGAGGAAGAGGATAACGGAGGACAAGGAGGCGAACAACAAGAAGCAGAAGAGGACATAATTAGCTCGAGATGGGAGAGGATCAAGGAGTGCATGAACGCCGTGAGGCAGGCCACCACTAGATACGCGGGCGGTAAAATTCAGTTCAATAAAGATGAACAGACGATCGTTGCTCAGAAATTGCAGGAAATGGCACTAGGGATTGGAGACATTATGTTGGAAGTTGGAAGGATGAAAGGTGATGGAGTTAAAATGAGAGTGATGGAAAGAAGAGTAGAGGAATGTGAGGACAAACTAAACGAGATGGATGGGATGAAAGTATCGAGGGGTTGGTTGAGGAAACTAGAAGAATGAATGTTACCATCGAAGACATGGGTAGGGCAATGATTACTAACAGGAAGAAAGCGGAGGTAATTAGAAGAGGGGGCGAGTCGACTGGGAGCCGAGTGAGGGAAGGAAGAAAGGAAATGGAGGCACCAGTGTCGACGGCTAACAAGGAGGGTTTCGATACGGAGATGGAAACTGATTCTGAACAGGGAGGACAGTTTCAGCAGACTAGGCGTAGAAAAAGGAGGGGAAGGGGCGACAATGGACCTAGAACCTACGCTGATATGACCAGCATACCCATGCGAGGAGAGAGGCCAAAACCAAGTGAAGGATGGACAACGCCAACGCGGATACAAGAAATCAAGGTAGAGGGTGTGACCGAGGAAGCGAAGAGGACGGCCGCTAGGATCATCAAGGAATGTCTGGAGAAGGAACGATGTGCGGATGACGTACTGGGCCTGGCGAAAGTGAAGGGAGGTACGCTATATTTGGAAAGTAAGGGCGTGGAAGAAAGGGAGAGAGTGAAAAGGGCGATAGAAAATGATGACAGGGTGAGAGTTGAGGAAATTAAGGGAAGGAAACCGTCGCTACTTCTTACAGGGGTGGAAAAGGGATATAAGGATGAAGAGCTACCGAGGCTGATAAGGGAACAAAACTTGGATTTGAATAATGAGACGAATGATGAGAACTGGGAAGGGATGATTGTGAGAAGCAGGAGAGAATGTAGGACGAATAGTTGGAAGGAGAACATAGTGGTGGAAGTAGGAGCGAAACTGTTTAGGAAGATGATGACTGTGGGAGTTATATTTATTGATTTAACGAGAATATTTGTGGAAGAACATGCGAGTGTAGCAGTATGCTACAAATGCTGCCATTATGGACATACTGCTAAACACTGCACGGAGACGGCGGTATGTAATAAATGTGGAGGTAGACACGAAGGCAAGGAGTGCTTGGGTATCCGGCCACTTGACTGCATAAACTGCAAAAGGGCGGGGGTAAGTGAAAGAAGACATCCGGCGATAGACCCGAAATGCCCGGTATATATGAGGAGGGTAGAGCTTAGCAGAAGGCGGACAGAGTATTAAAGTCCTGCAATTCAACGCAGGGCGGGGCAGGGAGGCCACACACCTCATAAGAGGTATGGCAGAGGAAAAAGGGGCGGATATAGTATGTTTACAGGAACCGTGGCAGAGAGAGGGGAACTGGGAAGGGTGGCATAAACATGACGGGGGTAAAGGTACCAAGGTCAGAACATGGATAAGGACAAAGATAGACAGCTCTGCCCTCATGGCAGTGAGGAGCATAAATGGGGTCGGAGTGATATTAAGGATGCAAGATGGGCAGGATGTCAAGATAATGAATGTGTATGAGGAACCTGGAAGGAGGAGGAATGATGAATGGAAAAAGGTGAGAAGGAATTTTGATAATGGGCAGGCGGGAAGATCATCCTAGGGGACTTCAACGCCAAGCATGTCGCATGGGGAGGAATGGTGACGGATGAAAGAGGAGAGGATATACTGGACTGGATAGTGGAGAAGGGTTATCAGATTGAGAATGATGCGAACAGCCTGGCGACGTTCTCTAGTGGAAGAGGCGAGAGCTGGATTGACCTAACCATTTGCAGCAAGAGCTGGATGAGAGACTGGGATGTAAGCGAGGATGAGTCACTGAGCGATCATCGAGTGATACGTTTCCTAATAGCCGGAGAGCCGACAACGCGAAAAAGGACCTTTTTGAATGTGGAAAGGACAAATTGGGCCGTGGTGGAGGAGATAGTCTCGACATATGATATGGGAAAATAGATAGCAGTGAGGAGGTAGAAGCAGAAGCGGGGAAACTCCAGTCCTTGATTGTTCGGGCGTGTCGCAAGGCAATACCCAGGAGTACAAAAGAGGAGCAAGAGGAGAGAGAATGGTGGAATGATGAGTTGGGTAGGATGAGAAGAAGAGTGAGGAAACTCAGGAGGGAGTACCAGGAAGAAAGAATAGAGGATGAAAGAATCAGAAAACAGGGTATATTTAGGAGAGAGAGGAATGAGTACAAGAGGGGGATTGCAAGGGCAAGAATCGAGTGGCTGAAAGAAAGGGTCGAGAGGTTGCAATCGGAGAAACCGTGGAACAGAGTGTTTGGGCTCCTGAGGAAAGAAAGGGCAGAGGAAATACCGGGCACGGCTAAGAGGGAGGATGGCACATACACAGAGGGGAAGCACGAAACCAGCAGATACCTGCTGGACAAGTACTTCCCGAACGATGACAGGGGAAAAGACACCATGGGTAGACGCTGCATTAGGGAGGACGGAGATGAAGGATGGGGACCGGAGCAGCCCAACTTCACGGTGAGGGAGGTACAAGAGGTAATGGAAGGATTAAAAGACAACAAAGCGACGGGAACAGACGGCATACCTAATGAGGTGATGAAACACGTGGCGAACCTAATAAGCGAAGATCTTACGGATATACTCAACGCATGCCTTAGGCTGAGGTATTTCCCTGCAGTATGGAAGGTGATGAAGGTTGTGTGGATTCCTAAGAAGGATAGTAGCCTAAGGCCGATCAGCTTGCTGACCGCGTTAGGGCGAACTTTCGACCGGCTTCTCAGCGGAAGAGTACAGGTGTGGTGTGAAAGAGGACAGAAGTTCTCGCCCTGCCAATTTGGCTTCAGGGCGGGATTGGACACATCGACTGCTGTTGAGAATATGGTGGAGAGAATAAAGAGAAGTAAGAACGAGGGTATGCATAGCATGGTGATGGCGCTGGATTTGTCGAACGCATTCAACACGGCATGGGGACCTGCGATAGGATGGAATATGAGGAAGATGGGGCTACCGGAGAACATTGGCAAGGTGTGCATGGAATTTGTAGGCGAAAGAAGAGTCAAGAGTGGAGGCGTGGAAGCGATCGTGGACAGGGGGTGCCCGCAGGGAACCAGCCTGGGACCCACGCTATGGCTTATTGTCATGGAAGCGTGGTTCGAGAGGATGAGGGCAGTAAACCAAAAGGAATATGACAGGATAAATGAAGAGGTGCCAGCAGCGCACAGAGTAAGTGGTGGGACGAAGGTGTGGGCCCAGGCCTACACCGACGACCAACTGATAGTGGTGGTTGGCCCGTCGGTAAAGAAAATAGAAAGGATGTGGAAGGAGGTGTAGAAAGAATGTCAAGAATGGGAGGATGAAATGTGGCTGAGGTATAACGAAAACAAGACCGAATGCATGTTTGTCCTGGCCAGGAAACTGGACAAGAAACCGGTGGTTAGGGTGAGAGAGCAACGGATTGAGTGCGGCGGTAACATCACATACTTGGGCATGATAGTAGACAAGGGCCTACTGTACATTGATCATCTTAAGGAGGTAAGAAGGAGAACGGCTATAGTTGCAGGAAAACTAAGAAGATGGACGGGCCGTGACGTAAGGCTAAGGAGAGGATGTGTCAGACTGATTTTCGAAAGAGTGGTTAAGCCGGCGGTGATGTATGGCGTCCAAGTGTGGGGAGCAAGAGCGAAGGACTCTAGGGTGATCAGACAATTGGGGGCGATACAGAGACCGTTTACGCTATCGGCCAGCGGGGCATATAGAACGGCGCCGTCAGCCGCGTTATGCGTGCTGACAGGGATGGCGCCTCTATACATAGAGGCAGCAACGAGGTATGAAGAATGGAAGGCGCACGGAAAAGAAAAAGTAAGAGGACGGATAAACGGGTGCGACAGAATATACCCATGGATGATCGGAACAATTCTGGAGAACCGAGAAGGGCTAAAAGAGGTATTTGTGGACGCGGTTAAGAGAGAGGATGGACGAGTGGGTATAGGATGGGCACATAAGGAGGGGAGCGATGGGTCGGGAAAGAATCAGTGAGCTGGGAAGCGTACAGGAAGCCGAAATGGTGGCTATAGGTAAAGGGGTACTGATGGGTGGAGAGATGGACATAAGAATAATGAGTGACTCGCCTGGAGCAGTGGAGACCATTAGGAATGCGAGGACGAAGAGCAAAAGGGCAGCTCGTATTAGGAGAATGCTTGAAAACAGAAGGGTAGCGGGATTGGTGACGGAAATTGAGTGGAGGAAAGGGCATGTTAGGGAGAATGAGGGTAACAGAAGAGCAGATGAAGAGAGTAGAAGAGGTGCGGAACTGCAAGAGATCACATGGCAAATAGACTTGGGACATAGCAGAATGGAGGAGAGGGAAAGGATTAGGAGAATGGTGATGGAAAAATGGCAGGGTGAATGGGACAGCGGCAGGACCGGCAGAAGCGTACATGGTATGTGCAACAGGGTAGGGATGGGGTGTATACCATTAGCAAGGAAGGCAGTGCAACTGGTCACAGGGCATGGGAACTTTCGGGGTTACCTGGCAAGGTTCGGAATTGCACAAGAGACCCCATGCCAGTGTGGAACTGGCGGGACTGACACGGCGGAGCACATCAGGAACGATTGCATGCGGAGAGAAAGGGTAGAATGGAGAAGGAGGATCGAGGAAGAGGAGGATAGACTTGGAGCGTTACAGCTAAGGGATACGAATGGTGTGAAGGATGAATGGGTAAGGATATTGAATGAATGGGCGGGGGCTGTGGTCGAGGATGAAGAAGTATGAGAACCAACATAGTGTCAATGCGACGGTAATAGTGGCCTGGCTTCGGGATAAACGAGCGACGAAAGTAAATCGGGAGAGCAGGCGCTCGGATAGAATAAGACTGCCGACCAGGGAGGGCGCTGTTTGAATGTGGAGGATGAGCGGAATAAAGAAGGAAGGATCTTCCCCGCTGATTGCCCGCCCGGTATTCGGTGGGTCACGACCCAACGGTGGTGGGGGGGTGTGGCGGGGCGGAGGAGCGAGGGATATCGTGACGTGGACGTTGGAATGGGATGTAGGTGCAGCTTTATGGCCTAACGGCTTGGCAAGTGCAGCACACCTGGGGTGGTTTTAGTCAGTAAGAGTCTGACACGACTGATACGCGATGGACACCGAGCGATCAGAGTCCATGAGGATTTCCACCCCACTGAAAAAAAAAAAAAAAAAAAAAAAAAAAAAAAAAAAAAAGATTGCGGATTGTTTTGTTGGAAGGCGAACCATGCTTATCCCCAAAAACAGAGATTTGTCTTCAGCCAGTTAACGAAGTGGCAGATATACCACTTGTCGGTATGGTTGCAGGGGAAGCTCGCATCATACAACCTATGGAAATTATCAGAATCCGCAGGGCGCTCCATAACTTCAAGCCCCTGAAGCCACAATAACTTGCACGAATGGATGCCGATAGTCACAGATATCTGGTCAATCAACTCTGTCATATATGACACCGCTGATACTCTGTCACTAGCGGAAAGGAGGGATACCGCCCCTTTGAGTAGGAGGAAAGAGCAGCACATACACCAGATGGAGCTGAGATTTGGTCGCCAATATAACATACATATTGTATTCAGTGTGTAGTGGACCACGTAGCGGTTAACAAGCACATAGTGCGACAAAATTGCCGCCAAATCAGGACGAGCTCATCACAGGATGAATCGAGGTGTGCTATTCACCATCAAACAGCACTGTCTTGATAGCATCCAAGTGCTGGTGACTGCTAGCACTTGTGTAGCGGCCAAATAGCATCGTGGATAACATAACGTTCCGCAATGAACTTTCCTGCTTATTCCAAGAGTCATTACGTGTTGTGATAACCCGCTGGCGAATAATAACGTGGAGAATTCCCAGGACAATATTTGTGAGTTTCCGCAATCACATAGATCATTCCAGCCCTAGCTCAGTTCGAAATATTCTGCAGGAGGCGTTAACAGCCTTAGCACTCGGTAACCCCAGAACGAATTTGACAGGCTAGAAAGGCTCAAAGATCTATGAAAATAATTTTTGCTGGTGGAATTCTCAAGCATCTTACACTATCTAGTAGGAGTTTACGACAAATAGCTACATGGGAGCTATTTCAGAACTGTATTGTTGATGGGAGCTTATTTCCAGAAGCAAAAGTTTATCTGATCAAAAGAACAACAGACCGAAAACATGATTGAATGCGTCCTGGTGTATGAACGGCTATATGAGCAAAGAGGGTCGAATAGGACCATCTGTATTTTTATTTCTAAATATATATCTCTGGGAAAAAACATCACAATCAGTCCTTGAGAGGAGTGGGGGGTAAAAGGGTACAGGCATGCTATCGCAATAGAGTTTGCAATCGGCAAATGTGCCACAGTTCATCTCAAAACGGGACGATGCGAGGAATTCGGAGATGATAGTCAGCTCATAGACGAAAGCATCATGCATCATCTTGATGCCGGAGAGACGTAACTGACCTAAGGGTGGAACAACACCGCTCCTTGCTAAAGCAACGGCATCCCTATTATGGAGTTGATGAAAATGAATGGTACAGGAAGGCGTCCATTCAAAACAATTTTAAAACCTGAAAAAGTGTATTCTTTTAGGAGTTTTTTAGGAATATCGAATAAAATAATTTTATTTCACCTAAGAGAGCATGCAAATATCCATAAGTATGACAACATATTGTATTATCAAAATATTCAACAAGTCATGTATTTCGACAATGAGTATTGCATGAACTATGATTTTGGGGTATTCCATTAGAGAAAAAAAGAGATGGAATCTGAAGAAAGCAACTCTTTTGTAAATAATTCACTACTGTCATAACATCCAAACCGAATGTAAATATTTTCAAAGGTGTGATGTATCGGTGACCAAATTGAAGCGGTTTTGATTATGAAAAATATCAGATTGGTTCACAGAATGATAGATCTGTCACCAACCTATGAATACCAAATTATTTCAAAACGATTATCTACAAAATGTATATACAATCTCCCGAAATAATTGATTTTTTTATCAGAATGATAGATATGCCATTAAATTGTTGAAACAATTGGAATGATAGCAATTAGATGATATGTGTAATTTCAATAATAAACAGGTATGTCTGTCATAATGTTGACAGTTGAATGATAATGTACTTGCCTGAACGGAGTATTGAAGAGGTTATCGCTGATCGAGAAGTCAGAGAGCAGAATCAGCAATCGAGATCAAATCTGGCCAATATAATGTGACTTAATTCAAAATTGCTCCACTGATTGTTTTTTGGATTTCATACCAGTAGCTGAACGGTTTTGAAGAAACTTGCTATGGTGTTTTCGATGCAATTCTGCCATGAGGGGTTCCGACGAAGCATGCATTAGTGCTCATCAACTGCTACGATCATTTTTGAATCGAATGTCATCAATACACAGTCGAAGCATTTGAAATCACAAACACGTCCAGGTTTTCTTCTAAAAAATCCTACATGCATCCTAATTCGCACTAGTCTTTCAACGGCTTCGGCCCTGAAGAGAAGGAAAGAAGAATTGTAAATAAATATGATTTCAACTAGCATTTTGAGTCTTTCAGTTCAATCGAATGGAAAATTATCAAGATAGATTGGTAGAAGGTAGATAGCAAAACTACCAAATAATTTAGTTACTATTATTCAGTACTCATTCAACACGCAAAGGATCATATTGTTCAATTATGGTATATAATGATGGTTATTTTTTCCAAAAATTGAAGTACCATATTAACAGTCGCATTTGTACCTCACAACTGGTTTTGTAATGTTATTCTGTAATGGTAACTTGTTAATGTTGAAAAACAGAAACTCTCGACTTCTATTCATCTGAACGTACTTTCATATTCACTTCGTTGAATAACATCCAATATATTTTTGATATTGTTACATCACCATTGTTCATTACTTTGAATCCATAATACTTCATTCCAGTATGTACAACGTGCATTCGCCATAATATACATTCAAACTTGTAAAATTTCAATTTAAAATTTGCAAATACGCAATTCTACATTGCGAACTAACAATCTACCCAATGAGACTATTAACATTCATACCAATCCAGGGTGACTTCAGTTCAGAAGCACACGTTATAGATAACAATTATAATAATGCCAATGCCTTGGTGAGTTACGACACCACTTTCCAGCCAAGGCGAACCCTGATGTTGGCCGTGGGTATTTGGTATTGGTATTGGTGAGTATGGATGGTGATTGATGCGCTGCGACCTGATTAGATCTATTGTGCCCCATCTTCTTCTGCTGTCACAAGATGTTCTTGTTTACAGCAGCCCTTCAAGTCCCAATTCCTTCAGGAATTTTAGGATTTTGAGGGGGTCTGCTCGTGGTATTTCTCCCACGGTCAGCTGGTGTGATTCCAGTATATTCAATCTTTTGCGATGTACAGCGTAACACTCCATCAATATATGGTGGGGTGTTTCTGGGTGTTCCCCACATAATCTGCAGGTGCTGTCCTCCTCTAAGCCTAGCTTCCTCAGGTGTTCTTTGAGTCTGCAATGCCCCGTTAGAAATCCCGTGATTGTCTTTAGACTAATTTTGCTGAGGTTAATCAGTGTCTTTGATCTTGCTCGGTTGAAATTTCCGAGGAGATCTTTGGCCTGCCTCAGCCCTGGAAGTCTTAGCCAGTATGTTGCTCTCATTGCTTCTTCAGCTTTATTGAGTTCTTCTCGGAAGTAATATTTTCCAAGTCCGCAGAATGGTTCTGGCCCGATCAGTGGCGTTGCTGCGCCTTTCCGTGCCAGGGTATCTGCTTGTTCGTTGCCCTCTACTCCGGCGTGCCCTGGCACCCAGAGGAGGGTCACCTTATTGTTCCTGCCCAGATCATTAAGTTTGTCTAGGCATTCCCAAACCATCTTCGAGTTGATGTTGCAGGAGCTCAACGCTTTGATGGCTGCTTGACTATCGGAGAGGATCACGATTTCCTGGTTCCGGTATTTCCTATTGAGGTTGAACTGAATGCACCTTTCTATGGCGTGAATTTCCGCTTGGAAAATGCTGGGGAACTGGCCCATGGGTTCAGAGTATTTGGTGCGAGGCCCAAAGACCCCTGCTCCAGTTCCTTCGGGAGTTTTGGACCCGTCCGTATACCATGTTAAGGTATTCTTCCCCAGTGCTCGAATCGATTCTATGTTCCATTCTCGCTTGGTGTTTAGTTCCGTTCGAAAAAGTTTCTCGAAACTAAATTTCTTGGTAATTTCGTCAGTTGGGAGGTCGGCAAGGTGTGCACAGTTGGTAGGGGTTAAGCCCCTCGCGCCGTGTGCTGTCCCTATGAGTCCGACTTTAGCCAACCTGAGGTTTGCCTCCCAAGCAGTTCTCTTCACCATTATGTGGAGAGGAGTGAGGTCCAGAATGACCTCTATTGCTGCTGTTGGAGTCGACCTCATTGCTCCTGTTATACAAAGACATGCTAGTCTTTGCACTTTTTCCAAGATCTTCTTTGTTGTGGCGAGTTCGGTTCTGCCTTGCCATGCTACTGCCCCGTAGGTGATCATAGGTCTCACTATCATGGTGTACATCCATCGCAGTACTGATGGGTTACATCCCCATGTTTTTCCTGCAATGTTCCTGCACACCATCAGTGATGATTTTGCCTTATTAGCGATCTTTTCTACGTGTCTGTTCCAGAGTAGTTTTGAGTCTAGAGTAAGTCCTAGATACTTCACCTCTTGCTGCCATTCTAAGTCTGCTCCGTCGAGGCGAACAGTCCTTAGGTGCTGAACCTTTGTTCTTCTAGTGAATGGTACTACTGTGGTTTTTGATGAGTTAATTCTCAGCCCCACAGAGAGGCACCATCTTCTGGTTGTCTCTAGCTCTCTTTCTATGAGATCGCAGAGGGTTCCTTCGAATTTGCCTTTGGCCATGATGACTATGTCGTCCGCATATCCAAGGCAAGTGACTCCGCTCCCGGTCAGTGTTCCGAGTAGTTCGTCTACTACGAGACTCCACATCAGAGGTGATAGTACCCCTCCTTGTGGGCACCCCCTGTTTGTGCTGATCCGAAAGCTGCTCTCACCCACTTTCGTTTCAGCTGTTCTTGTGGCCAGCATTTGGCACATCCATCTGGATGTGGTTCTGTCCACTCCCTTGTTCATTAGGGCCCTCTTTATTGCTTCATGAGAGGTGTTGTCGAATGCCCCCTCTATGTCTAAGAAGGCACAAATGGCCATTTCTTTGTGCTCAAGTGATCTCTGGATGCTTTCGGTAAGCACGTACAGAGCGGTTTCCGTTGATCTGCCCGCCCTATATGCATGCTGCCCGGAGTGCAATGGCACCCTCTCCAGTATCTCAGTTCTGATGTAGTTGTCTACCGTCTTCTCCACTGTCTTCAGTAAGAAGGATGAGAGACAGATTGGTCTGAATGACTTCGGGAGGGTAGGGTCCTTCTTTCCCACTTTGGGAATGAAGGTTACCCGTGCTCTTCTCCAGTTGTTCGGTATGTACCCGAGTGCCAGACTAAATCTGGCTGCTTTAATGATGTACGGCAATAGTTCCGTTTGCCCTTTTTGTAGAAGAGCCGGAAATATACCGTCAACTCCTGGTGACTTGAATGGTTGGAAGGATTCAATTGCCCATTTCACTCTTTGGGGAGTGCATATGGTCTTTGCTACTTCCCAGTCTTCTCGTTTGGCTCTGCCTGGTTCTTCCAGTGATCTGTCGGATTCAAATGGTATGCTGCCTGGAAAGTGCGTCTCCAGTAAGAGGAGAGCTCGTTGCTCTTCATCCTCTGTATAGCTACCATCTGTTCTTCTGAGTGACATAGGTCCTTGCTCTCTGCCCCTCGCCATGGTTTTGTATAACCTGGATGCTGCAGGGCTTGATGTGATTGTCTCACAAAAGCTCCTGAAGCTGTTCCTCTTGGCTTTCCTTATTTCTTTATTATATTTTGTCAGCCTTTCGGTGTATCCCTGCCAATCTCCGCCCCGCTTGGCTTTGTTAAATAGCCAGCGGACTTCGGATCTCAGATTTGACAGGTGTTCGTTCCACCAAATGGTTCCATTGTGGGATTTCTTTTCTTTTATGGGGCAACTGGATTCGTATGCATCCATAATTGCCCCGTTTACCGCCTCTAGGGTCTGTTCAAATTCGACGTGACTGTTGCCGTTGAACTTGATCTGTTCTAGGTTACATTTTAGATTGGTGGTGTATTTTTCCCAATCTGTGTTTCTAGGGTTTCTGGTGAAGGTTGTTTGTGTCTCAAGCCCTTCCACGTTGAACATAATGATTCTATGGTCTGAAAGAGAGGGTTCTTCTGAGACCCTCCAGTTCCTTACCATTCTACTGATGCTCGGGCTGCCGAGCGTTAAATCTAATACTTCTTGCCTAGCCCTAGTTACAAAGGTGGGGACACATCCCACATTGAGTACATTTAGGTTAGCCGCGAGTATGAATTCTAGCAATTGCTCACCTCTTTGATTGGTGTCCGTGCTGCCCCAGATGGTGTTGTGCGCGTTGGCGTCGCAGCCCAGCAGGAGGGGTAGATTGCTCCTACTGCAGTAGTCGGATAGCCTCTGTACTTCTTCTGGTGGTGTTTGCCCATCTCCAGCGAAGTATCCTGAGGCTATTACTATGTCGAGGAGTGAGTGCCTTGTGCGGATCTTGGCCCGAACCGGCACTAAGTCCCTCGTCATGAATTCTGAAAGACAAATATAATTAATATTATTTCTGATCAGTATGCAAGCTCTGGGGTTGTCACTTCTGACATCCCAGATCACCATACCTTCTTTGTTCGGCAGTCCTCTGATCTGCCCCCTGTTGACCCAAGGTTCTTGGATCAACACAACTCCCAAGTTTGTCCCGGCGAACACCCTCGATAAGGCGGCAGATGCCCCCTTAGCGTGATGAGCGTTCACCTGGGCAACCTTGACGTGGGTAGCCATTGCTACACGTGAGTTGGAGTGCTTGCCTCCTCATCATCCAGCAGCATTTGCTCTTCTTCGCTGGGAGTCACCGTGGTGTCCTGGTCCACGCTCCCAGTCGATTCTGTTTCGCCTGCTGGGTCTTCTACAGCCCCAGGGTCCGGTGTCTTGCCCGCCTCTTCTTCCTCCTTCTTCTTGCTTGAGTCCTTGCGGAGGCCATGAACGGGGATTTTCCCGAACCTGAAGAAAATGGTGTATCCCATTTTCCTGATGGCCTCGCAGGACTCGTCGTCAATGCCAATGTTTAGTAACTGGCCGTTGCCTTCTTTCTTACTTCCCAGTACTTTCCACAACTGGGTGTGAAGCCCCATGTTTTGTGTACTTACCAGGGCTAGCAACTTCTCCGTTTCAAAGTTCGAGCTCCTGGGAAAGAACACAGTGATGGCGTGCGCCCTTGGGATGTCCTCTCCCACGCACGCCATCAGCTCTGTACCCCTCCAGTTGCTCAGACTGGGGGCATTTGCCCTCAGCCAGTCTGCCGTCTCTTGGGTGACACAGTCTACCACAAGCGTGCTTGGGCGAAAGTGGATTCCTCCAAACTGGAGTTTACACTCTGCACCCAGCACCATCTCCTGCACAATGGCGTCTTCAAGTGCTGTGAGTTGCTCAGCACTCAGCGTCTCCCGTGGATAGTTTTTGGGGAGGACTGCAACTTTTATCATGCTCACTGCTTCAGCATAGCTGGTGGCTTGCCCAGTTTGCTTAGCAGTGGCGGTGCTGCTTCCCGCTTCAGTCTTCCTCCTCTTAACATTCGGACGTTGAGGGGGTGTTTGGGTTTTGGGGCCCCTCTTCTCCGTCTGTTGTGGAGGTTGCTCCTGAGGCCTTTTCCTCTCGACGGCTTTCCTTCTTGCTTCCTCAGGTGTCAGGCCCTGTTCAAGGAAGCGAAGGTACCATCTTACTCCTGCCCCGCTAAGACCTCTTCTTAGCGGATCATCGATGCCTCCAGGCTTGCCTGGAGGTGGCAGATCTTGTTTCCTCCGATTTTTCTTGGGAGGTTTCTTATGGGAAGTACCTTTGCCGGATGCTTGCTCCGAAGGTTTTTCCTCCTTTTTCTTTTTCGCTCCCTCTGCTTCCCGAGGTGATTTCGGTGAGTGGGAGCTGCCAGGACGCTCTTGAGCATCCTGGGTTGCGGTGAATTCCCGCGATTCATTTTTAGTTTTTTTTCTTATCCATGTTGGTCCCACGAATAGCTAGGGAACTAGGAGTCGACCACGCCGGAGCCCCGCACGGCGTGGCAAGGCTGGTACTCGTGCAGGTCGCCTGGTATGCACGAGGCTCCGTTCAAGGCGGTGCTCTCCCACCGCCATGCATCCACGGGCACGGGTCGCGTGACACCTTGGATTGGAGGGTTGCTCAGCGCCACCTTATTTTATTCGGTGGTAACCTACGACGTGCCTGTGGGTCGCACAGTGCACGCCGCAGGCCGTCCGGCTATCCGTCACCTGCCGACGCTGCTAGTAGCCACCCAAGCCCTAGCTGGCCGTGGGTATACTAGGCATACCCTCCAGTATACTCAACTACTCGGTTCCGAATGCACAATGGAGAGGCCTCCACATCCGACCCTTGGAATAGGGGTCAAAGGCAAGGTGGTCCAGCTCACGACAATGGATTGGTACCTGATGACGACCGCAATGACAACCGCGAGGACAACGGACGCTTTCAGTGAACGGATGAATAGAGTGATCTACATTGCTATAATGAGAGAAGTGAGCCCACCGGTAGAGGATACATAGCAACTATGCATGCTGTGATGTGACATACACCCAGAGCATGTTACCTTAACTCTGGGGGATGATGTATCTCATCTTTGAGGTCGAAGCTCTGTCAGAACCCTTCCTCGGCCGGTTCGCAAAGTGGCAGAAATACGACGAGTCTGTAGAGGAGGTCCGCATCATACCGCCAATAGAAGGTAGCAACTCGCACGGGTTGATGCTAATATTTACGATGTCCTTTCAGAAGAAGCTGCCATTATGACGCCGGTAATACAGGAACTTGTTCCAGAGAAGTCGCTATTCCGAAGCCAGGAGATAATCAAAAACTGTAGTTATCCTATGCTTTGTCTGATATAATGCAGGAAGAAGAAATACCAAGAGACTTGGTGCAACTGTTGATGCATGCTCTGACTTGATCTTTATATCAAAACCAGGAAATTGTTGAAGACATCGGTTAGAGGCAAAAAAGGTTGGGAAAATATGTGAATTTTCTATGAAACAAAACAGAAAATTCAATAAATATCTATAGTGTATAGTGATTTCACCATAGAAAGGTATATTTGTAAGTTGCTACAGTGAAGTCAAGAGATAATTCAGAACTTCAAGTGCAAGCACTTCAACTCAAAGTTCCGATTTGAATTGTTGCAAAGAAAGAAGTTACCACAACGTTAGGTTGTTGCTGTTAATGACCGATGAGTTCATTACTAGCTCTGGATCTTCCAGATGACCTGTTGAAATTGGCAAGGGGTCATCAAAAAATCCAAAGATAGACACCCAAAGACAAACTACAAGAACGCAATTCAGTGAAATTGCTCAATGCTAAGAGATTCTTTCTACACTAATCAAAATCATATCAATGGTACAGTTAATTTTTTGTGAATTAATACAGAAAATTCATTCAGTTTTTACAAAATCTAGTGATTTTATCATATTACTATGTTTTTTTGTTAAGTTCGGACTCAATGATCATAATACATTGAATGAGTTCTCTGATATAATGTAAATGTCAGTCATTTGGTGAAATATACTAACTCATTCTTCAATAATCGCGTGACGTCTACGGGAACAACTTCCATGTGAATATTACCGAAGGAAACATTGAGGAATGCATAGAGAGTGCGTTGCTTATTTATTGTTTTTTCGAAACCAATAGATAATTGTAGAGATCATTTCTGATATGTGATCAATGGATTCCACTGATACAGACGAATTAATGGAAAGAACCTGAATGGAAAGGCATCTATCACTCTCTATATATAATAATATTGATGATATAATAATATGAATTTTTCGTATCATGTTGATATTCAATGGTGAAAACGATTCAATAATGGATCAGCTGTTTCACACTACATATTTTTCCGAAATGAAAATGGATAAAACAAGGTGATTCCTTATAGATATATTTGTGCTAAACATTAAAACTCTTACCTTTTGCGATAGTATGACGATACTTGAAGATATCAATGAACGATCACTCTGAAGCTGCCAGATGACTTATGGAATCAAACAACCAGAAAGCCACCTGCAGCCCCAAAGTCACACATTCTCACTATATCAGGGTGAACAAAGTTGCTAGTCCAAAATAAACAATATGGTTTGAAATGAACGTACTTTGGAAAAGGCACAGTCTCTTACTGATTTCATAAAAAAAAAAAGTCTGAAGACATAAACTAACCCTCTTTATTTCAATGTATATCATACCAATAATTCTCAATTGTATGATTACAATAACAGAAAGTGATTTGATAGAATATTTTATAAAATTAATAGTGTAAATGATAATAATGATGATAACAATAATGTGGTCACTTCAAATTTGCATTTTGAATGCAACTCTGAAGCACTCTTCTAGGTAGAACACTTTAATATTTCATAAACTGAAGGTAAATACAGTTTTGGATAAACGTGCCTTGAAAGAGGCGAAGCAGAGCAAAAATGCTTATCAGGTTTGAAAAATTTTGCTAAAACTTGATGAAGCATCAAAATGGCCTGAAATCAAAGCCTCTGGGGATTTGGGAATAGATAAAATATATTTTATATAAGGTCTGCCTTCTGTAAGGGGCGAGTAAGAGATCACACCTATATGGGGAACCTAAGCAGAGACCTCTGAAACCCATTAGAGGGGAGCCAAGCCCACTATCCAGAGGGCACTGACCAGAGGTCTCCCAAGGGTACATCTCAGGTGTAACACTGGGTAGGAAGACGGGCACCCGCGAGGAGAAAATCAAAGGAACCAAAGCCTCCAACTGACGTGTGGGTGCACAAAGGGTTCAAACTGAGAAGCCTATGTGAAAGGTCTTCGAAAGTTGAACTTGGAACCAAGTCAAGCTCATTTTTGTAAAATTGAATCCAAGCATTTCTTTCGTAAAAGCGTGACTTCCAAGTCCATATTCCAAGATGAGCTACTTGGCTTGCTGAAACCCTGTTCCCTTTAGTCGCCTCTTACGATAGGCGGGATTTACCATGGAGCATGAACTCTATAAACAAAAAAAAAACAAAATGTATAACAAAGCTCAAAGGAACAATTATTATATATATATATATATATATATATATATATATATATATATATATATATATATATATATATATAACTATATTAACTAAGTAGGAATTCTCGGGTAGCAGTCTGTTGAACAATGAAACTCATTCGATTTAAATCTTCAATATTTAGTCAACCTTTATTGACTTCTTCAGGAAGAGCTACAATTAAAAAGGAATATAAGTTGTTGAAGGACTACATAAAAATAACATGATAACTTACAAAATTCACAGAGTTAGTTCTAACCTATGGAACATTTGTGAGGACAATTGTTATTCTCCGCTGCAGACTAATCGCTTAATTTATCTGACTGGAGTGTTACTATGGTTTGAATAAGGATTCGTTTAAATACAATGGTGTTAATTAGTATAGGTATTCCATTGGTACCAACTGTCAAACTACACACAATGTTGAATGGAATTTAGAATATTACAATATATACTACTAAGTTGTCCAGTATCGGTTTTGTAGTTAACTGTGTTAGGATTTTTGTTGATATGGACCATCTCAAGGAATAACCTGTTTTTTTGATTGCTGACTTTGTCTAGAATTTTTGGATTTGAATAATGAAATCGGTGGCCTGTTTTCTGGGTGTGGTCGACTGCTGCACAGGAGTTTTTTCCCAATTGGGCATCACTCTTGTGCAAAGCTAGCCATTGTTTTAACCACTGTGAGGTCTGTCCGACATAACTACCTTCACAAACTTGGCATGGTAGTTCATAAATTACATTGCTAAGGAGTGGAGTTGGTGTTTTGTCTTTGATTTTGGAGAACAAGTTGGATAGTTTTGTATTATTACGCTTGGCTATTTTGATTTGTGGAAAGTCTTTGAAAATTTTTATTATGCGGTTGGATACTTTGTCGATGAATGGGATTGATTTGTACTTATATTGTATTGTAACGTCATCAGTTTGTCCGTCATAAAAGTTGGAGTTATAGATTAGTTTTTTTAAGATGTGTTTAAGGTAACCGTTGGGTGTAAATATGTCGAATAACTTTCTCAGATTCGCTTTCAAAAACGTTTCATGGCAGATGTGGGTGACTCTATTTTTCATAGCAATGACGGTGTTGTATTTCTGATTTAAGAGATGTTGAGAGGCAAAGTTGATGACGTTTCAGGAATAAAAACACCTCCTTAGTTTTCTGGAGTTCACTACAGTTATAACATCTAAATCAGAAGTAAATTTCTTTAACCTACGAGAATTGAACTGTGTTATACTGTTTTTGTAATAAACGGTTTTCCAATAATTTTGCTACGCATGGCTAAGGTTCCTCAAGTCACTATCAGTTGGATTCTTACATGCAGCTAGACTGGAGTGCAATAAACTACTGACTGCCTAAATTGTATCCCAGTAGAGCAGATTGAAGAGTCCAGTACCGTTCATTACGCAGTATAACAGAAACTATTACTGTTTTCATGTGATGAGGATATTTTAAGTAGCCTTTTATAGAAACGAGTATACCCCTCAGAGAGTTGTTGAAGATGTGTCACAAAAATCCTACAATGATTTATATACAGTCCTGGGACCAACATAAATAAAAATTGGTGGAAGAGATACTAGGGAACAAAATTGAGGGAGCAAGTGATTTATACGGTTGATGTTTGGCAAACACTATCCAACGCTTCGGAGATATCTAGTGCCATATTATGCCATATTTTTCTTAAGAAAATACCCACTTACATGAGATATGGAAAAGAACTATAGGTGAACTCTGGTTGAACCATATTTTTCCCAAGTTGTAGACAAGGTGCAGGTCTCAGCCAATAGAGATTGAGACTTCAGTATCGCAGGTGCAGTGGTATGGAAGTCTTTGAATTCTTTGGAAGACTTGAGATCAAAATTTCCTGAAAGCCCTCCAGAGAATCCGAAAACTCCCAAACAAATAAGAGAAGACTAAACTATGTGCTGTTCTTCGCATATCGTAAGGGTCTTTAATCTGAAATATACTGAAAGGACAAAAAAATATTTATTTCAAAAGTGCATGCCAATGTCGATAGGTATGGAAATACATTGTATTGTTGATATATTCAACAAGACATATATACTACTGTCATTACATTTGAATAGAAAGTGAATTCTTTTCCCAAACAGAATCCATCTATGGTAATAATGTTTCGAGGACAAACGGTTTTACAATAATAGGGCTATGTATGGCTAGAGTTCCTCAAGTCATCATCAGTTGGATTCTTGCAGTCAGCCAGACTGAAGTGCAGTAGTACTGCTAAGCTGCCGTCCTAAACAAAAAAGTGCAGTATCTACAGAAAATATGAATATTGAGATATTGGATGATGAAGGTTTAATAACGTATGAATTTTGCCTTTTATCAAACAAAAATGAAGTATACTCTGTTTAAATAGCCAACGTTGACAAATTATTTTGCCGCATCTACGAAAGTTCAATCATTTTCTACGTAACGAGTTCAAACAGAATCATGAGGACAATAGCAGATGCAGATACTGCACTTTCACTTAGGACGGCAGTAATAGCCTCAATTGTACCCCAGTAGAGCAGATCAAAAGGATCCAGTTTCGTTCAATGACCAAAAGTCCTGAATTGAAAAAACGTTCAATACTTATTCGAGAAACTAAACCAGTTCTTGAAATAGCAAAAAATAAAATTTATGCTAACCCAAAAAATATTGTCTGGTGTTATGAGTAGCAGAAACTCATATCATGAAACTCTAACCGAAAATACCCTTCTCTCCACACATTTCCTCACAGTAGGAAAATGATGCAAATATCTGACAAACTACTTCCCCTTTCGGACATTGAATAACATTTGTCATCCATTTATGCGAAGGTGCTCAAGGAGGACACTTTGCATGAGCTGATTGTAATAATGCCATTGAATATCATCCTGCCTACAAAAATGTTTCTTCATTTTTCCACTTCGTGGAAATGTGTGGAGAAAAGGATACTTTCGGCCGTTGGGAAATACTATAAGAATTTTGAATATTATCGTTGGTTTTGTGGAACAAGACGACTTTATTGTTGTCTTATCTATCCTTGCACTGTTAAAAGGAAATAACCTCGAAGCATGCATGTATGCATGTGGTCATTTCCCAACAAAATGAGGGGTATTATTCAATGTCTTTATTACAATCAGCTCTTGCAAAGAGTGTCCTCCTTGAAGACTATTGCACAAATAGATGACATATGTAATTTAAAGACCGTAGGGGACAGTAGTTGTTTTCTGTCAGATATTTGCCTCATTCTTCCACTTTGTGGAAATGAATGGAGGGGATGAGAATGATTGGTAGAAGAAGGTGCCCATTCAAAAACGATTTCAGGACCTGTAAAACTGTATTCTGAGAGGATTTTCATCAGAAATAGCAAATGAAGTAATTTTATCTCACCTAAGAGCATGTCAATATCGATTAGTATGACAGTACATTGTATTAGAAATATACCCAACAAGTCATATATTTTGTCGATGAAATGAGTTTTTGTGGGGTCATATGGAAGAAGCAAAGGGAGCAAATCTGATGAAAGCAGTCCACATGACAATAATCCACTACTGTCATAACTTCTGAATCAAAAGTACATTTTTGTTAACCAAACAATCGAATTATGATATCGATTGTACAGGAACTAACGGTTTTCCAATAATTTCGCTACGTATGACTAGGGTTCCTCAAGTCACTATCAGTTGGATTCTTACAGTCACCTAGACTGGAATGCAATGAACTACTGATTGCCTCGATTGCATCCCAATAAAGCAGATTGAAGAAGTACCCTCGGGAAGTAGTTGAAGATGTGTCACGAAAATCCTACAATGATTTATGAACAGTCCTGAGAGCAACATGAATAAAAATTGGTGAAAGAGATACTAGGGATCAAAATTGAGAGAGCCAGTAATACATACGGTGTATGTTTGGCAAGAAGTATCATTCCCAAACAATATCAAACGCTTCGGTTATATTTAGTGCCATATTATGTCATATTTTTCTCAAGATAATATCCAATTACACGAGATAGGGGCAAGAACCATAGGTGAACTCTAGTTGAACTCTATTTTCCCCAAGGTGCAGATAAGGTGCAGGTCTCAGCCAATAGATATTGAGTATTCAGTATCACAGGTGCAGTCGTGAAAGTCTTTGAATTCTTTGGAAGACTTGAGATCAAAATTCCCTGAAAGCCCTCCGTAAGGGTCGTTCTTCTGAAATATGCTGAAAGGATTAAAAAAAAAAAATATTCAAAAGTGCATGCCAATATCGATAAGTACGGAAATACATTGTATTGTTAATTAATATATTCAAAAGGACGTATAATTGTCGATGTTGAGTTAAATTTTGCTATGTATGGCTAAGGTTCCCCAAGTCACCATCAGTTGGATTCTTGCAGTCAGCTAGACTGAAGTTCAAGAAAACTGCAAATTGCCTTCATTGTACCCCAGTAAAGCAGATCGAAAAAATCCTGAAACGTTTAAAATCCCAAAATCCTGAAAAACAAAATGCAATATAAAAAACAGTTCAATACTTATCAGAGGAAACAAACACCTTCTTGAAACATTGAGAACAAAAATGTATAATCACCCAAAAAAAAAAACGTTTAGCAAAAACTCATATGAAACAATAATATTGCGATGTTGCCCAATCTGATGAAATCTGGTGTTATGCTCAGCATTACGCAGTATCCCAAAAGATAAATAATACAGACATTTTAAAATACTTTCTATTGAAACTGCATCCCTTTTCTGCAGTTTATGAAAATGACTAATGGAGGAAGGCGTTCATTCAAAAACAATTTCAGGATCTGAAAAAGTTAATTCTGAGGAGCTTTCTTCAGAAATATCGAATGATATTATTATTTTATTTCACGTAATAGAGCAGGCCAATATCCATTAAAAAGGCAAATCAATGTAGTATCAATGTATCCAACAAGTCCTGCATTCCGTCAGTATGTGTTGCATTAACAATGATTTTGAGATATCATGTGAAAGAAACAGAAGGATGGAATCTGAAGAAAGTAACTGTCTTGGAAATGATCCACTACTGTCATTACATCCAAATCGAAAGTACATTTTTGTAACCAAACAGAATTGAACTATGGTTATAATGTTTCTGGAACAAACGGTTTTCCAATAATTCTGCTACGTTTGGCTAGGGTTCCCCACATCATTTGGATTCTTGCAGTCAGCTAGACTGAAGTACAATAAACTTGCAATTAGCATTCATTGCACCCCAGTGAAGCAGATCGAAAGAATCCTGCAACGTTTAATCTCCCAAAATCCTGAAAAGAAAAATGCGACATGAAAAACCGCTCAGTACTTATCAGAGAAAATAAACCCCTTCGTGAAACCTTGAGAACAAAAATGTATGGTCACTCGAAATATAACGTTTGAAAATGACCGATAGAGGAAAGCGTCCATTCAAAAACAATTTCAGGATCTGAAAAAAAGTAATTCTGAGGGTCTTTCTTCAGTAATATCAAATGAAACTATTATTTTATTTCACCTGATAGAAAATGCCAATATTTATTAGTATGACAACATATTGTAATATCAATATATTCAAGTCATGTATTTCGTCAATAAATGTTGCGTAAACCATGACTTTGAGGAATCTCGTAAGAGAAACAAAGAGATGGAATCTGAAGAAAGACACTGGCTTGACATCATAATATCCAAATCGATGGTACATTTCTTTAACCTAAGAGAATCGAACTGTGGTTATACTGTTTTTGGAATAAGCGGTTTTCCAATAATTTTGCTTCGTATGGCTAGGAATTCTCGAATTACTTTCAGTTGGATTCTTACAGTCAGCTAAACTGGAGTGCGATGAACTACTGATTGCCTCAATTGCATCCCAGTAGAGCAGAATGAAGAAGTCCAGTACCGTTCATTATGCAGTATATCAGAACCTATTATTGTTTTCATGTGATGCGGATATTTTTAGTAGCTTTTTATAGAAACAACAAAAAGTATCATTGCCAAACACTATCAAACGCTTCGGAGATATCTAGTGCCATATTCTGCCAAATTTTATGCCAAATAATATTCACTTACATGATATATGAGCAAGAACCATAGGTGATCTCTAGTTGGACCATATTTTTCCCAAGGTGCAGACAAGGTGCAGGTCTCAGCCAATAGAGATAGAGACTTCAGTATCGCAGGTGCAGTCGTATGGAAGTCTTTGAATTCTTTGGAAGACTTGAGATCGAAATTTCCTGGAATCCATCCAGATAATCCGAAAACCCACACACAAACAAGAAAAGACTGAAATCAGTTGTGTTCTTCGCATATCGTAAGGGTTTTTCGTCTGAAATATACTGAAATGACAAAAAAAATATTATATCCAAAAGTTCATGCCAATATCGATAAGTATGGAAATACATTGAATTGTTGATATATTCAACAAGAAATATAATTTGTCGATGAGAGTTGGGTTGAATTTTGCTATGTATGGCTAAGGTTCCTCAAGTCACAATCAGTTGGATTCTCGCAGTCAGCTAAACTGAATTACAATAATACTGCAAATTGCCTCATTGCACTCCAGTAGAGCGGATCGAAATAATCCAGTACAGTCCTGAAAGGAAATACGAAATAAGAAATGTTTTATACTTTTGATAGAAACCTAACCACTTCGTGGATACGTTAGAACAAAAATTTATGTTTACCCGAAAAATTCCGTTTTCTTCTCAGTGTGCAGGCAAGGTGCAGGTGTTAGCCAAATGATATCAAGAGTTCAGGAACGAAGGTGCAGTCGTATGGGATTTTTGAATTCTGTGTAAGGCTCAAGATCGAAATTCCTTGAGAGCCTTCCAGAGAATCCGAAAACACTCACACGAACAGGAGAAGACTGGAACTACTGCCATTCACAAGCTCTGAGGGTTCATTGTCAGGAGAGGAACTGAAATATAAGAAAATATTGAACCAAAAAAAGCATGCCAATATTATTATTATTATTATTGAAATATTCAACAAGTCATGTTTATCATAAACGAGTCTTGCGTAAACTATGTTTTTGGGAATGGAACAAAGATAATGATGGTTTAGGCAAGAACGGTCTTCCAATAATTTCGCTATGTATGGCTAAGGTTCTCCGAGTCACCATCAGTTGGGTTCCCGCAGTCAGCTAGACTGAAGTACATTAATACTGCTGATTGCCTTAATTGCACTCCAGTACAGCAGATCGAAAGAATTCAGTACCGTTCAAAGTCCAAAAGTCCTGAAACAAAAATATGAGATTGAGAAATGTTCCATACTTTTTGAAGAAACCAAATCACTTCTTGGAATCGCAAGAAAAGGAAAATTCCTACCCCAAAATTAATGTTTGCTGTTAAAAGTAGCAGAAACTCAAATCATCAGATGTCTAGTACGAAATCTTTCGGAAGATAGTGTCCATATTCGTGAAATATAGGCATGAACCATCAGTAAACTCTGGTCATACCGTGTTGCTCTCAATGTGTGAACAAGGTGCAGGTGTCAGCCAAAAGATATTGAGAACTCAGGAACGAAGGTACAGTCGTATGGGATTCTTTTAATTCTGTGAATGGCTCAAGATCGAATTTACTTGGGAGCCCTCCAAATAATCCAAAAACACTCACTCAAACAGGAGAAGACTGAAACTAGTTCTGCTATTCACAAACTCTGAGGGTTCATCGCATAAGATATACTGAAATATAAAATAAAAATGATTCAATCATATACTGCATGCCAATATCAATCGGTATACACATTGTATTGTTGATAAATTCAACAAGTCATGTATATATCTTCGACAGGTCTTGCGTAAACTCAGTTTTTGTGAATGAATGAATCGAAATACAGGGTGTTCCATTTTAAAATATTTTATTTCATGAAATATTGTCAGAACGCTACTGTCAATTGCTTTTTTTTTGTATTTAGCATCGAGATCGCCATGAGAAATGCCACTAGTTTGTCCATTAGAACCAATAATAACGAAGATGGCAATAGTGCCAACCTGATTTGGAATTTTATAAATGAATGAACTCTAATATTAAAGGCTACAGATGATAATCACACTGTTGAAGTGTTAGGTCGAGTGATATTGGAACCACATAGTTCTACCAGACAAGTTGCAATGGATTGTGATATTTCAAAATCATCAATACAACGTATTTTATCAAAAAACAAATTCTGGTTCAAGGACCACAGACAGGGATTGATCTTTATGTCAAGCAATGCAATTAAATCTGTATTGCTTTTCATTCTGACTCATTCATAGCCCTCTTCATGATATGCATTAAAATTGTCTTTTTTCAGCAGTATTCAAGAGACACTACAAGTATATTATATAACTGAATTCAGAATTTAATGCAGAATCTAAAATAGCATTAAAAATCTGGAATGACATATAAAAAAATTGGTGTCGGTGTCGCGACGCCCTAACGGATAACGTCTAGTGATGGATCTATGCGTAAATAAGAGGACCCTTTTTTAAATCATTTGCTGTCACGAAATAGGATCTATACGTAAATAAGAGGACCCTTTTTTTAAATCATTTGCTGTCACGAAATATGGATAACCTCTTCAATATTCCAGATATTTGCCGGAGTTTTATATGGGAAACATAGAATAGGAATCGCAAACGTATTAGTGCTAAATATAAACGTGTTACAAAACTACTTCTTTGAAATAAAAAAAAAAAGATATCACTCACCCGTCAGATGATATTCCCTCTCATATACGTCTGCAGTTTACTACATGACGTGTCTAATTGTCTTTCAACTCGTGAAGTGCTGATTTAGTTTACGCTTTCACCCACGAATTTTTCGATTGCAAACTATTACTTGATCCTCTTCATTTCCATACCTTTCGAATATAGAATTGATGCCATTACCGTCCAGTCCACCGGACATCAACACTGGTTCAACATCAGTTGTTGATATTCAGTGAACTAGACCGATCAGGCAACCACTATCATCTTCTTAGGATCAAACGCCACCAGGTCTTCCAAAGAACGAAAAAGTAAAGAGATGGAAGGGATCCCACTGTGGTCAGTCTATGTCTTGATTTATTTTGTTATTTCATGAATGAACTAATGATTGGAATATACTTTTTGTCTGGTGCAGGCTAAAATATCGCAATCTCTTGAAGGAACTGTTACGACACCTCAGGAATATCATTCTATGGTTTTGGAGATTTTGGTTCAGAATTTTGAATATGGCTGATGGAAGTCATTTGGAGTTTACTTCATTCTGGAGGATATATATACAGTGGCTATACACCCCTTGTGGAGTTAGGCCGAAAACGCTATCTAGATCTAGTTTTTTGGGTAGATCACGCCCAATCTATTAATCCATGCTTTTGGCTATGTTTCTCCATCTAATCCTGTCTTCGGTTCTTTTCGACAGTTTGTCACTCCTGCCCTGCGTAAGTCCTCTACCACTTCCTGCATCTATTCCGGGGTCCCATTGTAACATTAAGTATGTTACTGCACCTTTTTCCGCCTTCCATACATGCCCTGACCATCTAATTCTGTGTTGTTTTATATATTATGTCTTCTTTCAATTCCTGTCTAATTTCTAGATTATTTTTTTTTTGTATTCTTCCTCTGAGATAATTTTTGGTCCTTACATTGCTCTCATAAATTTCCTTTAAAATTTCCCAATGTCTTTCTCGTCTTTTTTGTCATTGTCACCGTCTCCGCTCCGTATAATATATTTTCTTATATTTCTGGTCTTCTCTCTCCCGTTTTATTTATCGTTACTCCTAGATATTTGAACTCTTTCACTTCCTTACTCTCTTACTCATATTTTGATCTTTCCCTGTATTTGCTCCATTCCTAATCTCAATATTTTCGTTTTTTCTTGGTTAATCCTAACCCCCATTATTTCCTCTTCTTCTATAATTCCTTCCAGCATATCTGTCATTACTCTCCTGGTCTTGGTAATTATCGCTATATCATCAGTGTACGCAATAATTTGTCCTCCTCCTGTCCTAAGATTTCTTTTGTTGATTCTCCTCACCACAAATTTTGAAGTTAGGTTGAATAACGTCGATGATAGTGAGTCCCCTTGTTTCAACCCTTTGTTGATTGTGAATTCCTCTGTTTCTCCTTTTTGTGTTCTTATTGTGATCTTAGTTGTTTTCATCGTCAATAAAATCAGATTTCCCAGTTTTTGTGGGATTTTTAACTCTTTCAGTGCTACCATAAGTTGGTTTCTTTCTATTGAGTCAAATTCTTGATGAAAATCTACGAAGAGCAGTTCTAGGTTTATCTTGTGTTCATGGGCTCTTTCTATCACTGGCTTTAGTGTATGAAACGCATCTGTGGTTGATTTTCCTTGTATGAATCTGCTTTGATATGATCCAATTATGTTTTTTGTAATACTTGCCAACCTTGATTGTATTATTGATGTCATTATTTTATACGCTGTGTTGAGAAGTGTAATTCCTCGGTAATTTTTACAGGTTTATTGGACTCCTTTTTTTATGGATAGTTGTCCAGTCTCCCATTCTTTTTGCAAATTTTCTTCTGTCCATATTTTCCTTATTGATGTTAGCATCCTCTCCTTTAACTCATGTCCTCCGCATTTTATAAATTTGATGTTAATTTCATCTTTTCCAGGCGCCTTATCATTTCTGGAGGATACATGAGCCATTATTAATGACTCTGTGTCCGATGGCCTATTGACTATTATAGAAGTTGTCAGAGTCGTTGAGTTTATAGAACATTTTCTGTACAGCCTTGCTGTCGCTAAAAACTCGATCAAATATCAATTATTGACGACCTGAAGAATTTTCTACCATAAGCAGTCTATTTCCTGCTTCTACTTCCAGTATAAACCACAATACATACAAGTTATGACCTGATAGATTCTTTTCTACAATAATTGTATTCAGTGTTTTTTGTTTCTGGAAAACTTCAGTTTTAGCAACCATAATTTCACCCTCAGTAGGTACTATTTTCAGACCCAAAGAAAATGATGATAATACAACTTCATTCATCATAAATATATACAACTAAATGACTAAAATTGTTATATGTATGGTGAATAGAGAAGTACAAGGATAAGTGCCCAAAAATAAAAAATATAAATGTAAAAATATAATATATAAATGTAAAAAAAAAGATATAACATCAAATTATTATAGTAGGTACAGTGAATTTCGAGGGAATACAAGATATATTAAAATTCATTAAAAAAAGTACAACTGAAATACAGTACATTGATAAAAGTACCAAATAGGTGAGTTGTTCTTTTATATTTCCAATCAACCATTCGATCTAATGAAATATGTTCTGGGAGTCTGTGACACAATTTCTTCAGCTGCGATTTTAATTTATGTTTGTTAGTATTTGTCTTCATGTATCCAGGAATATTGTAATACATCATCATATCATCAAATCAGACTTAAAAATTATATAATAATTTTATTTCAAGTGAAAAAATGCTAACATAAAATTTCTGAAAATCATTATATAATAATTATTCAATTAAGTAAGAAAATAAAATTTGTGATATTCAATGATCAGTTACAACATGAACAACATCTACTGGTATCAAAAAACTGGTATCAAAAACACTATTTTAAAAACAATAATGATCAAGGTTACTTTTCATTGAAGTACCTCAGAAGATAAGATTTAGTAAACTTAATTCTGCAGTTTCATTGACCAGAATGCTTCCGTCTATATGAGTTGAACATCCTCTCTATATTACTCGCATCATCCTCTTTTGAGATGAACCGTGGCACATTTGTCGATCCCAAACTCCATTCCGATAGCATGCGTGTACTCTTGCACCACTTACAATTACTAATGAATATGGTTTTTCCCAGCGACATATAATATAAGTCCATCCATGTGAAATAGATGGTTGAACTCATGCCCCCGGTTGCTGGGGGTGCCACAGTTGTATCCGCGGGTTTTTCGTAGTGCCACGGACAATGGCAATTAATAGATCCAGAATAGAAGAGAGCTGAGGGAGTCTTCCTGAAACACGCTCCTTTTGAAGATAACCTGCTCTGTTTGGACTCTGACTTGACCAGATATTATGATGAAACAAGTCCTCCAGAGCGGCATCAGCAAATGCATGATGAGCTCATGCAATGTTGTATCAAATGCCTTGCGATAATTGATCCAAGCCATAGGAAGGTTACGCTTATACTGCATGATACATCTGTTGGTCACCTTGCAGCCAGCTACCCCCTTCTTTGACCCTCTTTGCTCATGTTCATACATCGTATCAACTGCGGAGAGTATTCGCATGTATAGGATGCGTGAAAACATCTTATAACATTCAAGCATATTCGCGGTCTGTGGTCCTTAGTATCAGACAAATCTCCGTTCTTGGGGGATTAACACGGTTCGCCCCTTGACAAACCAATCCGGAATCTGCCGCTCCCAATCTATTCATGAGTTGAAAACTCTTGCTAGATGGTGGTGGGTACATAGAATTTTTTTCCACCAATAGTTATTCAGCCCATCTGAGTCTGGAACAGCGAAGTTCTTCGAGCCTTTGAGGGACCGTCGAATTCCTTCCGGAGTTGTCGGATTGCGCAGTTCATTGCGCTCAATCTCCTGCAGAGAGCTTCAAACTGCGCTAGGGCTGGTGTATCTACGTTGAGTGATATCGAAATGTCCGGAAGGTTTTCACTCGATTAGCCGCTGGCGGGTTATCCACAACACGTGGAAGCTGTTGGAATAGGCGGAATGGGATATTATTGTTATAATTATTATATCACTATGGAATTTATTTTTATTTTTATGTACTTGGCAGAAATTTTTTTTACTCTCTTAGCAGTGATTCGAAATCGGGTAAATTTTCGTAACAAGAGAACAGTTTCTGAAATTGCCAGGTTTGTGTTCACGACGTCAAAAATTTAAATATCTTGAACTACCGCTTCAAGATTAATATCAATCAATCTCCAACGATCAATAATTTTTCGAAAACGTCCGCTTACAGGGCCCTGGTCACTAGGCAAACTTGTTATCACATATGGAAACCCCTAAGCCCAATATAAGGTTGCAAAACTTTTGCGAGATGAAGTTGGTCGTATTTCCTCGCGTTTTCAAGACCAAATACCGCCTTTGATATTTATCTTTCAGTTGCCTCCCTACAGTCCCTCCCCTGCATCTGCACATTGCATCGGAGGCGAGGATAGAAGCATCCAGGCTAAAATGTCTGGGCCAATGGTGGGGGGGGGGAAATAACCAAGGCCACTCCACTATACTGGAGGTCATAAGAATCGACACGTCTGAGATGCCGTCAGACAAAATGACTCCAACGTACTCCTTTGATGGAACATACACCACCATCATAGGAGATGGGGAAGCAACATCAAGGGCCATACCAATGCTGTCAAGAGGGCAAATCTGGTACACAGATGGCTCAAAGACTAGCAAAGGAGTTGGGGATGGAATATACGGGGAGAGACCGAGGAAAGACATCAGCCTGAGCCTCCGTACTCAAGCCTCTATATTCCAAGGCGAGGTAACAGCAATTTCTGTCTGCACAAGAGAGATTCTAAGGAGGAGTACTAGAAACCAACCCATAACGATTCTCTCCGACAGTCAGGCGGCGATTGAAGCCCTGCGTTCATACAGGTTCACTTCCAAACTGGTTTGGGAGGCACACCAAAATGTTAACGACCTGGGAGCACAGAACAGGGAAAAAGCTTGTCTAGGTTGGGTACCAGGTCAAAAGGGTATCCAGGAAAATGAGAGCACAGATGCCCTGGCGAGAGCGGGAGCAGCAACAACTCCCATTGGACCAGAACCAGCCTGCGGATACAAAGAAATGGGTTAAAAACCGTCATCAATCATCTGGGAGAATGCCTCAGGCAATACTCATGGAAAAATGATGATGATGCGGCCAACCGACCGGCTATCAAGACACCTTCTTGAATTAAGCCGAGACTCCCTCAGGAAGGTGGTAGGACTGATGACAGGCCACTGCCATCTGAGAAAACACCTGCAACTGTTGGGGATACATCAAGAGTCCACACAATGCAGATTCTGTGAAGAGGACGAAACAGCCTCCCACATAATGTTTGAATGCAAAGCTCTGGCTCGCATGAGGATGGATATCTTCGGACACCACGGTGCAGAAGATATCATCCCGCAGGAAAACCTTGTGAGGAATCTACAGGAGTTCATTAAGAGATCCGGAGTACTCACGAGATAGACCTGATAGCGGGGTGCAGAAAGGTTCTATACAGAACTACCTGCATTCCAGCCGCTGGCCAGCCCCGTCAACTGATAATTATAATAATAGTAAATGCCTCCCTACAGGCAAATTTCATTATGAGCTGATTCTCAATCTCAGCCTTTGACGGACTAGTTCATTATTTGAAAAAAAAAGTTCAAATTTTTTTTTACGAATCACCCAGGTTTTAGGAGAAAACCCCTCATAAGCAGACCTAGGGTGAGCAAGGGTGTTACGAGACCTACAGCTTTCGTAAAAGTAGATTCCGAACTACTTCAGCTCAGTGGCAGGCGGTGGGGATTGAACTCAGGCCAGCTGGTAGGGAAGCAAATGCTCTAACACCACGACCACTTTACTTTTGTCACATGAATTCAAGTTAATGATGAGACTTACACTTTTGAAATGACGCTAATGATGATATCGCAACATTATAGATTTTCTCCCCTGCTATGATCTGACAATGTTTGAATAACGAAGATAGAATATGTGAACAAGGGTGAAAAAGTATTGATCCAATGCCGTACGATGAAGTGATCTATTTCACAGTACATTGCGAGGTAGATGGACCTAATAGGTGATATTTCAACAGACGATGTTGAATACTACCTATAATTCATCCTTTTAGTCGCCTTTTACGACAGGCAGGATTTACCATGGGGCTATTCTGAATCCGACCCCATACAGATCAAGAAAATCCCATTCCTTTTTTCAATTTCAAAAATTAAATTGATTATTGTATCAGTTCCTCTTGAGACCATTTGTACACATAGTTCACAACTGGAAAAAAGAAGAGTAGCGTAATTATGAACTTCATTTGTCTCATTCATTTTGAGAAGTACAACATACAAATCATATCTATATGAAATAATTTGCTCACATGAAATCTACATGATAGGATCCGTTTTCCAAATTCTTTACCGAAGTTCCTCCACAGAGTAGTATATAGGCATCAATATCTCCAATCCATCCGTGCAAATTCTTCAAATACCCAATTTGCAAGGAGAGGATTGGAAACACATAAAGCCTGGATCCAAGTAGTAGTCTAAGGCCTGGAAATAAATAGTAAATTTAACATTGAATGCATTCTCTAAGGAGTTCGAAAAATAAAATTATTGAAGATCATACAACTGTCACTAAGATAATTTGAGATTGTATCTTCAATTTGGTACTCTTGTTATTCAATTATCTCAGAAACAGTTGGAATTTGCGTTGAGTAGTACATCTGATTACTTTTCTTGGAGTTTGCGGTAGGAAGAAGATCTCTGATGAAAAATTCAAAATGTCCCATTAATATTCGGAACCACAACATTAATAATAGAATCAAAATAAAATAGTTAATAATTGATCTCATCAAATCTATAGAACGGAATTTACTGTCCAAATTATTCTTACCTTCATTATATCGTTTCAAAGTCATAACACAACTCCGAAACCTTTCCATTATAATAATTTCGATACGTGTGTTCTCCATTTACTGTTCTTGTGACCATCCTTTCTAATGCTGAAAAAATACGAAAGATACAGTTTTTTTATAATTAATGAATATTGAATCCTGGAGATTTTTCGACCTGTGGAATGACTTTCGCACTGCAGTGAAGAAATCCATCTTCATCCGAACCAGAACTTCTCATTCAGACAGTATGTGTAGTTTTATTGTATCTCTAGCTGATGCAGATGTGTCCTAAGGTGGCTGTGCCATGTCAGTAGCTCCATCACCTTCCTGTGAGAATTCCGTTTCAGTTCGGGATGTCGTGATTATTAGTTGGTTTACCGTATCATCAAATTTCGGTGAGTATTGCCTGAGGCATTTTCCAAAAATGATTGTGATGTCCCCAACCCACTTTTTCGTGTCCTGCCTTATGCCTCCAAAGGGGAATCTTCATGCTGGTTTTGGTCCAAAGAGGGTTACTGCTGCCCCTGCTCTTGCTAGGGCATCTGCTCTCACTGCTCATCATAAAGCCAACTGTATATCAGACCCGCCCCTCCTGACAGCATTGGTATGACCTTCCATATTGCTTCACCATCGTTTATGATATTGGTGTATGTTTCATTGAAGGAGTGAGTTGCAGTCATTTTGTCATCTCAGAAGTGTGGATTCCTATGACCTCGATTATGTTGAAGTGGCCAAAGTTGTTGCCTCTGTTGTTGCCATGCTCTTCTGCCTGGAAGCTTCTATCCTTGCCTCTGCTATGATGTGCAAATGCAGAGGAAGCAGGTTCAGAATAACACCATAGCCAGTCTTTGTGAACTAGCCAGAATCCCTATAGTTGTCACTTGTTCTACCTTTGGTTACCATAGCAGGCTCCATTCGTTATAGAGGGCACCACTATTTCTGTATATAGCCAAATGAACACCCGGCCATCTGGCCACCCTTAATGATATTTTTGGCCTTGTAAGCACTTTCTCCAGATGTTAGTTCCAGGTGAGTTTTGAGTCTAGGTTCAACCTCAGGTATTTTTTTCCTAATATCTGTGAGATTTCACCAAAAATTCTAAGAGTTATTTTGATTTCAAGGTTCTCTGGTGAACTATTGTATTTTTTTTGGGTTGACCCTGAGGTTTTCCCTCATGCACAACGTCTGTTTGTCTGTGAGGGCTGTTTGTATCAGACACAAATCTTTATCAACTTCCCATCAACGATGATGACGGAGTCGTCAGCTCATCACTGGAGATAGACCCATCCTCGGTTGAGGTGTTTTGGGAGACTGTTTACCACGAGGTTTCACAACAGTTAGTGGTTAATTCTGAATAGATACCATTAGAAGAAGCCATGACGAATATCCAACATTCTACAATATTGTTTGATATAATTCAATACACTCGAAACTACCATTTCGACCAGTCGTTTACATTATCAATGATGTGGACAAATGAAGGGGATATAAATGTGTACAAAACAAAATATTTCGCCAACGTTCAGGTCAAAACAAGAAAATATATATGATTTCTTACACCCAGAAACATCACATCTACAATCAATCATTATCGAATATGATACATCCAACATTTTCGAAATGGAAGTGCTATGAATTACAACATTTCCAACTCAAGTCCTGCATATTGATTCAGTTCAGTTTCAATTTGCAGGACTGAGATTGGAAACATTGAAACCCCTGAATCTCCGAGAAATCCTATGAGGTCCAAATTTGCAGGAGCCTGAAATGAAAAAATTTAATGATATAGAAATCCAAAGAATGTTTGTGAGTTACCTTCAGTATCATCGCAAAACTGATAGTGTATCTTTAAAACTCCGCTGATCGTTTTCAAGAAATGTACCTTCGAACTGACCTCTCCTTTAATCAGGGGGTATTTCCGTCCAACAGTAAGACAGCAAGAGTACAACCAGTCCCCAATAAAACAGAAAAAGAACGTTTCCAGCGACTACTAACACTGCCATTTGTTATCTCGAAGTTCATGGAAAAGGCCTTCAAGATCGAGCTCATTAAATAGTCACAACACTCTAGACCCAGTGACACCCTTCATTATATTCCACTTATATATCAGCATTCTACAAAACACTGATGAAACTCTGGCCGTTGCATCAGTTATCTCTAGCGTTCGATCGCATTTGGCAGCAGAGTTTCTTCAACAAAATTCTATATTGTGATTTGCACTCTCCATAGTGGTGTTTTCTCAAATAACCATCATACTGCTTTCCAGAACCAGAATAGAACAAGGTATCACTCGCATCGTCCTCTTTCGAGATGAACCGTGGCACATTTGACGATTTTTAATTCAATTTTGATAGTATACGTGTACCCTTTGAAGACCCCATTGTATCCTCAGGTTTTCTCTAGTTCAACCAACAATAGCAATACCCAGATGCAGAAGAGAATGGGCTGAAAAACACCCCTCCTAGAGATTATCTGCTCTGTCTAGACACCGACTTGACCAGATGTTTAAGCGAGTCCTCCAGAGCGATACATCACCATTTGATCTGGTACCGCAATGCTCATATACTGATACGATGTTGTATCAAATGCCTTGCGGAAATCAATCCATGCCATCAAAAAGTTACGCTTATACTCCACGGAGTACTGCGACCCCCTTCTTTGGCTCGATAAGCTTATTCACCTGTTCATGGTCAGTATTCGTGATAACAGGGTACGCGTAAGCATCTTATAACGCGCGTTCGAATATGTTATCGGTCTATAATTCGTTGGACCTGATAAATCTTCGCTTTTAGGTATAAGCACGGTTTGCCCCTCGACAACTCGATGTGTTACTCCCCATCTAAAAAAAAAATAAAAATCGGATTATTGTCTAACAGGAGAAATCCCAATTACAAGACAATGTATATACCTAAGTATAAAAATTTACATTTCGATTTCTTACATATAAATAAAGATAATGAAAAGGAATGAGCAATGAGAATCAATGAAAAGATATATGAGAACAAAATAATTCAAATAATTATTGTTACAGCTTTTGAAGTAAAAGTGCTTTGATTTTATTTTTGAAATGACTAAGATTATCTGCAAAAACGTCAGTAAGAGAGCAAACTTCATTGTACCTTTTGCATACAGTGTGTATTGGTGATTTGGTGTATAGATTTGTTCTATATGGTTGTATGTAGAAGCACGACTCTTTTCTGCTACTCTGGCGTGGAACGTGGAAATCAAGTTTGTAAAAAATATCAGGACAGTCTATCAAACCGTGTATAATCCCAAATATAACGATACATGAATAGTATATTCTCCTATTTTCTAAGGATAGGAAAGAGAACCTGTTGAGAAGAATTTTGTTGCAGCAACCTTGCTGGGGGTAAACACCGTCTAATTTGAAGATCATGTATTTCATAAATTTCCTTTGGCACAATTCTTGATCTTACAAATGAGTTGAAGAGTTTAGTGAAGCAATCAATATTATGAAAATTATTGCAGGTGCGAAATATTAATCCTAGCATTCTTTTGGCTTGTAGAGTGATTTTATTTATATGTAATGAGAAGTTCAGCTTAGGGTCGAACCAGATACCCAAATCTTTGGTTTCTGAATAATGAGGCAGGATATGATTGTTTATTTGGTAAGGATAAAGAGTAATATTCGCTTTCAGACTGAAGGTCATGTATTTACATTTCTGTATGTTCAGAGGTAGCTTATTAGCTTTGCACCAGTTGTATAGGGAATCAATCTCCTTCTGCAGTACTAGACAGTCGTCTAATGAAGAAATGGGTCGAAATAATTTCAGGTCGTCGGCGAATAACGTTACAGAGTTCAAAAATTCTTCATATTTATGATTATGGAAAAAAGAAGGGGAGCTAATACACTTCCCTGAGGTGCACCGCTAGATGCTGTGAAGGTGAATGATTTGTGACCTCTGTGTTCAACATATAATTTTCTGTCTGTGAGGTAGGAATCAAAAAATGACAAGAGTAGTTCGTCTAGACCGAATATATCCAGCTTGTTTAGTAATATTTTGTGATTAATTTTGTCAAAGGCCTTTGAGAAGTCTGTATAGTGTCGACTTGTGTACCGTTTTCGAAACTGTTGTATATTGTTTGAGTGAAACACATCCAATTTGTTATTGTCGAACTTTTGCTGATAAACCCATGTTGATTTGTGGTAATTAAGTTTCTAACATTAGGAGATATTCTATTATACAAACATGTTTCAAAAGCCTTTGCAAAGTTGGACAGAAGAGTTATTGGTCTGAAATTCAAAATATCATTCACTTTACCTGACTTAAATATTGGACTGACTTTTGATACTTTCCATACGTCTGGGAAGTAATTGGTTGTTAATACTAAATTGAAAATTATTGTAAGTGGTTTAGCGAATATACAAGCACATTCTTCAGACAAAAAATTTGAAATTTGGTCGTCTCCACAGGTGAGTTTTGGTTTTAGTTTTTTCAATGCACTCTCTACCTCAGTTTCCGAAAATGATCTGACTGATATTGTTGGGTTATTTGTTATTATTATATTGTTACTTTCCATGGAAGTCTGGTCGATTGTCACGAAAACACTCTCAAAGAAGTTTGCGAAGGCATTGAATTTTTCGTGTGGGTTATTGAATTCCACACCGTGTAGATGTAAAACCCCTGGAATTCTAGAGGAACCTTTTTTGCTGTGAATATAAGACCTAAAATTCGATGGGTCAGATTTAATTGAGTTTTCTGCTTTTATTTTATATTCGTTATAGGCTTTGGATACCTGTGATTTTATTGACTTTCGAAGTGATCTGTATTGATTATTATCGGTTTCTAATTTTGTAGTTTTAAATTTTTTCAAGATTTTATTTTTGAGTTTTATATCACGTGTTATGTTTTTGTTGTACCAAGGTGGGTATTTATTTATATAATTTTTTTGCATCGGAACAGATTGGATTAAAATTGGGTTGATCATGTCATAGAATGTTTCCACTGCAGAGTTGACATCAGAGAGATTGTTGAGCGGTGACCAGTCCACGTTTGTAAGTAGAGAGTATAATAAAAATAAATTAGCTTTACGAAAGTTATAATGGGAAAAGTTCTCATTGTATGTGAAATTTGCGGATGGCTTTGTAATTTTTATAGAAAATTTCAAGACAGGATGATACATATCCTCTGTTAAGAAGGGTAGGTCGTCTCTTTCAACAGAGCAGTTAATATTTGACAGAATTAAGTCAAGAGTACGGCCTGACCTGTTGAGAACTGTGTTGTGTTGTTTCAATTCAAAAAAGCTGATCAGGTTTCTAAGAGCCAGGAGAGTAGCAGATGAGTTGTCTTCTTCGTTTACAAAGCTAGGTTCCTTAAAATCACCAAAAATTATCAAATTACTTCCATATAGGTTTCCAAGAGACTCTAGCGTCTCGGAAAAATTAATTACATGTTGAGTACTTACAACTGGTGGAATATATACCACAAATATGAAATAAGATTTATGTTTAAACGTTACTTTGCAGCCAACTACTTCTTTAGAGTGGAACGACTGTCGATATGCGGAGAGGTCAATTTCAGTTGCTATACAATCTGATCTGATTCCCACTGAAACTCCCTTGCCTCGAGATACTCCATTTGCTTCGAGGTTACGATCGGATCTAAACACTAGGTAATTGTCACTGAATAGTTCGGAGTTATTAATGTTGTTTTGGATCCAGGTTTCACTGATTCCTACTATGTGATAGTCTGCAATGGATGAAGCTTTGTAGAATTCGTGTGTTTTTGTATTTAGTCCTCGTACATTCTGGTAGTAGCAGTGTAGGTGGGAGTGGGTCTCCTTGTTAGACAGTTTTATTGGTTTTTTACAATTTTGGGTTCCCCACTGATGTACTTAATTCGCAGATTGGCCTCCCCATTGGCGAAACGGTTAAGTAACTCTTGTTTGATTATTTTGTAATGCTTCACTTGATTTGGTGTTTTGTCACTCGTAATTGTGAGATTCCTGAATTTCTCCATATTTTTCAAAGCTTTTGATTTAGAAATAATTGAATAGGCATCGCTTGGAGAAGATAAAAAGAGTTTAATGTGTCTGGGTCTGCTTGAAGTTATATCATGACGTCCCAATCTGAAGGCTTTCATTTCGTTGATATTGAGTGTGATTTCCGGATTTACAGTGTTGACTATTTCGTGAACGGATGTTTTATCAGCTGTTTGATCATTGGTATTTTCAGGAAGACCAAATAATATTACGATTTTTTTGCGCGATTCTCGATCGGTGATTTCAGCAATTATTTCATTTAGTTCAGCAGGATCATTTCCACCTATCGCAGGTTTAAGGAATGTCCGATTTGCATCTTTCAATTGGTTTATTTCAGATTTAAGAGTGTTCAGAGATTTCATAATTGTCGGTATCATCAGTAGGCAGCAATCTTTGCATAAAAATCTAAGAATTCGTTTCCTTATGCATGCACTTCAATTCGGATTCGCTTAGCTCCGTACAAGCCACTTGGTTATGAATGGGCCTTTTGCAAGAGTCGCATTCATAGTAGTTGTCGTCAATAATATCTAAATTGCATTTGCAACAGTTCAATGCCATAATTGATTATTTGGAATCTTGTGGTCTGCCCTGTATAAGTAATTCTTCTGTTGGGTCGAGTAAAAAGCAAGTGTTTATTTTTTTGTTGGCTTGCTTTGTTGATAGTTTTTGCGAGACTGGATATAAAAAAACAGCACTTTGATTTTCACTCAGCTGCAATTATGTTCAAATTCACGTGGATGTGTTAGATGCACTAACTATTCTAATTTATCACCGTGTCGGCGAACATTTTCTGGTTCCACTAGTAAAAGTTTCAACTCAAAAAACGCGAATATAACTATATTTATGAGTGTATTCTCGGGAGCGTATTCATAAAATTTGAGAATGTTTTTCACCAATAGTTATTTATCCCATCAGGGCCTGGAACAGCGGAGTTTCTCGGGTCTTCAAAGGCTTCTGCAAATTTTTTCGGGGTTATTAGGCTGCGCAGATAATTTTGCTCAGGTTACAGAGCCTTCTGCAGAGAGGTCTAAACTGCGCTAGGGCTGTAGTATCCACGTTGAATAGTTGTGGAAACTCATAGATATTCTTCCAGAAAATCTTTACCTTATCAGCTTTTTCGAGGGCCCGGGTATTTGGATCTTCGATTGTCCTTGCTCTTCAGCGAACCTAGCCACCTAACAATGGCTCCATATGAGTTGGGCGAAATAATTGCCATGAATATCCAGTGAAGGGTCTTGTGTGCCAGAGCCCACGTTCTTTCGATCGTCCTTATGCATGCGGAGTACGAAGATGAAGCCGTCTTGTCTATTATGACTCCAAGATATTAGGTATTCAAGACACCTTCCTGAGAGTAAAGTTTCTGGAAGTGTAAGGGCATTTTTGTTGAAAAATAACAAATCCGCCTTTGTTGGGTCATCTCTCAATCCCTCAACAGAACACCATTGTTCCACTAAAATCATTAATTAATCCATTAATGATGTTTCCGAAGAGATTCAATAATTGGTTTTAAGCCATGATAGCTACATCATCTGCGTATGCTTACTCGCACATCCTTGAATAATTTAGTTCCGTAAGAGGTCCGTCGACTACTGAGCACCATAGTAGGGGTGACCAGACCTCTTCATAAGGACATTCTCTCAATACAGTGGCAGCCACGGAACCTCCACTTAACTTGGCTTTCTTCATACTTTGTGCTGGCAAGGCACCTATCTATCCGATAAGGGTTGCAATCACTCCATGCCCTACCGCGTTTTGAAGAATGGATTCATTTGACGTGTCAAAAGCTCCTCCAAATGGTGATATCTTTGCAGCCACCGGCACTCATCACTTATCAAAACAGTGCTGTTTGATAATGAATAGCACGACTAGATTTGAAGTGGGTAGGTTTGTCTCAATTTCGTTGCCATTAGCCGCAATGCGAGCATGAAATGACAGCCACGTAGTTCACCACACGGTTGTAGTCTCATCAAATAAAACCTAGCTTTTATTTTGTGTATGCGTCGCTCATGTGCTCAAGTGCTCATGTCATGTCTCTGAACCAGAAGGGCGGTATTTCTCTTCTTCGTTTCAGTCAGAGTCTAAGCAGCGGCATACACGGCAGAGTTGATTTGCCAGATGTCAGCCTCTCTTGGAATACTATCGTCATTCTCTGCATCCGCACGGGTGAGTTGTTGTGGTTTCTGATGCAGGAGGATTCTGATGCAGTACATTGACGGCATGATGCGAGCTTCCTCTACGGCATGACCAACAAGTACCTCCTGCAACTTCGTTATCCAGCTATCGAGGAGCTCTGACATAGTTCCGATCCCCATGGTTTAATACAAGATTCTGAGATGAGAATGCGTCATGCTCAAGCTATTTTTCTGCACCACAGAATATGCATTCTCGCTATGTATACCCGTCGCTCAAACTCACTTCTTTCATAGCAACGTAGAAGAAAATCCTTCATTTCATCAGTCTACTCAAAGGCAACTTGTTCATTGCGGTCGTCACTAATCATTTATTGGGACTTGTATACGTCGTGTTATTCCGGATAAAGTTTTTAGGTATACCGGGAAGTCAGCCTAGTATACCCACAACTGACATCATATTATTTTAACCCTTATGCGTCTCACCTACAGTTCCGGTTTTGCACCTGTTATTCACATTCGAACAGACCCTGGACCCAGGATCTCAGGATTTAGGATCTCATTGACGACCCTTCTCCCTATTTCATAGTCACGTCATATATTATATTTGCATGCTTATTTTAGAATGTGATTTTTAGAATGTGATTTAACCTGACACTGAAATTTATGTATATAATTATTTTTACTCAAAAATGGCCACAACAAATAAATTCATTCAACACATTGAGATGAAAATAAAAGTAGTTACAAATATTAAAATAATGATTTATGCAAAATATTTTCCAATTTGTAGTGAATCATAATAATTGAAAAAATTAATAGCAGGCTGGACCGCCCCCCCAGACACGGGCCCTGTATCCAGGGGTCCACCCAGCCCCACTCTTGTCAGGGCTATGTTTGGGTGACTAGTGTAGCAAATCATCAGTGCTTCAGACGTTGGTTGACCCCAATTCTTATTCATCATCATGAATATTATCATTATTCTTTCCTTAGGTTTCTGTATGCCAGACATGTGCAAGCAAGTGAGCAGGTGAGTAGTTGGCTGACATAAAACATGGATAATTCGAGAAGAGAAAAAAATTAAGAATTGCATCCACTGAATCGCTAAAAAAAGCCAACTCTACCAGTCACCAAATTCACATTGACATCGTGCTCATTTTCAAATTATTATTTTCTTCGGTCGCGGTGCATTGGAGCAGCGGAAACAAACTTTTGGTCGTCAAACAAGAAGCATTGCTTCCTTATAACAGAAGTGGTTACGTAGTTGATTTGTGAACTCCAGTATTTCCGGATCCCTAGAAGGAATTGTTTTCAAATATCAATTGCCTTCCAGAAATCCAGAGACACTGAATGTTCCAGATGAGAAACGCAAATTGGACACCATATTGCAGACAAAATCACTGAAAAAAAAATATCATGAGGTGCAACCGTTTCAACCTCATATATCGTAGTGAGGTTTCAAAAATTCAGGATCGATGGTCTAAGTGTGAGATATTTGAATCCTTTGAGTGGCTTTGGATCAAACTCCCTTGAGAGCCCTCCACAGGATCCAGAAACACTCACACAAACAAGAAAAAATCTGCAGGTTCTTCTTTCGTGCCCTCCGATAAAAAAATATGCTGGTTGATTTCTAGCTTCAAATGGTCTTTTCCACATTTCACAGTGCTTCACCAGTGCTTACTAATAAAAACTAACGATAAATCAAACAGAGAATGTTTTGTTGCTGCTCTGTCAAATATCAAATGCAGCGTTACCGCACTGACCAGACTATATCAACAACGAAGAATCTCCGTTCGGCGATGGCAATCCATCGTTTTTACATGCTTCCGACAAGCTGCGATGAAAGTTTCAATTGCTTTCTTATTGTTATATATTTCATCCAAGACAGTATTTTTGGGATTTCGTTGCCATGATTATACCCGACAGAAATCAAAATCAAGCTGACGTGCTTATTTCATCTTCGAGAAATTGCATGGCAACAATGTCATGATTTGAGGGATTACATTATGAAAAGACGTTACCTTCAGTACTTTTTGAGTATTACTCATCTAGGTTGTGTAACTTGATCAGAGATTGTAAACCAAATTGAGCTAGGACAATATTGGTTTTCAAACAAATGAATCACCAATATCTTTGCTATCTGTAGCTAAGAGAGATACTTATAACTACCATAGTCTGAATCAGTTTGTGTGGAATGTATATTACTTACTACTGAGTGCATCAGTTATACTCTACTACAGCTCCTGAAAAAAACTATTCTTAGTGAAAAATTGTCAATAATTATACAAAAAAAAAAATTAATGAGAAGTCAACTTCGAACGAAGAAATTGTGAGTCCATCGAAAGGCTCTATAGATGAAATTTCCTCAAAAACCTCACTGAGTCACAAGGGAACTAGTACATTGGGAGTCAACTTGCAATGTCTTCAAAGCACACAACTTCTTCGAAAAATGCTTCACTTTTTAGAATTCATTGTTATATGTCATTTGAGTTGGGAAGTACAATTGGTCTTATGCTGTGATGCTGATGCCGTCAATGTCATTGTAGTCGCATCTGAGGTATGGCGTATCATTCTGCTGCACCTGCAATCAGCAGCACTTCAATAATGATAATAATAATAATACCCCTCATAAACACTCATAGAGTGTACCCAGAGGCGTAGCCTGTGCTGGAAGAGGACCACTATTATTATCATTTGCCGTGGCGCTACGGGGCTACTTCCTCATTCTATGTGGCGTATTCTCTTTTGAGATGTAGGAAAACCGCGATATCCTACAGCACCACCCGGGTGCATTATTTGTTTTTTAAAAGTGCGCTATTTGATTTCTGTGCAATGTTGAGAATAGAGTGTCTTATATACCCTTTTCAAGGAGCAAAAATACTGACACGTCCTTCTTTACTCATCTTGAAAACTGTGCCTGGTACATGAGAACAAATAATCGATTCTATCGTTGATTTCACTCGCTATCCATGATTGAAACTGAATAATAATTAGATCACCTATAATGCAGCTGAAATATCCAACAAGCTCAGAAGATATTCAATCTATCGATCGGCTCAGAAAGTCTTTTAGGAAAATTCTTATTGAGAGTCCCATCACCAATAATGTGATAGCTATGGTTCTGTTAATTCATCAATTCGAATATTTTATTTATAAATACCTTATTTTTTAATTCAGTGTGATTATTTTATATTCTGAGATGAATAATAATGTATTTGGTATTCTAATTTAAATATGTTTATCTCCCTTTTTTTCTGAATCTAAACTTTATAGTAGTTTTTTTCATCGATTACACCAATACCAAGTCTGAATGTTATCTTCATAGTCAGTCTCATTGAAATTCAAAACTGCAAACCATCTGATAAAAATGCTATTGATATCCTGAACTAATGAATGAACACTCAAACCGAACTCACTCAGGAGATTAGTCAAAACTACATGCTATTCCTCTTGGAATCGACTAGGTACTTGGGTCCAGAAAAAAAATGCGAAACGACTAAAAGACCACACTCACACGGGTGTCCCTTGGAAAAAGGAAGCCAGAGGAACGAGAGGTACGCCCAAGCAATAGTTAGCAACGCAATCTCCCAAGGAAATCCCCGTAACCACCTAAAAGATAAATCAAGACAGGAACCTTTGGAACCCAGTCAGGGGGGCAGTCAAATGTTCCGAGGTTGCAAACAAAATAAACCTGAGGGTGCCTCTGAGGTGCAATTCTGGGTGCGAAGAAAAAATTCTCTTTGAACTCTATCACGTTCTGGTCTGATAATTTGTCCATGACTCTGTGACTCAAAAATCAGTATTATTATCAATAGTTGTTTCAATATATGTGGTGATTCTTATAATAGAACCGTTTTTTAGATCTTCGCATAGTTGAGGTTTGGGAAATACTAATACTGAAATCATGGAGAATTATTGTTGGCGGTTGGTTTGGTTAGATTTTATCTATATCCACAACCACAAAGAATTGAAATAATAATGGTGATATTGACTACGAATCTTTCAAGAATTCGTCAGATCAGAAATGGATCTACGAAAAAATCAGAGATTGAAAACATTTTCTATCCGAAATCAGTTTCAGTTTCCCTTACTTCATAGAGTTTTTCGGGTTTTTCCACTGATAAAATCATATTAGTTGGTCCATCGATCATAAATGTCCACTGACGATGCATTCAGTAGTTGCACCTTTGCCTAGATGTGGATGAGAAGTTAACAAACAAACAATGGGGTGATCCTTTTAATAGAAGCGGTTTTTTAGGATCTTCGCATCCGTTGAGGTTTGGAAAATACTAATACTAAAATTATATAGAATCATTTTTGGCGGTTAGTTCAGTTAGACCTTACCTTTCACCATGAGCTTCCAGAAATTGAAATAACATTGATGTAATTGTCCTCCTAACTATCAAAAACTAAGATCAGATATGGATCTACAAAAAATTAGTGTTTGAAAATATTTTCTATCCAAAATCAAATTCAGTTTTGGTTACTTCATGCAGTTTCTTGTGTTAGTTTGTCCACTGAAAGAATCAAAAGTACTATCCATCATAAATATCCACTGACAATGCATTCGGTAGTTTCGGCTGACACTAGATGTGAATGAGAAGTTCTCCAAATCCAAAAAGTCTACAAAGAATAAGAAATAAAAGAAACTTTAAAATGAATATGGTAGGTTGAGATAATGAAATTGGAAGGACCGCTCTCTAAAATGAGTCTCTCATAAATTTCAATAGAATACCAACAGGAAGGAAGCCCTTTAGACTACCCAGGAAGGGAATATTTTGAATTGGAGGAGGTTGGCAAGATTTTGGAAAAATTAATTGATATTGAATGAGTTGTACCCAAAAATGTTTCGTTACATTTTAATGGAAAAAACGCAACACTTTACTTTTTGGGATACTATTTTTGGCAGGTAGTTAAGATCTTTCCTTATTTAGGAACATCTCCCTTGACTGCCAAAAGAAAGTTTTACTGCACATACTGCAACTTTTGCTGTGATAATTTGTTCATGCCTATATCTTTGTGAGTTATTTGACCTTTCAATGGTTATTTCCGTCAATATAAGGTTTGGAAAATACTGATTATGAACATAGGCATGAGTGAGCCCCAAAGAACTCACTGGCTATTGGATGACATGTGGATGTGCTCATTCATATCAGCTTTTTCTGAATGTTATCAAAAACACATTGGGCAAGTTGACTTCAGCGAGGCAGAACTTCAATAATCAGTGATTTTTTTTTCTTGAAATCACCTGTGGAATCCAGATAATGCTTGTCACTCACCTTTGATAACGACCCAATTGAAATCGTCCAAAATCACATTAATTTATATTTTCTCTTCATGGCCATGTTAATCTTCCGCTTGGAGTTTCCATCGATCTAGTGCTAACAAAACCAAGTGAAAATATACCAACAGTTTTTTTGCACATTTTTAACAGCTGTTCTTTGTCTTCCACAGCGATTTTTCGGCCAGTCAACGATAATTTGGAAGATATACTGAAACTTATAGATTTTTGTAGCTGGTATTAAAAAAGCTTCAAGATATATAATTAATACCTTCTATTTGTTTGAACTTCAATTTGGTCAACTACAGACTTTCCTTGCGAGACCACTCTACTTGTGTGAATATATGACTAATGTATGAGTATAGTACAGTATTGTATATCATCGATAACACCTCAATAATATTTCTTCCTGGAATAAGAATTGTCATCTACGGAACCTACGAATACAGAGAGAAATAAAGCTATAAATCCATTTTATTTCTCTATATCTCTTCACCCATTATTATAATTTTTTCATTCGCCCTTTTTATATTAACATAATTTAATTTCTCCTCTCTTCCTTTCTCTTTCTATCTTTTTCCCACACATTTTCACACGCACATAGCTAAACACATACCTTGGAAAATACCCAAATCCAGGAATTTATAAAAACAATCCGTAGATAAAAATTCAGCTCTTCCGAATTTTCCATGGAAGAGACAGCGCTAGACTCACAGAATAACAGGCATACAAGATTCATTGGATATAATTAATAAATGCAGATCAGTAAGTGTATGTGTACCCATCATTTGGCTGTTAAATTTCTATGACATTTTGAAAGATAACTGAGGAGAAAAATGGGATTTTTATGTTCGGCAGGACAAGAAAGACTTTTCTAAATTGAAGAAAAATCTTTGGGAACTGCCAGATTTAAAGATTGTGTACCAGGACTCTCTATGGTTTAGAGGCAAACAACTTACTTTTTAGTGTTCAGTCCCAAAACATCTTTTGTATATTTTCTTGTGCAATTGCGAAAATGCCGATTCATACAGTTTCAATATTTCTACCAAATCTAATACATATCGAGGAATCGTCTTCCAATGTTCCAATGGTACTGAAAAATTATATTTCAATAAAATATTCTTTGTGATTATGGAATGATAAAGTATAGTAAGAATTGGAATTGACCTTAGTACTAATTTTTTAAGCCAGTCTGGTATAAATCAATTCAATAATAATGATAATATAGTAATAATAATATCTGTGGGGGTGAAAGACGGCTATTTTGATTATTTGCCGTGGCGCTCCGGGGTGACTTACTGATGCTTGGTGCTGTATTTACTCTTCAACTCTATGAAATCCAAAAAAAAAACAGCACTAACCCTGGTGATCGGTGTGCGCACTCCAAGCTAGCACCAAACGCCTGAATTGGCATTTAGGCAACTCACATCACGAGGCATGTGACCGCCTAAAGAGATCGATGCACGTGAGAATGAATATTATCTCGAACCTCTCTCCGATGCGAGCCAGAAGCTACATTGCATCTGGGCTACAGATGGTTGATTAAAACATATTACTCACTTCAAATAGTTTTTTTAGTGGTATCCTGCATTCAACATATTACTTGAACTGGTACTATTAATCCACTACTTGATATCATCGACAGTTTCCAACCATAAACACCATTATTGATCAGGTGACTCTCGTACCAAATTTGGAAATAATCTAAAGCTTCTCACATTTCTACAAGAAAAATATCTTTGTCTGATATAAGCTCACCAATTGATCAGAGTGTGAAGAAATCCTGAGAAAATCATCTATCAATGATTTTCTTGATTATTTTCTAATATATAGATTTCATTATTTTCCTATATCTTCTGAGGTTGTCCATCCAGGCGAACATTTGAAAGGTTGCTAAACATAATTTTTCCTGTAACAAAATTTCCTTCACAATATAGTTGAGTATTTTCATATCGAGTATTCTTAATGATATATCTACAGGATATGGATCCAACTTCGAATGATAATAAAAACTGACAACTTTTTACATGACCATGAGAAGAGGACTAGAGCAAGATTATCGAAAATAATTCTGCGCGGTTGAATAAGACCATACCTATTATAGAAACATTTCCATGAGCTACCGGAAGGAACTGAAACAGCAGCTTCCAAGAAGTCGTTAAAATCAGAGATAGAATCATGAAAAGCTGAAAGCATGTAAACATTTCAAAATTTTCTGCACAAAATCAGTTTCAATTTTGCTTACTTTATATAGTTTTTGGGTAAGTCGGTCTACTGAAAGAATCATAAATATTCTTCGACAATGCCTTTAGTAGTTTCAACTGTCCCTAGATGTAGTTGGATTGTTCTGCAAATCCAAAATATCTAGAAAATATGAAATTGAAAGATACATTAAAAATTCATTTATGGGTTGGAATAATGAAATCAGAAGGACCGATATCCAAAATGAGTCTCTCATACTTTCTTCTCAGACTTCAGACTTTCCTTGATGTAAATATTCCAAATTACGATACGTTGACAGGATCTAAAGAATTATTTGATATTGAATGACTTGTACCAAAAAGTAGTAAGTTACATTTCAATGAGAGAAATATAACGCTTTCATTTTTGGGATATTATTTTGGCAGATAGTTTAGACCTTCCCTAATACAGGAACATCTCTTTCGACTGCCAGAAGATTCACTGTATATATTGTGTCCCTGTTTTCGACACGGCTATCACCTTTTGTTCTGATAATTTATCCATGCCTCTGTCTTTGTGAGTTATTTGTTATTTTTATCAACCAACCCCAACACTCAGAAGTCTCAGAATTATTTTATTACTTACGTTGTTCGATTCAGAACAATTTTCAGATTATTCTTCAACACAATAACGTTTGGAAAATACTGATTCTGAACAAAGGAATACAGTGACTAGTTATTGAATGACATGTGAATAAGCTAGCTCTTCCATACCAGCTTTTTCAAATTATAACGAACACTGCACTTTGGACAAGTTGAGTTCGCTTTCTGACTGAAAAATGTCAAAGGGCTGAAAATTTTGACGATTGGTTTTAGCGAGTTCAATGTCAGTACACATTTTCTTCCTTGAAATTACTACGAGGAAATCAGATAATACTCGTTACTCAACATCTTCATTTTTGTTATTTTCTCTTCATGGCCATGTCATTCTTCTATGAAACTTTTCATCGATATATTGGCAAAAATATCAACTGGAAATACACCAGCAGTTCGTTTGCACATTTTTACCAGATATTCTTGGAGCTACACTGGAATGTATAGATTTTCAAGCTTCTAGATATAATATTGATACTTACTATTTGCTCATTCTCCATACAGAATCAGTCGGGCCAAATCCCAAAACATTTCTCAAGACCGGTGTTATGAGTACATGAATGATTTTAAGTATTTCAAAAGTATCTTGCGTTCAACATAAACAAGAAGCTGCTGAAGTACTGGAAGCCACCTATATTTCTATGATCGATGTTGATTGCTGATGACGCCTTCTACCTGAGGTTGAACCTGATCCGGTAATTTTTGTACAAACATGCATATGGTTCCCAAATCCGTGGAACATTTCTTGTATCGAATATCATCAGGAAACGCCCAAAGGACTTGAAACCACAGACATTGTAAACTTTTCTGTACCCTTGTTTTCTTCATTGATGAGTTCGTCCTTCTTTGATTAGTGAATTGTCTGAAAAAAGGCGAAACATTTTGTACACCCTGAACATCATGTTATAAAGAGGAGAAGGTATTCAGTAGTTTTCAAATCTCAAACAATAAGGAACCTGTGAATTCAGGCTAAAAAAAATGCAACATGGTATCAATTGAATTCTAAAGTATAGAAAAATCAAGTGCACAGTTCATAAGGTTACGTTTGTACCATATTTTGCCTATACGAACCTTTTTTCTGTTTATTATTTCGGACCTCTGATTCCGCACTTAGGAAAATCCCTCAGAAGTCTTCCTGAGAATTGTGCAAACCGGAGACGATGTGTGAAAAAACAGACGGTATGAGTACATGAATGAGTTCAAGCATTTCGAAAGCTTCTTTCCTCGAACATGAACAAGAAGCTGCTGAAGTGCTCGAAGCCACCGACATTTCCATAATCGATGTTGTTTGCTGATGATGTCTCCTACTTGGGGTTTAACCTGATTTAGTCATTCCTGTGCAAACATGCATATGGTTTCCAAATCCTTGGAACGTTTCTTGTATCGAATATCATCAGGAAACGCCCAAAGGACTTGAAACCACATACATTCCTAACTTTTCCATCCATTTGATGCCAAATCGGTACTCATTGTTTTCTTCATTGTTGAGTTCGTCCTTCTCCGATTAGTGAATGATCTGAAAAAGAAGAAACATTTTGTACACCCTGAACATCATGAGAAGAGGGTATTCAGTTATTTTAAAATCTTGGGACCACATTAGGAATATCTGTCTCTATGATTTAATGACAAAAATACTATTTCTAACAAAGTTTATCTCGTTTCTCACCATGTTTTCAAGACCGGTGTGAGTTTTTCCTCTCTGTAAACACCAATAAATATAGTAATACTACTATATTTCTCGAAGCACCAATGGAAGTATTCTGACGTCTGACTCCGCATTTATGAAAAACCCCCAGAAGTCATCTTGATATTTGTGCAAGGTAAAGACGATGTGTGCAAATACCAGTGTTGTAAGTACATGAATGATTTCAAGTATTTCAAAAGCATCTTGCGTTTAACATAAACAAGAAGCTGCTGAAGTACTGGGAGCCACCCGTATTCCTTTGATCGATGTCTTCTACCTGAAATTGAACCTGATTCGGTCATTTTTGTAGAAACTACTCTAGACAGAACGATAGAAATATATATTATAAACTCACTCTGGAATGCTAATACTATAGGCCGAAAGTGCTGTAAAACGTTTAGAGTCCCCAGCAATGCGCCTGTGCGTCATCAGTACCGTTTTTAACAGACCCAGTTTCATCAAAATAAAAAATATGATAATAACATAATTTTCGCATACAGATTATCAATGTACATCAACACTTTGTTGGTCAACTTTCAACTATAAAATTATGTATAGTAGTTCACCGCCTTTCTTTTTTATAATGTTACTGTGGTCCTGGTTCATGAGGTATGTTCTTTGTTTGTTTGTTTGTTTGTTTGTTTGTTTGTTTGGCACAGATTTCATGGGGTGATATGTAATTGTAATATCTGGTTCAATCGTTCCATGAACGGTATCAATCGTTAGTTAAAATGTAATGCAATGTTAATTATTATGTGATGAAAATAAAGTTATAATGAACGTTGCATGAATCCACGATAACTACAAGATGATGTTAACAAACTTCACAAGAATCCGTCCAAAGATGCACAAATCTGCAGCTTTGGAGGGTAAGCATCTTTTAGTATATCAACAGCTTGAAATGGTAACAATATGATTGCTACTTGAATTATTATTACGAAATGATGATTCAACAGAAATCTTTGTAAATACCAAGTAATTCATGGAAGTTGGAATGCATAGGCATTATCACGTCTTTCAAAAACCTCTTGAGTCTAATATAGCAAGAGGCATTTGAAATACATGAAAATTCCCACACTGCAGTTTCGATACAGCTCCAGAGGATGAACTTTCTTCTAGCCAGAACACCAGGATCCATTTTCCACCATATCATCTTCACTCAACTCAACTTATTACGCGATAATGTTCCAAAACAAATCTTCGTTGATAGAGATATTTGGGAAGGTGTAGTGCATAGGCATTATCATATCTTTCAAAAACCTCTCGAGTCTTATAATAGCGAGAGGCATTCGAAAGACATGAAAATTCCCACACTGCATTTTCAATGCCAGTAGCAGCTGCTCCATAGGATAAACTTTCTTCTGCCTTACTTCCTTCATTCAGAGAAACCTCCCTCTGAAATGATGAAGACTTCAATATGAGTTGAACCTGGAATCAGGTAATAAGACAAATAATCTAGGCGAAAACTAAAATTTTAAACAATCAAGTGTCGGAAATCAATATCCAACGTAATCGAGATGAGTCGAAGTACCACCCCCTTCTGCTGATTCAAAAGTACCGATATCTTGTTAGTCAGATATGAACGTGCGGTCCCAAGCACGGTGGAGATTTTTCATTGAAATTGTGTCAGTCCTTCATCCAAACAGTAACCGATTCCAAGGTTACATGGCTTCGTGATCGACACCACTGGACTTATCCAACAGAGAAGACAATGTTATTCCGTTCGCCATAGCAATAATCGTTGATAGGGAAATTTGGAGGGGTAGAATATATAGGCATTATCATTACTTTCAAAAATGTCTTGAGTATAATAATGATAATTTATTCTGACTGTCATCCGGCTGCTTCCTTACCAGCAACCCTCAGAAGTCTTCAGAAGACCTATTCAATAACGAGGGTCTTACCTTTTCACATGCGATCCCAAGCACGGTCAAGAGTTTCTATTGAAAGATTTCGTCTGAGTATGGGCCGCGGCAGCGTGCGGGTTGACTTTATACGACGAAAAACCGAAGAACAGAGGGCCTAGGACCCATACAAATTCGAGGGGTGGACATACAAATAAAGGGGGAAGTCAAGTATCTTGGAGTAATACTAGACTCCAAGCTGACCTGAAACCAGCATATCGAAAAAATAACCAATGAAGCGGTGACTTCACTAGTGATAGCTAGACGCACTTTTCGAAAAAAAATAGGGACTTAAACCACATGTGCTGCACTGGTTATATAGCACGGTAGTCATGACCTCCATTACATATGCGTCTTTAGTGTGGTGGCCCAAAACACAACAAAGAGGAGCCGAAACGAGACTAAGCAAGTTTCAAAGACTTTCTTGTCTTGGAATCACAGGGGCCATCAAATCAACACCAACTGCAGCTATGGAGACACTCCTGGGACTGCCACTTCTCCACTTTGTCGTTCAGGGCGAAGCAAGGCTTGGTGCCTCCAGACTGCAGATCGCACCCAACCTGAACGTTGGAAAGGGACACATGAGAATTTTTAGAAGTCGGACGCGCTAGGAATGAGAACGGACCACATTCCGAAACGGTATTCCTTCATCAATCAATTGAGAGTGCTGGTGCCAAACAGAACGGAATGGAACGGTTCACAGCTCGAAGTACACAAATGGATCCAAGACTGAGAGTGGAGCGGGCTATTGGCATCAGCTACTCACTAGGAACCTATACACCCTTTAATGCGCGAAGGAAAATAATAGGAGAAACTTTGAAAACGCGCATATCAACATCCTATCAAGCGGCACTGAAGGCCTTGTCTAGCAAGGAAGTAACGTCCAAACTGGTATGGGACTGCAAAGAGGAACTGAAAACTCTCAGACCAGAATCAAGTCAAACTGATATGGGTACCAAGTCGTCAGGGAATCGCGGGCAATGAGAAAGCATACGAACTCGCACGAAGAGGATCGGAAATGCTCCCAAACCTAGGACAGATGTTAGGGGTACCGAAGTTGACAATGAGAGCGTCTGTAAAAGACAGGATTAGGGACAAGCACATAAACTACTGGGGCAATGTCCCAGGAAAAAAATACGGGAAAGAGTATATCAAAGGATCATGTAACAAAACAACGGCAGACCTGTTAACAAAGAACAGGAGCCAGTTGAGAACCGTTACGGGACTCCTGACTGGACATGCACCAGTGAAGGAGCACCTCAAAAAAATGGGGCAATACGATGGAGACCTAACCCGCAGATTATGCGGTAAGGATCCAGAAACCGTGAAACACACACTGTGCTTTTGCGAAGCTCTAGACCGCAAAAGACAGGCAACTTTCGGGTAGCCATCTGGCGACCCAGAACTATACAGTCCCCACCCAATACGGAACTTGTACAAACTCATACAAGGCACAAAAGTATCGAATTGGGTACTGTGACATTACAACATAGGTAGGATACAATGGGCCAATAGGCTTAAGTGTCACCGGAGGCAATAGCCTGACCAGACCTATACAGAGGTGGAGGTTTTAGTGTGATAGTGTTGATATAGACTTCACTACACGAATGCCTGCCTCAATCATTGTTTCAAGTCACTCCTTCATCGGTGTCACTTTTTGTCAACCCTTCTTGATAATTCCTGTCATTTCAAGTCATCAGAACGGGTCAATTTGATGAATATGGAAAGTAGTTGAATGTATCCAAACCAACCAGACTCCTCATTACTCTATAACGCTGGTCTTTGGATATAGTATTTTTCGTACACATTAGTAAGAAGTAACAAATTTTCATATTATGTTGATTCAGCTTTTTCGCCAGTTATGAAAGTTTTAAAAACCACGAAAGCTCCAGGGATAGTATATCTATAGAAGTTTTGGTAGTTCAAGAAAGCACTGATTCACCTACAGGTAATTCTCACTTATAGCCCCAACATTATCTCTAAGTTCATATTTTCCAGACCCACGACTGAAACTGTTGATTTTTGCATATACTACTAAAGTTTTCATAATATCATTTCAGTTTTCCACGCAGAGTACTGAACATTCGTTTGAACTTCCAAAAATACATTAACAATTGTATGCAATGAAGGGACTGTAATCATAATACATCAGAAGTAATAAGATACAATCAACTTTCAAGATATAACACTATTATTAACCACAAAATGAGCAAAATGATGAGCAAACAAGTATATTTGTACATGGAACAATACAACAATAATAATAATTTTCTCATCATAACATACATTCCAGGATAACTTAGTGATTTATGGTGGCAAGCCTTTCAGTTGAAGTAGAATCCTAAATACCTATGGAGTTACATATATTATCCTATTTCTTCGATGCAAAGTATGAGGGTTTTTGGAATAACAGAAGCTTCAGGAATTGAAAATCTCCAAAAGCTTCTGTAATTCTAAAAACATCTCAGGTACAGACTCCTTTCACACCTCTAGACCAACCACATTTTCTGATATTTCAAGTTTTCTGAACTGGTTAATTCACTGAAGTGAACGAATGATCAGAAACCTACCAGACCTCTGATTCCATCACCGCAGGTCTTTGAAATGTATTGATCTGTTCTACATATTATCCTTATTCAGATTGTGATGCATATCTAGTCAAACTAGTCAAACATTTAATGTAATAAAATATGGGTACCTCGATTTTATTACTTCTGGTGCTTTGACGAACTGAATATGACAGTTCGTCACAGCACCGAAGATTTTCATAAAGTTCTAGAATACTGACCCTACTTACGCAAATATTGTCTTCCTGAATGCACTGGAAATAGGGCTTTTGCTATTGCCTTCTTGTCGACCCAATATATAACTTTGTTCGTGGCATTTGCTATTGTCGCTTCCTTGAATCTCCTTCTTTCTCCATTAACAATTCAATAAATAGAGTCTTCATATTCCGGAATATTCGGGATGATTCTCTGAACTTCCGTGAGAGCGAATGAAATCGTTCAATTACCTGCTGGATGAATATAATGTAGAAGCTTGTGTTCATAACAATATCGAAAATAAGGCGTATTGTCCAGCTCAACAGCTTTCATGGGGAAGAATCCGACCCAGCCAGTCATATAAAACAGTGACACATACATGAAAACAATGAATCACCATTGAATATGACAGACCAAGAGGACTCTTTTCACTCCTCTTGACCAGCCACAACATTTCCTGATATTTCAAGTCTTCTAAGCAGGTTAATGTACTGAAAAGTAATTGAATGATTAAGTATTTGGAAAAAGTATTTTGTTTGAGGACGTACTTGAAGAATTGAAATAAAATAATCTGTTCATCATAATATTCTAATTTGGTTTGTGATGCAGATTATGAATGATTCCGAAACGACAGAAGCTTCAGGAGTCATACATCTCCAGAAGATTTTGTTGTTCTGGAAAGCATTTACAAATGGGGACTCTTCTTTAATGAATCCGAACTACTGGAAATGGAACAGATATTCAAGTCCCACCTTTCCAAAACTTTATTGGCCGAATAAAATGATTTAACTCTCTACGTATACTTTTATGAGGGTCCTACAACGAATGCTGTGTTCAAATTACCATTACTACTCCGAGCCTGATACTGCACGCACCGGTGTACCACAAAGATCCATTACGAGTCCAACACAGATTTTGATCAATATCAATGATATTGTCTGTAACTTTCCTAGCATAACACGAAATAAACATTCCGAAGGCAAAGCTGGTCTCCTGGATTCTGACAATGACAGGGAGAATGATGAATTCCCCAATCCTCTTTTGATAAAGAAGAGAAGAATGGAATTAGGCTCAGCAGAGTTGCTGAAGAGGATCAAATACCTCATAAAACGAGGCCTTTCAATAGGAGGAGAACGAAAACGATTGAAGAAGCCAACCCCCTGGCAAAAGACCGAAACGAGTCTGGTCGAAGGAAAGAACTACAGTCTGCTTCGAGCTACTAAAAATCACAACATTTTTAATGAAAATAATGTAGGTTTGGTGTTTTGGGTGCTTTATATTCCTTGAAGATTACCTCAGATTGAAGGAATATATTGAATTACATAATCATAATCAATTTTTCGTTGCAGAGAATGAGCGTTACTGGGGAAACAGAACCTTCGGGAATCATATATCTCCAGAAGCTTCTATTGTTCCAGAAAGCATCCACACACAGGAACAGGCTCTTTCATTCTTGACATTTCCTGTAATTTCAAGTCATCTGAACAGGACAATTTACTCAAGATATGGGTATGAACGCAGAGTATTGAACATTCGTTTAAACTTCATAAATACATTTACAATCTATCAAGAAAGTGACTATCATAGGGATACTTCGAGGGTAATAAGATATAGCTAACTATCGAAATATAAAATTATTGTAATCAATAAAATGTGCAAGATGATAAGCGAACAAGTGAACTGTATATGTTTATATGAAACAATACAACAATGATAGTTTAGAGAAAAGCGTTACATATTACCTTTATCATCATATTTCTCTGATGCACAGTATGAGCGTTTTCGGAACCACAGAAGCTACAGGAATCAAATATCTCCCAGAGCTTTTGTAATTCTAGAAAACATCCACATAATAGTACAGATTCCTTCCACTCTTCTTGGCCAACAACATTTCCTGTAATTTCAAGTCAATTAACCCGGGCAATAATATAATAATAATATAATTATAATAATAACGACACTCCATAAGCAGGGAGGCCAACCACCACCCAAGGCCTTGGTGAGTTGCGACACCACTTTCCTGAGCTACCGGTGCAAAACCGGACCGGCAGCCGAGGCGTACCCTAGAGGAAATGCTTATTCCCTCTGACGTCGGCCGTAAGTATACTAGGCTAACTCCCAGTATAACCTAAGACTCGGTTCCCGAAATAAGAGGAAGAGACCCCAACAATCGACCCCCTCGGATTGGGGGTCAAAGGCAAGGTGGTGAGGCCGATAACGACGATTTGTCTGACGATTACAAACGCCTGAATTAAGGGACAGTCTTCTGCATTGATATGAGGGCAGTGAGCCAGCCCGAAGAGAATACATGGTAAATGCATGCTCTGTTGTGTGAAATACATCCAGAGCATGCCGCTTTTTCCGCCTAAAATCTGAGGGATTATCTATCTCATCTTCGGGGTCGAGGCTATGTCAGAGCTCCTCCTTAGCTGATTGACGAAGTAGCAGATATGCCACGTGTCGGTCTGGCTGTAGAAGACGCCCACAACATACTACCAACGGAATGCATCAGAATCCGGAGGGCGCTTCATAACACCAAGCCCCTGAAGCACAACAATTGGAACGGGTGGATGCGGGGATTGGCGATGTCCTTTCAGAAAAGACTGACATCTGGCAGATCAACCCTGCCATGTATGAGACCGCTCAGACCCTGTCCCAAGCGAAGACGAGGGATACCACCCTTCTGATTGGGAGACATGAGCGACGCATTCACGAGATGAAAGCTAAGATCAAGTCGGCGAGACAACACGAGTCTCGTTCCCAGTATGTGGCGGACTACGTGGCGGCCAATAGGCCCTTCACGCTCGCAGTGCGGCTGATTGCCGCAAATTTAAGACGAGCTCACCACACACTGGTTCACCATCAAACAGCACTGTCTTGATATGATACGAATGCTGGTGGCTGCAAAAATGTCAGTAGTGAGGCCGGCGAGAAGCATAGCGGAAAACATAAAATTCCGCGTTAAACCCCCTCACCTATTGCAAGAGCCTCCACGTGTTGTGGATAACCCGCCGGCGGTTGATCGGGTAGAAACCTTGCCAGTTGTTGTGGCTTCAGGAGCTTGGTGTGATGAAGTGCCCTGCGGTTTCTGATGCCTTCCGTTAGTGGTATGATGCGGGCCTCCTCTGCAGCCAGATCAACACGTGGCATGTCTGCCACTTCTGCCACTTCTTCAACCGACTTGGTAAGATCTCTGACAAAGCCTCCACCCTCAAGATAACATACATATAATCCCTCAGGGTTTGAGTGGAAGATCCTGCGTGATCTGGGTGTATCTCACACCAAAGAGCATGCATTCTTACCATGTGTCCTCTCCGGGCGGACTCAGTGCTCTGATAACAATGCAGAAGACCTTCCTTAATTCATCCGTCCACTCAAAGCATATATTATTATGAATATTATTATTCATTTATTTTTTCAATTATAGTTTTATTACAGCTTAATTCATCTCTATACAATCCATTTCACTATGGGAGAAGCAGTTGAATAATATTTGATCAGCTTGAATGTTCCATTAACGTGTCACTTGGCTACACCGTTGTGACGTGGGTCAAACAGTTCAAATCTCGTTTTGACCAGTGGACACACCTTTTTCTGAGTTCAAAGCGTCAAAGCTACCGATAACGGAAAATATTCCTTCCTTTCTTTTCTGGTAGTATATCCAAAGTACTCTCAGGAGTTTCGAAACTTACCACTGAAAGATACAGAGGAAACAGTCATGGAAATTAATTCCGTATCCTCTAATGACTGCGTAGACAGATGTAAAGGAGTATTCAGAAGACATCCGTTGACGCTTCATTCAGAGTTTTCTAATTTTTTTTCCACTTTATGATGATTTGCTCCATTGTTGTTATCCCTCTGCTATATGTATATCGTTAGGAGGCAGGCAGTTCAGTACCCATTCCACAGAATTTAGTTAATATGGTGGTGTTTATACCTCTGAAGATAATCCTTTTAGTCGCCTTTTACGACAGGCAGGATTTACCATGAGGCTATTCTCCGTCCGGCCCCATACGGACGAAGACTCGAGTATTGCCGATGCTCATGGAATATGAAATCGTCTGAATGCCTCTGAAACTAAAAAATGATTTTTGGAAAAGAAAATACCACAGAACTGCCTGAAGTTCCAAGGAAACATATCCATACAACGAGCAGTTTCCATTATCTTGCAACTTGGAACGGAGCTACTGGTTACTCACAAATGCAAACAGATAAATACTTCGGATCCATACAGCGATGAAGGATAAAAAAATATATTCATTGCGTCTAAGTTACTTAAACATACAAGAAACTGAATGAGGTTGATCAACGATTGCCAAGCCGCTAAAAGAGAGCGAATTTCAATAATATATCACCCTTGACATGAATCATCGACGATTGTCAATGAAACATTTCTACGACACTGCAATGCAATAAATTGAGTTTTTATGCTTTTTTGCAATGTCCAACATGCTTGGCATGGTAATATTGGAAAATTCAACATTTCCAAATTAGCTTTAGTATTTTATTGAAGTTTACCAACCAGCTCGATAAAGCTCAAAAACTGGAAACTCCTAATCATTGAATAAAATACTGTTGATTGTACTCTTATGTAATGAAAAGCAAAGATAGAAAAGACAGAATCATTTTGCTCATAGTTTCACTGATCATGGATGTTCAGAAATGACATGAGCCATTAATTCAATGATAATAATAATATTAATTATAATAATAAATTGTTTATTGAACTAGAATTACATTCAATTCAAGAGGCTATCGACCGAGGTCCTTGTGCCCAGTAATTTTTCCCAATTATTCAAAATATTCCATGAATAATCCCCAGAAGCATCATTCCAATCAGTATGATATTCGATGTGGACAAATTTATTGAAACCTATCATGAGAAAGTGCAGCAGTACGACTAGTATTCCAGAAAATTCCTGTGAGTTTCCTTCGGAATTTTTACAGATTCTAGAATTACAGATTCTGAAGGTGAACAAAATTGCGATAATTTCCGGTAGTAATCTTTGATCTCACCAGAAAATGCTTCCATATCCCAAATCAGTACTAGTGTTCCATAGTAATGAAGGTATCGACTTTCCCAAATATTCCTCTCTAATTCCACAACACTTCAATAGAACTTCTGAACCAAAGATAGTTGTCAGAAATAAACCAAATTCGGAATGGGTATAAAAGAGATACAAGGATACTTACCAAAGAAGCAAGTGATATCGTGGACGATTGGCGAGTCTTGTTGCTAAACAGGATCACACGTGTTGAGTTTTGCCAATAGCCAGTTGGAAGATATGGACGATATAGGCAAGCAAGTCACCATTGGTCGATTTAGTTCGAATTGAATTATTCAGTTGTTCAATTTGTGCAAGTTCCAGCCAAACTCCAATAACTCAATATATGAAATGCAGGTGTGTGAGATTCTTTGAATCATCTGCGTGGGTTAGGATTATACTACCTAAAGAACCCACCAGATGATCCAGAAAATACCCCACGGACGAGGATGAAAGTACCGTTTCCGTAGGGAACTTCTTCGTGACGAAACGGAATCAAACTATAATTAATAGTTGTGGTTCAGAAACAAATGGTTCTCCACTATTTTTGCTATAGGTGGCTAGGGCTCCTGAACCCACCATCAGTTGGATTCTCGCGGTCAACTGAAGTGGAGTGCAGTAATACTGCATAATGAATATACTGCACAAGACTACAGCTGACCGAAAATAATCCAGTATTCTTCGAAGGTGCTATGATATGGAACACTCACATCATTTCTTGTCGGCATCGTTTAATTGATTAACACATTTTTGTTCGATTAGCCCTTTCATCATTGATAATGTTCTAGCAAAAAAAACAACAAATCATCTGAAAAGATTGAATAAACATGTTTGGCAATATATTCAATATATTTACGTTATGAGTATCAGAATATGAATTGAAGATACAAATAGAGAACAATATTTCATCTACGAGCTATAACGTTAATTATTCACTAAAAATTATTGTAGTAGCACATTCAAGATGAACGAATATAGTTAGTTACCTTCATTAGGATCATATCATCTCCAACTTCTCATTATGATAATTCAGTGAAATCCTCCGCAGAGTATGAAAGCATCAATATATCCAATCCTGCCGTGCATATTGTATCAATCACACAATTTGCACGGAAAGGGTTGGAAACAGTGAAGCTTCATCAGAAAATTTCTGAGACCTAGAAATGAAAACTGATCATTTACCCTTAGGAATTTGAGAAATTTCAATACAGAAGAAAGAAATAAGATTCCTTCACAACATCAAAGTTCAATCAATTTTGTGTACAGTAATAACAATCCGAATTTGATATAATTACATTTTCTCTATTCCATCTTCATCTCAAAGCCCATTATTAAAAAGAATTAGATTTCACAATAGAGATTTTTAAATGTTCCCTTCAAATCTATACAAATTGATACATGCACATTAAATCTTTTAAACGATATTTTATTCCAGGAGTAATCTTTGATCATACAAGAAAATGCATAAGTTTCTCCCAAATCAGTACTGGGGCTCGAAAGTAATGGAGGAATATTCCTATTCAATTCCACAACCGAAAATGGTGGTAAGAATTGAACGAAAATCTGATAGGTATAAAAGAGATACAAGGTTACTTACTGAGGGAGCAAGTGATATCGTAGACGGATGGCGAGTCTTGTTGCTAAACAAGATCAAACGTGTTTAGTTTTGTTATATTTCACGATAACCAATTGAAAATTATGCAATATATGGGTAAGCAAGTCACCATTGGTCGATTTAGTTCGAATTGAATTATTCAGTTGTACAGTTTGTGCAAGTTCCAGCAAAATTCCAATAATTCAATATATGAGATGCAGATGTGTGAGATTCTTTGAATCATCTGCGTGGGTTAGGATCATACTACCTCAAGAGAGTCATAGTTACTACCGCACCGGGGGGGTCTGGGGGGGCCGGTCAGGCCCCACCAGCTTCACCCGGACTCCCATGCAAGATGGGCGGGCTTACGCTAATGTGCTCTAGTGAGCCTGACTCCTTCCCCCATTGTGACTTCCCCCGGGTGTTAGCTATGCGTCCTAGCTATGATCGCTAACGATTTCAATGCGGGAACCGTGGATTCATCATTACAGGAAAAGGTTACGCAAGGGACTGTAACCATCCCCGGACCAACCCGCATCTCTCTAGCTCATTGCTAACATAGTTTTCACTATAACTCTAACTTTCAACTCAAGATGTTGCCGGAGCTGTCACAGCATCGCTACCCAAGGATCATGCATGCACACGAATGGGTTCCCCAAAATCCTCGCAGTCCTCCGAGCGGACCACTTGCCCCTGAGAAGCCAACACCAGCCGGAGGGACGAGCTAGCCGATACTCGGGGCTCCCCTCCACCCTCAATACCATTAATCATGAGCCTCCGATCATGCCGAGAATGGTCGCCGTTCGGCCCAGGTTTCCCTGTGACAGCCTACTACATATCTACTGAAGCCGCGGTGGCACGTTGCCCAGACAGCTGGGATGGTGTACACCAACGACAACTTTTAAGGGTAAACGCCATGTAGTCTACACCGTTTACCCTAAAGAACCCACCAGATGATCCAGGAAATCCACCACGGACGAAAAAGGATGGAAGTACCGTTTCCGTAGGGAACTTCTTCGTGACGAAACGGAATCAAACATAATAGTTGTGGTTCAGAAACAAATGGTTCTCCAGTATTTTGCTATGGATGGCTAGGGTTCCTGAACCCACCATCTGTTGGACTCTCGCGGTCAACTGAAGTGGAGTGCAGTAATACTGCATAATGAATATACTGCACAACACTACAGCTGACCGAAAATGATCCAGTATTTTTCATAGGTGCTATGATATGGACCACTCACATCACTTCTTGTCGGCATCGTTCAATTGACAAACACACTTTCTTCAATTAGCGCTTTCATCAGATAATCTTCTAGAAACGAAAACAACAAATCATCTGGAAATATTGAATAAACATATTTGGCACTATACATATTTAGGTTATGAGTATCATAATATGAATTGAAGATACAAATATAGTACAATATTTAACCTACGAGCTATAACGTAAATTATTCACTTAATATTGTAGTAGCACATTCAAGACGAATAAACATAATTAGTTACCTTCATCAGGATGAAATCAACTTCAACTTTCCAGTGTGATACTTTACTGAAATTCTCCGCAGAGTATGGCAGCATCAATATTTATCCAATCCAGCCGTGCATATTGTATCAATTACCCAATTTGCACGGAATGGGTTGAAAACAGTAGAGCCTCATCAAGAAATTGCTGACACCTAGAAATGAGACTCCCTCAGCCCTCTTCTCTTCTGCATCTCACTACTGCCATTGTCCGTTGCACTACGGAAAATCCGCGGATACAACTGCGGCATCCCCAGCAACCGGAGGAATAAGGTAACCCAATTGTTTCACATGAATGACCTTAAACTTTATGCCTCCGGAGAAAAGGACCTTCACCAGTCCTTGAAGGAGGTGCAAGAGTACACGCATGCTATCGAAATGGAGTTTGGGATCGACAAATGTGCCACGGTTCATCTCAAAAGAAAGCGATGCGAGGAATACGGAGAGAACGTTCAGCTCGTAGATGGAAGCATCCTACGTCATCTAGATGCCGGAGAGACGATACCCACCTAGGGGTGGAACAACGCCACACCCAAGAGGTAGCTACTGTCAAAAACTCTCTCTGCGGCAAGTATAAGCACAAACTCCAAAAGATCTGGTCTTCAGAACTGTCGGGGAAGAACAATGTGTCCGATTCTACTTTACTTCTTTTTTTTTTGCAGTGGGGTGGAAAACCTCATGGACTCTGATCGCTCGGTGTCCATCGCGTATCAGTAGGTCAGACTCTTACTGACTAAAACCACCCCAGGTGTGCTACACTTGCCAAGCCGTTAGGCCATAAAGCTGCACCTACATCCCATTCCAACGTCCACGTCACGATATCCCTCGCTCCTCCGCCCCGCCACACCCCCCCACCACCGTTGGGTCGTGACCCACCGAATACCGGGCGGGCAATCAGCGGGAAAGATCCTTCCTTCTTTATTCCGCTCATCCTCCACATTCAAACAGCGCCCTCCTTGGTCGGCAGTCTTATTCTATCCGAGCGCCTGCTCTCCCGATTTAATTTCGTCGCTCGTTTATCCCGAAGCCAGGCCACTATTACCGTCGCATTGACACTATGTTGGTTCTCATACTTCTTCATCCTCGACCACAGCCCCCGCCCATTCATTCAATATCCTTACCCATTCATCCTTCACACCATTCGTATCCCTTAGCTGTAACGCTCCAAGTCTATCCTCCTCTTCCTCGATCCTCCTTCTCCATTCTACCCTTTCTCTCCGCATGCAATCGTTCCTGATGTGCTCCGCCGTGTCAGTCCCGCCAGTTCCACACTGGCATGGGGTCAGGAAGAGCTGCGACAACTCGACGTAAAATCTCCCAAAATGATGCATCTTCATAGAAGCTTGCATCCTAAATCGTCTGTTCCACGGTTATACTTCCCCAGACAACAGGGAGGCCGTGGACTTTTGAGTTTGAAGTGTCTAAATAACAGAATGGAAGTGGATGGAGCCTGTAAAGTCATCAGGAGTTCAGATCCCCCTCTCTGCTTGGCATGCGATCATGAAAAAGCAGGGATTGAAGCATTTCTTTTCAAGGCAGCAACCCGTGCAGCCGATGAATTTGGTCTTCTATTCGACACTGTACGAACAAACCCAAACTCTGTCACCGAGTTGGAACCCGTTTAGCAAAAAGTCCAAGTGAAAGCTGCGGAGTGTGACAGGCTCCTACAGCTACATAAGGATAAGCCAATGCATGGGTTCTTCTTCAAGAACATTGAAGACCTTGGCTTATCCAGAAACCTGACCTTCGCTTTCAAGTCAAGTGGGCTGGAGTCGGAAACCGAGGGATTCATAATGGCCTGCCAGGATGGTGTTTTCAACACCTTCGTCTACCGTAGTCGCGTGATGGGAATAGAGGTCCCTGACACTAGATGCAGAGCGTGTCGTGGAGCAGCTGAGACCATAATGCATTTGCTGTCAGCTTGTTCAGCTTATGCGGTCTCAGCCTATATCCACAGGCATAACGCGGCCATACGAATGTTGTACTACCATCTACGACACTTATACGGTGTAGAAGAGACACCGGTGTTGCCTTATGCTCCGGGGGATATTGAGTCCGTTGAGGAGAATGAGAAGTGCCGAATCTATTGGAACTACTCATTCCCCACCCTTTGGCAAATACAAGCCAATAAGCCTGATGTAGTCCTCCTCGACCACCAAAGAAGGACAATTTTCGTAATTAAGTTTTCAGCTCCTGGCGAAACGAATATCGTCCGAAAAAAGGTGGAAAAACGGACTAAATATCGATCTACTCTTTGAATTCCGCGGGCTTTATCCAAAGCATTCTGTCAAGATGGTGGTTCTGATAATAGGAGTCCTTGGTGGAATGATGGACACGCTGCTCTCGAATCTGAAAATCATACCGGCATGCCGCGATCGGGCAGGAAACCTAGCCGGAGGAATGCAGAAGGCCGTTATTCTTGGTTCACTCCGTTTACTCAGGGTACATGATTGTCGGACCCAGTAATTACTCAACCCACGGACGTGGGGAGTGTTTGCTGGGTTTAATCATACACCAGCGCGCTCTCCGGTAGTATCGAAGCTCCGGGGACAGTGCCTGACTGATACATTCCTTATGGATAATAACGTTTAGTTTGAAGTTTGCCATAATACAACAACAAAAAGACAACTGGAATGTTTCAACAAAGCAAACCACGAAAACGGAGATGACAAGCAGTCGAGACTGATTTCTAGTGCCATCCCCAACAAGGTTCATAGGTATATGACCATTCATACAAATTATGAATACAAAAACTTTTCGAAAAGTTTCAATCATATTTTTGCGAGAGAGAAAGGAAATGATAAGGAGCAAATATTTATACAAAGACAAAAATAACCTGATCTGACTTCAAAAACATACAAAAATCAATGCCTATTTGATAACATATTCTTATTCAATCCAGCCGTGCATATTGTATCAATCACCCAATTTGCACGGAAAAGGTCGAAAAATTCCTGATACCTATAAATGAAAACTGATTATTGAGTCTCAGAAGTTTGGGAAATTACAGTATCGAAGGTGGTGTAAACCATGACAAGAAATAAGTTTCCATCACAAAATCGAACGTTCAATATTCTCTTCAGAGCCCATTATTAAAAAAAATATATTTCACAATAGAGATTTTGAAATGTTTTCATCAAATCTATACAAATTGATTCGTGCAGATTGAATCCTCGAAACAATATTCTATTTCCAAATTCTTCCCATCAACAATATCAAATTACAGAGAAGGTGGAAACGAAAACTAGTATTATAGGACAGGTAGGGGTGATTATATCATTGAAATCACGGTTAAATTTTCAATATAAAAGCATCGTTATTTTAAATTTAAATCATGTCTAATTCAAATTCTTTTTTGTATTTTATTAAATCAGCGCTTTCAAAAAATTAAAAAAGTTCCTACTATAAACTTTCAAGTTTATGCATTTTCGTTTTGACTAATGATATAAAATTATACCGTGTTGTCTCTCGAACTATAGAAGTAGAAAGCTGAGTGAAATTCATCTGCTTCTTCCTTTTCATCGAGGGGGAAACTGAAGCAGTTTATTTCAATCGGAGTTTTAGCATGATTCCCGATTGAAATTGCAAAAATAAATTTAAATTGCAATTTTTCAGAGGATAACATAACATAAAAGAAAGTTGAGAACATAAATAAAGTTGGTGTCGAAAATACTGTTATTTTGGGCACAAATCCGTACTTATTCATGCCCTCTGAATAATTGAATAACAAAAATACGTTGACACTGTGACGCACTATAGATGACATAGAGCACGAACTCTTTCAAAAAGCGCGGAGCCATAGAAATTGATTGTGGGATCGTTGGTAAAGTTGAAACATTGGCATTCAATTCATTCAGTAGCGCGTCTATGGTGATATAAATCGTCCCTGTCTGTTTCTTCAATTTCACAAGTGTGCTTCCACATGATTGACTAATACACCTTTTTGTTTTCGGCCATTTCCATCTCATCCTTTCGTGATACCCTCTACTGCGTTCCATCTATGTTTTATATTTTTCTAACTATATTAATGCTAACTATATTCAGGAACAGGTTATCTATTATTTATTATTGAATCGGATATGCACAATGGTCACCACTCAGAGGTATTGAGAACAGCAGTCTCTCTAACCAAATACCTGCATTTGAGAGGTTAGGGACACTGACATTCGTAATCACCCGAAAATTCGAATTTCTTACGTTTGTCTTCAGAATTCCATCGATTCAAGACACTGAGATTGGGAAGTGCGAATTCAAACTGAAATAGATAGATAGATAGCTTTATTCAGGTATTAGTATAAACATGATACTGTTATTTCATTATTTCATAGACTGTCACCTAAGCCTAGCCTTGTACTGTGCACAGTCTATGAGATGAGATAAATTTAAATATTTAATGTTTATATTATTTTTACATTTTGCAAATAAGAAATTAATTAACAAATAATGAAATAACTTTTGTAACAATAATGTAAACCAATTTTCAAAAATATAATGGAAATAACTTTTGTAACAATAATGTTAAACAATTTTCAACAATAGAGGAAGAAAGGGCATTCAGTCAAAAAGTCTTTTAAATGAATCATAATTGATGTCAATGTATTTTTTTTATCTCTTTTTTGAGTTTGCATTTATTTTTTATATTTTTCAGATATATTGGTAGAATATTCACTAATTTTGGTCCATAGTAGGATATGAATTTCTGTATATAGCCTTTAGAATATAGAGGAATCTGTATAGCTAGATTAGCTGTAGTTCTTGTATTGTATTTATGTGTGTTAAAAGTTATTGGAGAATTAAGTGTCCATAGTATACTATGATACACATATAGTTTCCTTACTTCGAATAAAGCTGTTTCTGCGTAAAGCGATATAGTTGAATATCTTCGATTCTTTTTCAAGAGAATTTTTAACAAAGTATTTTGAACAACTTGAATGATATTCATTGAAGATTTTCCTGTGCCACCCCAAATGATAATACAGTATCTTATTACTGATTCAGCCAAGGCATCGTAAATCATAAAAAGTAATCTTGAGTTAGTAATATTTCGTAGCTGATAAAATTCATAGATTAATTTATTCAGCCTCTTTACAGTATACTTTATATGTTCAGTCCAACGAAGATGTTGGTCCACCATCACTTCAAGATATTTCATGTACTCAACCTTCTCAATTACTGAACAGGTACAGTCAATGTTATTGCATTCATCTGTGTGGATTTTGAGAGATTTGTTTTCTGGCTGATCTCTAGAAGTAGCAGTAAAAGTAATATATTTAGTTTTTTGAATATTTAAACTTAGCAGATTTTCATTTAACCAGTTGCGGTAGATTTTCAGCTCTTTTTCTGCGGTACTATAAAGTTCTTCACAGGAGTCATGTATAAAGGTTATGGCTGTGTCATCTGCTTATGATGTAACATGACTAGTTGTATTTTTAATGCTTCCAATGTTATTTATATATATTAAAAATAATATGGGTCCCAAGACAGTCCCTTGTGGGACTTCATTATTAATTTTTACCCTATGACTTCTTCCAGACAAATAATCTTGAATGAGATTCAGTATAGTTCCTCTTATTCCTATATCATTTAAACTGCTAAACAATATATCGTGATTGACAGTATCGAATGCCTTGGCTAAATCAATAAACACAGTGAGACACTTTTTATTTTCATTCAAATTATTTAAAATATTATCAATGAGGTGGAATACAGCTTTATCTGTACAGCTATTTTCTCTGAATCCAAATTGATACTGTGAGAGTATTTTATGCTTTTCTAGGAAGTTCATGATTCTTGATTTGACTGATTTCTCGAAGATTTTGGCAAAGTTACTAATAACACTAATAGGTCGGTAGTTAGTGGTTTGGTTTTTATTACCAGTTTTAAATATTGGAGTTGTTATTGATTCTTTCCATTGATTTGGGATAGAGCTAGTAGAAGAACATATGTTTATAATATGACATAATGGATCTAAGAAAAATTGACCAAGATTCTTGAGAAGAGATACTGAAATCCCGTCAGGCCCGGAAGCTGAGTTATTCTTTAGACATGATATTATATTAGCGATTTCAATGTTTGTTACAGGATTTAGAAATAGCGAGTCTTTAATTTGTTTTTACTTCACAGAAGGTGTATTTTCGGGACGTGTGATTTTATCTGCCATATTTTTACCAATATTTACAAAGAAGTTATTGAAGTAGTTGGCTTTTTCAACATCGGAATTGAGTTTATTGCCAGTGCTGTCTGTCTACAATATTTGAAAAGTCTGAGGCACTTTTGCATTTTTTGTAGTTTGTAATATTATTAACTTCTTTCCATATTTTTTTCGAATTGTTTTTGGCTTTATTTATTTTGTTTTTAAAGTATGTTTCTTTTGTTGTTTTTATTAATTTATTCAACAAGTTTCTATAATTATTGTATTCAATTTTTCGTTCGTTAGTAGGATTTTTTTTCAGTTTGACTTTTAAATGATCCCTATGTTTGAGGGACTTGATAAGACCCTGTGTAATCCATGGTTTTAGTTTAACGCAGTGCTTTTTAATAATTTTTGTGTTAGTGCATTTACCCATATATTTTTTTATTATATTAATAAACAAATCATAAGCAATCTTCGAATCATTTGTATTCATAACATCGTTCCAATTTTCTTTTTGAATTAGTTTTTTAAATTTTTTTTCTTCTAATGAAATGAAAATCAGACTATTATCCATTATTACAATTGAAAACAAAGAATATTCAAATGAACTAGTCTTCGATCTCACCAGAACATTCTTGGGTTTCCTTCTAACCTGATGACACGAAAACATCTCTTGCATTGAAAACATCTATCGTCAGAGCAGTCAATTTTCATGCATGTCTTTCAAATTGTCCATTACTTGGACTTGGATCCAGTCCATCGATATCGGCGATATATTATTCCTTCATCCATATTGACAAATATGCTCCGCAATTCACCTCACCAAACCTTGCAACTGCATCAAAACCAGTTGACAAAATTCAGAAAAGTAAATCGAAGAGGAGTTTTGATCCATTTCAATTACTGAGACCTAAAACTGAAAAATGCATTCAACATTAATTGCAGTCTCTCATAAGTTAAGGGAACATAATTATTTCAGGAGATTCATATAACCACATGATCGACTAATACACCATTTTATTTTCGGCGATTTCCATCTCATCCTTTCGTGATACCCTCTACTGCATTCCATCTGTTTTATATTTTTCAGTCCAAAAATATAATATACTCAAATGGACCATATACTATGAGCAATAAACTTCATTGCTTATGGTGGTAGTTAGTCCATATAATTTTTTGCGTGAGGAAATTTTTTTCTTGGTTGACATTTTAATGATTTGCCTTATTCGAGAAAAGCGAGATGATTAAAATTTTCATTCAAATCTATGAAATCAAAATAATTATTTTCAAAAATTCAACGCCGTTAAATTTTTTCAATAAAAATCAAATTCTGACCAACTCTGGACAGAAAACATTTTATCTATTGTTGACACAAGTCCTTTATCATGTCGGGCAGGATTCTGCTACTTGATACAGAAAGCATTTGTGGCTGTCTCCCAGATTATAGGGAGAACGCTGCACAGATATCTGTCAGATTTAATTCAACGTCCGTCGTGGTATTAGCCAGGGAAGTAGTTGTTTTCTGTCAGATATCTGTCTAAAATTGAGGGGAGAATAAGGGGTTTCTTTGCTGAAGTTATGTCTCTCTCCTGAAGCCATCAGACTTTGTCTGATTTTTTCAACCATATATCTATTCTTCAAAAAAAATATTTCATGAGTCATTAACATTCTGATTGATACAGTCAAATGGAGTTTTATTGGGTTTGCAGTGTCTGGAATACAAAAAAATATTACAGAATCTGAAATCATCTGAAATCATCATGTACCATCAATTGACTAGCCTGATGTGTCCAATATTCTTCAATTAGAAGTATTATTGAGAACTGCAATATCTGTAACCATGCTCCTCCACTCTGTTCATATAAATAGTATAGTTGAGACAAGCAATATCTCCAACCCGGCTTCTGCAAATTGACTCAGGTTTCCAATTCACAAGAAAGAGGTTAGAGACACTGAACCTCTGAATCACAGGAAAATCTCAGGGACCAGAATTCAATTTAGGAAAGGCAAATATATTTGTCAATCTCGAACTGAAATAAAAATTATTTTCATTCTCTTATACCATTCCAAATGTTGTTGATTAAAACCAATGATGACTACTCACGATACTTCAAAAATTGTCTCCAGAAAAATCACATATTTCTTCAGCAATAAATTTGATGTCTCCTAATTGGAGGAAGCCTGAAATGTAAAGATACATTATCAAGGAGTTATCTAGGAAATTTCTGCGAGTCACCTCCACAATTGCTTGATTCCCGGAATCTGCAGGAAATATTACTTCGAAGATCTACCACCAAATATCGGATTGCATCTGCTCACTATTGTTTCAACGAAGAAATATTGAGAATTGCAATGTCTCTAACCAAACACCTGCATTTTTTTCAGTTTTCCAATGCACAGGAGAGAGGTTAGAGACACTGACATTCTGAATCATCAGAAAATTCGAGTGTTTCGTCTGTCTCCAGGATTCAATCGATTATGACACTCAGTTTGGAAAGGGGCGATCTCAAACTGAAACGAAAATCAGATTATTCTACTCATACAATTCTTAATGCTCATTAAAAACTATGAATTCTCAGATTTATTGGTATTCGATCTCTCCAGAACAAACTTCAGGTTCAAGTCCATACTTACGGGAGTTGATTTATATGCATGTCTTTTATATGTTCGAATTCAATATCCCCTCTATTTGGAATTACGTGCACCCATTCCATCGATATCAACGACATTTTATTTCAGTAATCCTATTGCCAGAATATCTCCGGCAAACAAATTCACCAAACATTGCAACTGCATCAAAACTAGATGACGATATTTGGAAAAGTAAATCGAAGAGGGTTTTTGATCCATTTCAATTACTGAGACCTAAATATGAAGAATCAACATGATTGCAGTCCCTCATGAGATTGAGGAACACAATCATTGAAGGGAGTTTACAAATATTATCGCAGAATAGGATAAGTTGAATATTCTCCACTTGGAGATATTTAGAACTGCAATATCTGCAACCAAGCACCTGCATTAAGTTTCAGTTTCCCAATGCACAGAGAAGAGGTTTAAGGCATAGAATTTCTGATTCACCAGAATATCTTTATTTTGTATGCCTATCTTCGGAATGCCAAAAATCTTCCCAATATAGATGCAGGAGGTGTGCCATCGCAGATAACTCTTAAAAACCTCGCAACTGCATCAAACCCAGTTGTCGAAATTTGAAAGAGTGAATCGAAGAGATTTTTCCATCCATTCCAGTTGAAAATTCATACCTAAAAACTGAAACGCATGCTATACGGATATTACTACCAGAAAAACCCCAATGAAGATATTAGGAAGATGTTTGAAACATCTGGAAATGAATTTTGAAAGAATCTATAGTATATAGTAACCCACCTCTTAATAGTATAATCCCTACTTTTTGTAGAATGATACTTGACTGAAATTTGCCAGTAGTATGGAAGCATCAATTTAACCAATGTAGCCGTGCACATTATTTCAATTACCCAATTTGTATGGAAAGGGTTGAAACTATGTGAGCTTGAACATGAGGAATCATCGAGACTGAAAAGTGAAGCATGCAGTGTCTTAGGTGTTCAAGGAACTCTATCATTGAATGTGGTTCATACAAGTTGAAAGAGGTCATCCACCATCTATTATTGAATCGGATCTGCCCACTATTCTCCACTTAGAGGTAAGAGAACAGTGGTCTCTCTAACCAAGCACCTGCATTTTTTCCAGTTTACCAATGCACAGGTTGGAAGTTAGGGACACTGACATTTTAAAATGCAAATTTCTAATGTCTGTCTTCAGGATTCCATCGATTCAAGACACTGAGATTTGGAGGGGGGCGATTCCAAACTGAAATGAAAATCAGATTATTATTGATTATTACTATTTAAAACAATGAATAACTCTGATGAATTGGTCTACGATCTCACCAGAACATTCTTGGGTTTCCTTCAAAGGAGTTGAAACCTGATGACACGAAATCAATTCTTGCATTGTAAATATCAATCGTCAAAGCAGTCAATTTTTATGCATGTCTTTCAACCTACTTGGCACTTGGATCCAGTCTTGGACCCAGTCCATCGATATCGGCGATATATTATTCCTTTATATTGACGAATATGCTCCGCAATTCACCTTACCAAATCTTGCAACTGCATCAAAACCAGTTGACAAAATTCAGAAAAGTAATTCGAAGAGGAGTTTATATCCATTTCAATTACTGAGACCTAAAAATTAAGAATGAATTTAACATTAATTGCAGTCTCTCATGAGTTTGGGGAATATAATAATTGAAAAAAATTCATATATCTTATTGTCGAATAGGATAAGTCTAATAGTCCCTACTCCTCCATTGTGTTTCAGTTTTTCAATGCACAGCAGAGAAGTTCGAGGGACAGAGCTACTGAATCACCAGAAAATCTTTATTTTATATGCCTGTCTTTATAACACCAAAAATCCTCACAATATAGAAGCAAAGGGGTGCCTCCGCAATAAACTCTTCAAAACCTTCCAACAACGTCAAAACCAGTTGTCGAAATTCATACCTATAAACTGCAATGCATGCCATACGGACATCACTACCAGGGTGACTACTCAAAATACTTCAAAGTTGTCTCCAGAATAATCACATGTTACTTTGGCATTGAATTTGATGATTCCTAATTCGTGGAATCCTGAAATGTAAAAATAGATCAATATGAAGTTATCTAGGAAATTTCTGTCACCTCCACAAATGCCATAGTTGCTTGATTCCTTGAATCTGCAGGGAAAATTAGCTTAAGTATCCGCACATCTACCATCAATTATCGGATAGGATCTGCCAATATTTTTTCAATCTGTAGTTATTGAGAATTGCAATATCTCTAACCAAACACCTGCATTTATTCTGTGTCCCAATGAACAGGAGAGAGGTTAGAGACACTGACATTCTGAATCACCAGAAAATTCATATTTCTTTCATCTGCCTTCGTAATTCGATCGATTCAAGACACTGAGTTTGGGAAGAGTCGATCTGAAACTGATATAAAAATCACATTATTCTACTTATACTATTCTTGATTCTTATTAAAAACAATGAATACTCAGGTATACAAGTCTTCGATCTCGCCAGAACAACCTTTCTTGGGTTTCCTTCGTAGAAGTCAAATCCTGATGACAGACACGAAATCATCTCTCACATTGAAAATGTCAATATAGACGAAATAATTTCCAAGTTCATCGTTGAAAGAGTTGATTCTTATTTCTTTAATATTGCCAAATATCCTCCCTATTTGGAATCACGTGGACGCAGTCCATCGATATCAACGATATTTTATCCTGTTACTCGGATGTATTGGAACTGCAACCAAGCCCCTACATCATGTCTCAGTTGCCCAATGCACAGAAGGAAGGTATTACATATGCCTGTCTTCGTGATGCCAAATATCCTCCCACTATGGAAGCGAAGGGGATTCCTCCGCAATGAACCCTTTAGAACATCGAAACTGCATCAAAACCAGTTGTCGAAATTCGAAAGAGTAAATCGAAAAGGATTATTCATTCATTTCAGTCGAAATTCGTACCTATAAAATGAAACGCACGTTATATAGATTCACTATCAGAGAAACCCTATAAACATCATTAGATGAAGATATTTGGAATTTCTGGAAAAATCTATAGTTACCCACCTCCATTTGTATCACTCCTACTTCTTGTAGAATAATATTTACTGAAATATTCCAGTAGTATAAAATCGGCCCATCAATCAATGTAGCCGTGTGCTTATTGATTAAATCACCCAATTTGTACGGATAGGATTGAAACTCTGTGAGGAATCACTGAAATTTAAAAGAAAAGAATGAACTCAATGTCACATGCAGTGTCTCAGCCGTTTAAACAATACAATAATCAAGTGATGTTTATACAGCTTGTTGAAAACCGAAACAAAAAAATGTATTACTTTGAGGAACCCCACATCTACCATCAATTATTGAATAGGATCTATTCAATAGTTTTCACTTGGAGTTATTTAGAACTGCAATATCTCCAACCAAACACATGCATTTTTTCAGTTTCCCAATGCACAGGTGAGAGGTTGGAGACACTGACGTTCAGGATCACCAGAAAATCTCAATTCTTATGTTTGTCTTCAGGATACAATCGATTCAAGCACAGATACTGGAAAGGAGCGATTTCAAAGCGAAATGAAAATAAGATTTTTATTGATACTTATTAAACACAATGAATACTCAGATGAACTAGTCTTCGAGCTCACCAGAACATTCTTGGGTTTCCTTTGAAGTAGTCAAAATCTGATGACACGAAATCACCTCTTGCATTCAAAATATCAATCGTTAAAGGAGTAAATTTTTATGCTTGGCTTTCAAATTGCCAAATATTCAACCTCTTTGGAATCACTTGGATCCAGTCAGTCCATATATATATATATATATATATATATATATATATATATATATATATATATATATATATATATATATATATATATATATATATATATATATATATATATATATATATTGCTATTTTGATATGGCCATACATGCTCCGCAATCAAGCTTTCCAAATTCTGCAACTGCATCAAAACCAGTTGACTAAATTCAGAAAAGTTATTCGAAGAGGAGTTCTGATCCATTTCAATTACTGAGACCTATAAATGAATAAACAATTTAACATTAATTGCAGTCTCTCGTAAGTTTAGGGAACACAATTATTGAAGGGGATTTATACATCTCACTGTCGAATCGTCATAATGCCAAATATCCTCCCACTATGGAAGCAGAGAAAATGCCTCCGCAAATAACCCTTCAGAACATCGAAACTACATCAAAACCAGTTGTTGAAATTCAAAAAAGTAGATCAAAGAGAATTCTTTATTCATTTCAGTCGAAATTCGTACCGATAACATTAGACGCACGCTATACGGATATCACTACCAGAATATTTTCATGAAAATTATCAGATGAAACCTCTGAATGGAATCTATAATTACGCACCTCCAGAAGAATCATATCAACTCCTTCTTGTAGAATGATCTTCACTAAAGTTAGTATAAAAGCAGCCTATCAACCAATGTAGCCGTGCTTATCGATTCAATCATCCAATGTGTATGGATAGGTTTGAATTTGAAACAAAAATAATTTTTACCTCAAGGAACTCCGCATCTACTATCAGTTATTGAATCGGATCTGTTCAATAATCTCTAATTGAAGGTATTTAGAACTGCAATATCTCTAACCAAACACCTGCATTTTTTCAGTTTTCCAATGCACAGGAGAGGGGTTAGAGACACTGACATTCTGTATCACCAGCAAATTTATATTTCTTATGTCTGTCTACAGGATTTAATCGATTCATGCACTAATATTGAGAAGGGGCGATTTGAACTGAAATGTAAATCAAATTATAATTGATACTCATCAAAAACATAGGAAACTCACATTAACTAGTCTTGGCTTGGCTTACAAATTGCCAAATATTCTACCTATTTCCTACCTTTCATGGAAAATATCAATCGTCATTGCAGTTGAATTCTATGTATGGCTTTCGAATTACAGAATATTCTACCAATTTAGAATCACCTGGATCACGTCCTTCGATATCTTCGATGTATTTATTATTCCTATATATTGATGTTGCAACATATGCTCCGCAATCAACCTGACCAAACTGCAACTGCATCAAAACCAGTTGACAAAATTCAGAAGAGTAATTCGAATAGGAGTTTTGATCCATTTCAATTTCTGAGACCTACAAAGGAAGAAGGAATTCAATATCAATAGCAGTCTCTCGTAAATATACGGAACACAAGTATTGAAGGGGATTCATACATCTATCTCATTGTCGAATCGGAAACATCCAATAATATGTCTTTATAATGCCAACTATCCTTCCACTTTGGAAGCGAAGGCAATTCCCCCACAATGAACCCTTCAGAACATCGAAACTTCTTCAAAACCAGTTTTCGAAATTCAGAAGGGTAAATCGGAGAGGAATTTTCATTAATTTCGTTCGAAATTCGTACCTATGAAATGAAACGCACGCCATACAGATATAACCACCACAAAGACCCTATGAAAATTATCAGATGAACAGGTTCAAACCTCTCAAAAAAATTTACTCACCTCCATAAGTATCATATTGTCAACTCCTACTTCCTGTAGAATAATCTTTACTGGAATTTACCAGTAGCGTTAAAGCATACTATCAACTGATGAAGCCGTGCTTATTAATTCAATCACCCAATTTGTTCGGGAAGGATTGGAACTCTCTGAGCTCAAACATGAGGAATCACTAGAGATCTGAAAGAGAAGAATGAATCCAATATAAAATGTAGTAACTCAGTTTATTGAAGAATTCAATTATCAAATGGGGTTAATACAGCTAGTTGAAAACAGATACAAAATAAAATTGATTACTTTGAGGAACCGCTCATCTACACTCAGTTATTGAATCGGATCTGCTCAATATCTTTCACTCAGAGATATTTATGCAATATCACCAACCAAACACTTGCCTTTTTTCATTTTCCCAATGCACAGGAGAGAAGGTTGGAGACACGGACCTTCTGAATCACCAGAAAGTTCTTATTTCTTATGTCTATCTTCAGGAATCAATCGGTTTATGACACTAAGATTAGGAAGGGGCTGAAATGAAAATTAGATTATCATTGATATCATTAAAAATACTTCGATCTCACCAGAACATATTTGAGTTTCCTTCGAAGAAGTCGAAACCTGATGACACGAAGTTATCTCTTGCATAAAAACTATCAATCGTTATTGGCGTTGATTGCCAAATATTCTACCTATTTAGAATCACATTTGCCACATATGCTCTGCAATCAACTTTACCAAACTTTGCAACTGCATCAAAACCAGTTGAAAGAACTCAGAAAAGTTACTCAAAGAGGAGTTTCGATTCATTTCAATTAGAGACCTAAAAATGAAAAAGGAATTTAACATTAATTGCAGTCTCTCATAAGATTATGAAACAATCATTGAAGTTGATTCATACATCTCATTTCGGAATCGGAAAAGTCCAATAATCTGTCTTCATAATTCCAAATATCCTCCCATTATGGAAGCGAAGAGAATGCCTCCATAATGAGCCCTTAGGAACATCGAAACTGCATCAGAACCAGTTGTCGAAATTCAAAAGAGTAAATCAAAGAGAATTATTCATTTATTTCAGTCGAAATTTGTAATTGTAATTGTAATTCATAAAAATTATCAGATGAAACCTCTGGATGCAATCTATAATTACCCACCTCCATAAGTATCACATCAAAGCTGCTTCTTGTAGAATGATCTTTACTGAAGTTTACCTTCAGTATAAAAGCAGCCTATCAACCAATGTAGCCCTGCTTATCGATTTAATCACCCAATTTGTATGGATAAGATTGGATAAACCCCATTCGATACAATTATCGAATGGAGTTCATACAGCTACTTGAAAACCGAAACAAAAAAATGTATTACTTTGAGGAACTCCACATCTACCATCAGTTATTGAATCGGATGTGTTCAATATTTAGAATTGCAATATCTCTAACCAAACACCTGCATTTTTTTCAGTTCTCCAATGCACAGGAGAAAGGTTAGAGACACTGTCATTCTGAATCACCAGAAAATATTATTTCGTATATCTGTCTTCAGGATTCAATCGACACAAGAGGAAGTTGGAAACACGGGCCTTCTGAATAACCAGAAATTTCTTATTTCTTATATCTATCTTCAGAGTTCAATCGGTTCAAGACACTAAGATAAGGAAGGGGCTGAAATGAAAATCAGATTATCATTGATATCATTAAAAATACTTGGATCTTACCAGAAAATCTTTGAGTTTCCTCCGAAGAAGTCGAAACCTAATGACACGAAGTCATCTCTTGCATTAAAACTATCAATCGTCATTGGAGTTAATTGCCAAATATTCTACTTATTTAGAATCACTTGGATTTAGTCCATCGATATATTATTCCTTTATATTGATATTGCCACACATCAACTATACCAAACTTTGCAACTGCATCAAAACCAGTTTAAAATTTAGAAAAGTAACTTGAACAGGGGTTTTGATCCATTTCACTTAGAGACCTGAAAATGAAGAAGGAATCTCTCATTAGATTAGGGAACACAATCATTGAAGGGGATTCGTACATCTCAATGTCGAATCGGAAAAGTCCAATAATCTGTCTTCATCATGTCAAATATCCTCCCATTATGGAAGCGAATGGAATGCCTCCGCAATGAACCCCTTAGAACATCGAAACTGCATCAAAACCAGTTGTCGAAATTCAAAAGAGTAAATCAAAGAGGATTATTTATTCAGTATAGTCGAAATTCGTACCTATAAAATGAAACGCACGCTATATAGATATCACTACGAGAAAAACTTCAAAAAAATTATCAGATGAAGGGATTTGAAACCTCTGGTTGAAATCTATAATTACCCACCTCCATTAGTATCATATCAACTGCTACTTCTTGTAGAAGGATCTCCACTGAAGTTTACCATTAGTATTAAAGCAGCCTATCAACCAATGTAGCCGTGCTTATAAACCCCATTTGATACCATTATCAAATGGGGTTTATGCAGCTAGATGAAAACCGAAACAAAAAAATACCTTACCTTGTGGTTCTCCACATCTACCATCAGTTATTGAATCGGATATATTCAATACTCTTCAATTGGAGTTATTTAGAACTGCAATATCTCTAACCAAACACCTGCATTATTTTCAGTTTCCCAATGCTCAGGAGAGAGGTTAGAGAGACTGACATTCTGAATCACCAGCAAATTCAAATTTATTATGTCTGTCTTCAGGATTCAATCGATTCAAGCACTGATATTGTGAAGGGGCGATTTTGAACTGAAATGAAAATCAGATTATAATTGAAACCCATTAAAAAAAAATGGAAACTCAGATGAACTAGTCTTCGATCTCACCAGAACATTCTTGGGTTTCCTCCGAAGAAGACAAAACCTGATGACTCAGGTGTGTGAAGAATACAATTATCAAATGGGGTTTATACAGGTAGTTGAAAACCGAAACAATTATTGAATCGGATCTGTTTTATATTCTCCACTTGGAGGTATCTCCAGCAGAACACCTGCATGCACAGGTGAGAGACACTGACGTTCTGAATCACCAGAAAATATTATTTCGTATGTCTGTCTTCAGTATTCAATCGATTCAAGGACTGATACTGAAAAGGAGCGATTTCAAACTGAAATGAAAATCACATTATCCTACGATAACGTGATAAATAAATCAGATAATCATTAATGGTTATTTATCGAACAAGTGTATTAATAAGGGCGATTAACAATTGAGATATTTTTTGATGTTCGAGATTGTTAATCGCCATTTTAATTCACGAGTCGTTACATAACTTTTCCGTTGAGCGTGATTTTCAAAAAAAAAATACCACTTGGGGATTGAACCCTCGACCTTGCTATCACCTCAGGACTCAAATCAGCATTTTACCAGCCGGCTACGTGACTATCTAGCTATTAATGCTACTGACAACTTTACTGATATATTTGATGTTTTCTGAATTTTTTTTACAGAACTTCGTCACTATCCATCTTTTGATTTAAAAATAAACGTAGAATTTTAAGAAATTACAACAATGAAATAGAATATGACAGATATTACTTACACAGCTACTTGATTTCAAAATAAATGTTTTAGCGTGTAAGTATAAATATGTTTGGTTGCATTTATTATATATTATAATATAATATAATATAATATATAATATAATATAATATAATATAATATAATGTAATATAATATAATATAATATAATATAATATAATATAATATAATATAATATAATATAATATAATATAATATAATATAATATAATATAATATAATATAATATAATATAATATAATATAATATAATATAATATAAACATTTTGAAGCGAATAGAGCGTCTGTCGTTCAATAATGAATTCTTTCTTCTGTGTCCCCAACTTTAGCACCCTAACAAAATGGCGGAGGTCACCAGAACATCAAAGGGACCGACAGAAGTGTCGCTTCTTGTTCAGTTTACATTCTTTGGTATAAATGAGGTTACGATAGTATTAGTAGTTAGTACGCTTATAAAGCTCCTAAAGATGCGTCGAGTGGTATTGACGTTGTTTTGGTGTTTTGGAGTAATTATCATTTCTTGACGACCCCCCCGAAATGTTGTACCTACTTTCCGTTTCCCCCAACATTCAATATACAGGGTGTTATTCAAGTACGTGTCCAAACTTGAAGAAGTGATTCTCTGAATGATTATAAGACTAAAAGTTCATACAAATATAGGTCCGGTAATACTTCGTTTTCAAGATATAGAATGTCAAAATTTTCAAAAGAAATCGAGTTTTTCGTAAATATCTTAATAATTCTTCAACCGATTTCATTGAAATTCAGCAGTGTTATTAAGGGTCGTGAAGGGCTGATTAATACAAAAGTATCATGTCCAATGGCGTCCCGGAAGGCACCATAACTAATATTTTTGACAGAAAAAATGTGCGCCACTGATTTTGACTTGCAATTTTCTATTTGTTTCACATTGAGCAACTGAAATTACAACTTTTTTATATCTAGACTTTTTTTCGTATCTTGGTTTGTTTTTAAGAAAATATATAAAAGTCACTTTTATGTAAGTCCCTGGGTTCCCTTTGAAGTAGTCAAAATCTGATGACACGAAATCATCTCTTGCATTGAAAATATCAATCGTTAAAGGAGTAAATTTTTATGCTTGGCTTTCCAATTTCCAAATATTCAACCTCTTTGGAATCACTTGGATCCAGTCAGTCCATCACATTATTCTACTTATACTATTCTTGATTCTTATTAAAAACAATGAATACTCAGGTATACAAGTCTTCGATCTCGCCAGAACAACCTATCTTGGGTTTCCTTCGTAGAAGTCAAATCCTGATGACAGACACGAAATCATCTCTCACATTGAAAATGTCAATATAGACGAAATAATTTCCAAGTTCATCGTTGAAAGAGTTGATTCTTATTTCTTTAATATTGCCAAATATCCTCCCTATTTGGAATCACGTGGACGCAGTCCATCGATATCGACGACATTTTATCCTGTTACTCGGATGTATTGGAACTGCAACCAAGCCCCTACATCATGTCTCAGTTGCCCAATGCACAGAAGGAAGGTATTACATATGCCTGTCTTCGTGATGCCAAATATCCTCCCACTATGGAAGCGAAGGGGATTCCTCCGCAATGAACCCTTTAGAACATCGAAACTGCATCAAAACCAGTTGTCGAAATTCGAAAGAGTAAATCGAAAAGGATTATTCATTCATTTCAGTCGAAATTCGTACCTATAAAATGAAACGCACGTCATATAGATTCACTATCAGAGAAACCCTATAAACATCATTAGATGAAGATATTTGGAATTTCTGGAAAAATCTATAGTTACCCTCCTCCATTTGTATCACTCTTACTTCTTGTAGAATAATATTTACTGAAATATTCCAGTAGTATAAAATCGGCCCATCAATCAATGCAGCCGTGTGCTTATTGATTAAATCACCCAATTTGTACGGATAGGATTAAAACTCTGTGAGGAATCACTGAAATTTAAAAGAAAAGAATGAACTCAATGTCACATGCAGTGTCTCAGCCGTTTAAACAATACAGTAATCAAGTGATGTTTATACAGCTTGTTGAAAACCGAAACAAAAAAATGTATTACTTTGAGGAACCCCACATCTACCATCAATTATTGAATAGGATCTATTCAATAGTTTTCACTTGGAGTTATTTAGAACTGCAATATCTCCAACCAAACACATGCATTTTTTCAGTTTCCCAATGCATAGGTGAGAGGTTGGAGACACTGACGTTCAGGATCACCAGAAAATCTCAATTCTTATGTCTGTCTACAGGATACAATCGATTCAAGCACAGATACTGGAAAGGAGCGATTTCAAATTGAAATGAAAATAAGATTTTTATTGATACTTATTAAACACAATGAATACTCAGATGAACTAGTCTTCGAGCTCACCAGAACATTCTTGGGTTCCCTTTGAAGTAGTCAAAATCTGATGACACGAAATCATCTCTTACATTGAAAATATCAATCGTTAAAGGAGTAAATTTTTATGCTTGGCTTTCAAATTGCCAAATATTCAATTCAGCAAATTTATATTTCTTATGTCTGTCTACAGGATTCAATCGATTCAAGCACTAATATTGAGAAGGGGCGATTTGAACTGAAATGTAAATCAAATTATAATTGATACTCATCAAAAACATATGACACTCACATTAACTAGTCTTGGCTTGGCTTTCAAATTGCCAAATATTCTACCTATTTGGAATCACTTGGATCCAGATATCGACGATATATTATTCTTATATTGATATGTCCATACATGCCCCGCAATCAACTTTTCCTAACTCCACCATAACTAATATTTTTGACAGAAAAAATGTGCGCCACTGATTTTGACTTGCAATTTTCTATTTGTTTCACATTGAGCAACTGAAATTACAACTTTTTTATATCTAGACTTTTTTTCGTATGTTGGTTTGTTTTTAAGAAAATATATAAGTCACTTTTATGTAAGTCCCTGGGAAAATACAACGAATCATTTCAACTACTAAACCATCAAAAACTGCGGTGTTACTGTTATTTTTCTCATATAAATAGTTCATTCCAGTCTTAGACTTTTTATCAAAATTACAGCAATAATAATAATGATAATACGAAAACGACGATTTCTTTTGAAAATTTTCTTTTCGACTTAGAATCACTCGAAAAATCACCACTTCAAGTTTGGCCACGTACTTACATAACACCCTGTAGAGCGACTTCCCAAGTAAATTCAATACCTCAGCAATACTAAAATACTATTTCTCAGCGATTCAGTTTTCATACTCCTGATTGAAGAATCAACGGTATCTTCGTGAACAAAATAAATAAAAAAAATAACCTTGGACTCAATTTTTGATATATATTTGACAGCAACTCCTATTATTGTATAGAGTATCAACTTCTTTCCATATGGTCCCCAAATCTGATCAGATTTGGAGCTTCATTCAATTTTATACACTGAATCAGAAAATATTCCTATGCATTTCCACCTTGACAAATATCCTCCGCAACTAACCCTTCCAAAGTTTGTAAATACATCAGAACCAGTTGACAAAAATAAGACGATTAAATTGAAAAGGGTTTTTATCCAGTTAATCCAAATCCGTGCCTATAATATAAAACGCATGCCAAAAAAAAATCGTATAATCAAAAATCATCTCCATACCTGAATATTCACTTTGTCTTTCGATAAGTTGAAATATAATTCTCTTAAAATCATCATTGAGTATAAAATCTCCCACGAATATACTTCACAGTTAATACCTAATTTAAACATAAAATATTGGTAGATTATCAGAACTCAAAAATGTTGTACTCACCCTTTACCAAGCATTATTGAGCGACTTCCTGAGTAAAGCAACTCTTCAGCAATATCATTGATGTTGTCTCTTCCTTGATTCAATTTCATAGTCCTGATTTGAACAATGGACGGTATCTTCATGGAAAGAATTATTGATGAGTCGATTCCAAACAAAGAAAGTGTCCTCTTACATAGGAAATATCAATAAAGACTATATCAGATCCAAGTATAATCGTCAAATGAGTAAATTTATATGCATGTCTTCCATACTGTGAGATATCCTCCGCAATCATTTCGTCCAAAGATTGCAACTGCATCAAAACCAGTTGACAAAATTTAGACGAAAAAATCGAAAAGGACTTTTGATTCAGTTCAGTTCAAATCCGTGCCTATAAGATAAAACGCATGCTATAAAAAAATTATTTATTAAAAAGTCAGCTCCATACCTGAATATTCACCTTGTGTTTCGAATAGTTGGGATACAATTTTCTCGAAAACTTCATTGAGTTTATAATTCCGAGAAGAACTTCTGATCCATATCAGATGAACTTCATGCCTAGAAACTCAAACGCATGCAATAAGAATATCATTAGTAGAAGAAATGTTTCAATTCTTTTATGCACCCTATGAAAATATTGTATTTTGAATTTGTGTACCCTAAAAATAGTTTAATTTACCATTGAATGCGGTGTCTCAGGTGTTTGAGGAATACAATTACTAAAATATGTTCATTCAACTAGTGTTCATAGCGTGAACAAAACAAGGAACGTAACCTTCGCGAACAGGACATCTACCGTCAGTTATCAAATCTGATGAGTCCAATTTTTTCCTTTGGAAATTGACATAAAAAGTTGGGAAGATGTACACGGGTACAATGAATCCACAGAATGAGATCATAAATCTTCAACATTCTCGAATCGAAACAACATTGCTACAGTTCTGCCAAAATGCTTACGGCGTTGATTTGTGAACTTCACTATCTCCGGATCCCGTGAAAGCAATTGTTTCCTTAATCAAACGCTTACAGGGAATCCGAATATACCGAAAGTCCTAGACGAAAATTGGCTCTTGACTTGAGGAAAATCATTCACTGGTCATGTCAAACTTCCTTTAGAGCACCCCAGAGAATCCAGAAACTCTAACACAAACAATACAATACTGAATATGTATTGGGTAAATGACTTTTTTTCATGTCCTCTGCATATTCTGAGGCTTCAATCAGAAGATATACCCGGAGATTGTGATATTTCATTCACATGAAAGAGTAAGCCAGTTTCTGTTAGTATGCCTGTATATTGTAAACAAAATGTTTGATTACCTTCATATTTGTTATGTGTGTTGCAGATACTATGATATTATGATTCAGAGATTTGGGAGTGTATCACTCATTATTTTCTCATTTTCTTTCCACATGGTTTCCAATCTAATCAAATTTGGTTCCTTGTTCAATATCATCCACTACATCAGGGAATATTGAGGGTGTCCATATGATGCAAATATATTGAATAGATTCCTATAGAAATAGCACCCATGATATGGTTGCTAAAAATGATGAAATAGTAGAGAAAACTGCTGATTTAAAAATCAGTTCCATGCTCACATATTCACCTTGTCCTCCGTAAAGTTGGAATATAATTTTCTCAAAAACCTCATGGTGTATAGAAAGGGTCCTACGAGTATATTGATTATTGTTGATGTTATTTTTCCTGTCGTGTCACTAGAAACTGGATTTAGTTATATATCAGGGTATCATTTCAGAAATATTACACGTTTTATCCATGACCTGTAAATGACACCCCATTGAAATATTTTGAAAGTTTGTGCTAGGTTTGTTAAGGCTCAAAAATGTTGTACTCATCCTGTACCAAACAATCATTATAGAGCGACTTCCTAAGAAGATTCAATTCTTCAGCATTATCAACAATACTCTTTTTCTGCGATTTGATTTTCATACTCCTGTTTGAAAAATTAAATTGAACAAAATAAATAAGGAGGCTATTCCAAACGAAGAAACTGTCAGTATCACTGAGTCCTTTGAAGGGTTTTTGATACCATATTCATTCAAAAACCCAACCAAGGTCACAAAGACACTAACTTGAGCAATTGTGTCCATATACTGTTTTCAGCATCGATTGAATTCTAGAAATGAATCAACGATCAATTATTCATTGAGGATGAATAAAGCAAATTAATATGTAATGTTAATATGTAGCCCTGTAGTGATATTCATTATAGAGCGACTTCCAAAGAAGATTCTATTCTTCAGCAATATCAACAATACTCTTTCTTCTGCGATTTGACTTTCATACTCCCGATTGAAACTAGTGTTCATAGCGTGAACAAAACAAGGAACGTAACCTTCGCGAACAGGACATCTACCATCAGTTATCAAATCTCATGAGTCCAATTTTTTCCTTTGGAAGTTGACATAAAAAGTTGGGAAGATGTACACGGGTACAATGAATCCACAGGATGAGACCATAAATCTTCAACATTCTCGAATCGAAACAACATTGCTCCAGTTCTGCCAAAATGCTTACGGCGTTGATTTGTGAACTTCACTATCTCCGGATCCCGTGAAAGCAATTGTTTCCTTAATCAAACGCTTACAGGGAATCCGAATATACCGAAAGTCCTAGACGAAAATTGGCTCTTGACTTGAAGAAAATCATTCACTGGTCATATCAAACTTCCTTTAGAGCCTCCCAGAGAATCCAGAAACTCTAACACAAACAATACAATACTGAATATGTATTGGGTAAATGACTTTTTTCATGTCCTCTGCATATTCTGAGGCTTCAATCAGAAGATATACCCGGAGATTGTGATATTTCATTCACATGAAAGAGTAAGCCAGGTTCTGTAAGTATGCCTCTATATTGTAAACAAAATGTTTGATTACCTACATATTTGTTATGTGAGTTGCAGATACAATGATATTATGATTCAGAGATTCGGGAGTGTATCACTCATTATTTTCTCATTTTCTTTCCACATGGTTTCCAATCTAATCAAATTTGGTTCCTTGTTCAATATCATCCACTACATCAGGGAATATTGAGATTGTCCATATGATGCAAATATGTTGAATAGATTTCTATAGAAATAGCACCCATGACATGGTTGCTAAAAATGATGAAATAGTAGATAAAACTGCTGATTTAAAAATTAGTTCCATGCTCACATATTCACCTTGTAAAGTTGAAATATAATTTTCTCAAAAACCTCATGGAGTATAGAAAAGGTCCTACGAGTATATTGTTTATTGTTGATGTTATCTTTCCTGTCGTGTCACTAGTAACTGGATTCAGTTATATATCAGGGTATAATTTCAGAAATATTACACGTTTTATCCATGACCTGTAAATGACACCTCATTGAAATATTTTGAAAGTTTGTGCTAGGTTTGTTAAGGCTCAAAAATGTTGTACTCATCCTGTACCAAACAATTATTATAGAGCGACTTCCTAAGAAGATTCAATTCTTCGGCATTATCAACAATACTCTTTTTCTGCGATTTGGTTTTCATACTCCTGTTTGAAAAATTTACTTGAACAAAATAAATAAGGAGGCTATTCCAAACGAAGAAACTGTTAGTATCACTGAGTCCTTTAAAGGGTTTTTGATACCAAATTCATTCAAAAACCCAACCAAGGTCACAAAGACACTAACTTGAGCTATTGTGTCCATATACTGTTTTCAGCATCGATTGAATTCTAGAAATGAAACAACGATCAATTATTCATTGAGGATGAATGAAGCAAATTAATATGTAATGTTAATATGTAACCCTGTAGTGATATTCATTATAGAGCGACTTCCAAAGAAGATTCTATTCTTCAGCAATTTCAACAATACTCTTTCTTCTGCGATTTGACTTTCATACTCCCGATTGAAACTAGTGTTCATAGCGTGAACAAAACAAGGAACGTAACCTTCGCGAACAGGACATCTACCATCAGTTATCAAATCTGATGAGTCCAATTTTTTCCTTTGGAAGTTGACATAAAAAGTTGGGAAGCTCTACACGGGTACAATGAATCCACAGAATGAGACCATAAATCTTCAAAATTCTCGAATCGAAACAACATTGCTCCAGTTCTGCCAAAATGCTTACGGCGTTGATTTGTGAACTTCACTATCTCCGGATCCCGTGAAAGCAATTGTTTCCTTAATCAAACGCTTACAGGGAATCCGAATATACCGAACGTCCTAGACGAAAATTGGCTCTTGACTTGAAGAAAATCATTCACTGGTCATATCAAACTTCCTTTAGAGCAACCCAGAGAATACAGAAACCTCAACACAAACATTAAAATACTGAATATGTATTGGGTAAATGACGTTTTTTCATGTCCTCTGCATATTCTGAGGCTTCAATTAGAAGATATACCAAAAGATTGTGATATTTCATTCACCTGAAAGAGTAAGCCAGTATTGGTTAGTATGCCTTTATATTGTAAACAAAATGTTTGATTACCTTGATATTCGTTATGTGTGGCGCAGACACTATGATATCATAATTCAGATATTCGGGAGTTTATCACTTAATACTTCATTTTCTTTCCCCATGGTTTTCAATCTAATCAAATTTCGTTCCTTATTCAATATTATCCACTACATTAGAGGTTAATTTCGCTATGATGCGGATATGTTGGATAGATTCCTATAGAAATAGCACCCATGATATGGTTGCTAAAAATGATGAAATAGTAGAGAAAACTGCTGATTTAAAAATCAGTTCCATGCTCACATATTCACCTTGTCCTCCGTAAAGTTGGAATATAATTTTCTCAAAAACCTCATGGTGTATAGAAAGGGTCCTACGAGTATATTGTTCATTGTTCATGACATCTTTGCAGTCGTGTCACTCGAAACTGGATTCAGTTATACATCAGGATATAATTTCAGAAATATTACAAGTTTTATCTATTAGGGTTACCTGTAAATGAAACCTCATTGAAATGATTTGAAAGTTTGTACTAGGTTTGTTAAGGCTCAAAAATGTTGTACTCATCCTGTACCAAAAATCATTATAGAGCGACTTCCTAGGAAGATTCAATTCTTCAGCATTATCAACAATACTCTTTTTCTGCGATTTGATTTTCATACTCCTGTTTGAAAAATTAAATTGAACAAAATAAATTAGGAGGCTATTCCAAACGAAGAAACTGTTAGTATCACTGGGTCCTTTGAAAGGTTTTTGATACCAAATTCACCAAAAACCCAACCAAGGTCACAGAGACACTAACTTGAGCTATTGTGTCCATATACTGTTTTCAGCATCGATTGAATTCTAGAAATGAAACAACGATCAATTATTCATTGAGGATGAATAAAGCAAATTAATATGTAATGTTAATATGTAACCCTGTAGTGATATTCATTATAGAGCGACTTCCAAAGAAGATTCTATTCTTCAGCAATATCAACAATACTCTTTCTTCTGCGATTTGACTTTCATACTCCCGATTGAAACTAGTGTTCATAGCGTGAACAAAACAAGGAACGTAACCTTCGCGAACAGGACATCTACCATCAGTTATCAAATCTGATGAGTCCAATTTTTTCCTTTGGAAGTTGACATAAAAAGTTGGGAAGCTCTACACGGGTACAATGAATCCACAGAATGAGACCATAAATCTTCAAAATTCTCGAATCGAAACAACATTGCTCCAGTTCTGCCAAAATGCTTACGGCGTTGATTTGTGAACTTCACTATCTCCGGATCCCGTGAAAGCAATTGTTTCCTTAATCAAACGCTTACAGGGAATCCGAATATACCGAAAGTCCTAGACGAAAATTGGCTCTTGACTTGAAAAAAATCATTCACTGGTCATATCAAACTTCCTTTAGAGCATCCCAGAGAATACAGAAACCCCAACACAAACATTAAAATACTGAATATGTATTGGGTAAATGACGTTTTTTCATGTCCTCTGCATATTCTGAGGCTTCAATTAGAAGATATACCCAAAGATTGTGATATTTCATTCACCTGAAAGAGTAAGCCAGTATTGGTTAGTATGCCTTTATATTGTAAACAAAATGTTTGATTACCTTGATATTCGTTATGTGTGGCGCAGACACTATGATATCATATTCAGATATTCGGGAGTTTATCACTTAATACTTCATTTTCTTTCCCCATGGTTTTCAATCTAATCAAATTTCGTTCCTTATTCAATATTATCCACTACATTAGAGGTTAATTTCGCTATGATGCGGATATGTTGGATAGATTCCTATAGAAATAGCACCCATGATATGGTTGCTAAAAATGATGAAATAGTAGAGAAAACTGCTGATTTAAAAATCAGTTCCATGCTCACATATTCACCTTGTCCTCCGTAAAGTTGGAATATAATTTTCTCAAAAACCTCATGGTGTATAGAAAGGGTCCTACGAGTATATTGTTCATTGTTCATGACATCTTTGCAGTCGTGTCACTCGAAACTGGATTCAGTTATACATCAGGATATAATTTCAGAAATATTACAAGTTTTATCTATTAGGGTTACCTGTAAATGAAACCTCATTGAAATAATTTGAAAGTTTGTACTAGGTTTGTTAAGGCTCAAAAATGTTGTACTCATCCTGTACCAAAAATCATTATAGAGCGACTTCCTAGGAAGATTCAATTCTTCAGCATTATCAACAATACTCTTTTTCTGCGATTTGATTTTCATACTCCTGTTTGAAAAATTAAATTGAACAAAATAAATAAGGAGGCTATTCCAAACGAAGAAACTGTTAGTATCACTGAGTCCTTTGAAAGGTTTTTGATACCAAATTCACCAAAAACCCAACCAAGGTCACAGAGACACTAACTTGAGCTATTGTGTCCATATACTATTTTCAGCATCGATTGAATTCTAGAAATGAAACAACGATCAATTATTCATTGAGGATGAATAAAGCAAATTAATATGTAATGTTAATATGTAACCCTGTAGTGATATTCATTATAGAGCGACTTCCAAAGAAGATTCTATTCTTCAGCAATATCAACAATACTCTTTCTTCTGCGATTTGACTTTCATACTCCCGATTGAAACTAGTGTTCATAGCGTGAACAAAACAAGGAACGTAACCTTCGCGAACAGGACATCTACCATCAGTTATCAAATCTCATGAGTCCAATTTTTTCCTTTGGAAGTTGACATAAAAAGTTGGGAAGATGTACACGGGTACAATGAATCCACAGGATGAGACCATAAATCTTCAACATTCTCGAATCGAAACAACATTGCTACAGTTCTGCCAAAATTCTTACTGCGTTGATTTGTGAACTTCACTATCTCCGGATCCCGTGAAAGCAATTGTTTCCTTAATCAAACGCTTACAGGGAATCCGAATATACCGAAAGTCCTAGACGAAAATTGGCTCTTGACTTGAGGAAAATCATTCACTGGTCATGTCAAACTTCCTTTAGAGCACCCCAGAGAATCCAGAAACTCTAACACAAACAATACAATACTGAATATATATTGGGTAAATGACTTTTTTTCATGTCCTCTGCATATTCTGAGGCTTCAATCAGAAGATATACCCGGAGATTTTGATATTTTATTCACATGAAAGAGTAAGCCAGTTTCTGTTAGTATGCCTCTATATTGTAAACAAACCTTCATATTTGTTATGTGTGTTGCAGATACTATGATATTATGATTCAGAGATTCGGGAGTGTATCACTCATTATTTTCTCATTTTCTTTCCACATGGTTTCCAATCTAATCAAATTTGGTTCCTTGTTCAATATCATCCACTACATCAGGGAATATTGACGGTGTCCATATGATGCAAATATATTGAATAGATTCCTATAGAAATAGCACCCATGACATGGTTGCTAAAAATGATGAAATAGTAGAGAAAACTGCTGATTTAAAAATCAGTTCCATGCTCACATATTCACCTTGTCCTCCGTAAAGTTGGAATATAATTTTCTCAAAAACCTCATGGTGTATAGAAAAGGTCCTACGAGTATATTGTTTATTGTTGATGTTATCTTTCCTGTCGTGTCACTAGTAACTGGATTCAGGTATATATCAGGGTATAATTTCAGAAATATTACACGTTTTATTCATGACCTGTCAGTGACACCTCAATGAAATATTTTGAAAGTTTGTGCTAGGTTTGTTAAGGCTCAAAAATGTTGTACTCATCCTGTACCAAACAATCATTATAGAGCGACTTCCTTAGAAGATTCAATTCTTCAACATTATCAACAATACTCTTTTTCTGCGATTTGATTTTCATACTCCTGTTTGAAAACTTAAATGGAACAAAATAAATAAGGAGGCTATTCCAAATGAAGAAACTGTTAGTATCACTGAGTCCTTTGAAGGGTTTTTGATACCAAATTCATTCAAAAACCCAACCAAGGTCACAAAGACACTAACCTGAGCTATTGTGTCCATATACTGTTTTCAGCATCGATTGAATTCTAGAAATGAAACAACGATCAATTATTCATTGAGGATGAATAAAGCAAATTAATATGTAATGTTAATATGTAACCCTGTAGTGATATTCATTATAGAGCGACTTCAAAAGAAGATTCTATTCTTCAGCAATATCAACAATACTCTTTCTTCTGCGATTTGACTTTCATACTCCCGATTGAAACTAGTGTTCATAGCGTGAACAAAACAAGGAACGTAACCTTCGCGAACAGGACATCTACCATCAGTTATCAAATCTGATGAGTCCAATTTTTTCCTTTGGAAGTTGACATAAAAAGTTGGGAAGCTCTACACGGGTACAATGAATCCACAGAATGAGACCATGAATCTTCAACATTCTCGAATCGAACCAACATTGCTCCAGTTCTGCCAAAATGCTTACGGCGTTGATTTGTGAACTTCACTATCTCCAGATCCCGTGAAAGCAATTGTTTCCTGAATCAAACGCTTACAGGGAATCCGAATATACCGAAAGTACTAGACGAAAATTGGCTCTTGACTTGAAGAAAATCATTCACTGGTCATATCAAACTTCCTTTAGAGCATCCCAGAGAATACAGAAACCCCAACACAAACATTAAAATACTGAATATGTATTGGGTAAATGACGTTTTTTCATGTCCTCTGCATATTCTGAGGCTTCAATTAGAAGATATACCCAAAGATTGTGATATTTCATTCACCTGAAAGAGTAAGCCAGTATTGGTTGGTATGCCTTTATATTATAAACAAAATGTTTGATTACCTTGATATTCGTTATGTGTGGCGCAGACACTATGATATCATAATTCAGATATTCGGGAGTTTATCACTTAATACTTCATTTTCTTTCCCCATGGTTTTCAATCTAATCAAATTTGGTTCCTTATTCAATATTATCCACTACATTAGAGGTTAATTTCGCTATGATGCGGATATGTTGGATAGATTCCTATAGAAATAGCACATATGACGTGGTTGCTAAAAATGATGAAATGGTAGAGAAAACTGTTGATTTAAAAATCAGTTCCATACTCACATATTCACCTTGTCCTCCGTAAAATTGGAAAATAATTTTCTCAAAAACCTCATGGAGTATAGAAAAGGTCCTACGAGTATATTGTTTATTGTTCATGACATCTTTGCAGTCGTGTCACTCGCAACTGGATTCAGTTATACATCAGGATATAATTTCAGAAATATTACACGTTTTATCTATTAGGGTTACCTGTAAATGAAACCTCATTGAAATATTTTGAAAGTTTGTACTAGGTTTGTTAAGGCTCAAAAATGTTGTACTCATCCTGTACCAAACAATCATTATAGAGCGACTTCCTAAGAAGATTCAATTCTTCAGCATTATAAACAATACTCTTTTTCTGCGATTTCGTTTTCATACTCCTGCTTGAAAAATTAACATGAATAAAATATAATATATAATATATAAATATAATTCCTTTGAAGGGTTTTTGATACCAAATTCATTCAAAAACCCAACCAAGGTCACAAAGACACTAACTTGAGCTATTGAGTCCATATACTGTTTTCAGCATCGATTGAATTCTAGAAATGAAACAACGATCAATTATTCATTGAGGATGAATAAAGCAAATTAATATGTAATGTTAATATGTAACCCTGTAGTGATATTCATTATAGAGCGACTTCCAAAGAAGATTCTATTCTTCAGCAATATCAACAATACACTTTCTTCTGCGATTTGACTGTCATACTCCCGATTGAAACTAGTGTTCATAGCGTGAACAGAACAAGGAACGTATCCTTCGCGAACAGGACATCTACATCAGTTATCAAATCTGATGAGTCCAATTTTTTCCTTTGGAAGTTGACATAAAAAGTTGGGAAGCTGTACACGGGTACAATGAATCCACAGAATGAAACCATAAATCTTCAACATTCTTGAATCGAAACAACATTGCTCCAGTTCTGCCAAAATGCTTACGGCGTTGATTTGTGAACTTCAGTATCTCCGGATCCCGTGAAAGCAATTGTTTCCTTAATCAAACGCTTACAGGGAATCCGAATATACCGAAAGTCCTAGACGAAAATTGGCTCTTGACTTGAAGAAAATCATTCACTGGTCATATCAAACTTCCTTTAGAGCATCCCAGAGAATACAGAAACCCCAACACAAAAATTAAAATACTGAATATGTATTGGGTAAATGACGTTTTTTCATGTCCTCTGCATATTCTGAGGCTTCAATTAGAAGATATACCCAAAGATTGTGATATTTCATTCACCTGAAAGAGTAAGCCAGTATTGGTTAGTATGCCTTTATATTGTAAACAAAATGTTTGATTACCTTGATATTCGTTATGTGTGGCGCAGACACTATGATATCATAATTCAGATATTCGGGAGTTTATCACTTAATACTTCATTTTCTTTCCCCATGGTTTTCAATCTAATCAATTATTATTTGTGCTAGGTTTGTTGAGACTCAAAAATTTCCTACTCACCCTGTACCTTGCAATCATTATAGAGCCGCTCCATAAGTGAAGCAACTCTCAAGCAATATCATTGATGCTGTTTCTTCCTTGATTTGATTCCATACTCCTGATTGAAAAATTAACAATATCTTCGTGAAGAGAATGAATGAGGAGTCGATTCCAAACAGGAAAAAGTGTCACAGATGGACACTGTCAAGTAAATTAAATCCTGATTACGCATCACCTCTAACATTGAAAATATCAATATAGACTTTATCAGGTCCAAGTATATCGTCAAATGAGTTGATTTATAAGCATGTCTTCCATATTTTCAAATATCCTCCGCAATCAACCCTCCCAAAGTTTGTAACTGCATCAAAACCAGTTGACAAAAATTAGAAGGGTAAATCAGCTCCTTACCTGAATATTCACCGTGTCTTTCAAAAAGTTGGAATACAATTTTCTCGAAAACCCTATTGAGAAAATGAAAACTCCCACGAATATACTGTATTTCGTTATATAACACGATTCGTTCATTTTTCAGGAATAACTGTAATTAAAACCTTATCCAAATATTATAAAATTTGTGCTAGGTTTGTTGAGATTCAAAATTGTTTTACTCACCCTGTACCAAGCAATCATTATAGAGCGGCTCCCTAGGTAAAGCTTCAGCAACATAATTAATGCTGTTTCTTCCTTGATTTGATTCCATACTCCAGATTGAAAACTGAACGATACCTTCATGAAGGAAATTAATGAGGAGTTGATTACAAAAAAAAAGTATCACAGATGGACACTGTCCAGCGAATCGAATCCTGATGACACATCACCTCTAACATTGAAAATATTAATATATACTATATCAGGTCCAAGTATATCGTCAAGTGAGTTGATTTTTATGCATGTCTTCCATATTGTCAGATATCCTCCGCAATCATCCCATCCAAAGATTGCAACTGCATCAAAACGAGTTGACAAAATTCAGATGAAAAAATCGAAAAGGACTTTAGATTAAGTTCAGTTCAAATCAGTGCCTATAAAATAGAACGCATGCCATAAGAAAATCTAATATTAAAAAATCAGCTTCTTACGAATATACTGTATTTCGTTATATAACACTATACTTCCATTTTTCAGGAATGGAATAACTGTAATTAAAACCTTATTTAAACATTATAAAATTTGTGCTAGGTTTGTTGAGACTCAAAAACGTTGTACTCACCTTGTACCAAGCAATCATTATGGAGCCTCTCCATAGTAAAGCAACACTCCAGCAATATTATTGATGCTGTTTCTTCCTTGATTTGATTCCATACGCCTGATTGAAAAATTAACAAAATCTTCGTGAAGAGATTGAATGAGGAGTCAATTCTATACAGGAAAAAGTGTCACAGACGGACATGTCAAGAAAATCAAATCCTGATGACACATCAACTCTAACATTGGAAATATCAATATAGACTTTATCAGGTCCAAGTATATCGTCAAATATGTTGATTTATAAGCATGTCTTCCATATTGAGAAATATCCTCCGCAATCAACCCTTCCGAAGTTTGTAACTGCTTCAAAACCAGTTGACAAAAATTAGAAGGGTAAATTGAAAAGGACTTCTGTTCCAGGTCTGTTCAAATCCATGCCTATAAAATAGAACGCATGCCGTAAGAAAATCTAATATTAAAAAATCAGCTCCTTACCTGAATATTCACCGTGCCTTTAAAATATTTGGAATACAATTTTCTCAAAAACCCTATAGAGTGTATGAAAGCTACCACGAAAATACTGTATTCAGTTTTATAAAACGATACATCCGTTTTTCAAGAATAATTGTGATTTAAACCTTATATTTAAACATTATAAAATTTGTGCTAGGTTTGTTGACACTCAAAAATGTTGTACTCACCCTGTACCTAGCAATCATTATAGAGCCGCTCCATAAATAAAGCAACTCTTCAGCAATATTATTGATGCTGTTTCTTCCTTGATTTGATTCCATACTCCTGATTGAAAAATTAACAATATCTTCGTGAAGAGAATGAATGAGGAGTCAATTCTATACAGGAAAAAGTGTCACAGACGGACATGTCAAGTAAATCAAATCCTGATGACACATCACCTCTAACATAGAAAATATCAATATAGACTTTATTAGGTCCAAGTATATCGTCAAATATGTTGATTTATAAGCATGTCTTCCATATTGAGAAATATCCTCCGCAATCAACCCTTCCAAAGTTTGTAACTGCATCAAAACCAGTTGACAAAAATTAGAAGGGTAAATTGAAAAGGACTTCTGTTCCAGGTCTGTTCAAATCCGTGCCTATAAAATAGAACGCATGCCGTAAGAAAATCTAATATTAAAAAATCAGCTTCTTACCTGAATATTCACCGTGCCTTTAAAAAATTTGGAATACAATTTTCTCAAAAACCCTATAGAGTATATGAAAGCTACCACGAAAATACTGTATTTAGTTTTATAAAACGATACTTCCGTTTTTCAGGGATAACTGTAATTAAAACATTATTTAAACATTATAAAATTTGTGCTAGGTTTGTTGAGAATCAAAAATGTTAAAAATGTTGTACTTACCCTGTACCAAGCAATCATTATAGAGCCGCTCCTTGATTAAAGCAACTCTCCAGCATTATTATTGATGCTGTTTTTTCCTTGATTTGATTCCATACTCCTGATTGAAATATTAACAATATCTTCGTGAAGAGAATTAATGACGAGTCGATTCCAAACAGAAATAAGTGTCAGATGGACACTGTCAAGTAAATCAAATCCTGATGACACATCACCTCAACATTGAATGTATCAATATAGACTTTATCAGGTCCAAGTATATCGTCAAATAAGTTGATTTATAAGCATGTGTTCCATATTGTCAAATATACTCCGCAATCAACTCTTCCAAAGTTTGTAACTGCATCAAAACCAGTTGACGAAAATTAGAAGGGTAAATTGAAAAGGACTTTTATTCCAGTTCTGTTCAAATCCGTGCCTATAAATTAGAACGCATGCCGTAAGAAAATCTAATATTAAATATCAGCTCCTTACCTGAATATTCACCGTGCCTTTCAAAAAGTTGGAAAACAATTTTCTCAAAAACCCCATAGAGTATATGAAAGCTACCACGAATATACTGTATTCAGTTTTATAACACGATACTTCCGTTTTTCAAGAATAATTGTGATTTAAACCTTATATTTGAACATTATAAAATTTTGCTTGGTTTGTTGACATTCAAAAATGTTGTACTCACCCTGTACCTAGCAATCATTATAGTGCCGCTCCATAAGTAAAGCAACTCTTCAGCTATATTATTGATTCTGTTTCTTCCTTGATTTAATTCCATACTCCTGATTGAAATAAGAACGATATCTTCGTGAAGAGAATTCAATCAATATAGACTATATCAGGTCCAAGAGTATCGTCAAATAAGTGGATTTACAAGCATGTCTTCCATATTGTCAGATATCCTCCGCAATCAACCTTTCCAAAGTTTGTAACTGCATCAAAACCAGTTGACAAAAATTAGAAAAGTAAATCGAAAAGGACTTTTGTTCCAGTTCTGTTCAAATCTATGCCTATAAAATAAAACGCATGCCATAAGAAAATCACATATATAAAAAGCAGCTCCTCACCTTAATATTCACCCTGTCAAAAAGTTGGAACACAATTTTCTCAAAAACCCCATAGGGCATATGAAAGCTCCCACGTATATACTGTATTTTGTTACATAACACGATTCGTCCGATTTTTCAGGAATAACTTCTTAGATATCCACCGCAATCAACCCTTCCAAAGTTTGTAACTGCATCAAAACCTGTTGACTGAAATTAGAAGAGTAAATTGAAAAGGACTTTTGTTCCAGTTCTGTTCAAAACTATGCCTATAAAATAAAACGCATGCCATAAGAAAATCACATATTCAAAAATCAGCTCCTCACCTTAATATTCACCGTGTCTCTCAAAAAGTTTTCTTGAAAACCTCATTGAGAATATGAAAGCTCCCACGAATATACGGTATTTCGTTACATAACACGATTCGTTCGTTTTTCAGGAATAACTGTATTTAAAACCTTATCCAAATATTATAAAATTTGTGCTAGGTTTGTTGTGACTCAAAAATTTTGTACTCACCCTGTACCAAGAAATCATTATAGAGCGACTCCCTAGGTAAAGCTTCAGCAACATAATTAATGCTGTTTCATCCTTGATTTAATTCCATACTCCAGATTGAAAACTGAACGATATCTTCGTGAAGAGAATTAATGTGGAGTTGATTCCAAACAAAAGAAGTGTCACAGATGGACACTGTCCAGTGAATCGAATCCTGATGACACATCACCTCTAACATTGAAAATATTAATATATACTATATCAGGTCCAAGTATATCGTCAAGTGAGTTGATTTTTATGCAAGTCTTCCATATTGTCAGATATCCTCTGCAATCATCCCATCCAAAGATTGCAACTGCATCAAAACCAGTTGACAAAATTTAGATGAAAAAATCGAAAAGGACTTTAGATTGAGTTCAGTTCAAATCAGTGCCTAAAAAATAGAACGCATGCCATAAGAAAATCTAATATTAAAAAATCAGCTCCTTACTTGAATATTCACCGTGCCTTTCAAAAAGTTGGAATACAATTTTCTCAAAAATCCCGTAGGGTATATGAAAGCTACCACGAATATACTGTATTTCGTTATATAACACGATACTTCCGTTTTTCAGGAATAACTGTAATTAAATCCTTATTTAAACATTATGAAATTTGTGCTAGGTTTGTTGAGACTCAAAAATGTTGTACTCACCCTGTACCAAGCAATCAATATAGAGCGGCATCCTAAGTAAAGCAAATCTTCAACAATATTATTGATAGTGTTCTTCCTTGATTTAATTCCATACTCCTAATTGAAAATATCTTCGTGAACAGAATTAATGAGGAGTCGATTCTAAACGAGGAAAGTGTTAGTATCACTGAGTCCTTCGAAGGGTTTTTGGGACTAAATTTATTCAAAAACCCAACCAAGGTCACAAAGACACTAACTTGAGCCATTCTTGTTCTTCTTCATATACTGTCAACAGCATCGATGAAATTCTAGAAATGAAAAAATGAATCAATTATTCATTGGATACATTACAATCTTGAAGATCTTAATAATATTTTATAAAGAATATATGTTGCTTGAAGAAGAGAAATGATGCAGTCTACGGCACAATTCATGAAGATTTCACATATATCACTAGGAATTTCATTTCTTCGTCTTTCGATTTCGAAAACTGGACACTCCACTAGAATGTGTTTTGTAGATAATGGCATGTCACATGAAACATTCCGGTTGGGATAGCTTTGCTACCATCATCAATTAACTGTAACTCAATGACTTCTCTTCCGATGTCAAAAGTTCCGGTATGGACATATACCCTTCGAATGAAAAGGACAATCAGAAGGACCTTGCCAGTAATGTGATCTGCCAATTCTCAATAGTATTCATATCTTCATAGCACCAGTTTATCTACCTGCACGTTCACAATGAAGTTGATGCCATCGTCATCCAATCCACTGAAAATCAACACTGCTTCAACATCAGTTGTTGATATTTAGTGAATTAGACCGATCAGGCAAGCACTATCACCTTCAGATAGACAGTGTTTAGGTCCTGCGAAGAATGAAAAATACACGAGCTGACAGTATTCTTATCAAGGTCAGCAAATTTCTTCATTTATTTTCTTAGTGAACGAATGAATGTCGTGATCGTTCTCAAATAATGCTGACGATTAGCAGAAGAGATCGAAATGGAATTCCCCTCTTGTCCTGGCTGCAATACTCTAACCTCTTGCAAGAGATGTTACAACTTGGGATATATCATTCCGTTATTTTGCTGGTGTTTGGTACCTTTCGTAGTAAATGCCATGAGGAATTTGCTTGATTCTGGATGCATAAACGTGTCATATGTGTTTGATGGTCCATCGACTTTTGATTTTCAAGTTCTGAGCACTTTTTCTCTATACTGACTGCCGCCAAGAATAGCTCTAAATAATTTGAAGAAGAAAAACTTTTATTGAGTGTTTTCTGGAAGGATTCACCTCATTGTACTCAATGAAAATATGATTGCTAGATATTAACAAAAAAACACCGTAAACACCCTGGATACTGAAACGCGGCAGTCATGCGATAACACAAACATTAGAATTGAATCAATTTTCCTATAAACTGCCTGAAGACATTGGAAAAGAATGAATTATAGGGGCAAATTTGAAAAGAAAAAACTCTATACTTTCCTTTCTCCGTCGGTAACAAGTGAACTGACATCCTCCAGTTTTCATTGAAATAAAAAGGGATGTGTCCGCGATGAAGCATTCCAATCTGTGCAACTTCATTAAAACCAGTTGTCAGAATTTGAAGAGATGAATCGAGGAGGATCTTCAATCCATATCAGTTGAAATCCTCAATATTTAGTGAACAATCTGCTTCTCTTTCCATATTCAGACTGGATACTGAAACGCAGCAACTATGCCCGAACACAATCCGGAGAACTGAATGTATTTTCTCCTGAACCTTCTGAAGATATTGTACATCTGGAATAGAAATGAATTGTTAGGACAAATTTCAATACTGGAAAAATCCATACTTTCCTTTCTTCATATGTATCAATCGAACTGATATCCTCCAGTCTTCCAGGATGTCGATCTCCTTTCTCGTATGGAATAAAATCAGAATTCCTTCGCAATGAACCATTCCAAACTGTGCAACTTTATTAAAACCAGTTGTCAGAATTTGGAGGGGTGAATGGAAAAGTATCGTCAGTACATATCAGTTAAAATCCCCATAATATAATGAACAACCCGCTTCTCTGACCATATTCAGCCTGGATACTGAAACGCAGCAGCTATGCCCGAACACAATCCGGAGAACTGAATGTATTTTCTCCTGAACCTTCTGAAGATATTGTACATCTGGAATAGAAATGAATTGTTAGGACAAATTTCAATACTGAAAAAATCCATACTTTCCTTTCTTCATATGTATCGATCAAACTGATATCCTCCAGTCTTCCAGGATGTCTATCTCCTTCCTCGTATGGAATAAAATCAGAATTTGGAGAGGTGAATCGAGAAGTATCGTCAGTCCATATCAGTTAAAATCCCCATAATATAATGAACAACCCGCTTCTCTGACCATATTCAGCCTGGATACTGAAACGCTGCAGCTAAGCTTGAATACAACCAAGAGAACTGATTGAATTTTCCTATGAACCCTTTGAAGATATTGTACCTCTGGAATAGAAATAAATTGTTAAGGCAAATTTTTATAATGAAAAACATTCTTTCCTGTCTCCATCGGTGTCAATTGAACAGATATCCTCCAGTCTTCGATGATGTCGAACATCTTTCCCATATTATACAAAATCTACATGAGTCGAATATACAGTGTGTTACACTTCTCTTGGAAACACCCTCTATCTTCCGTAATTTTTGACGCAGAATCTTGAAATTTTCAGGATCGATAGATACACTAGAACTGAACTCACTGCACAAAAAAGGTCACCCTACGTGATATACACTGCACGCCAGCAGTCATGGAACCACCCATTTTTACGGTAAAACATACTAGGAGGCAAAATTCCTTCAGATTCGTGATCAGCACCCCCAAATTACTATAAATACACCTTCCTCCTGAATAATTTTCAGTCCTGAAAAATTCATTTTTTCTTCACTTACCTACCTCACGTATGATGACCCCTTTCGTGTAGAGAGTTCATCTCTAGTGTATCTATCAATCCTGAAAATATCATGGTCCTACGTCGAAAATTACGGAAGATACGGGGGCGTGAAACAAATTTGAATTTTTCAGGACTGAAAATTTTTCAGGAGACGGGTGTATTTATAGTAATTTGGGGGTGCTGATCACGAATCTAAAAAGAATTTTGAGCGAATTTTGCCCCCTAGTATGTTTTACCGTGAAAATGGGTGGTTCCATCGCTGCTGGCGTGCAGTGTTTATCACGTAGGTTGACCCTTTGTGTACAGTGAGTTCATTGCTAGTGTATCCATCAATCTTGAAAATTTCATGATTCTGCGTCAAAAATTACGGAAGATACGAGGGAGTTTCCATGAGAAGTAACACACTGTATTTCATTTGGAAGTATAATTCAAAGTTGCAATATTTCCAACCCAGTTTTTTTTTGTTAACAAAAGAAACTTGTTTTGCTCACATGCTGTCAATTTTTCCATAAATAAACAGAGTGATAGTTCAATGAAAACAGCACTTTGAACAATGCGAGTAAGAGTGTTGATCACTATACGCTAACAGCTCAACTTATTTGTCGTTGTAAAAAATTTCAAATAGAGCTACGAGATGTCGCTACCATTTCTACCCGAGTTGGAAACGTTCCACATGCGGGACAAAGTATCTGGAAGGAATAAATAGAACTGTTCTCTTCATTTTATTCAATTGAAGTTCATGTCCCGCAGGAGGGACGTTATGACTGGAAGGGTTAAATGAAAACGCATGCCATATGAATATCACTAACAGGAGAACTGCTTCAATTCCCCTATGAACGCCTTAAAAATATTGGAAATTGAATGAAGTAAATGAGTTCATTTTTGAAAAGCTAATCAATTGTTTCAATACCGATAAAGGTCATATGGTCAAGTGAATTAAAACTGCTTATACTGTGCTTTCAGGAACTGCTGGACTGCTGATCATCGAAGAAACAAAATGAAGAAAAAGGCTAGGAAGTGAAGCAGACACAAATGTGAACATCCCACTTGGAGGGATCAATAAGATCAAAGCATCATCATTCTCAGACATCTGATAATTGGGTATCGAATTTTAGATTAAACTAATCAAGGCGTCAATAATATTCTCATCCAATTCAATCGACCAGTAGACCTGATAATATTTCATCAAAGCAAACAAAATTAATGATTTTTTTTTTTAGTTAATTTATGCTTCTTTCGAAAAGTGTTACCTTTTCACAATTTGCGCCAGAAAACTGCCCTCTTTGTCTTACCAAATTTCGAGTTTGAAGAATCTTCCTCCAATTCTCCTTCAGTTTGGTCCAGAATGGATTGTCCACACAACAGATTGTCAGATGAAGTTGAAGCCTCCGCAATCGGCCTCAACCAAAAGTAAACCAATACTTCAATTTCATTGATTACTCCCGACTGAGACCATCTGCAGAGACCTCCTGATCTCCAAAACTGAAACAGAAAAATTTTCTTAACAAAACTGATCATTTGTAAATATGATCCATAATAGTTTCCTTCAAGTACTATCTTCTGCTTACCAAAAGATCCTTCATATTTTCGTTGTGAAATGGCATTCTCCATATTTCTGTGAAATGTTCATTTGCTCATATTTTGCAATTCACAGATTGGTCCTATCATCGGTTTCCGAACTACAGGGTATCAAAAATGTGATTCATGGTTTTTGGATACTAAGAATTTTTTTTTTGTGTTCTAATCGACATTATCATTATGAAGAGAACTCTTCACGTCTGATTTGTTGTTCTTGAATATGAAATAATACCTCACAAAATAATGCAGTATGGCTATAACATGTCAATAGAGATAAATGAACATCATGATCCTCACTCAATCCGTTCAAGTCAGAAAATGAATCGCTAGAATTTGCCCATTTCACTGATACTTCCCGTAGAAGGAGTAGGTAAATCCGTTGCAGCCGTGCTTATTTCATCCCAATTTTGAACTGTGAGGGTTGAAACGATGTGAGCTTGAATCGGAGGAATAACCAAGACAAAAAGAATCAAAAATAAATAAAACATTGGATGCAGTGTCTCGTTTCGAAGGAATACGATTTTAAGATGAGATTCATACAACTAGTTGAAAACAGAACAAAAATACGTATTACCTCCAGGAATAAAACATCTAGTCTCAGTTCTCGAGTCGAGTCCGATGAATTCAATATATTGCGATTGGAAGTATAATTCAATGCTGCAATATCTCAAACGCAGCCCCTATAAATTGTTTCAGTTTCCCAATTTACAGGAGATGGGTTAGAGACACTGAAACACTGATTCACTGAGAAATCCTGGGGACCAGAATGGGTTACAAAGAAAACAATTAATCTGGGTCATTGCGTTGAGGAAAAGTTAGTTCATTTATCGATTTCTAGCTGAAATAAAAAAATATTTTTCAACCAATGGTACAGATAGGTTGGTGATATTTTCGACCTAGGGAAAATTCATCAATTATTTTATTCCAAAATGAAGTTATATCCTGGAGCACTTACTCCTATTCCTTTACGCCTTCTCGATCCATATGGACAAATACAGGATGAATGTTTAATAGAACCTGTGCACGTGGACCTAGTTCATCGATGTAGACGTTTTTGATACTCCTGTCTCCATAACCAAAGTTGATGCCTCCGCAATGAACCTAACCAAACTTTGCAACTGCTTGAACCAGTTGTCAAAATTCAGTAATGTAAATCGAGGAGAATCATTGATCCAGCTCACTTGAAACGTCTGCATTCAAACCTATTCATAACGGATAGCATTACCAAAAAAACTGCTACAATTTTTTTATGAACTCCTTGGAAATAATTGCAACCTCTGGAAAAAAATTTAATGAAGGGGCACATTTGAGAAGAAAACAATCTATACTTTCCTTCCTTCATCAGTATAAACTGAACTGATATTTCCCAATCTTGCATATTTTTCAAATACCCACCCAATATAGGAGGAGTTAAACAACGCAACTGCTACGAAAGTGGTTTTCGGAATTTGAACGGGTGAATTAAAGATGATATTCAATCGATTTCAATCGTATCCTCATCATTTGATTCACAACCACCATTTCTTACTGGTCTCTACCGTATCCAGTCTGGATACTGAAACACAGCAACCTATAAAATACCTGAAAATATTCAAATAAAAAAATTTTAAACCCCTGAAAAGTAAGTAAATTGTAGTTGAATGTTTGACAACACCAGCATACCCTTACGTAACCTTCATTAGCATCATATCAACTCCAACTCTTCAGAACCATACTTTACTGATATCTCCATAGAAGTAATTTTGAAGCATTCATATACCCAATGCGCCAGTGCATATTTCTATCAATAACACATTTCGAACGTGCAATTTTTTTATAACACATTTTGTACGAAAAGGGTTGAAACACTGTGAGCTTGAATCAAAGAAATTGTGGAGACCTGGAAAATTAGACAATTATTCATTATTTGATGCAGTGTCTCAGGTGTCCATGTCCAATATTGAATGGGATTCATACAACTAGCCGAAATCAGAAATTGAAAATACGTACGTAGCCTCAGTTATCGAGTCCGATGAATCCAATATGTTTCGTTTGGAAGTATAATTCAATGCTGCAATTTCTCAAACGCAGCTCCTATAAATTGATTCAGTTTCCCAACTTACAGGAGATGGGTTAGAGACACTGAAACACGATTCACTGGGAAATCTTAGGGACCAGAAAAGAGGACAGAGAGAATAATCGATCTGGGTCATTGGGTTAAGGAAAACTTAGTTCATTTATCGATTTCAAACTGAAACAGATTGATTACAGATAGGTTGGTGATTCTTTCGACCTAGTGAAAATTCATCAATTATTTCATTTCGATATAAAGTGGAGCACTGACTTCTATTCCATTTTATATCATTGATCAACTTTGTATTATTTTCTAGCCTCCCTGAAATTGACGATACACTGCCACTGATATACGTTTTATCTGACAGGTGAGCTATGACATAATCATTTACACCTTTTCGATCCGTATGGACAAATGTAGAATTAATGGTGAATAGAAGCTGTGCACGTGGACGTAGTTGATCGTTATTGTGGTTTCTTCTACTCGTGTCTCCATAAGCAAAGTCTTTGCCTCCGCAATGAACCTTACCAAACATTGCAACTAATTTATACAGTTATCAAAATTCAGTAAGGTAAATCAAGGGTAATCTTTGATCCAGCCAAGTTAAAACTTTTGCTGCCAAACCTATTCATAGCAGAAGAACTGCATCCATTTTCGTATGAACCCCTAGAGATCGGAGATTGGAATAGAAATAATTGAAACCTCTGGAAAAGAAATAAGTTGAAGGGCACTTCTAACAAGAAAGCAATCTTTTACTCTTCTTCCTTTATCAGTATCATAAACTCCATCATAAACTCCCTCAAAATAATTGATTAAATGAATTGTAGTAGAACGTTCAATAAGACGAAAATATTGTTACATTACCTTCATCAGCATCATATCAACCCCAAACATTTTAGATCAATACTGTTATTCCCGCTAGATGAGATTTAAAAGCATTCATATAATCAATACGTTCTTGCATATTTTCTTTCAATAACACACTTTGTAAATAGAGGGTTGAAACACCATGAGCTTGAATCAGTTATAACAGAGACTTAAAAAATGAGGCAATAATTCAGCATTGAATGCAGTGTCTCAGGTGATTATGTCAAATATTTAATGGGATATATGCAACTAGTCAACAGCAGAAACTGAAAATACGTATTATCTTCAGGAATAGACCATCATTCTAGCCTCAATTATCGAGTATGAGGAGTCCCTCATATTTAATTTCAAAGTATAATTCAAAGCCGCAATATTTCCAACCCAACTTCTGTAAATTGATTCAATTTCCCAATTAACAGGAGATGAGTTAGATACACTGAACCTTTGATTCACCGGAAAATCCCGAGTACCAGAATGGAGAACAGGAAATATAATCGATCTGAGTCGTGGAGTTAAGGAAAAGTTAGTATATTTGTCGATCTTACTCTGAAATGAAAAACAAATTGGTTAACCAATGGTACAGATGAGTTGGTGATGTTTTCGACATCACGAAAATTCATCTATTCTTTTTTATCAAAAAAGAGTTGAATTCTGGAGCGATGAATTCCATTATTCCTCAGCAATTAATAATAAAAGCCGTCCTCTACCCGCACAGGCTATGCCTTTGGGTACACTCAACGAGTGTTTATGAGGGAGTATTATTATTATTATCATTCCTGATAACAGTGATCAACTTTGTATTATTCTATATCCTCTGCAAAATTGACGATACACAACTACTAATATTTATTTCATCTGACAGGTGAGCTATAGCCTGATCGATCCATATTGACAAATACAGAACCTCTGCACGTGGATCTAGTTCATCGTTATTGACGTTATTCAATACTTCTGTCTCCATAAGCGAAGTTGATACCTCCGCAATGAACCCTACCAAACTTTGACACTGCTTGAACCAGTTGTCAAAATTTAGTAGCGAAAATCAAGGAGAATCTTTGATCCAGCTAAGTTGAAACTCATGTAATCAAACCAATTCATCACTTATTTCTCTACCAAAAGAACCGTATCAATTTTCTTATGAACCCCATGGAGATATTGCAATGGAAACCTCAATTGAATTGAAATTTCCCCAGAATTCGGAAGTGTGAAACACCCATCCAAGTAAAAGAGGATATGCCTCCGCAATGAACCAGTCCAAACTGCGAAACTGCTTCGACAGAAGTTGTCGGAATTTAGACGGGTGATTCTGATAAAAATAAAATACAATATTCTTGAATCAAGTAAATCTCAACTTTTTCATCTTTTAGAAATCTCAGAAAAACTACAGTTACACCAAGAAACACCAGACACACATCACACTTGCTTTACAACAAGGCATGTAGCAGCCTATCAAAAGCGATGCAATTGAGAAAAATTCTTGAGCTCTGTGGCCTCGAACCTTGCTCCAACGAGAGCAAACATCCAGTGGATTAAACAGCTAATCGGTAAGCTACCTTGAAATTGTTCTTTCCGTCAATTTTAGAACCTGTTTTATTGGTTTAGTTGAAAGACTGAAATATTCTATCTCCTTTTCATTATTAGTTCCGGGGATGTTGTACAGGACGCTTCCATTATTCGTCCCTAATATAATATTTCGAACAAGTTCGAAATTTATTTGTGCCGGAGAGGTATCAACAAAGTGAAATGAATACGGAGTACCTTTCTTTCCATTCGGTTTCCACCAAATGGAAGAATAAAGGCAAACATCTGTCAGAAAACAACTACTTCCTGGCTAATACCACGACAGACATTGAATATCTGACAGATATTTGTGTAAAGTTCTTCCAAGATGACCCAATTGCAAGTGCTTGTCCTGTAATCAAAGAGAAAAGTATTCTTCATTTGGCTGAAAATGACCACCTGCAGACATGCATGTTTCGAGGTATTGCCTCACATCAGTGCCAGGGTAGGTCCGACATTATAATTGTTCTTTCACTGTCAAATGGATGATAATAAACTGTTCAACTGATATTTTTTCACGGATGAGGCCACGACCCACAACTAAGTTAATCATACCGCCATCCGCATGGAAAATCAAGAAACACACGCCTCTGGAAGCACAGACTCCAGGAAAAGTTAACTGTAGTAATTCGAACAAAGTTCGAAAATATATGCTGGAGATTATTACAATAATGTAACGAATGAAATCGACAAAGTCAAGTACCCTTTCTCTCCACACGTGGAAAAATGAGGCAAACATCCGTCAAAAAACACTTCCCTTCCACACTGTCAACTGAGTCATGGACACCACGGAATTTCTCGGAACTGAAAACCATCATATTTTACTGAAGAGAGTATTTTACACAAATCTACGTTCCATCTGAAGTTCTTGCTTGCACTCATTCATGGAAGGCATCCATGAAGAGTAGTGGACGGTTTCTGCAAAAAATTAAATATGAAAATTGGCAAGACTATACCGTATGAATTTAATCACCCCAAAGGCTTTGAAACGAAGGACTTCTCGTCAAACTACTATCGCATGGGCATGTCTTCATAGTTGTGAATCCTGGAAGATCATCCATGTAGAGGTTGGGCGAACATTCTAAAAACTACCTGTCAGCGTTGCTTTCCCACAGAGATAATAAGTGTAGTTAATGCCATTGCAATCCATTCTATCCAACAACTGTCATAGAATGTTTTTGGGACAATTGAATAAAATAAATCGAAATGGCAACGTACCGATTCTAGGTGCTGTATCAAATAAGAATTGACACTAGGTTGGTGACGTCCTGGTTTCCATCCAACCCTGGAACCGGTGATGTAACATCTGTAATAATAACAAATTCATTTGTCAATCGGAATTAATATTCATATTGTCAGCTGCTGTCAAAACTTGGCAAACTAAAGGAAAGGTTGTTCTGTAGAACTAATTATCAGTTCTTGAAAACCAAAGAATAGGATATGTTTGGTTAGTTTCATTTCAATGTGGGTACCTTTATACTTCAGACTTCCTACACCATAAATTCTTTGAATGACAGAAGCTTTGCAAAACTTTGGAACAACCAATTCTTACTGAATGACGTGTACCCAAAATTCTTATGTTATTTTCAATGAAGTGAAAATAACAATAAAAATTTTGGGATATTATTTTTGGCAGGTAGTTAAGACCTTCCCTAATACAGGAACATCTCCCTAAACTGCCAGACGAAAGTATAATTGTGGCTTACTTCATAAGATGACATGGGGGTTTATACTAACTTTATAAAAGTTCCCAACATTTTCAGTAGATCAACTGGTCTATTCAGTAGCACTTCCTCGGAACGTCAAGAAGAACTAGCGGAGTTAGTTTCGTACTTTCTTGGATTATCTTTTCGTCCATACAATCTTAAATAAGTAGTATCTTCCATATTCTCGATATCCTCCATATAAATCTATTGACATTCTCTTAGGATATTTCCACCCAAATCTGTAATAGATCGTTATATTGAAAACAAATCGAAACTCAAAGTAAGTGTGGTTTCAATTTTAATATTAGCTGTCTCCCAGAAATATATTTTGAAAAAGTTCCCACTATACCGTAAAAATGAAATCAAATGTCTACTATCCATGTAACTAGAAATTAACGAACTTGGCACATTGCAAATTTCCAAATGATAGGTTGTGGAATGAGTTGTGGAAAATGGAAAGGTAAGTTCCATTGAATTGAAATCTTCTACCTCTCCTAGAATTTTAAATTCCTAATTTTTCCAAGGCCGCACTAATCCACACATTCGGTAAGTTTCAATTTCGTGACCGCTACTTCTTCTGATATAAAGCTTATGAATGACATGTACCCAAAATTGGTTTGTTGATTTCAATATCATGAAAATAACAATCGTCACTTTGGGATATTATTTTTGGCAGGTAGTTTAGACCTTCCCTAATTCAGGAACATCTCCCTAAACTGCCAGAAGAAAATACTATAATTGTGTCATAGTCTATGAGATGACATGGGGTTTTTACTTACTTCATAATAATTCCAAACATACTCAACTAGTTTCTATAGTATCAACCATTTGCTTCATCATCGGAACTAGCGAAGTACTAATTTGATATTCCATACCATACAGATTTCCCATCCCCATAGTCTCTTGGAATACCTATTCGTCCAAATAATCTTAAATTGGTAGTATCTTACTTTTCTCAAAGTCTTCGAAGTAGATCAATTGGCAAATCAAATCTGTAAAAAATCGATCTATAAAGGACTATCAAGAATCAAATCAAAAGAGTCCGAATTGTGATATCATCCATCTCTCAGACATGTCTTTTGAAATAGTCTCCACTATACCACAAATTTGAAAAATGAAAGATAATAACAGCTTTCCATAGGTAATTTGGAATTTCCGAGGTGACACTTAGCAGATTTTCAAAAGACAGTTTTTAGTACTATGGATTTTGAAAATACATGGGTTAGTTCCATTGAATAACTACAGATTTGTGAATTTGAATTTTCTACCTTTACTAGAATTATATCTTCCTAATTTTTCCAAGGCCGCACTAATCCACAAATTCGGCAAGTTCAATATGGGTGCCCACTACTTCTGATTATAAAGCTCAATGCCATGATTGACATGTGCCCAAAATTGACTTGCTGATTTCGATAAGATGAAAATAACAATCCTAACTGGAATATTATTTTTGTGTCATAGATTATGAAATGACATGGGGTTTTTACTTACTTCAAAATAATTAATGTAATAATATGAGTTGTGGAAATATATAATAATAATGATATAATTATAATACTCCCTCATAAACACTCGTTGAGTGTACCCAAAGGCATAGCCTGTGCAGGTAGAAGACGGCTATTATTAATAATTGTCGTGGCGCTCCGGAGCGACTTACTGATTTTTGGTGGAGTATTTACTTTTCAGCTGTAGGAAAACCCGGTAAACCTACAGCACCACCTCGGGTGGTCGGTGTGCACTCCAAGCTAGCACCAGACGAGATTGGCATCATCTAGACAACTCACAATACATTTGCTTTTCAACAAGGCATGCAGTCGCCTATCGATCCGATATAAAGTAGTTGAGAAAAATGTCTTGTGCCTACATCGGGCTCGAACCGACTATCGCTTTGCTGAAGTTTCGAACGGCCTGTGCATCAGACCACTGAGCCACCGGCCACCCGTACATGGGTAAGTTCCATTGAATAACCACACATTTGGTTAGTTAGCTTTATTTTGATATTGGTGCCCTCATACTTCCTCTGATATGAATATTAAGAACGAAATGTACCCACAACTGGTTTGTTAATTTCAATTAGGTGAAATTAACAATAAAAAATTTGGGATTTTATTTTTGGCAGGTAGTTTAGACCTTCCCTATGTAACATGTAAATTGACCCTTAGATAAATTTCCTGTTACTCCAAACTGACCTGAAGGCAATGAAATTTGATATTTAATTTAGCGTATTTATTTAAGGTAGAGTCGAATGAATAGTACATAAAACAGAATACTCTGTGCAATGTATTCGGTCATGTCGGGTCGGAGGTACGATGACACCACTAAACCCTGGTAGAACTGTCATCTTTGGAATCCCTCGACTATTTATGTGTTCTGTGCTCTCAATCCATAAATTTCACTTAGGGGCTGACCTCTGACATGAATAAATGTTAACGATAATTGCTTTGACTTTTGACAAGGGAAATGATATCCCTCGAAGCGCCAAATTTAAATAGCAGCCAATCAGATTGCAGTGTGTTCCCACGAGAGGATACGTGTATGCTCGACTGTTTTTTTTGTTATGAAGAAACGCCATTTCAAAGTTTTTAACTGAAGAGGCGAAAAAATGGAAATTCGCGATATCTATATTCATTTGCTGCTGTACTTTCTGGGGAAAGGGGCCATCTTCTTAGAAGGTGAGTTCATTTTGCTGGGGTGCAAACTCAATGAAACGAATCTTTTTAGAGATCAGACGGCCGTTCGTTCTGGGCTCGAGTTATACGAAGCCATTGAGAACACCTATTAACCTGCTGAGGAAACCGCGTCGGTGGACTCGGGAGTTTGATTTGCTGCTCTATTTTCTGGGAAAAGGGGCACAAGTTCTAGACAGCGTTCCATCTGAGCGCGAGTTCTGCAAGCGTGGGTGGACTCGTGGGAAGTGGAATATTTTGATGGGCCATTGACCAACTTTAAATTAATATGGACATATTGGGTTTTATCGATAGAAATTAATACCGTTTTGGCAGGCCACATTCTTTACCAATTTACATTTCACGTTGGGAATAGTCTTTTTTTTTGAACTACCACCTTTGGAGATCAGTCCACGTAGGTATGGCACCATAGGATATCGTCACAAATTCAACTTCATGTCCTGGATTACAACAAGGTTAGATTGTTCCGTTTTCAAATTCGACCATTCAACGTATTGAAAGTCAAGATTACTTGCTAGTAGTACCAATCTCTTCAAGTTTACAAAAACTGTATTCTTTTAATTAATGTAAGTTTTGGGCATAATTAATTGTGGTAGGTACCTTAACACATCTTTCCTAATTTAATATATATATTAAATTGATTGATTTTTAATATATAAATGTACAGCCTGGTATAGATCTATAACGAGTGCTTTTCAGTATCACAGTGTGGTTTTAGGACTTTAAACATATTAAGGTATTTTCCTTCACAGATTATTTCATGTAAGAAAAAGCAGGGAACCTGCGGTTCTCATTTTCAGATTGAACTTTGTTAATTGATTTCATTGTGACTACATTTGCGCAATTATTAATGTAACTGCTACCAAGAGGGTATTAAACAATCGAGTTCATTTGGTGTTTGAATATTCCAAGTTACAGATTTTCTTCGTTTTCTCTAGACCAAAATTGAGTGGCGCCCCAGGACCACTTGACAATTCGAAGCCAAACTCACAACCATTGCTCCCATATGAAAAGCTGCCGGTGCCCATGAAGCAAGCTTCAGGATGGGAAGGTAACCTTCGAAAACTCTGAAGATTGTGGCAATACCTAATACAAGAACATCTCCCTAAACTGCCAGATGGGAGTATTACAATTATTGTGGCATAGTTTGTAACATGCCAAGAGGTTTTTACTTACTTTATGATAGCTCCAAACATTTTTCAGTGGATAATCTGGTTTGGATGATACCTTTGACCACCAAGAGAAACAAGCGGAGTTGAATTTGATATTATATAATATGAAGATTTCGCCGTCATTTCCATAGTTTCTGGGATAACCAATCAGACCAAACAATCTTGAATTAATCTTTCATTTTCTCAAAATCTCCGAAGTGGATCAATTGGCATCCTTTTGAAATATAACCCATCCAAATCTGCAAAAGATCGATATCAAAGTATCAAATCGATACTCGAACTGAGTGAGCTTTGATTATGATTATAAGTGTCTCTCAGGAATACCTTACGAAGAGAAACCCACTATTCTGCAAATTTGAAAAATAAAAACTCATTTCTGCTTTCCATGTAATCGGAAACTTTTGTTCTGGAACAGATTTTTCAATAGATGGTTTCAAGTTTGAATTGTGGAAATATGTTAGCTCGATCGAATAGCCACAAATACGTGGATGCAATTTTCTTGCTTCTTCAGGAATTTTTATTAAAAAATTCTTCAATACCGCACTACACCACACATTTGGTTAGTTCAGACTTCCCCTGATATAAATCTCTGAATGACATGTACCCAAAATTGGTTTGTTGATTTCCATGATGTAGAAATAACTATCGTAACTTTGGGATACTATTCCTGACAGGTAGTTTATAGAATATGGAAACATCTCCCTGAGCTGCCATGAGAAACTGTGTCATAGAAGATCTGCTGTCCCAATGACTTGAAATTTTCGAGCTGGCATTTTGCGATTTTTTTTCTTACCAATTTCTTCAAATCCGTAGGTTATATTTCACTAAGAGTACCTCTATACTCCATTTACGTTTGTTTTCTGGTACTTTCGACACGGTCTATATGATTTCTAACCTCTCGAACACCCAAAAGTTCACCCCCTTCTGATCAATATTCGAGATGTTGGTAATATTTTCAAGCGAAAGATTATCGACACACGCTTCAAGCATGGACATATTGGTGAATAAACATTGATCCTTCTCTCCCCTTAGAACAAGAGTATTTTGCCCTTTTGCCACACGAGCAATTCAATTCCCACATGAAATTGACGTCATTAAGTCATCGTAGTCGATCCCACTGAACTCAAGAACTGCTTCAGCATCAGTTTCCAGAATTGAGTGGAAATGGCTAAGAAAACTTCACCTGTTATTCATCCCAGACAAGAATTGATCGACAAAAAGGAAATGCTATTCCTATTAAGCATACAATTATGTGTTCAACAAAAATAATAATATAAAACTATGCTAGTATTTCCTCACCAACTTCCAGAATGTGGAATATAGAAATGAGAAATGAAATAAATATGTATTGACCAAGAGGGCTACTATAATTCGTCCCATGAATCTATTGATTCTATAGGAACGACGTGAAACTATCGGAGTCGATCTCATTTGAGTCTACAATTGCTACAACATAAGTCATCAGAATAAGGTGGAAAACGCTAGGATACAATCATATGGAATATTAGGATGATACATCTAGTCATCTAGAAAGAGTAACAGATGAAAAAATATGGATGTGTGATAGACCAACAATGCTAGTTTGGGTCCCATGATTAGATCGATGCTGTAAAGTTGACGCGTTCAATGCCATCGTTGTTATTCTCACCAAATTTCGAAACTGCTCCGACATCTGTAGTCAGAATTCAGTAAAATATACGAAGAGAGCTGGGTACGCCCTAAAAACCAATAGGGACTAACTTGACGTCATCAAAGCCATCGTAGTCGATCTCACTGAACACTGCAACTGCTTCATCATCAGTTGTCAGGATTGAGTGGGACAGACCAAGAAGACTGTTATTTCCATTCGTCCCAGGCAAGAATCGATCGATGATATGAAACTGCGCCATTATATTGAAGTACCCAAAATTTCACCCCCTTCTCATCAATATTCGAGATGTTGGTAATATTTTCAAGCGAAAGATTATCGACACACGCTTCAAGCATGGACATATTGGTGAATAAACATTGATCCTTCTCTCCCCTCAGAAATAGAGTATTTTGCCCTTTTGCCAAACGAGCAATTCAATTCCCACATGAAATTGACGTCATTAAGTCATCGTAGTCGATCCCACTGAACTCAAGAACTGCTTCAGCATCAGTTTCCAGAATTGAGTGGGAACGGCTAAGAAAACTTCACCTGTTATTCATCCCAAACAAGACTTTATCGACAAAAAGGGGATGCTATTCCTATTAAGTATACAATTAGGTGTTCAACAAAAATAATAATATAAAACTATGCCAGTAGTTCCTCACCAAATTCCAGAAAGTGGAATATAGAAATGAGAAATGAAATGAATATGTATTGACCAAGAGGGCTGGCTACTATAATTTGTCCCATGAATCTATTGATTCTATAGGAACGACGTGAAACCATCGGAGTCGATCTCATTTGAGTCTACAATTGCTACAACATAAGTCATCAGAATAAGGTGGAAAACGCCAGGATACAATCATATGGAATATTAGGATGATACATCTAGTCAACTAGAAAGAGTAACAGATGAAAAAATATGGATGTGTGATAGACCAACAATGCTAGTTTGGGTCCCATGATTAGATCGATGCTGTAAAGTTGACGCGTTCAATGCCATCGTTGTAATTCTCACCAAATTTCGAAACTGCTCCGACATCTGTAGTCAGAATTCAGTAAAATATACGAAGAGAGCTGGGTACGCCCTAAAAACGAATAGGGACTAACTTGACGTCATCAATGCCATCGTAGTCGATCTCACTGAACACTGCAACTGCTTCATCATCAGTTGTCAGGATTGAGTGGGACAGACCAAGAAGACTGTTATTTCCATTCGTCCCAGGCAAGAATCGATCGATGATATGAAACTGCGCCATTATATTGAAGTACCCAAAATTTCACCCCCTTCTCATCAATATTCGAGATGTTGGTAATATTTTCAAGCGATAGATTATTGACACACGCTTCAAGCATGGACATATTGGTGAATAAACATTGATCCTTCTCTCCCCTTAGAACAAGAGTATTTTGCCCTTTTGCCACACGAGCAATTCAATTCCCACATGAAATTGACGTCATTAAGTCATCGTAGTCGATTCCACTGAACTCAAGAACTGCTTCAGTATCAGTTTCCAGAATTGAGTAGGAACGGCTAAGAAAACTTCACCTGTTATTCATCCCAAACAAGAATTTATCGACAGAAAGGAGATGCTATTCCTATTAGGTATACAATTAGGTGTTCAGCAGAAATAATAATATAAAACTATGCCAGTAGTTCCTCACCAACTTCCAGAATGTGGAATATAGAAATGAGACATTTTCAGTTGAGCAATGGGTAATGAAATGAATATATGTATTGACCAAGAGGGCTGGTTACTATAATTCGTCCCATGAACCTATTGATTCTATAGGACCGACATAAAACTATCGTAGTCAATCTCATTTGAGTCTACAATTGCTACAATATAGGTCATTAGAATTAGATGGAAAACGTCAGCATACAATCATATGGTATATACGTATGATACACCTAGTCATTTAGAAATATTTATAGATGAAAAAACATAGATGTGAGATAGACCAACAGTGCTAGGATGGGCCCCATTATTAGATCGATGTTGTGAAGTTGGCGCCATCAATGCCATCGTTGTTATTCCCATCAAATTCTGAATCTGCTGCGACATCTGTAGTCAGAATTCAGTAAAATATACGATGAGAGCTGGGTACGTCCTAAAAACCAATTGGGACTATGAACTTGACGTCATCAATGCCATCATAGTTGATCTCACTGAACCCTACAACTGCTTCATCATCAGTTGTCAGGATTGAGTGGGACAGACCAAGAAGACTGTTATTGCTATTCGTCCAAGACAAGAATCCATCGATGATATGAAGCTGCGCTAATTAAAGTATTCATTTATGTTTTCAATGAAAATAATCAGTTCTAAGTAAGGGACGCGTGGCAATGTCTTTTCTCAAAGATGGTACGAAGATGTCACGTGGGGACGGTATTCAGTATGCGTTATGATGTTGGCAGTCTTCAATACGTATGTCAAACTAAGTCACAAGTGTTTGTGAGTCTACCGAATTACCACGAAGTTTTGTTGAAGAGCAATCAGTTAAATAAAAATTGAAAGTTCTGTATTGGATGGTGGTTTGCTAGGAGCCAAATCCCCTCCAATTCTTGACGAAGTCACCACTATCAACGACAGTAACCAGGCTAGGGTAGGGCGGATCCTTACATAAAGGAAAAAGTACTGTACAATTGCGTCAATGTGGAGCAAGGTCCAAGAAAACCATAAAGAGTAGTGGAAGGTTTCTGCAAAAAAAAAAAAATTAAAAATTGGCAAGACTCTACCGTATAAATTCAATCACCCCTTTGAAACGAAGGACTTCTCGTCAAACTTCTATCGCATGGGCATGTCTTCATCGTTGTGAATCCTGGAAGATCATCCATGAAGAGGTTGGGCGGACATTCTAATAACTACCTGTCAGCGTTGCTGTCCCACAGAGATAATACGTTTTGTAAATGCCATTGCAATCCATTCTATCCAACAGTCCAAACTGTTATAGAATGTTTTTGGGACTATTGAATAAAATAAATCGAAATGGCAACGTATCGATTCTAGGTGCTGCAACAAATGAGAATTGACACTAGGTTGGTGATGGCCTGATTTCCATCCAACCCTGGAGTAGGTGATGTAACATCTGTAATAAAAAAAGAGAATTCATTTGTCAATCGAAAGTAATATTCATATTGTTAGCTGCTCCCAAAACTCAGCAAACCGAAATAAAGGTTGTTCTGCAGAACTGACTATTAGTTCTGTAGAACTAATTATCAGTTCCTGAAAAAAACTGAAAAGGATGTGTTTGGTTAGTTTCATTACAATGTGGGTACTTCAGACTTCCTATACCATATGTTCTATGGATGTCATAGGCTTTGCAAAACTTTGGAACAACTAATTCTTATTCAATGACGTGTACCCAAAATTGTTATGTTATTTTCAATGAAGTGAAAATATCAATAAAAAATTTGGGATATTATTTTTGGCAGGTAGTTAAGACATTCCCTGATACAGGAACATCTTCCTAAACTGCCAGACGAAAGTATAATTGTGGCATACTCTATAAGATGACATTGGGTTTATACTATCAACATTTTCAGTGGATCAACTGGTCTATTCAATATAACTTCCTCGAAACGTCAAGAAGAACTAGCAGAGTTTGATTTGATTCCCATTTCATCGTACTCGATCTCACTGAACTCTGGGACTGCTTCAGCATCAGTAGGCAGAACTAAGTGGGATTGGCTAGGATAACTGCACATTTTTTTTCATCCCAGGCAAGAATTGATCGGCGGAAACAAACTGCTATATCTAAAGAGTATTCAATTAGATCTTCAACGAAAATAATAAAATGAAACAGTGCAAGTAGTTTCTTAACAACATTAAGAATGTGAAACATAACTATGAGAGACTTCCAGTTGAGCAGCGAGAATGAATCAATAAATAAATAAGCAATGATACGGATGGATTTTTCAAATTTGACGAAGTTAATACCTTCCTGGTCGATAACATTCCAGTCCAAAATTGCTTCAACATCAGTTCATAATATAAGATTTCATCATTTTCGTACTTTCTTGGATTACTCATAAGTCCAGAAAATCTTGAATTCTCCCATATTCTCGATTTCCTCGATATGGATCTATTGGCATTCTCTTAGGATATTCCCTCCGAAACACTGATTCACTGGGACATCCTGAGGACCAGAATTGTGGACAGAGAGTACAATTCATCAGCTTCATTGGGTTGAGGAAAAGTTGGTTCATTTGTCCATTTCAAACTGAAATAAAAAGTAGATTGATTAGTACAGATAGGTTGGTGATATTTTCGACCTAGTGAAAATTCATCAATTATTTCATTTCGAATTTTGTTTGGAAAAAATAAAAAATTGTTTGAAAAAAATTGTTTTTTTCGTTAATCAAACGTCGCACCCCTACGACCAACAGCCCTTGAAAGTCAAAACTTGTGCGAGAAGAGGATTAACGAGGTCTTACATAGTAACCTGCGATTCCTTACACCAGTGACCATGCTGGGAATCGAACCCACGCCCCTGTGATTGCGAGTCAAGCGCTCTACTTTCACGACCACTACGGCCCACATACTTATTATATTTTTAAGTAATGATTTCTATTTAATTTTAAATCATTATTCAAATTTGTATTCTTCACAAAGAGGTTTATAGACAAATCTACATTTAATTTGAATTTCTTGCTTGCTTCACTCATTCATGGAAGGCATCCATGAAGGGGAGTGTTCGGTTTCTGCAAAAAAATTAAATATAAAAATTGGCAAGACTCTACCGTATAAATGTATCACCCCAAAGGCTTTGAAACGAAGGACTACTCGTCAAACTTCTATCGCATGGGCATGTCTTCATAGTCGTGAATCCTGGAAGATCATCCATGTAGAGGTTGGGCGAACATTCTAAAAACTACATGTCAGCGTTGTACAGAGATAATAAGTGTAGTGAATGCCATTGCAATCCCTTTTATCCAACAGCCCAAACTGTCATAGAATGTTTTTGGGACAATTGAATAAAATAAAGCGAAATGGCAAATTATCAATTCTAGGTGCAACAAATGAGAATTGACACTAGTTGGTGATGGCCTGGTTTCCGTCCAACCCTGGAGCCGGTGATGTAACATCTGTAATAAAAAAGAGAATTCATTTGTCAATCGAAAGTAATATTCATATTGTCGGCTGCTGTCAAAACTTAGCAAAACTGAAATAGGTGTTGTTCTGTGAAAACAATAATCGGTTCTTAAATATAAATGAATTGGATGTGGTTGGTTAGTTTCATTTCAATGTGAGTACCTTTATACTTCAGACTCCCTATACCATAAATTCTATGAATGACATATGGCTTTTCAATTTGACGAAGTTAATACCTTCGTGGTCGATCACATTCCAGTCCACAACTGCTTCAACATCAGTTCATCATGTAAGATTTCGTCATTTCCGTACTTTCTTGAATTACTCATTAGTCCAGACAATCTTCATTTCTCCCATATCCTCGATTTCCTCGATATGGATCTATTGGCATTCTCTTAGGATATTCCCATCCAAATCTGTAATAGATCGATATACTAAAAACAGATCAAAACTAAAAGTAGGTGTGCATTGAATCATAATACTAGCTGTCTCCAAGAATTATATTTTGAATAATATTGAATGCAATGTCTCAAGTGTCCTATCGCATTGGCATGTCTTCATAGTTGTGAATCCTGGAAGATCATCCATGTAGAGGTTGGGCGGGTATTCTAAAAACTACCTGTCAGCGTTGCTGTCCCACAGAGATGATAAGTGTAGGTAATGCCATTGCAATCCATTCTATCCAACAGCTCAAACTGTTATAGATTATTTTTGGGACTATTGAATAAAATAAATCGAAATGGCAACGTATCCATTCTAGCTGCTGCAACAAATGAGAATGGTTTCCATCCAACCCTGGAGCCGGTGATGTAACATCTGTAATAATAAAAGAGAATTCATCTGTCAATCGAAAGTAATATTCATATTGTTAGCTGCTGTCGAAACTTAGCAAACCGTAATAAAGTTTGATCTGTAGAACTAATTATCAGTTCTTGAAAAAAAAATTAACAGGATGTGTTTGGTTAGTTTCATTTCAATGTCGGTACCTTTATACTTTAGACTCCCTATACCATATATTCTATGAATGACATAGGCTTTGCAAAACTTTGGAACCAATTCTTATTGAATGACGTGTACCCAAAATTCTTGTTATTTTCAATGAAGTGAAAATAACAATAAAAAATTTGGGATATTATTTTTGGCAGGTAATTAAGACCCTCCCTGATACCGGAACATCTCCCTAAACTGCCAGACGAAAGTATAATTGTGGCTTACTTCATAAGATGACATGGGGGTTTATACTAACTTTATAAAAGTTCCCAACATTTTCAGTAGATCAACTGGTCTATTCAGTAGCACTTCCTCGGAACGTCAAGAAGAACTAGCGGAGTTAGTTTCGTACTTTCTTGGATTATCTTTTCGTCCATACAATCTTAAATAAGTAGTATCTTCCATATTCTCGATATCCTCCATATAAATCTATTGACATTCTCTTATGATATTTCCACCCAAATCTGTAATAGATCGTTATTTTGAAAACAAATCGAAACCCAAAATAATTTTGGTTTAAATCATAATATTAGCTGTCTCCCAGAAATATATTTTGAAAAAGTTCCCACTATACCGTAAAAATGAAAACAAATGTCTGCTATCCATGTAACTAGAAATTAACGAACTTGGCACATTGCAAATTTCCAAATGATAGATTGTGGTATGAGTTGTGGAAAATGGAAAGGTCAGTTCCATTGAATAACTACAAATTGAAATCTTCTACCTCTCCTAGAATTTTAAATTCCTAATTTTTCCAAGGCCGCACTAATCCACAGATTCGGTAAGTTTCAATTTCGTGTCCGCTACTTCTTCTGATTTGAAGCTTATGAATGACATGTACCCAAAATTGATTTGTTGATTTCAATATCGTGAAAATAAAAATCGTCACTTTGGGATATTATTTTTGGCAAGTAGTTTAGACCTTCCCTAATTCAGGAACATCTCCCTAAACTGCCAGAAGAAAATACTATAATTGTGTCATAGTCTATGAGATGACATGGGGTTTTTACTTACTTCATAATAATTCCAAACATACTCAAACTCACAACCATCACTCTGAAGATTGTGACAATACCTAATACAAGAACATCTCCCTAAACTGCCAGATACGAGTATTACAATTATTGTGGCATAGTTTGTAACAATGTCAAGAGTTTTTACTTACTTTATTATAGCTCCAAACATTTTTCAGTGGATAATAAGAGAAACAAGCGGAGTTGAATTTGATATTATATAATATGAAGATTTCGCCGTCATTTCCATAGTTTCTGGGATAACCAATCAGACCAAACAATCTTGAATTAATCTTTCATTTTCTCAAAATCTCCGAAGTGGATCAATTGGCATCCTTTTGAAATATAACCCATCCAAATCTGCAAAAGATCGATATCAAAGTATCAAATCGATACTCGAACTGAGTGAGCTTTGATTATGATTATAAGTGTCTCTCAGGAATACCTTACGAAGAGAAACCCACTATTCTGCAAATTTGAAAAATAAAAACTCATTTCTGCTTTCCATGTAATCGGAAACTTTTGTTCTGGAACAGATTTTTCAATAAATGGTTTCAAGTTTGAATTGTGGAAATATGTTAGCTCGATCGAATATCCACAAATACGTGGATGCAATTTTCTTGCTTCTTCAGGAATTTTTATTAAAAAATTCTTCAATACCGCACTACACCACATATTTGGTTAGTTCAGACTTCCCCTGATATAAATCTCATGAATGACATGTACCCAAAATTGGTTTGTTGATTTCCATGATGTAGAAATAACAATCGTAACTTTGGGATACTATTCCTGACAGGTAGTTTATAGAATATAGAAACATCTCCCCGAGCTGCCATGAGAAACTGTGTCATAGAAGATCTTCTGTCCCAATGACTTGAAATTTTCGAGCTGGCATTTTGCGATTTTTTTTCTTACCAATTTCTTCAAATCCGTAGGATATATTTCACTAAGAGTACCTATATACTCCATTTACGTTTGTTTTCTGGTACTTTCGACACGGTCTATATGATTTCTAACCTCTCGAACACCCAAAAGTTCACCCCCTTCTGATCAATATTCGAGATGTTGGTAATATTTTCAAGCGAAAGATTAACGACAAACACTTCTAGAATGGACATTTTGGTTAATAAACATTGATCCTTCTCTCCCCTTAGAACAAGAGTATTTTGCCCTTTTGCCACACGAGCAATTCAATTCCCACATGAAATTGACGTCATTAAGTCATCGCAGTCGATCCCACTGAACTCAAGAACTGCTTCAGCATCAGTTTCCAGAATTGAGTGGAAATGGCTAAGAAAACTTCACCTGTTATTCATCCCAGACAAGAATTGATCGACAAAAAGGAAATGCTATTCCTATTAAGTATACAATTATGTGTTCAACAAAAATAATAATATAAAACTATGCTAGTAGTTCCTCACCAACTTCCAGAATGTGGAATATAGAAATGAGAAATGAAATGAATATGTATTGACAAAGAGGGCTACTATAATTCGTCCCATGAATCTATTGATTCTATAGGAACGACGTGAAACTATCGGAGTCGATCTCATTTGAGTCTTCAATTGCTACAACATAAGTCATCAGAATAAGGTGGAAAACGCCAGGATACAATCATATGGAATATTAGGATGGTACATCTAGTCATCTAGAAAGAATAACAGATGACAAAATATGGAAGTGTGATAGACCAACAATGCTAGATTGGGTCCCATGATTAGATCGATGCTGTGAAGTTGACGCGTTCAATGCCATCGTTGTTATTCTCACCAAATTTCGAAACTGCTCCGACATCTGTAATCAGAATTCAGTAAAATATACGAAGAGAGCTGGGTACGCCATAAAAACCAATAGGGACTAACTTGACGTCATCAATGCCATCGTAGTCGATCTCACTGAACACTGCAACTGCTTCATCATCAGTTGTCAGGATTGAGTGGGACAGACCAAGAAGACTGTTATTTCCATTGGTCCCAGACAAGAATCGATCGATGATATGAAATTGCGCCATTATATTGAAGTACCCAAAATTTCACCCCCTTCTCATCAATATTAGATATGTTGGTAATATTTTCGAGCGAAAGATTAACGACACACGCTTCAAGCATGGACATATTGGTGAATAAACATTGATCCTTCTCTCCCCTTAGAACAACATTATTATGCGCCCTTGCCAAACGAGCAATTCAATTCCCACATGAAATTGACGTCATTAAGTCATCGTAGTCGATCCCACTGAACTCAAGAACTGCTTCAGCATCAGTTTCCAGAATTGAGTGGGAACGGCTAAGAAAACTTCACCTGTTATTCATCCCAAACAAGACTTTATCGACAAAAAGGAGATGCTATTCCTATTAAGTATACAATTAGGTGTTCACCAAAAATAATAATATTAAACTATGCCAGTACTTCCTCACCAACTTCCAGAATGTAGAATATAGAAATGAGAAATGAAATGAATATGTATTGACCAAGAGGGCTGGCTACTATAATTCGTTCCATGAATCTATTGATTCTATAGGAACGACGTAAAACTATCGTAGTCGATCTCATTTGAGTCTGCAATTGCTACAACATCAGTCATCAGAATAAGGTGGAAAACGCCAGGATACAATCATATGGAATATTAGGATGATACATCTAGTCATCTAGAAAGAGTAACAGATGAAAAAATATGGATGTGTGATAGACCAACAATGCTAGTTTGGGTCCCATGATTAGATCGATGCTGTGAAGTTGACGCGTTCAATGCCATCGTTGTTATTTACACCAAATTTCGAAACTGCTCCGATATCTGTAGTCAGAATTCAGTAAAATATACGAAGAGAGCTGGGTACGTCCTAAAAACCAATAGGGACTATGAACTTGACGTCATCAATGCCATCTTAGTCGATCTCACTGAACCCTGCAACTGCTTCATCATAAGTTGTCAGGATTGAGTGGGACAGACCAAGAAGACTGTTATTTCTATTCGTTCCAGACAAGAATCGATCGATGATGTGAAATTGCGCCATTATATTGAAGTACCCAAAATGTCACCCCCTTCTCATCAATATTCGAGATGTTGGTAATATTTTCAAGCGAAAGATTAACGACACATGCTTCAAGCATGCACATATTGGTGAATAAACATTGATCCTTCTCTCCCCTTAGAACAAGAGTATTTTGCCCTTTTGCCACTCGAGCAATTCAATTCCCACATGAAATTGACGTCATTAAGTCATCGTAGTCGATCCCACTGAACTCAAGAACTGCTTCAGTATCAGTTTCCAGAATTGAGTAGGAACGGCTAAGAAAACTTCACCTGTTGATTATCCCAAACAAGAATTTATCGACAGAAAGGAGATGCTATTCCTATTAGGTATACAATTAGGTGTTCAGCGGAAATAATAATATGAAACTATGCCAATAGTTCCTCACCAACTTCCAGAATGTGGAATATAGATATGAGACATTACCAGTTGAGCAATGAGAAATGAAATGAATATATGTATTGACCAAGAGGGCTGGCTACTATAATTCGTCCCATGAACCTATTGATTCTATAGGACCGACATAAAACTATCGTAGTCAATCTCATTTGAGTCTACAATTGCTACAATATAGGTCATCAGAATTAGATGGAAAACGTCAGCATTTAATCATATGGTATATACGTATGATACACCTAGTCATTTAGAGAAATATTTATAGATGAAAAAACATAGATGTGAGATAGACCAACAGTGATAGGATGGGCCCCATGATTAGATCGATGTTGTGAAGTTGGCGCCATCAATGCCATCGTTGTTATTCCCATCAAATTTTGAATCTGCTGCGACATCTGTAGTCAGAATTCAGTAAAATATACGAAGAGAGCTGGGTACGTCCTAAAAACCAATTGGGACTATGAACTTGACGTCATCAATGCCATCATACTCGATCTCACTGAACCCTACAACTGCTTCATCATCAGTTGTCAGGATTGAGTGGGACAGACCAAGAAGACTGTTATTTCTATTCGTCCCAGACAAGAATCCATCGATGATATGAAGCTGCGCTAATTAAAGTATTCATTTATGTTTTCAATGAAAATAATCAGTTCTAAGTAAGGGACGCGTGGCAATGTCTTTTCTCAAAGATGGTACGAAGATGTCACGTGGGGACGGTATTCAGTATGCGTTATGATGTTGGCAGTCTTCAATACGTATGTCAAACTAAGTCACAAGTGTTTGTGAGTCTACCGAATTACCACGAAGTTTTGTTGAAGAGCAATCAGTTAAATAAAAATTGAAAGTTCTGTATTGGATGATGGTTTGCTAAGAGCCAAACCCCCTCCAATCTTTGACGAAGTCACCACTATCAACGACAGTAACCAGGCTAGGGTAGGGCGGATCCTTACATAAAGGAAAGAGTACTGTAAAATTGCGTCAATGTGGAGCAAGGTCCAAGAAAACCATGAAGAGTAGTGGAAGGTTTCTGCAAAAGAAATAAATGTAAAAATTGACAAGACTCTACCGTATAAATTCTATCACCCCTTTGAAACGAAGGACTTCTCGTCAAACTTCTATCGCATGGGCATGTCTTCATCGTTGTGAATCCTGGAAGATCATCCATGAAGAGGTTGGGCGGACATTCTCATAACTACCTGTCAGCGTTGCTGTCCCACAGAGATAATACGTTTCGTAAATGCCATTGCAATCCATTCTATCCAACAGTCCAAACTGTTATAGAATGTTTTTGGGACTATTGAATAAAATAAATCGAAATGGCAACGTATCGATTCTAGGTGCTGCAACAAATGAGAATTGGCACTAGGTTGGAGATGGCCTGATTTCCATCCAACCCTGGAGTAGGTGATGTAACATCTGTGATAAAAAAAGAGAATTCATTTGTCAATCGAAAGTAATATTCATATTAGCTGCTCCCAAAACTCAGCAAACCGAAATAAAAGTTGTTCTGCAGAACTGACTATTAGTTCTGTAGAACTAATTATCAGTTCCTGAAAAAAAATTAAAAGGATGTGTTTGGTTAGTTTCATTACAATGTGGGTACTTCAGACTTCCTATACCATATATTCTATGGATGTCATAGGCTTTGTAAAACTTTGGAACAACTTATCCTTATTGAATGACGTGTACCCAAAATTGTTATGTTATTTTCAATGAAGTGAAAATATCAATTAAAAATTTGGGATATCATTTTTGGCAGGTAGTTAAGACATTCCCTGATACAGGAACATCTTCCTAAACTGCCAGACGAAAGTATAATTGTGGCATACTCTATAAGATGACATTGGGTTTATACTATCAACATTTTCAGTGGATCAACTGGTCTATTCAATATAACTTCCTCGAAACGTCAAGAAAAACTAGCAGAGATTGATTTGATATCCCATGATATGAAGATTCGAGAAAGAATCGATCGGAACTATGAAGTTGACGTTTAATGTCATCGTACTCGATCTCACTGAACTCTGGGACTGCTTCAGCATCAGTTGGCAGAACTAAGTGGGATTGGCTTGGATAACTGCACATTTTTTTTCATCCCAGGCAACAATTGATCGGCGGAAACAAACTGCTATATCTAAAGAGTATTCAATTAGATCTTCAACGAAAATAATAAAATGAAACAGTGCAAGTAGTTTCTTAATAACATTAAGAGTGTGAAACATAACTATGAGAGACTTCCAGTTGAGCAGCGAGAATGAATCAATAAATAAATAAGCAATGATACGGATGGATTTTTCAAATTTGACGAAGTTAATACCTTCCTGGTCGATAACATTCCAGTCCAAAATTGCTTCAACATCAGTTCATAATATAAGATTTCATCATTTTCGTACTTTCTTGGATTACTCATAAGTCCAGAAAATCTTGAATTCTCCCATATTCTCGATTTCCTCGATATGGATCTATTGGCATTCTCTTAGGATATTCCCTCTGAAACACTGATTCACTGGGACATCCTGAGGACCAGAATTGTGGACAGAGAGTACAATTCATCAGCTTCATTGGGTTGAGGAAAAGTTGGTTAATTTGTCCATTTCAAACTGAAATAAAAAATTAGATTGATTAGTACAGATAGGTTGGTGATATTTTCGACCTAGTGAAAATTCATCAATTATTTCATTTCGAATTTTGTTTGGAAAAAATGAAAAATTGTTTGAAAAAAAATGCTTTTTCCGTTAATCAAACGTCGCACCCCTACGACCAACAGCCCTTAAGTCAAAACTTGTGCGAGAAGAGGATTAACGAGGTCTTACATAGTAACCTGCGATTCCTTACACGAGACCAGTGACCATGCTGGGAATCGAACCCACGCCCCTGTGATTGCGAGTCAAGCGCTCTACTTTCACGACCACTACGGCCCGCATACTTATTATATTTTTAAGTAATGATTTCTATTTAATTTTAAATCATTATTCAAATTTGTATTCTTCACAAAGAGGTTTTTAGACAAATCTACATTTTATTTGAATTTCTTGCTTGCTTCACTCATTCATGGAAGGCATCCATGAAGGGTAGTGGACGGTTTCTGCAAAAAAATTAAATATAAAAATTGGCAAGACTCTAACCGTATAAATGTAATCACCCCAAAGGCTTTGAAACGAAGGACTACCCGTCAAACTTTTATCGCATGGGCATGTCTTCATAGTCGTGAATCCTGGAAGATCATCCATGTAGAGGTTGGGCGAACATTCTAAAAACTACATGTCAGCGTTGTACAGAGATAATAAGTGTAGTGAATGCCATTGCAATCCATTTTATCCAACAGCCCAAACTGTCATAGAATGTTTTTGGGACAATTGAATAAAATAAAGCGAAATGGCAAATTATCCATTCTAGGTGCAACAAATGAGAATTGACACTAGTTGGTGATGGCCTGGTTTCCATCCAACCCTGGAGCCGGTGATGTAACATCTGTAATAAAAAAGAGAATCCATTTGTCAATCGGAAGTAATATTCATATTGTCAGCTGCTGTCAAAACTTAGCAAAACTGAAATAGCTGTTGTTCTGTGAAAACAATAATCGGTTCTTAAATATAAATGAATTGGATGTGGTTGGTTAGTTTCATTTCAATGTGGGTACCTTCATACTTCAGACTCCCTATACCATAAATTCTATGAATGACATACGGATGGCTTTTTCAATTTGACGAAGTTAATACCTTCGTGGTCGATCACATTCCAGTCCACAACTGCTTCAACATCAGTTCATCAAGTAAGATTTCGTCATTTCCGTACTTTCTTGAATTACTCATTAGTCCAGACAATCTTGAATTCTCCCATATCCTCGATTTCCTCGATATGGATCTATTGGCATTCTCTTAGGATATTCCCATCCAAATCTGTAATAGATCGATATACTAAAAACAGATCAAATCTAAAATTAGGTGTGCATTGAATCATAATACTAGCTGTCTCCAAGAATTATATTTTGAATAATATTGAATGCAATGTCTCAAGTGTCCTATCGCATTGGCATGTCTTCATAGTTGTGAATCCTGGAAGATCATCCATGTAGAGGTTGGGCGGGTATTCTAAAAACTACCTGTCAGCGTTGCTGTCCCACAGAGATGATAAGTGTAGGTAATGCCATTGCAATCCATTCTATCCAACAGCTCAAACTGTTATAGATTATTTTTGGGACTATTGAATAAAATAAATCGAAATGGCAACGTATCCATTCTAGCTGCTGCAACAAATGAGAATGGTTTCCATCCAACCCTGGAGCCGGTGATGTAACATCTGTAGTAATAAAAGAGAATTCATCTGTCAATCGAAAGTAATATTCATATTGTTAGCTGCTGTCAAAACTTAGCAAACCGTAATAAAGTTTGATCTGTAGAACTAATTATCAGTTCTTGAAAAAAAAATTAACAGGATGTGTTTGGTTAATTTCATTTCAATGTCGGTACCTTTATACTTTAGACTCCCTATACCATATATTCTATGAATGACATAGGCTTTGCAAAACTTTGGAACCAATTCTTATTGAATGACGTGTACCCAAAATTCATGTTATTTTCAATGAAGTGAAAATAACAATAAAAAGTCCGAATTGTGATATCATCCATCTCTCAGACATGTCTTTTGAAATAGTCTCCACTATACCACAAATTTGAAAAATGAAAGATAATAACAGCTTTCCATAGGTAATTTGGAATTTCCGAGGTGACACTTAGCAGATTTTCAAAAGACAGTTTTTAGTACTATGGATTTTGAAAATACATGGGTTAGTTCCATTGAATAACTACAGATTTGTGAATTTGAATTTTCTACCTCTACTAGAATTATATCTTCCTAATTTTTCCAAGGCCGCACTAATCCACACATTCGGCAAGTTCAATATGGGTGCCCACTACTTCTGATTATAAAGCTTAATGCCATGATTGACATGTGCCCAAAATTGACTTGCTGATTTCGAAAAGATGAAAATAACAATCCTAACTGGAATATTATTTTTGTGTCATAGATTATGAAATGACATGGGGTTTTTACTTACTTCAAAATAATTAATGTAATAATATGAGTTGTGGAAATATATGATAATAATGATATAATAATAATACTCCCTCATAAACACTCGTTGAGTGTACCCAAAGGCATAGCCTGTGCAGGTAGAAGACGGCTATTATTAATAATTGTCGTGGCGCTCCGGGGCGACTTACTGATTTTTGGTGGAGTATTTACTTTTCAGCAGTAGGAAAACCCGGTAAACCTACAGCACCACCTCGGGTGGTCGGTGTGCACTCCAAGCTAGCACCAGACGAGATTGGCATCATCTAGACAACTCACAATACATCTGCTTTTCAACAAGGCATGCAGTCGCCTATCGATTCGATATAAAGTAGTTGAGAAAAATCTCTTGTACCTACATCGGGCTCGAACCGACTATCGCTATGCTGAAGTTTCGAACGGCCTGTGCATCAGACCACTGAGCCACCGGCCACCCGTACATGGGTAAGTTCCATTGAATAACCACACATTTGGTTAGTTAGCTTTATTTTGATATTGGTGCCCTCATACTTCCTCTGATATGAATATTAAGAACAAAATGTACCCACAACTGGTTTGTTAATTTCAATTAGGTGAAATTAACAATAAAAAATTTGGGATTTTATTTTTGGCAGGTAGTTTAGACCGTCCCTAATACAAGAACATCTTCCTAAACTGCCAGATGGGAGTATTACAATTATTGTGGCATAGTTTGTAACATGCCATGAGGTTTTTACTTACTTTATTATAGCTCCAAACAATTTTCAGTGGATAAACTGGTTTGGATGATACCTTTGACCACCAAGAGAAACAAGCGGAGTTGAATTTGATATTATACAATATGAAGATTTCGCCGTCATTTCCATAGTTTCTGGGATAACCTATCAGACCAGACAATCTTGAATTAATCTTCCATTTTCTCAAAATCTCTGAAGTGGATCAATTGGCATCCTTCTGTAATATAACCCATCCAAATCTGCAAAAGATCGATATCAAAGTATCAAATCGATACTCGAACTGAGTGAGCTTTGCATTATGATTATAAGTGTCTCTCAAGAATACCTTACGAAGAGAAACCCACTATACTGCAAATTTGAAAAATTTCTGCTTTCATGTAATCGGAAACTTTTGTTCTGGAACAGATTTTTCAATAGATGGTTTCAAGTTTGAATTGTGGAAATATGTTAGCTCCATCGAATATCCACAAATACGTGGATGCAATTTTCCTGCTTCTTCAGGAATTTTTATTAAAAAATTCTTCAATACCGCACTACACCACACATTTGGTTAGTTCAGACTTCCCCTGATATAAATCTCATGAATGACATGTACCCAAAATTGGTTTGTTGATTTCCATGATGTAGAAATAACAATCGTAACTTTGGGATACTATTCCTGACAGGTAGTTTATAGAATATAGAAACATCTCCCTGAGCTGCCATGAGAAACTGTGTCATAGAAGATCTGCTGTCCCAATGGCTTGAAATTTTCAAGCTGGCATTTTGCGATTTTTTTTCTTACCAATTTCTTCAAATCCGTAGGTTATATTTCACTAAGAGTACCTCTGTACTCCATTTACGTTTGTTTTCTGATACTTTCGACACGGTCTATATGATTTCTTACTTCTCGAACACCCAAAAGTTCACCACCATCTGATCAATATTCGAGATGTTGGTAATATTTTCAAGCGAAAGATTAACGACAAACACTTCATGAATGGACATTTTGGTGAATAAACATTGATCCTTTTCTCCCCTTAGATCAAGAGTATTTTGCCACACGAGCAATTCAATTCCCAGTTGAAATTGACGTCATTAAGTCATCGTAGTCGATCCCACTGAACTCAAGAACTGCTTCAGCATCAGTTTCCAGAATTGAGTGGGAATGGCTAAGATAACTTGACCTGTTATTCATCCCAGACAAGAATTGATCGACAGAAAAGAAATACTATTCCTATTAAGTATACAATTATGTGTTCAACAAAAATAATAATATAAAACTATGCTAGTAGTTCCTCACCAACTTCCAGAATGTGGAATATAGAAATGAGAAATGAAATGAATATGTATTGACCAAGAGGGCTGGCTACTATAATTCGTCCCATGAATCTATTGATTCTATAAGAACGACGTAAAACTATCGTAGTCAATCTCATTTGAGTCTACAATTGCTACAACATCAGTCATTAGAATAAGGTGGAAAACGCCAGGATACAATCATATGGAATATTAGGATGATACATCTAGTCATCTAGAAAGAGTAACAGATGAAAAAATATGGATGTGTGATAGACCAACAATGCTAGTTTGGGTCCCATAATTAGATCGATGCTGTGAAGTTGACGCGATCAATGCCATCGTTGTTATTCTCACCAAATTTCGAAACTGCTCCGACATCTGTAGTCAGAATTCAGTAAATTATACGAAGAGAGCTGGGTACGTCCTAAAAACCAAACGGGAATATGAACTTGACGTCATCAATGCCATCGTAGTCGATCTCACTGAACCCTGCAACTGCTTCATCATCAGTTGTCAGGATTGAGTGGGACAGACCAAGAAGACTGTTATTTCTATTCGTCCCAGACAAGAATCGATCGATGATATGAAACTGCGCCATTATATTGAAGTACCCAAAATTTCACCCCCTTCTCATCAATATTCGAGATGTTGGTAATATTTTCGAGCGAAAGATTAACGACACACGCTTCAAGCATGGACATATTGGTGAATAAATATTGATCCTTCTCTCCCCTAGAACAAGAGTATTTTGACCTTTTGCCACAATAGTAATTCAATTCCCAGATGAAATTGACGTCATTAGGTCATCGTAGTCGATCCCACTGAACTCAAGAACTGCTTCAGCATCAGTTTCCAGAACTGAGTGGGAATGGCTAAGAAAACTTCACCTGTTATTGATACCAGACAAGAATTGATCTACAGAAAGAAGATGCTATTCCTATCAAGTATACAATTATGTGTTAACAAAAATAATATGAAACTGTGCTAGTAGTTCCCCACCAACTTCCAGAATGTGGATTATAGAAATGAGACATTTTTCAGTTGAGCAGTGAGAAATGAAAGAAATATATGTATTGACCAAGAGGGTTGGCTACTATAATCCGTCCCATGGATCTATTGATTCTATACAAACGACGTAAAACTATCGTAGTCGATATCATTCAAGTCTACAATTGCTACAACATAAGTAATCATAATTAGATGGAAAACGTCAGGATACAATCATATGGTATATACGAATGATACACCTAGTCAGTTAGAAATATTTATGGATGAAAAAATATACATGTGAGATAGACCAACTGTGCTAGGATGGGCCCCATGAATAGATCGATATTGTGAAGTTGGCGCCATCTATGCCATCGTTGTTATTCCCAACAAACTTTGAAACTGCTGCGACATCTGTAGTCAGAATTCAGTAAAATATACGAAGAGAGCTGGGTACGTCCTAAAAACCAATCGGGATTATGAACTTGACGTCATCAATGCCATCATAGTCGATCTCACTGAACCCTACAACTGCTTCATCATCAGTTGTCAGGATTGAGTGGGACAGACCAAGAAGACTGTTATTTCTATTCGTCCCAGACAACAATCCATCGATGATATGAAGCTGCGCTAATTAAGGTATTCATTTATGTTTTCAATGAAAATAATCAGTTCCAAATAATTCTTATCTCTCCCAGAAGCGATAATTCAGAACAAGGATAGATGCATGAAAATGATATATGAACCGTTTTGTTACCTATGTGATAGAGGAGGGACGCGTGGCAATGTCTTTTCTCAAAGATGGTACGAAGATGCCACGTGGGGACGGTATTCAGAATGCGTTATGATGTTGGCAGTCTTCAATACGTATGTCAAACTAAGTCACAAGTGTTTGTTAGTCTACCGAATTACCACGGATTTTTGTTGAAAAGCAATCAGTTGAATAAAAATTGAAAGTTCTGTATTGGATGGTGGTTTGCTAAGAGCCAAACCCCCTCCAATCCTCGACGAAGTCACCATATGAACGCCAGTAACCAGGCTAGGGTAGGGCGTATCCTTACATAAAGGAAAGAGTACTGTACAATTGCGCCAATGAGGAGCAAAGAAGAGAGAGAGAGAGAGCAATGCAGCCAATTAATACACCAACATACGAAGGAAAATTAAATATCACTTCAGTACTTGCTGATCATGCTCAGATAAAGAAGGCGGTTGTTGCGAATCTAAATACTAGCAATTGGTCAGTGTTCACACGTACGATAAATTGCGATAGAGTCTTCTTTCTCCCGAAAGAGAAAAACGAAATGAAATATAGGAATCGAATGACTGACTGGAGATACCAGAACTTGAATTACTAAATTATGAATCATTGAGTCTTCCACTTCTACAACATTGTGGAAGCCTCAGTTTGGAAAAAGGGGAAGAAATTGACTCAATATCGAGACTAACTTCATTCTGTTGAAATGGTGAGTCTGATTATAGGAGAACTTAGTAGAATGATGAACACAATGCTCTCGAATCTGGACATTTTACCGTAATGCCGTGATGCGGCAGAAATCTAGCCCGACCTGCGTTCATTGCGTTTGCTCAGAGCAAATGATTTTTGGAGCCAAAAGCTACTCATCCCAAAGTTTGTGGATTGATTGATGGGGTGAAATGATGAGCCCCGCGGGCCTGACTGGAAAACTTTTATTTAAATTTTCGGCCACTGATCGGGAGTAAACTTTCTGAAAAAATATTCGTGAGTATCCGCAATCACTCAATACAGTTCGAAGCATTTTTCAGCAGGTGTCCACAGCCTGGGCCCTTCGTAATGCGCAGTCCCATAACTACGGAGACGGGCCCACAAAGGAGAACTAGGTTTGTTTTGGTTCTGAAACGTATCAGTCCTGCGACATCAGAATCATGCGCAGTTGACGAGAAGTGTGCTCTTTAGGTTCATATTCGCTCACTTTTTCTCAACTGCGCATAATCCTGACGTCCCAGGGCTAATAATTTTCAGAACCAGAACATAGCTACTGTTGCTGTATATCACGGAGGGCTGAATAACTTTTGGTGGGTGAAATTCTCAAGCACTCTGGAAAGATTTCTCAAGTCATTGCTTCATGGAGAACCGTAGAATATTGGTTGATTTGGAAAGGTCCCCTACTTTATCACAAACAAAAATTACTGATGAAGACTTGGGATATTATTATTGGCAGGTAGATTCGACCTTTCCGAAACATTTTCCTTAACTGCTGGAAGAGAGTATTAGAGTTGTGGTATAAATTATTAGATAACATGGGGTTTTTACTAACATTATGATAGTTCCGAACATTCTTCAACAGACCAACTGGTTTCTATAGTAACATTTGCTGGAACAGTCAAGAGGAATTAGCGGAATTTCAATGTGAATGTGAAGCGGTCGTGGTGTTAGAGCATTTGCTTCCATCCAGACAGCCCGGGTTCGATCCCCGGGACAGCTTGCCACTGACCTAAGGTGGATCGGAATCCACTTTTATTTGAGCTGTAGATCCCGGATCTCCCTTGCTAGCACAAGCTCTGCTTTTGAGGGGTTTCCTCTGAAAACCTTGATGATTCGTAAAATCAAATTTTACAAAAATTATATGAGGAGTTCACCATTTCTATAGTTTCTTAGATTACCTATTGGTCTCGACAATCTCGAATTAGTAGTATCTTCCATTTTTTTTAAATCTTCGGAGTGGATCTATTTGCATTCTGTCAGGATATCTTCACCCAAATCTGTAAAAGATCGATATATAAAGTACGAATAACTCCCAAATCAGGTGAGGTTTGAATTATAATATTATCTTTCTCGCAGAAATACATTTTGAAAGAGTCCACTATACCGCAAATTTAAGAAATGAACTTGAAATTTTTAAGCTGGCAATTTGCAAATTTATTCAAATATATTTTTTATTATGAGTTGTGGAAATACTTGGGTTACTTCCAATCGAAAACCACACATTTCTGAAATGAATGAAATGATATAAATTTCATAAATGAAATGTGCCCAAAATAGCCTTGCTAATTTCAATGAGGTGAAAATAACAAACGAAGGTTTGGGATTTCATTTTTGGCAGGTAGATTAGACCTTCCTTAATACAGAAATATCTCCCTAAACTGCCAGAAGGGATTATTACAATTATGGCATGTAGTTTTCACTAACTTTTTAGTTGTTCCAAACATTCTTTGTCCGTCAAGAGAAACTGGCGAAGTTTAGTTTGATATCCCAAAATGTAAAGATTTCGCCATTTCCATAGTTCTCGGTATCTTCCATTTCCTCAAAATCATCCTTGAAGTGGATGTATTGGTATCCTTACTGAATATTATCAGCCAAATCTGAAAAAAATCTATTCATGAAGTACAAAATAAATCTCAAATCGAGTGGGCTTTGAAATATGATATCATCTGTCGCTCAGAAATACTTTTTGAAAAAGTCCCCACTATACCGCAAATTTGAAAAATACAAATAAACGTCTGCTCAACATGTAACTCAAAATTTTCAATCTGAAACTTTGCGGAATTTCAAAACATGATTTCGAGAACGATTGGGGAGATACATGGGTTAGCTCATGGGTTAATTTTCCTGCCACTCTTGGAATTTTCTATTCCCAATTTCTTCAAGGCCGCACTACACCACTCATTTGGTTTGTGAGTTTTACTTCACTATGGGCGATGCCCTCATACTTCAGACCACTTCTGATATAATTCTCTTGAAGGACATGTACCCAAAATTGATTTGTTAATTTCAACAAAGTGAGAATAACAATTGAATATTGGGGCTATTATTTTTGGCAGGTAGTTTAGACCTTCTCTAGTACAGGAACATCTCCCTAAACTGCCAGATGAGAATATTACAATTGTGGCCTAGTTTATAGCATAACATTAAGTGTTTACTTACTTTATTTCAAACATTTTACAGTGGATCAACTGGTTTTTTATGGTATTATTTGCTTGGACCGTCGAGAGAAACAAGCGGAGTTGAATTTGATATTCTTTGTTATGAAGATTTCGCCAAAAAGCGTCGTTTCCATAGTTTCTGGGATAACCTATAAGACCAGACAATCTTGAATTGAGAGCATCTTTTATTTTCTCAAAATCTTCGAAGTGGACCAATTTGCACCCAAATCTGCAAAAGATCGATAAAGGTATAAAGTTCAAATCGATTCTCGAATTGAGTGAGCTGTGCATCATGATATTGTGTCTTCCAGGAATACCTTTTGAAAAAGTCCCCACTATACCGCAAATTAGGAAAATAAAAATCAATATCTGCTTTCCATTTAACTTAAAATTATTTATTTCAAACATTCGACTATGAGTAAATACATGGGTAAGATTCATGGAAAAACCACACATCTGTGGATTTAATTTTCTTGCCTTCCTTGGAATATTTTCCTTCCAATTTCTTTGAAGTCGTACTACACCACACATTTCTCAGTGTGGATACCCTCATAATTCGGACTTTGTCTACTTTGAATCTGATGAGAGACAAAGGGTGTGCAAAATCTTGATATAACTTGCCTTGCTAATTTCAAAGGGGTGAAACTAACAAACGAAGGTTTTAGGATATTATTTTTGGCAGGTAGTATAGACCTTTCTTAATACAGGAACATCTCCTGCCAGAAGGGAGTACTTAATACAATTCTGGCATAGTTATGAAAGGACATATAGTTTTTACTAACTTTTTAATTTTTCAAAACATTATTTGGTGGATCAACTGGTTTCTGTAGTAACAGTTGCTTGGTATACCAAGAGAAACTAGCGGAGTTAAATTTGATATTCCATAATTTAAATAGGTCGCCATTTCCATAGTTCTCGGATCACCTAATCGTCCCGGCAATTTTGAATTAGGTGTATCTTTCATTTTTCCCGAAATCTCCTACGAACTGGATCTATCTATCCTCTTACCGAGTAATCCCACATGAATCTGAAAGAGATCTATTTATTGAGTACAAATCGAAACTCAAATTGGGTGTCATAGTTTATAAGATGACACGTGGTTTTTACTCACTTCATAATAATTCTAAACATCCTTCAGTGGATCAACAGGTTTCTTGTAGTATCCATACACCATTTGCTCTGTACTATGAATGCCATCGTAGTCAGCTCACCAAACTGCGATACTGCTTCGACATCTGTAGTCAGAATTCAGTGAAATATTTAAAGAGAGCTGGGTACGTCCCAAAAACCAATCGGGACTATGAAGTTGACGTCATCAATGGCATCGTAGTCGACCTCACTGAATCCTGCAACTGCTTCATCATCGGATGTCAGGATTGAGTGGGGACGACTGTCATTAGGTGGCCGGTGGCTCAGCGGTCTAGTGCACAGGCCGTTCGGATCTCCGGAATAGCGATTGTCGGTTCGAGCCCGATGTAGGTACAAGAGAATTTTTCTCAACCTTTATGTCGGATCGATAGGCAACCGCATGCCTTGTTGAAAAGCAAGTGTATTTTGAGTTGTCTAGATGCCAATCTCGTCTAGTGCTAGCTTGGAGTGCACACCGACCACCCGAGGTGGTGCTGTAGGTTTTCCGGTTTTTCCTACAACTGAAAAATTAATACGCCACTAGAAATCAGTAAGTTGCCCCGGAGCGCCACGGCAAATTATTAATAATAGCCGTCCTCTACCCGCACAAGCTATGCCTTTGGGTGCACTCTATGAGTGTTTATGAAGGAGTATAATTTTTTCCCCATCAGGAATAACCCAGTCAGGCCCTGTCTCCGGACTACGGTAGACGAGGGTATTGAAGACAGCATCTTGGCAGGCCATCATGAGTTCTCGGTTTTCGACTTCAGCCCACTTCACCTGAGAAAAGTAAATGTCGGGTTCCTGGATAAGCCAAGGTACTCAATGTTCTTGAAGAAGACCCCATGCATTGGCTTATTCTTATGTAGCTGTAGGAGCCTCTAACTCTCCGCAGGTTTGACGTGGACTTTTTGCTGAACGAGTGTTTATGAGGGAGTCTTATTTAAAAAAAAAAATCGTTGGGAATTACCCAGACAGGCCCTGTCTACGTAGTCCAGACACTTCTGGAGGGCACGCTGGATCATTTATCCCAATAACCACTCCCCACGCCGTGGGGTAAGTGACTATTGGGTCCGAGAATCATGTGCCCTGAGCAGGCGGAGTGAACCAAGAATTACGGCTTTCTGCATTCGTCTGGCTAAGATTTCTGCCACATCATGGCAAGCCGGTATGATTATTAAATTTGAGAGCAGTGTGTTCATCATTCCACCAAGTACCCCTACTATCAGAACCACCATCTTGACATAATGGTTTGGATGAAGCCTGCGGAGTTCAAAGAGTAGATCTCGATATTTAGTCCGTTTTTCCTCCTCTTTTCGGAATATGTTCGTTTCGCCAGGAGCTGGAAATTCAATGATTAAAATCGTCCTACTTTGATAGTCGAGGGGGACTACATTAGGCTTATTGTCTTGTATTTGCCTGAGGGTGGGGAATGAGCAGTTCCAATAGATTCGGCACTTCTCATTCTCCAGAACGGACTCAATATCTCCCGGAGCATAAGGCAACATTGGTGTCCCATCTACATCGTAAGAGTGTCATAGATGGTGGTACAACACTCGTAGGGCCGCCTTATGCCTGTGGATATAGGCTGAGACCGCATAAGCTGGACAAGCTGACAGCAAATCCATTATGGTCTCAGCTGCCCCACTACACGCTCTGCATCTAGTGTCAGGGACCTCTATACCCATCACGCGACTACGGTAGACGAGGGTGTTGAAGACACCATCCTGGCAGGCCATTATGAATCCCTCGGTTTCCGACTTCTGTCCACTTGACCTGAGAAAAGCGAAGGTCAGGTTTCTGGATAAGCCAAGGTCTTCAATGTTCTTGAAGAAGACCCCATGCATTGGCTTATCCTTATGTAGCTGTAGGAGCCTGTCACACTCCGCAGCTTTCACGTAGGCTTTTTGCTGAACGGGATCCAACTCGGTGACAGAGTTTGGGTTCGTCCGTTCAGTGTCGAATACTAGACTGAGTTCATCGGCTGCACGGGTTGCTGGCTTAAAAAGAAATGCTCCAATCCCTGCTTTTTCATGATCGCATACCAAGCAGAGAAGGGGATCTGAACTCCTGATGACTTTACGGGCTCCATCCAGTACCATTCTGTTGTGTACACACTCCAAACTCAAAAGTCCACGGCCTCCCCGTCGTCTGGGGAAGTATAACCGTGAAAGAGACGATTAAGGATGCAAGCTCCTATGAAGATGCATCATTTTGCGAGTTTTTATGACAAGTTGTCGCAGCTCTTCCTGAGTCCATTTCATTACTCCAAAGGAGTAAAGTAGAATCGGAACGGCAAGCATATTAGTTGCAGCAACTTTGTTCTTCCCCGACAGTTCTGAAGACCAGATCTGTCGGAGTTTGTGCTGATACTTGCCGCGGAGAGAGCTTTTGGCAGTAGCTACCTCTTGGGTGTGGCGTTGTTCCACCCCTAGGTAGGTATACGTCTCTCAGGCATCCAGATGATGTAGGATGCTTCCGTCTACTAGCTGAACGTCCTCTCCGTATTCCTCGCATCGTCCTCTTTTGAGATGAACCGTGGCACATTTGTCGATCCCAAACTCCATTCCGATAGCATGCGTGTACTCTTGCACCACCCTTAAGTACTGATGAAGGTCCTTCTCCCCGGAGGCATAAAGTTTAAGGTCATCCATGTAAAACAGATGGGTGACCTTATGCCTCCGGTTGCTGGGGGTGCAGCAGTTGTATCCGCGGGTTTTCCGTAGTGCAACGGACAATGGCAGTAGTGAGATGCAGAAGAGAAGAGGACTGAAGGAGTCTCCCTGAAACACGCCCCTTCTAAAGATAACCTGCTCTGTTTCGACTCTGACTTGACCAGATGTTATGGTAAAGCGAGTCCTCCAGAGCGGCATCAGCTGTTCAATGCTTCTCACTATTCGATCGGGTACCGCAAGGCATCTGAGCAAATTCTTGATGAGCTCATGCGATGTTGTATCAAATGCCTTGCGATAGTCGATCCAGGCTATTGCATTATTATTATTATTAATACTATTATTATTATTATATTCGTTCGAGACAAGAATCTGTATGAAACTGTGCTATTCCATTCAAGTATTTATTTATGACAACGAAATTGAAGTGTTAATTAGTTCCTAACCCTCTCCAAAAGCGATATCTAAAAAAGATACACAGAAGTTATATGCAAGGGTTCCGTTCCCGATAAAGTAGAAGACGTGTGTCAATGTCTACTCTCCAATATGATACGTGGGCACGGGATTCAATGAGTGTTGGGATGTCGACAGTCTTCAATATGTGCAACCTGAGTCATAAGTGTTTGTAGAGTCCACCGAATTATCACAGAGTTTATACTGTGATTGAAGTTCAATCTTTCGAAGAGTGGAGGTGTATTTAGAGCAAAACCATCCACCAATTCCCGACGAGGTCCCTAATATTCAGGTCAGTGACCAGGCTGGGTTAGGGCGCCTCCCTTCATAGTGGGAAGATTGCTGGAGAAATACGCTAAAAAGAAGCAAGGTCAAGAAAATGAATGAATCGACCAACAAACCAAGAAAAATGAGACAACACTCGATGATCTTGCTATTCTAATCAAACAGAAACGACCTTACTCATTCAAAAGCCATTACAATATTCAGATGAAGGAAATGGTTGTCGAAAATCGAACTGGTCCATAACATCAAACCCAGAATGGAAAATTTTAGTTAACACTCCTGATATTCGAAAAAAAAACTTTTCAATTCAGTTTTTATTATCATCTTCCGGTCTACTATGCCAAAATCTCATTCTCAGTGTGAGAACTAAGCGTTCGTCTTCTACAGCATCGTGAAAATCCTAGTTCAAAAAGAGTTAAAGTGGCTGTTTAAATGGTGATTCTGAATAAAAGGGTTATTTGGTGAAATGATGGGCACGCTACTCTTGAATCGGAAAATTATGCCGTCTTGCCGTGACGCGGCAGAAATCTTAGCCGGACGGATGCAAAAGGCCGTCATTCCTGGTTCACTTCATCTCGGACTCAGTAATCATTGAACCCGTGGACGTTATGCGGCATAAATCTCAGCCCGACCTCGCGTCTGCTCAGGGCACACGTTTTCTGGACCCAATAGGCTCTCACATCATAGTTTGTGGAGTGCTTCCTCTGAATGTTTCGGAGCATCGGATAAAAGGCATGACTGAAAACTTTTAATTTTGATAGATGCCGGCTCAGTTTATCAAAAAGCGGAGATTTTTCTGATCCGGATAACTACAGACCGAAAACATGCTCGAATGGATGTAATGAGATATTTACTCGCATCTCAAACATACGAATACTCTCCGCAGATAACCTGGTGTATAAACGGATGTGTGGGCAAAGAGGGTTTCGAAGGGGATCACAGGCTGCAAGAAGGATCTACACACTGGAACATGTATCACGCAGGCATTTAATACATCTTGCGGTGCTCTATCAAAAAGTGAGCTGCATTGAACAATTGATGCCGCTCTGGAGGACTCGCTTTACCATTAGATCTGGTCGAGTCAGTTTCCAAACAATAAGATATCTCAAGAAGGGGTGGGTTTCAGGGAGACTCCCTCAGACCTCTTCTCATAGCTCCTAGGGAGTACTTGGTGGAATGATGGACACGCTGCTAAAGAATCTGAAAATTATACCGGCTCGCTGTGAAGCGGCAGAAATCCTAGACGGGCGAATGAAGAAGGTCGTCATCCTTGGTTCACTTCTTCTAAATCTAGTAATAACACCAGTGCGCCCTCTGGATTTATCGGACTTCTGGTGACAAGGCGCGAATGGTAAATTTCTAACGAAAAAAAATTATTTCATCCATTTTAATTATTGAAATGAAAACACTGTTTCTTTTAGCAATTTATGGAAAAAACGCGAAATTCGGACAGTATTTGAGAATTAACCTATTTGAATCCCTCGAAGGAAGAACGAACTATCCGTTTCGTTTCTTCCTTGGAACATTTTTGGATATGCTTGGATTTCTTCTTCTTATTCGTATCTAGGTAGGAGTTTAGGCCATCGCAATCAGCCATCTAAAAGAGCAATAAATATGAAAAATCAATCAATTGCCCTTGAAGTGGACCAACTGAGAACACCACTTCTGGAGACTGGATATTCCCTAAAACGAGATGTACATCAAGATAAAAAAAAACATGAACTTCTTATATTAAGTATATCTGTTGATATTGAAATCTATATAATGTTTCATTCAGGGTGCTCTTAAACCTGAGACATACATATGGAAACACCACCATATTAGAGTACTCTATGCAGGGTAATTTAAAATTACTTTGACGATCTTCAGGAGGTTATTCCTCACAATATTCTGATGACACTTTCAAATAAATATATGTCTGAAAACGTTTCTTCTCCAAGCTACAGGGTGTTAATATTTTTATTTTTATTCCGATTTTTTTTTCAAATAACTTTCACAATACTGACCTTAATCTAACGAATATTAGTTTTGTTGGGAATAGCTTTAAAAAAAAGTACTTTTGAATCACCCTGTATACTGATTTTATACTGAAAGAGTCCTGCCTGGCTGGATAAAAATACGACGTGGATGAGCTTTCTCTAGATTCCCACGAATACTTTGATTAAGTTCTTCAATGATCAGTATTAGTTTTCTTCCATGAAATCACCTGAAGAAATCAGAGGATGCCTTTATTCCCTCCACTGAATTATTATGAATAACCAGTAACCTTTCTTCAAATTTGTCTTCAACGCCAAGCTATTCTGCGAGAGTTTCTATCAACATGGTAGTGTCTATATGACTGTCCAACTGAAAGAACTGAAAATACGAGATTTCGTTTAAATTTTTTTACCAGCTATTCTTGTACTTCGAAATTGCATTTTCTTCCTCACAGTCATCTATATACTTGTAGCTATACTGGAAATAAAAAATATCTTTGTTGAAAACTAGAGACTTCTGAATGAAACATCATTTGTACTCGAAATTGTTCACATACAGAAACAGTTCGAAGGTTTCACTCTTTTGTCACCCAACTCTTTTCAATCATTTTGATTTTTCTTCAAAGTGATGCAACTATCAAAGGAAGCGGAGAAATATATATTGAAACACAATGAATTTGTATCTAATACAACTCCGGACACTCTTTCCCTCTGTTTCTTTCTCTTTAATACCTCTACCTCTTTTTCATTTCCATTTTTTAGTTTATTTTGCTCTCTGATTCTTTTCATGAGTCTTGTTTCCTCTTCCTCTCCTTTTCTTTCTTCACCACATATTCAATTTATAACTTTCTAGAACTCTTTTTTCTCCATCTTTTTTTCTTCATCTCTTTCTCTCTCTTTCGTTCTTTCCTCACTCCCTCACACCTAGACCATTGGAGTTTTCGGACAATGATAGTCCTATGATCTCCGTAGACATAAAAACAAACATCTGTAAAAAATTTAGTTCATTCTATCGAAGAAGAGTTTTTGAAAGAGAGAGAGACCAATAGATTGATGTAAATTAGAAAAGATCAAAGAGTATATGTGTACACATCATTTTGCTGTTATTCTCTTGAAGAAGAATAACTGAGGAGACAAATGAGAATTTTATGTTCGGCAGGACAAGAAAGACTTTTCCAAGTTGATGAAAAATCTTTGGGAGACTGCCTGATATAAGATAGCATAACTGGAATCTCTTTGTCGAAAAATCAAAGATACTCACGTTTTATTATTTTATCCAAAAATATGTTTTTTACGTGTTTTTTGCAAGAGCAAATATACACATCCTTCAATATTTCAACCAATGCCAGCTTTTGTGAATCTTCTCATATATCCGGGTGATAGATCTGAAAAATTAAATGTAGATGAAAATTTCTTAGCCATTGAAAAGGACGCACTCAACAAAACTCACGAATTTTGAATTAGTTGAATGTTTCAGTTTGAGTGAAGAGGCAATAGCAAGAGGTTTTTGGTTTTTTGGTTGATAAAAGACACATGAAAGCCTTCAGACTTCCTCTTTTTTTTTGTAACGAATCTCTCAGGTTCCAGAGAGGAACCCCTCAGAAGCTCCTAGGAGCTTGTGCGAGCCAGGAAAAACCGATGGCCGTGCTGGGCTTTGAACCCACGACCTTATGCTTGCAAGGCGAGCGCTCTACCACACGACCATCACTCATATCTCATCTCATATCTGATATTAATCTTATGAATGATAAGATGGCATTACTGGATTC